>CATIUR010000001.1:211952249-213202249 GCA_949592205.1 Helichrysum umbraculigerum
TTTGAATTTTGATTGAATTGGGTGGTTAATGGATTAGGTGTGAGATTGAGTTGAAAGATTGTTATATAATGTTTACTGATGATTATGTAGCATTAGAAAGCTTACTAAATCGTTTTGATATGTGAATTTGATGTTTTGTGAAACTTGAAATCGGATTCTGGGTTTATGAAGAACTGCAGATCGCTGGAGAAGGCGTAGTACCCGGCGGGTAAGCCGGTTTGGTTTAGTACCCGGCGGGTAAAACCCTAGCCGGAGGGTACTAGTGCTTAAATTTGAACAGAAGTGAACCACAACATAGTACCAGTTGCGTACACCTAGTACTCGGCGGGTACTATGGTTAGCCGGCGGGTACTTGTGTTTTGTAGAGACTTTTAATTTAGCTTGAATACTTGTGAGGTATAAATTGGTATAAGTTTAACATATGTTATGATACTAAATGGGAACTAAGTTATGGGGCAATGGTTATATAACTTGGTTTTATGAAAATGGTTACTAGTGAACTAGTATGGTTAATAATTACAAGTTAGTTATTGTTGTTAGTGATGTTATATGTTTGTAATAAGTTGAATACTTATGAAATGGAGTTATTGATTACTTGGTTAAAGGTAACCTAATATGAACGATACTTATAACTTTGGTTATTACTGGTTATGTTGATTAACTAAAGACTTAACTAAAGTGCATGGAGCAATATAATTTAACCATGTAGTGGCTATTAGTTCGATATTATGTATTGAGATATAAATTGATTAAGTAGTTATAATTGATATTATAACTTTGTGATTATTGTAATTTGATGTTATGACTTGAATTGAGTTATACAATTTATGAGACAAGTTACTAACTCATTATTTAATTGTATTCCCAGATATGAAGAAGGCTCAGTAATATTAGACTTCTGAGCTTGCGGCTGAGGTAACGGTGAGTGGATCTGTAATCCTCAGTGTGATTTAGTTGTAACAGATTTGGTTATAACAGGTGAAACGCCCATAAATTTTTTTTTATCTGATAACATTATTACATAGGTCCCATCATATGATTCTTACACCATAAAAATGTATTTTTATTTACTTTTGCATATTCTATTACTAAAAAACACTGACGAACGCGATCCCAAAATCTTAGCCGGATCGCGTTTGCATGCACAAAACCTTCTGTAACCATTTTTAACTAAGGAGCACTATCCAGAAAATATGAGCTGGATTGCGTTCACATGCCTAATTTCAGCTTAGACCAAAAACTTAATTTTTGACGAAATTCAAATATACATAACTTTTTACTCGCTAAGAGTTAGATTCTGAAATTTTGCAGGCACCTTCAATATGCCAAAATGAAACTTTCCCTTTTTACACTTTTTCAAATTTTGCGTTTTACTAGAAAACGGACGTATAACCAATTTGGACCATTTTGGTTGACACCTCTTTTCAAACCACTTGGTTTCAGATTCCCAACTCTTTCCCATATATTCCATGATACATTTGATATGTGTGAGCGTATTCATTAACATCATAGCCTCACTCTAACCCGTTTTAACTCCTTTGACCCATATAGTGCCCATTTGGACACTTTCATTAAATCTAATCTATTTTAAACATTTGACACATGATTCTAATTCAATTAAACAACATATCATAATTCTTGACTCATAATCATTCCAACGAACCAAAATATCACAATTGATACTTTGATCATACGCTCACCCTAACCATGATCAATATACATATAATTTGTCATCTAGAATGTTTACCACTATACAATATTTCTATTACCCAAATTGACACCATCATATTCCACTTTGACTTTGCCAAGTCAAAGACACAGTTTTCAACCAATTTACACTTTAATTCGTCAACATAATTCAAAGGTGTCTTTTTGGGGCGATTTACACAAGTGATAATTCAAACGATAATAAAAAGGAAAAGAAGCTTGTGTAACCACTTTGCAAGCTCCAATCCATGCTACTTCTTTGAAACCATATTTCATCCAGTTGGTTCAACCGAACCAAACACCTACAAAATGAAACCACTGAACTGGTAAGCATAAAGCTTAGTGAGTGATGTGACGCAAAAAGTCATATTTTTAAGTACGATATTCCACACTTTTTGGGCACATCTTTAGTGAAAAGATTTCAAAACAATCATTATTTACTAAAATTCACTAAAGTGCCCCAAATATAGGCGTTTCTACAAAAATCACTAAAAACATCCAAATAACGAGCAAAACAGAGCGAATAAACAATGACCAATTCTCACACCCTCATTTACCTTATGATAAGCACATTCTAACCTTATGGTATGATGTAACAGGTAAAAATGAGACGGGAGAATCAAGAATCATGCAAATTGGGTAAAGAACGGAGGAGATACGACTTCTACAGATCGTTAAAAGTCATTCCGGCTATGCCTGAGATATACACATCCAATTTATGTGAAATTAGCACCATTAGAAGCGTAACGGAATTACGAGATCGTGGGCGAAAGAATCAGGTCAAACGGACGTGTAACGAAGGAGATACGGGCGTTTTAAGCAACGAACGAAATCAGACGGAGACCGTATACGGCCCTGGAGACCGTATATGGTCCTACCAAGACCGTATACGGCCCTATCAACACCGTATACGGCCCTATGAAGGCCGTATACGCCCCATCATGCCCCATATGCTGCCCGTTTGTGCTTCGTTTGCTTGTACGTTTGTGCTTCGTAACTTGTACGACTGATTTGGAGCTTTGCCTATAAATAGAGGGTCACCTCTCCACATTTCAACACAACATTCTTCATTCCACTCATTTCCTCACTCTCACTTTCTCTCTCACACACACTCTCTCTCTCAACTCTCTCTCTCTTCTTTTTCTCTCTCTAGAATTAGGGTTAGCATCAGTTAGTTCTCAGTTTATATTTAACTGGGACTAACAGAGGGACTACTTTTGTAATAGCGTAGGGAATAGTTCAGGTGCTTATTTGTAATATTGTCGAAGATATTGCGGAGGTTCTGCTTGTACTCTCTCTCTAACGTTTATTCAATCTACGCTTTATTAACGGTTATCTCTTTCCTTATCTGTTATAATGATGATTGCTATTGTTATTATGCTAGATTTAGGACCTGTTATTATGAGTAGTGAGTAGTTATATTGTGTGTTTGTTGTGATGTAGTTAGTCGTTAATTGGAATGATGTCATTATGAAACAACGGAAGTAACGTTATACGGCTTTCATTTGTATAGCGCCGGAAACATCACTAATGTGTGGAGTACGGAACGTGGAAGCTATGAAAGTCGTGGGCACAATCTGTTGTGGATTAATGTTCCAAACTATTATATTTTATAAATGAAAACTCGGTGCTTTGATTACGCGTTCCATCTAAGATTTTAAACCTCATATTCAACTAATTCCTTTCCACCAATAAACGTAGTTAAAACCTTTTGATAAGACGTCATATCGAGGGTAATTAATTATCCGTGTTTTGGTTTTGGATATGTGGAAATACTTTATACGTATTGTACACCGTGAATAAACTTCTGATTAAATATCGGTGTTCAAATAACATGGTCTGGTTTTGAAGCCGTGGAAATGCTGTTTTAAACAAGTATTGTACACTGTGAATAAACTAGGGATTTATTGGTTAAATACAAGTGAGGGCTGGTTTAAATCATAAATGGGGGATCTCTAATCTAAAATACAAACTCAGTTTATGAATCCAGAAAGGAAGACGTGGAATCATCTAGTATTCCAAATTTGTCTATCACCCCTGGATTCTACAAAACCATTGATGGAAAGTAATCAAACACCAACCAAGTCTTAAACCTAAATGTTTTATTCAATTGAGTATCACTGTGGTGTTAAGAACGGTCGGACCGTTAGTGGGTCTGCTACTCTATGCATGCGCCCATGAATCTTCGTATTCCAGAAAAGGGTCACTGTTCCGTAACAGGGCAGTGTTGAGAGTTGAGCAGCCTCCTCCGATCAGAATCACGATAGCCTAGTTACTTAGTGACATACTGATTGAGCAATCAATCAGTAGGGTGCTAGTGCTTACACCACAAATACTTAAGACAAATAAAATACAAATCTTTCGAAAGACGTTTTCATAGCTTAAACTAAAACATCATCCCAATGCAAGGCTAACGAAGTCACAACAAACACCCCCTCTATCCTGACTGCTATCCCTTCATTTTATTTTATTGCGTAGTTTAATTAGTAGTATAATTTAGAAAACAAACAAAAACAAACCTCCAACTGCTTTCAAAACAACCTTCACTAGCTAGATTCGGACATCTTGATTTCTCTGTTTCACACTACCGTTGGTTTTAAAGAACGACCCTAGGTCATACTTGCTGCTGTACACCTTTAGCACTGGTAAACCTAGGCCCCAGCATTTATAAATTTAAAACTCCAATGACACGTCGCCAGTAGTCGGTGCAACGACAGGTTAATTCCTAACCGACCGCTGGTGGCGCGTCAGTGAGCTTATGAGCTATTAAATGAATAATTCACAAACACAATGACATATTTCATTCATCAAAGATTCACTTATCTGATTCCACAATTAGCTATGAAACGTTATAGAGATTCTCTTTATTTCATAAGGATCCACGGTCCAAGATACAAGCAATGCTAAGCACTTATTTCGTGATCACTGATTATTTCGAAATCATTGATTATTTCGTGATAATCCATCTCTACAACTTGCTCATTCCACAAAACCCACAAAATCATAATATTATTTCACATACGAATCACTAATTCAACAATCAAACATAAAACACAAAACATAATATCGGCACTCGTCTATTCACTATCCTAATACTACACCTAGAAACAAGATTCGAGACAATTAGTATTTCATTGAATCATGCAAACCTCTTGCTCGTAAGCAATCCGGTAAGCATAACCATTATAATTCATAATTAAGAAACAAGATACGATACAAACAACTACCACTATATATCTAAAATATATATATATACATATACAAATATTACCCGTTTAACCCCCATAAAACTCACCTTTGTTTTTAGGCAAAAGCATGATTCTTCACTAAAACGTACGTAACACCAATCTTGATCACCTATCACATAACATAGTGATACAAATACATAATTAACAACTAGAATTCATGATAATAAATACATCCATATTATCAACCCATCACCTTTCTTAGATTGATTACAATACATAAAATTCTTTATTTCATTATTTCATGATTCACACAACTACTTAATAATTATTTCTTATCATAATTTGAGATTCATTAGTAACTAATCCAAGATTTATGAAAACCATATTAAACATCATTAATTCATCTTAATCATAATCATCCTCATAATCATAACTAATCAAATTACTTAATCCTTTGATTCAATACTTCAAATTCCTTTAATCACATTCATAATCACCATAATACACTATAATTTCAATCTAGAACCCATTAATCATTCCTATTATTCAAGACCCCCATGAAAATTCATTTTAATTACTAATCTCTAACAATGATTCTTCATCTCTAACATGTAATAAGGTTACTAATCATCATTAATAACCTAAACTAACACTAATACAACAATTTCAAGTTCCAATTTCAGATTTAAAATCATTAACCCATCAAAATCCACCTAAAACCCATTTCTAGATTAAAATAATTCAAGAACAAGGATTACCTCATGTTAAGGAGAATCAATCAATGATGAATTCATGTTTTCAAGCTTCAATTTTGGGTTTTAAATCGAATTAATTCAAGGGTTTAAGGACTGTGTTTGATTCGTGAAGCTTCTGATGTTTTTGAGAAGTGATATGTATGATATATGATACGTTCACACATATAATAGATATATATATATGTTTTTAAGTTTTATTCCCCGTGCTTATCATTGTCCGGAGCTTTAAAACCTACATACAATTATTACTATTTTATTTCACCTATAGTAATAATAAATTTAAAACAATTAATATTTCGTTATTCACAATATTACTTTTGGATTTTGGGGTGTTACAAGTCTCCCCCACTTATTTCTTTCATGTCCTCACGAATGTTACTAGTATGAATTCATATTAATACTTTCTCTACTTATGCAGAAGCGTTTAATTCATATATGATACTTTACACAATCCAATTATTTCATAACATGAATGTATATCACTCAAGTATCCACGTAATCTCTTTGATTTATATTTCATTTTAGTTCCAGATACTTTATTTCGTATTTATTTCTTTAGATACATTCATTATTCGATTCTTCAAATCTTATATTACTAATTTGATCTATCAAGATCAAAAGATAGATACATTCCATATTCCTACAATGGTGAAGTTACAAGTATACTGCCACTGTCAAAAGACTTACTTAACTTCATTCAATAACCATATATATTTTATTTCATGAATTTGAACACAATCAGTGTGCATTTTAACCTAATCCGTCATACGTACCTAATTTGTGCTTTTAATTCTATTCCTTTTTTTTAGCACATAGTACAATATCTAGCACAATGTGCAATACTATTAACTATTTCATCATACCTAATACATGATACATACGTTGCCCCCCTCGAGCAACTTATAATTCAGATATATGTTTTCAATTCTTTACACATGAACATTTTTAAGAATGTACATGCTTCTGTTTTTACCTGTGCACATATACTGTGCATTTACCCTATTCCATATTGACCACTTAGATGAGTCATCTATTATTAACCACATAGATACTTTGAAACACATAATTACTTAAATGAATTGAAATTCATAATTACTTATAATAATTCTTACTATCAGAAACTAGCAACATGCTAGAATCTTTTAAAATACCATAATTACTTATTTCTTTACAATACTTACATTAGTGGTTATATAAACCACAATACATAATTCAACCCTGTATGGTTTAATTCAATTCGTAACTAGTAAACATGCTAGTATTCATATTTCACCTTAACTAGCAAAATGCTAGGATCCTTTATTTTCTGCAACTAGTTAATACTGAATTACTACTTACAGTTATAGATATCAGTTGGTTATATGAGACCTCTTACTCGTAAGTAATTCCAGAATCATATAACCTTAAATACATAATGACGAAACAATATGTGTAGAGGTCAGATTCATATATGATACCATAACCACATAATCATTTAACATCTAATCATGTCGAAATAGATGCTAAGCTTAATATAAGTTAGCACTAGCTATATTAGCATAAGTACTAACAATAGCATATTCCAGATCATTCACATCATGTCAACCGCAGTTAGCTGACCTCTACATTTACTTATTTCATATTATTAAATCATAAAATTCTCCCCCACTTAAGATTCATCTTTTTTTTTTTTTTTATAAAACAGATATCAAATTAAAATAATACTTAAGTGGGCAATTACTGTTTTATTTCAAATCAACATTTATTCTTCTTATAATAGGTACCACATTTAAACAATAGTTTGGTGGTTTATTATTACTTTATTCCAATTATTCCCTGATTATTTCTCAGTTATATTTCGATATCTCTTTTCGAAGTAAAGTTCCTTACATAAAAGTTGCCTAATGTCGGCTATTAATACAGGATTACAACTTTTAATACTAATTCATCATTAGATTCAATTATATTACATTTTTGCCAACAACAACTTATCATATTCATAGATATTTCGTATCCAATTTATTACTTTTTATTTCTATATTCCATACATAACCCACATAGTTTAGATATTTTTCTTAATTACAAGGCATATGTTCCTTTGCTTCTGCCTTTACTTGATACAACTCAATACGATTCTCACACTTAATCTTCTAAAATCACATCAAATCTTTCTGATACTTGGCAGTCTCAACAATTTCATGTGCATAGCATAATATAACTACGTTGGCCAGACGTCTTTAGATTATGTTATACACACTTTTTTCTCAGGCTACTTCATATCATATTATCATCCAGCTTCAATGTAATTTCCAAGTAAACACATACCACAAAGATTCACCACAAACAAAATATTCAATAACACATTGATCAAATATATCCAATTTATTGCAAATCATAGATTCCACATAAGCAACTAATTCCACGTATTCCAATCAATACAATTTATTCCACATTCCAACTTGCCTCTGATGAATTCATCTTCTGATTCTTTCATCAGTTAATCAAATACATATATTTCTAATCATGTAACAATTTATCACACAAGGATAACAGATAACCATCCTATCATATTCCACCTTGTTTATTTCACATTTACACATATCATTCACTAATTCATATTCGATCAAAAAGACATACCTCTTTCCTAAATCAATTGAAAGGAATACTATAACCTACATATTTCGTAAGCATAACCACAATTTTATTTCGTCAATGGTTTGACCGCAGTCAAACATATTCATTAATTCACATATTCCATTAGCAATGAATTTAAATCATACCTTGTCAATAATATACCATATTATTATTACTAACTTCATACTTTATTTCGATATTTTAAACACACTTAAGTCCAAACAGGACTATTTCAAATTATTCAAAATACTGATATCTTAATCAACATTTCGTCGACTTATTCGACACATAATTTGTATTCTAAAGTTCAATCAGAACTATACATGATGTTAAACGTCTCAATTTATATTCCAATTACTAATTCAACAAGTAACAATCATCAGATAATTCGAAACAGGGAAACATATCAATTCAATTGATTCAATTTGACTATTACGCAAAGTAATCAAAGAAATTATATAATTCAGATTAGTTTAAGTCTAGGCAATCCTAATGTGGATTACCTAATTCCCTTAAACTATCGCTCTGATACCAACTTGGAACGCCCATAAAAAATTTTTTTATCTGATAACATAATTACATAGGTCCCATCATATGATTCGTACACCATAAAAATGTATTTTTTATTTACGTTTGCATATTCTATTACTGAAAAACACTGACGAACACGATCCCAGAATCTTAGCCGGATCACGTTTGCATGCACAAAACCTTCTGTAACCATTCTTAACTAAGGAATGCTATCCAGAAAATATGAGTTGGATCGTGTTCACTTGCCTAATTCCAGCTCATACCAAAATCTTAATTTTTGACGAAATTCAAATGTACATAACTTTTTACTCGCTAAGAGTTAGATTCTAAAATTTTGCAGGCACCTTCAATATGACAAAATGAAACTTTCCATTTTTACACGTTTTCAAATTTTGCGTTTTACTAGAAAACAGACGTATAACCAATTTATGGCCAATTTGGACCATTTTGGTTGACACCTCTTATTTCAAACCACTTGGTTTCAGATTCCCAACTCTTTCCCATATATTTCATGATACATTTGATACGTGAGCGTATTCATTAACATCATACCCTCACTCTAACCCGTTTTAACTCCTTTGACCCTTATTTTTTTTTTATTTTAACTCATTTGACCCATATAGTGCCCATTTGGACACTTTCATTAAATCTAATTTATTTTAAACATTTGACACATGATTCTATTTAATTAAACAACATATCATAATTCTTAACTCATAATCATTCCAACGAACCAAAATATCACAATTGATACTTTGATCATACGCTCACCCTAACCATGATCAATATACATATAATTTGTCATCTAGAATATTTACCACTATACAATATTTTTATTACCCAAATTGACACCATCATATTTCACTTTGACTTTGCCAAGTCAAAGACACAGTTTTCAACCAATTTACACTTTAATTCGTCAACATAATTCAAAGGTGTCTTTTTGGGGCGATTTACACAAGTGATAATTCAAACGATAATAAAAAGGAAAAGAAGCTTGTCTAACCACTTTGCAAGCTCCAATCCACGCTACTTCTTTGAAACCATATTTCATCCAGTTGGTTCAACCGAACCAAACACCTACAAAATGAAACCACTGAACTGGTAAGCATAAAGCTTAGTGAGCTTATAAGCTATTAAATGAATAATTCACAAACACAATGACATATTTCATTCATCAAAGATTCACTTATCTGATTTCACAATTAGCTATGAAACGTTATAGAGATTCTCTTTATTTCATAAGGATCCGCGGTTCAAGATACAAGCAGTGCTAAGCACTTATTTCGTGATCACTGATTATTTCGAAATCATTGATTATTTCGTGATAATTATCTCTACAACTTGCTCATTCCACAAAACCCACAAAATCATAATATTATTTCACATACGAATAACTAATTCAACAATCAAACATGAAACACAAAACATAATATCGGCACTCGTCTATTCACTATCCTAATACTACACCTAGAAACAAGATTCGAGACAATTAGTATTTCATTGAATCATGCAAACCTCTTGCTCGTAAGCAATCCGGTAAGCATAACCATTATAATTCATAATTAAGAAACAAGATACGATACAAACAACTCCACTATATATCTAAAATATATATATACATATACAAACATTACCCGTTTAACCCTCATAAAAGTCACCTTTGTTTTTAGGTAAAAGCATGATTCTTCACTAAAACGTAGGTAACACCAATATTGATCACCCATCACAAAACATAGTGATACAAATACATAATTAACAACTAGAATTCATGATAATCAATACATCCATATTATCAACCCATCACCTTTCTTGGATTGATTACAATACATAAAATTCTTTATTTCATGATTCCCTAAACCCTAACCCCTAAACCCTAAACCCTAAACCCTAAACCCTAACCCCTAAACCCTAAACGCAACACTGTAACACACGTGTTAGTAATGTGAAACTCACTAAAAAAATGGAAAAAAAAAAATCGTCGAAAGTATGCCTTAATGGACGGCAAATCGAAGAGGATCAAACGCTGAATCTAATGGTGCAATTTTCATAATTTTTCGATTTGTCGTTTGTGAGTTATTTAACTTAAGGGGTAAATGTGTTTTGTATTCTCTTTGTATACATGACACCATATCATTGGTTCCTCTATTCTCACACAAATTTTTAGTCTCATTTGAACCTTACCCTTAGAGCAAAAACGTTTTATATAATATATATAAAGGGTAAGGTTCAGTGGAGAAGGTATTATTTGAGGAGAAGGAGAAGAAGAATTTTCAAATTTTCATTTTTACCCCTCCACCTTTTTAATAGTGTACACTACTCCCTCCTACTTTCTTCCTACCCCCCACCCCTCCATCACCCACCACTAGCTGCTGCCACCCGCCGCCGATGCCACCGGTCGTCGGGAAATAAAAATTTCAATCTTTTTTTTAATTTTTTTTTTTAAAAAAAATTTAATTTTTTTTTATAATTTTTTATCCAATTTTTTTTACATATTATCACTTTGTACTGCATTTTATTATTTTAATTGCATTTTTATAAATGTTTAGTAGATATTATTAGTTTTTACTGCATTTTTGTATTTTACGCATAATTCTTTTGATTTGTTTACTGCACTTTATTTATACACCTCAATCTTATATATATTGTTTATTTTTTACTGCATTTTAAGTTATACATAATATATTTTTTACTGCATTTTATTATTATTCACTGTATTTTGTATATATTTCATATATTACATATTGTTTATTTTTTACTGCATTTTATATTATACATATGATCCATTTTTACTGCATTTTGTATGAAAGTATAATACATACTATTGTTTTTACTGCATTTTGCATATATTTATTTAGTACACATTGTTCGTTTTACTGCATTTTATATTATATATAATCTATTTGTACCGCATTTTGTTTTTTTTACTGCATTTTGTTATTTTCACTGCATTTTGTTATTTTTGCTGCATTTTTCATATATTTCATTCATTATATATTGTTTGTTATTCACTGCATTTTGTATTTTACATATTATCGATTTGTACTGCATTTTGTATTTTACATATTATCTATTTGTATTGCATTTTTTATTAAAGTATAATATATATTGTTGTTTTTATTGCATTTTGCATATACATCATTTAGGACATATTGTTCACTTTTTAATGCATTTTAGATTATATATATAATCCATTTGTACGGTATTTTGTTGACGTCGGGTATAGAAGATGCGGTAAAATATATAAAAGTTTTAGTTAATTAACAATAATATACAAAATGCAGTGAAAAAAACGTATAGTTTTATTAAAAATGCAGTAGGAAAATGAATATTATATCTAATAAAAGATTTATGGGAAAAAAATTTGAAAAAAAAAATGTTGAAAAAAAAAATTTTGAAAAAATTTTTTTTGAAAAAGAAAATTTTTTGAATTTTTTTTTTTTCCGGCTGCCGGCCGCTGGCGGCAGTCAGGTGGTGGCAGCAAGTGGTGGGGGTGGTGGTAGGTGGGGTTGGAGGAAGAAGAAGGTAGGAAAGGGAAGAAAATAAAGTGGAAGGTTTAAAATATAAAAGTTTAAATAGTGGAAGGGGTGTGGAGTGAAAATTAATGTTATGTTTTTTTTTTTTGTTAACTAATACCCTTAATTTTGAAAGTAATTACAAAATTGTCACCCTTTTTAACCATTGATTCAACCTAAAAGATCATCCAATTGCCACAAATAAAACTTCTTCTCCTTCTTCTCATATGATCCATTCCCCTATGATCCCCAATCATATATAAAACCTATTACACAAAAGAAATATAGTTCCCTTTATACATAAACAAAAAAAAAAAAAAACTTCGCTCAATGATGGCCAAATCATATACTCCGTATGCTATTATCTTGAAACCACATGTTAAAAAAACGGAAAAATCCAACGATCACCTTTACATTGAAAAGAAATCGAGCATGTTATATCCAAACAAATTGAGCGAATAAATTGTTAAAAAAGACCATAAAATATATATAGAAGCTTACATTTAACATAAAAGTTTAAAATCACATTAGAATTTACATATGCATCCAAAACTAGAGGTGGCAAAATGAATGTGTCGGGTCGGGTCACGGGTCTAGATGGGTTTGGGTCTAAATGGGTCCGGGTCTAGATGGGTCATTTAGAAGGATGGGTCTAAACGGGTCCGGGTCAAATGGGTTTCGGGTCGGGTCGGGTCATCGGGTTCACCAAAAAATTTTTTTTTTTTTGAGTGAAAAAAAAAAAAATTTTACCCGCTAGACCCGTCTAAACCCGTTGGTTAATTTTTACACAATTAGAGGTTATATTGAAAAACTCATTTAGACCCATCCAAAAAAAGGGGAGGAGACCCAACAAACCCATCCCCTCCTAAAAATTAACCAAATTGACCCAAAATTAACCAATGGGTCTAAAATTGCCACATCTATCCAAAACTAAATACTAATGCATTTCTAGTATGCAATTGCTATTTGCTAACGACATGGGTTGGGTTGGGTTGGGTTGGGTTGGGTTGGGTTGGGTCGGGTCGGTTGGGCCGACAAACACAATTTTAATCCTTCAACTTGGAACCCATATTATTTGGCCGTACATTTGTAATTCAGAGCTGGGCCTAACTTGTAATTATTTTATCAGCACGATCGACAAATTTCTGGAAAATACTTCCAATTCAGATTTAATGATATTGACGACGTTGCATTACACGATTATTCTTACACTATATGTGTGTGTTCTCAATATTAATATGTGTAAAATGAAAATAAAAATAAAAATATGAACACTTTTTTTAATCACGTAATATAATTTAAATTTTTTAAACAATACACAAGTACTATTAGTAGTGTTAGCTACCATAAAAGTTTATGAAACAATCAATTATCACATTGATTCCAAATTAATGAAAGGGTACAATACATTAGTGAATTAAAGTACTACAATGACTTACATGAACATCTCTGAGAAACGAAGCATGGCTACAAAAACATAACTGAGAAATCACAATGGAAAGTATGCTAACAACATCAGAGAAAAGGATAACGCTTGAGGATACAGTTTTGCCTAAAGAAATGCCAATTACTCTAGGACGTACTAGTCATTTGTTACCCATTTATCTAGGCGCAAACAAAGTCATTAGGGACCTCTTTGCCACAAGCGCTAATAAGCAAGCTAAGTGAGATAGGGATATTGATGTTAATCCCAAGAACATTGGCTTTCAAAGCAGTGCAAAGACAGATAGCAGCTTCGAGGTTTAAAAGGTCGCCGAGAATTGAGCAGCAAGGATGGCCAAGGGGTTGACCGACAACGGTACCAACTGAATCATTAAGCAACTTAGCACACACCCCTAATTTCAAGGCATCCCTTGGGCAAGTTCCCTTAGGTGCAGTTGGCACGGGAAGGGTTGGAGTTTGACAAGTGAAGCATGCTTGTGTGGCTACAAAGAACAGAAGGTTGGTGACTAGGAAGAGAGTGGAAGCTATGTTCAAAGCCATTTTGGTGGATAACTTGGTATGTATCTGCAAAGATATGGGGTGAGGATAACTAGAAAGTGATTCTTGGGATGTTTATATAGATAAAGTTGAGTATTATTTTATTCGTAATTAATCATATGTGTGTAAGGAGATGCATGTATTTCAATGCAAGGTTCACAAGTTAATCAACCTACACTATTGTGCTTGTGATCCCAACTTGCATGTGAAGGAATGTAGGTACGATACGAGTAGATGTCGTTCCAATTTGGATCGGTATCCTCTTAGGTAACATGATGGAGAGATGAAAATACTAAATTAAATTACCCATATCATTCTCCCCGCCTCACAAAATGCATAACATGTTCAATCATGTGCTACGTAATACCTAACTTGAACGGATTCTAATCCGACAAATTTATCTCTTGTTAGAAACAGTATGAAATGAAGCAAATAGGACACACGTACGTAGAACCATTGGCATCAAGTTTACGTACTGTCGAATTACAATTATGGCCATTTGTTAATTAATTGTTAAGTTTCCTCAATAGATTTTCAATTTTACTTGGTAGAAGTTTAACAGATACATATTTGTAATTTCAAACAAAAGGACGTACAGAAGGATCTAAAGTACTCCAGATGCAATAGTTACAGCACGCGGCCTGATCAACATGAAGTCTAATCCAACGTGTATGTTGTGTCAATGACACGTTATTAAAGAAAAAAGAGTTCGATACACACAATAGAATAAAATGAAGAAGGATGTTATCGTACCACAGTTAAATTATACATCCTCATATTAGAACGAAAATGAAAATTTTGGACCTCAAAATTATAATTAATTGATGCCAGCCATGCAGCAATGAACTCCCGTGAAGCATACATATAAACCATTTTTAACATTTATCCTGCAGCAGTATAATGGATGGTTTAAATTGCGATTTGATTTGTCATGATTCAAGAACAACCATATATCTATTCTGAGTACCAAAAATATCATAACAACAATTTTGTGCAACTTGACCTGCACATATTTCATAACTTATACGAAATACATTGAATGCTCGTATATATGTGGACAAAAAGGATATACTAGATGCTCCCGTGTTACATCTTTTGTTACCAGTTTAGAAACTACAATTCGCAATATAAAAAGATTGCAATAAAATTCATATGTAATATTGAATTTGACCAGCAACTCATCTATGAAAAATAAAATTACTAATCAAAATTGAACAAAAAAAAATTTGTCCAAGAAATTAAAGACCTCAAGTTGAAGTTGGTTCATCTAAAAGTGGGTAAAGTTTTTTAAGTCAATCTCGGCCGTTGATTTCTATGATCAATATGTTCGCTATATTAATATATGTTGGATAGCATATTTAAGTTAGCTAGGCTTGGTTGATTCGATGAGTTTGGGAAGAAATGCTTCATATGTGGATTACTTTTGCATAAATTGGATCGAGTAATATTTTTCAGGTTTCAACTCACTGGTCATTGATTTTACATGTTAAATTAACTTGGAGTAGATTTGGAACGAGAATTGGTTTCTCATGCACTAATTTAGAATGCGTGGCTGCTGAAAATAATATTAGTGGATAAATTAAATAAGGCTATGTTTGATGAGGAGCTTTTGAGAGCTTTGTGAAGTTTAAACTTTTCATTTTCAAATACAAAAACTACTATTTTTAAAAGTTGTCTTTAGATGAAAAATATGAAGCTTTTATTTTTAAAAGTCACTTTTTCAAACGCTAAAGAAAGTAGCGTTTCAAACTTACAAGAGCTTTTTGTTTCTACAATAACTTATATGCCCTTGTGTAATACGTAAACATAAGACCATCCGTAACCGTAACACCAGAACGCCACTTTTTCAGCTGCCACATCAGCGCCACATCAGCGTCAAACTATAACACCAGAACGTCCCTAATCATAACACCAGAACGCCACTTTTTTTCTCCATTCTGGGACCCACCACTAACTAACTAAATTTAATTTTCTTTTATTTAAAATACAATACAAAACATTTTAATTAAAAATACAATACACCACAATAATTAAAATAAAAACCATACATTAATTCAAATAAAAATGAACTACATTACTTTTTAAAAATAAAATACATCACAATAATTTTAAAATACAATACGATCCTAAAAATTAAAACGTTACATTCCTAAAAATCTAAACGTTACAATCCTAAAAAATAAAACGTTACAATCATAAAAATCCTAAAAAATAAAACGTTACAATCCTAAGAAATTAAACGTTACAATCATAAAAATCTAAACACACTAAAAACTACTCGTCGTCATCCTCGTTGTCCTCGTCGGCATCGTAGAACTCCGCAAACTCATTTCGAAACTGTTTCTTCATCTTCGCGAACGCTGCACGGTCAGCTGGATCCGGGATCTCTTCGGGGTTGAATTTGAGAAACTGTAGACCTTGAAACGCAGTTCTCAATCGTTCCTGACGGGTGATCTCCTCAATCGATGCTTTTTGGGCGGCTAACAATTCGGCCGTGTGTTTCGCCATAGCCTGTATCGCGTCATCAACCTTTTCGGTCGGGGTTCCTGTCCGGGAAGATGTCGCCGCATCGGAAGAACCAGAGCTTCGGGCCGCTTTTCGGGCTCTGTTTCGGCCCATGGGCCGTGGAATCGGGTCGGGCCCAAATAACTCGTTCTCTCGGTCGGCAGAGAGATCAACGGACTGATCAAAAAAATCTTCGTCCTCGTCGCGCAATCCGGTTCCACCTACCGGATTTGGTGCCTTCCATTTCGGATGATCTTTGAGGAACCACCAAGCCTCCCTTGAGGTGAATGTCTTCGTGTAGGTATCGTAGTATTCGGCTACGGCTTGATCGTAAATCATCCCGTTGTCTCGGCCGCTACCCCAAGCTCGATTTACCGACTCATAACACCCGTTGAAGTTTTTGCAGATTCGGTCAAGTGTACGCCACTTGGATGATAATTGGTCGGCGCCGCGAACCCAACCATAATTGTTGGCGTTGAACTTTTCTTCAATAGTACCCCACAAAGTACCCCGTTTTTGTGAGTTACCGACTTCAGAGTCTTCGGATGCGTCGCAATAACAAGTTGCTAACCACGCCTCTTCAGTTGGCGACCATGCCCGTTTGTTGCATGTTTTTTTCGACCCGTCTGTTTTTTTGGCATGGCTTCTTTTATTGGATTGAGGCGTGACTTGTTTTCCGGATCTTTGGGTTGGTGCTTCATCCGTCTGTTCGGGTTGCATAGCCGGTTGTTGCGGGAAAGTTGGTTGCCGGAACGGTTGTTGCGGGTAAGGTTGCGGGAACGGTAGTTGTTGAAAATTCGGGTTAGGATAATACCCGTATGGTGGTTGGGTTGGATCATAGTGTTGTTGAAAATTCGGGTTAGGATAATACCCGTATGGTGGTTGGGTTGGACGTACGTTTGGGTTAGACCCGCTCGAACCGGGTGTGTTTCCGGTTCCGAATAACATAAGGTTTGTGTACGACATATTTTCCGGGTTGTTGGTTTGATTGTAGTCGGAATTTGGGTTGGACATGGTGTTGAAAGTATTGAAAATAGATGGAGAAATGGTGTTGAAAGGAAAGAAGTGGGTTAAAAAATGAGTTAGAATGTGTTAGTTTATATAGAGAAATGGGTTAGGTGGTTTGAAAAAAAAAAAAAAAAAAATTAATTTTTTTTGAAAAAGAACCGTTACCCACGCTCCCCTAATTTTTTTTTATTTTTTTTTTTGTTTTTTTCGAAACTTTTTGAATTTCAAAAAAAAAAACCGTTTTTTTTTTTTTTTCGGTATTTATCGCGAAAGAAAAAGAGAAAAGAAAATTAAATATGCTGTGGGTCCCACCAAAACGCGGAAAACGGAGGCGTTAATCGAGTGAGAACGCCGAGCTGAACGCCGTCCAGAACGCCGCGTTAGCGGCGTTCTGGCGTTCTGGAGCTGACAACGCGGGCCACATCAGCGCGTTACGGATGGTCTAATGAACTCTTTTCCTTCCAAGCAAACGGAATTCAGTTGCAGACTGAATTAAATATTATTTTCAAGATATTAAATATTATACTGAGTGAACAATGTAAACGTATAACTAATGTATATATATAAATATTGTGTTTTTGGGTGACTAGCTTATGAGTGCTTATAGTAGCTTAAACTTATTTTTTTCACAAGCTTAAGCTACAAGCTTTGTTTGGAACACAAAAATGTAAGAACTTATTAGGAGCTTATTGAAAAAATAAGCTCTAGAATAATAAGCTACTTGAAGTAGCTTATTGAAAATTCTAGAGCTTATGAGTATTGAATTTAGATAAATACCCTTTATTTAAATGTTGGATATATCTTTTTGTGTCTTTTAATGTCATTTTACATCTATAAGCTTCAGCTCCAACTACTTCACCAAACACTTACAAAAATAATTATAAGCTCCAGCTTCCAGCTCTTTATATAAGCTCCAGCTACTAGCTTCAACTACCAGTTACTTTTACCAAACACACCCTAAGTTAACCTTAATTTATTAATACGGGATTGCATGAAAGATAAACCATATTATTATGCATGAAAATATAGAAAACAGATTAAACTATATTAATCAATAACACAAGACATTATAAAGAGTTACAAAATTACACAAACGAACAACTTAATTAGTTACTAGATAAAACATCATCAATATCAATGAGATCTAGCAACTAAACTAGCTAGCTAGTAGGGCAAGATGTCCTACATTACATTACATGAAATTATTTTATTTAATTTTGATTTGATTTAAAGAAGAGGAGGACACACAAAACCAGGTGGAGGAGTCATCCCACAAGTTACCAAAGCTTGAAGTGCAAGAGGAATAAATATGTTAAGGTTAAGAAGCTTAAGCCTTATAGTAGTACAGAGACAAACAGCAGCTTCTAACTCAAGTAATCCTTTAAGCACTGGACAACACACATTCTCAACTGGATTCCCTAATCCTATATGCACCAATCCCCCTAACACATCCACACAAGCCCCTAATTTCAATGCATTTATTGGACATGTTGGCAAAACACCGCTGCCACCTCCTCCACTGCCACCACCACCTTTTCCACCACCGCCACCTCCTCCTTTTCCTCCACCACCGCCTTTTCCACCACCACCTCCACCACCAGGGGGTGTGTAGGGTGGATAGGGGGAGGAAGGTGGTGGGAGTATCACTGGAGGACTTATGATAGGTGGTGGTAGGATAGGCGGAGGTACAATAACCGGAGGAGGCATAACGACGGGAGGTCTAACAATAGGTGGAGGACGAATGATCGGTGGTGGCCTTGAAATAGGTGGTAGAACTTTTGGTGGGCTTGTTTTTGGTGGTTTAGTTTTAGGTGGAGACCCTTTACCTCCACTACCACCTTTTCCACCACTTCCACCACTACCACCACTACCACCTTTTCCACCACTTCCACCACTACCTCCTCCTCCTCCTCCTCCACCACCTCCACCACCACCATGATGTGGTGGTTTGGTGGACGGAGGATGTGGTTTTGGGTGGCTAGGTCCATGGTGAGGTGGACTACAAGGTGGACAGTTATTGCAGCCAAAAACAAAAGGTATAGAAGTACTTGAGATATAAATCAAGAAGATGTAGAACATGGCTATGATCTTAGAAGTAGCCATGATTAGGGTTTTGTGTTTTGTGTTTTCTTAGCTAGCTAGGGTTTGGTGGTTTTAGGGTTATGTGATGTTAGATCGAGTATAAATTTATAAATGGTTATTTGACAACCCGTGAATGTAGAAGTGATGATGAGGAGAAACATGTACTTCATAGAATTAGAACAAGTCATCATCCTACAACTGTGAAGATGAGGGATTGAAAGTAGAGTTTTTTTGTAATTTTGTAATTTTGCTAACTTCGAAAAGAGTCCGTGAATTTACTTAAAATCCGTGAAGAAGATGATGACTATCTATTGATTTCAGTAGTAATATATTCTTGTTTCACGTCTTTCAATGCAGCCTTTGTTTTACATCTTTAAGTGTAATCGTTATCATTTAGTACCATCTCTCATTATATAGTTTGATTCGATCGCATGCACAAAAATAAATGTACGTTTTAAGGATTCTAATCATTATTGGTTCATTATTTAGTTTCATTCTGTGTCTCATCTATTTACACTACAAGAAAAATCCTCTTTAGTGACGAACACGATTTGGTCACTAAAGGCCTAAAATTGGTCACTAAAGCTGTATAGAGACCAAAATATGGTTCGTCACCATTCGTCACTAAAGCTCCGTCGCTAATTGCAACCAGAGACCAAATATAAAAAATGGTCACTGAACAAAGACCAGGCTAGAGTGGTCACTATGCCTGTGACGAGCATTTTGGTCACTAGTTTTTGTCACTAAACCAAGAAAAGTCGGCACTACTTGATCTAATTAATGACCAAATAAACTGGTCACTCGAAATTAACTGTGGTGACCAAACTAGGTGGTCACCATCCATAAATATAATTAAAAAAAAAAAGTCGACGATATCTACCACAAGCAGGTATTGACCAAAACGAAGTGACCACTTATTTTATGGTAACTATATTTAGACCTTAGTGACCAAAAAATAAGTCGTCACAAAAAAACTGGTCACTAATGAGCTTTTTTCTTGTAGTGTTATCTATATATGAATTAATGATGAACGATAATTTATTAAAAATGCATGCATGGTAACCAATCCGACTTATTAAAAGAGGTTTACTAAAAGTACTACACAAAAGTAACGTTAAAATTAATATACTAAACATTAAACATGTACATTTATTTATTACCATATATATTCTCAATGTATTAAGAATATTACATAATCATATAGTTATTATTATCATCATATTTTTAACGTAGTTTAAATATTAAAGTTAACAACCATATGAAACTATACAGTAAATGTATATATATTTATGTCACAAACTAATTCCATACAATGGAAGTAGTATTCAATTCATATCATTCATTGTTTAGTCATCCTTGGATGCTTTGTACTACCTTTGTTCTAAGTGTTCTCTTTAAATTTGCACAAAGTTTTAAAATTTTTAACTAACTTTACTTTCCACAAATAAAATATCATCCTTATCTACTAAAATCTTTTATGATTGGTTGAAATGCAAAGCGAACAATTATAATGGAATAAATCATAGTACAAATGTGAACATATGTAACAAGGGAATATTCGAGTATTACGGAGTATTAAATGCTGAAATTGGACTAAAAAACGTTACTAGATAGAGAAATGATTAACTCACAAAAAGTTTACAAAATTTTGACCACAAAATGATGTGTACCAATGGGATGAAGTGAGAGAATCATAAGAGAGAGAAAAGATGTGGATTTGATTGGTCCATCTTACATGCATGCCACATCATTTTGTAAATTTTATTTTGTGAAAATTATGTGATTCTAGCATTGCTCTACTAGATAAAGACCGAAAGTAAATCTGGGATGGGCTTAAGAGTTGATATGGGGTATGGTGCATTTTCCTTTGATTGGGCCACCATTAATGGGCTGACCAAAAAGTTCTACTAATTATAACATGCATCCACAGTTCCACATTCTACTCAACTCAATGAGGTACGCCGGTACGGTGCAATTCCCTTTTTGCAAAACCAAGTGTGAAAATAGGATAGAGTTTTTTGTAAGAGACGAATTTTTAAATGATCATATTTTATATATACATCACTAAATATATTTTACTTACAATATTATTGGAGAAAAAGTGATAAACTGACCCTCTGACGGTTCTCACGGACTTATCACACGATCAACATGAGAGGTAAATCACGTAATACACGATTAAATGCATTATATATATTTAGTGTTTTATGGATTAGTAAGTTCTTTTTCTATAATATGCAAGTTTATAATTTTTACATTTTGTGTGTAGGTATACTTTTTTTTTTTAAGTTATAAGCTAGTGTGTAGTTTTATTTTAATGTCACTTGCACTTATATATCAATTATGGGTGTAAAGTTTTCCAATTTATCATACTCATAAATAATAATTCTGTAGCAAATTTTATTTATTAAATAATATCAACAGAGTCTTAGAAAATTGAATTAGCCATATATATATGACTATGATATGAAGATGAAGATACTAGGAATACTACAACTACTACCGGCCGGTCTATCCTGAATCCTGACCCCTTTATCAAAATTTAAAATGTTAATTAATACCTGTAAAAGAATGACATACCAATGTGATCGATCATGAGATTCTTGTGCTAAATCATATGGTAGATTAATTACTATATATCATATACATATTCTTTAGCTATATTATATTACTTTTAGTAATCAACAGAATTATTAATCAAACAGCCTGGCATATCTCAGGTGCATGATATTATCATATTATTTGTACGTCAAGTAGTTGATTAAAAAAAAGTGAATTACCATGTTGTTTTTCGTACACTATACCACTCCCCTTAAAATGAATTACAATGTTCCACTCGGCATAGTCGTATAGAGTTTCTCATTGATTTACAGACTAGACCACTGCTAGTGCTCTTAAAAACGTTAAGTTAGACTCGGCCAATATTCTACAAAATACGAGTTTTAACCATTTAATTATATAATTGATTCAGTATATCATCATATCATCATTATCATTATCATTACTAGAGATGCACATCGAAACCGGGTTCAAGAACCCGACCCGATTTGAAACCGGTCAAAACCGGGTTTGACCAAAACCGGTTCGGTTTGGGTTCAAACCGCCGGTTTGAAACCGGTTTGGGGTTCTATCCGTTGAAACCGGGTTGAAACCGGGTTGGAACCGGTTTTACCCGACCCGGTTTGAAAAACCTGTTTGAAAACCGGTTTGAAACCGGTTTTTATGTTTTGTCCTTTAATATATCCGTTGGTACTCCATCTAGCCGTTTTTTTTGCCATTTAATTATGTTTTTGCCATTATGATTCAAGTATATATATATCATATCATTTAGGAACCAAAACACACATTTACACACTCATATTTATATACAAATACTCAAAAACGCATATATATTTTCGTTTCGAAAATGGCAACTCAATCTTCTTCCGCTTCTCATGGTATTGGTTCTTCAAATGCACCAACGATTGTGAAACAATTGCCCAACAAAAGAAATCCGGAGATTTGGGGTGGTTTCGACAAAGTGTTGTTGTCGGATGGTACGACAAAAGCGCATTGTAAACGTTGTCGGAAATTCTTCAAACCCGACTCCAACACAACGTTGAAAAATCATACCGAAAAGCATTGTGAGGCACTCAAAGGTAATCCGGAAGCAAGTGGTCAATCTTCGATGGCACGAGATGGTTCTATATTTACATACGATGTGGAACGGTGTCGACAAGATTTTGTGGGTTATGTGATTCAAGAAGCTTTGCCTTTCAACCACTTCGACAACCCTCGGCTTACTAGGGTGATTCAAACCACTCTTCAACCGCGATATAACAATGTAAGTCGCACTACTCTTAAACGCGATGCCCTTAAATTGTGGAAAGAAGCTAAAAAACAACTAAAAATCGGTTTTGAAAATTTAAATACATGTGTATCATTAACAACCGATGTTTGGTCGGCTCCTCATGGTTTGCCCGGTTCGTACCTTTGTGTAACCGCACATTGGGTTGATCCCGCAACTTGGCAAATGATGAAACGTACCATTGCTTTTGAAGACTTTGAGTATCCTCACACGGGTCAAAACTTATTTTACATGTTACGAAATGTGATTAAAATGTTTAAATTGGAAGAAAAGGTTTTTTCAATATCTTTTGACAACGCTAGTAATAATACACTTGCCGTTTCAAAATTAATACTAAAATACGCACCACCATTGAAGGGCATTTTTTATCATAGTCGATGTGTTGCACATATCATTAACTTGGTTGTGCAAGCCGGACTAGCGGTTGAAGATGTAGACGAAGTAAAAACGAGGTTTAAATCTATGTTGCAAGACGTTTTTCAAAAGGGTAAAGCTAGATACAAATCTTATATGAAATTGTGCAAGGATAACTCAAAAAGACCTTTAACCCCTAATTGGGACATGCCCGTTAGATGGAATTCGACCTACCATATGTTTGTATGTGGTTTACGCCAACGCGATACTTTACAAGTTTTTCATGATCATCTTGTTACAAAAGGTCTTGCAACACCATTTCCAATCATATATTGGGAGTATATTAAAAAGATGGTCGAATTGCTCAAACTTTTCAAAACCGCGACTACTTTATTATCGGGTGTTTATTATCCAACTAGTCATTTGGTGCTTAATCAAATTTGGTTAATGAATACAAAATTAAACGACTACATGTATGAAGGTCCTATATTTGAAGAAATGGTGGCTCCCATGAAAGAAAAACTAAAAAAATATTTTCAAGAAATGCCATCGGTAATTACTTGTTCCGCCGCAATGAACCCTTGTTTGAACGTTACCGGGGTGGAAATGCTTATCGATAACATTTGTCACAATTTGGATTTGAATGAGGCCGACCCATTGTTTTCACATAATGTAAAAACGGATTTTAACAAATGTTTGGGAGATTTATTTGGCGTATATTTTCAAAAATATAGTTCAACCACACATGTGTCCGGTAGTACGGCTAACCCAATGTTTTCTTCATCTTCTTCTAGCAATCCAATGCTAAACTTTTATAATAGTTTAAGACAAGAAAACAATAAACGGGCAAGGGGTGATGGTAACCAAAATACCACTAACGAATATGGGAGATATACGACTACGGATTTTTTGGCCACTATTCTACCCAATGAGTTCGAACAATTTGATATTTTGGCTTGGTGAAAAGAGAGGGAATCTCAATTTCCCGTTCTAGCCATCATGGCCCGAGATTTACTAACCGTCCAAGCTTCTACGGTAGCTTCGGAATCCGCTTTTTCTCTTAGTGGCAGGGTATTATCTATACGAAGAACAAGACTCACACCGGCCTCCTTAGAGATGTGCATTTGCTTGAAGGATCACTTGGACGCCGCGGAACGCATACAAAATGTATCAAGTCTTGAAGGTGAAATGGAATACGAAGAAGACATACACAATATCGAGGTGGAAGAAGGTGTAACAATATCACTTTCCGACGAAGAAATTGCTCTTGATCAAGCTTCGCGCGAGGCTACCTCCGAAGAAGATTTCGACTTTTGAAGACTTTGAAGACTTTGAAGATGTTTGAAGACTTGAAGATTAATACAAGTTGAAGATTATAAAATGTTTGAAGATGTTTGAAGACTTTTTTCTATTCGATAATATTTTTAAGAAGACTTAGAAGACTATTGTTTAAGTTATTGTTCAATTATGTTTGTATTACTAATGTTCTACGAATTCAATAAAAAAAATCTGCTCCAAACATCGTTTTTCCTTAAAAAGCCTAACTTTGATTTGGGAGTTGATAAATGCAAGGAAGTTTTTACTAAATTCACGGAAAAGTACAACTCTTTATGCTTACAGTATCACTTTTTATGCACATGTTTCCTTGCATTTAGTAAAACATTCCTTGAAAGTATCAACTCACTTTGAATTATATAGAATTTTCGGATTCAATAATATTTTTAAGGAGATTTAGAAGCCTTTTGGTTATGTTATTGATCAATTATGTTTCCATTACTAATGTTCTACAAAGTTAATGAAAAAAATTTGGCCCAAACGTTGCTTTTCCTTAAAACGCTTAACGCTCGAACGTTTATGAATTATATAGAATTTTCGGATTCAATAATATTTTTAAGGAGATTTAGAAGCCTTTTGGTTATGTTATTGATCGATTATGTTTCCATTACTAATGTTCTACAAAGTTAATGAAAAAAATTTGGCCCAAACGTTGCTTTTCCTTAAAACGCTTAACGCTCGAACGTTTATGAATTATATAGAATTTTCGGATTCAATAATATTTTTAAGGAGATTTAGAAGCCTTTTGGTTATGTTATTGATCATTTATGTTTCCATTACTAATAATCTACAAAGTTAATGAAAAAAATTTGGCCCAAACGTTGTTTTTCCTTAAAACGAAGACGTGCGAGCGAAAATACGATTTTTATAAAAAAAACCGGTTTGAAACCGGTTTTGAACCCGAACCGGTTTGGACCCTACCCAAACCGGGTTGGGTCGGGTTGGGGTTTTGGGGTGCCCAAATCGGGTTGAACCCGAACCGGTTTTGGGCCAAACCGGTTTTGACCAAGTTTGACCAAAACCGGTTTCGGGTCGGGTCGGGTTTTCCAAAAACCGGGTTTTGTGCATCTCTAATCATTACCATATAAGAAAGAACATGTATAACCAAAATTTGACACCTTAACATTTAATTTGGTGCCACCTAAGTGTCTACAAAATGGACACTTGTCAAACTTTTATAATCTAACACATATGAATTAAATTTCAATATATAAAAAAAATACAAATTTGCATATCTTTTTTTAGTATTTTTGTGGCAAATGTTTGAAACCGGTAATCCAGACCGATCTACAATTGGCTACATATTTATAATGTGGGGGGCATACCTAACTCGTTCAGTAGTTGTGGCTATGGATGTGACAAAGTTGAAACCCCAGACATTGTACTTTTTGTGTCAAAGATGCTACCACCCATTAACAACTAAGTTACAAGCTTGACCTTGTTTTAGTGAATAAAAAAGATCATGACCTTCTCACTAAAATTAATTAAGTAGAAGAAGATAAATATTATTTGTACCGTTCATTAACAAACTTTTATAACATATTATTTTATGAACTAAGTTATGCGCTCTTTTGAAACACTTACATCTCTTTTATAAACGTTTTCACTTTCTCACTTAGTATATATAACACCCCTCTTACAATACAAGAATATAATATTATTTTACTCGAAAGCGTATATTACAAAATACAGTTCATTACTCTATATTAAATAATGTACATAAACAGTTTACATATTCAGATCACACCAACATAAAACTGTTTAACAACTACTTAAAAACGGGGTATTATATTTTTCAAAACAAGGTTTTTGACAAAACCATATCAGAGTTAGCATAACATCAAAACATTCCTTGCATTAAAGCATTCGTTCCTGATACCCACATATATAGCAAAAACCTGCATGAAGTAGGATGGGGGATTAGCACGAAGCTAAGTGAATGAATTTATCACACACAATTCAACTTAGCATAACAATATGTTTACAGCAAATAATCATAAACACATTTCTTATTTCAATGAGGATCGGAGGCTCTGGAGATATCATAATACCCGGGGATTCTCCAAGAACACCTAACGTCAATTTGCATGGCCAATACAGAATAGACCGATAACTATTGGTTATTAAACTCATACACAGGTTTCAAACACAACAAATGAATCAAAACCTGTATAAATCACATAATAACCAAACAGTCCAACTACACGTTGGCCTCAATAAACTGATACACATAGATTCACATATCACGTAGATTCATAATCAGTAACACAAACTAAGCAGTCTTATAATCAATCTACGTTTACTTGTTGCAACCAAACAGTTACAACTAAATCGAAGGGTGAGTTCTAAATCTACTCACCGATACCTTTGTCTTCACAAGCTCGGAATCCAGGTGTCACTTATCTTTTGGAGGATCTGAGAATCAACAATCAGATATAAGTTAATAATCAGGATCATCAATACTTAACTTATATTAATCCATAACATTTAGAATTTAACACAAGTAACATCAAAATTACAAGTGCTTAATCATGTATTAGTAATCTCAATATAGTTATTATCATTTACTAATACTGATTTACCAATGTAATATCATATAGCAAGGCAAGTAACATTAACAATCATCAAATAAAAAGAGATGCTGGAATGGTCCATAACCCGCCGGCTAGGATCAAAGACCCGCCGGTTTAACCCCACCAGCCGCCGGCTCACACCACCAAGCCGCCGGGTATAACAGTTTTTGAGACACCAGAACTAAGTCAAGTTTTAAAGCTTATTTTAGCCGCCGGATTAACCACGTAGCAACCGGGTTTGGGTTTAAACCCGCCGGCTTGGGTCATTGACCCGCCGGTTCCCTAGTGTCCACTAAGAAGCCGCCGGCTTCCCAATGGGAGCAGCCGGCTTGTTCTTCAGATACAGCAGCAGCAGTTTGAGCTAAAACCTGCACGAACCAAACCCCAAGTCTACTCCACTTTCAGATACTAATCAACCAAATCATGTTTCTAGCAAAAAAGGGTATCATATGGCAACAAGTTAACATCAAGCAACTTAAATTAACATCAATCCATTCCATTTTCATGCCAAATTATAATGACCTACTTAGGTTACTTGCTTGAATCAAAATCACATTTCAATAACATGACCACAACGATTCAAGCTATAAAATCAGTTCATGAGCATGATATAACACTTCTAATCATCATATATCATCAAGTACTCAATCAATTTATCAAATTCACCTTTAACCTAATCAAATACTTATGTTCATAAAATAGACATACCTACACTTTTATGGGGGAGATGATGATTGCAAAACTGAAGATGAATTTAATTTGCAATAATCACAGCCTTTGATTCTCTAGTCTTGTTTGTGATTCAACTTTTTTTTCTTTTTTTTTTTAATTTGATGTTCTAGGGTTTTAGAAATGAAAAATCAACAAGTACAAGGGAATTGGGGAAATGATACCAAAATAATCTCGGCCTTAGTTTAAACCGACATCAAAGATTGGGTAATTTTACACCCATCTCAAATCTATTGTCTGGAACCTAAATATCAATTGCGAGAAACTTATTTTATTTAACCGTCGACTATAGTAAATTAAAACAAGTTACAATTTACTATCCACAATAAGTCCTGGGACTTATTTAACTAAGTTTCACAATTAAACAATTAATATTGCATAATTTCTAAAATAATTATATAATCAATTAAATAATAGAAATTACCAGACCGGTACGGAGGGTGTTACAGTATATCTAAACTACACAATCATTAGACACATCTTTATGTTTTTTGACAGTATGTTTTTAACTTTCTTCAAACTATTTCAACACACATACAATCTTCTTTTATAATTTGTCATTAAATTGATTAAAAAAGGTTTAAAAAATTAAGGATCGTTAGAATTTGTACTTAAATTACATATTTTAAACACACTAGCTCTCTAAGAAATGACACATTAAATTACAAAAAGCAACAACATTTTATTTTTAGAAAATAAAACTAAAAGAACGATTGATTTACATTGTTTATATGCTAATTAAGTTGATATTACAATTACATATGAGTATCAATGAGAAAGAAATACATTTATATGTATAGTGTTTTTTTTTGTTAAAATATCATCGGCTTTTTTCAATTATAGATGTAGCTATTTTGTATTTAAATTTCAAAAGTTCAATTATTTTTTAATCGAACACAAACCTTTGAATATAATGTATATGTAACATTGTAAAAAACTAATAATAATATTTTTTAGATGTGAACCTTTTTAGACGTGATCCGTGCATCGCACGGCATAAATATTTCCTAGTATAGTGTATAAGATCTTAGATTAAGAAGCATACATACCAGTTAAAAGAATGGATTAGAGAGTGTTTAAAGAAAAATGACCTCACGTGGACAATTCCTTAATTACTAATAATATATACCTAACAACCCAATGGCTTTTTCTTCTTATCGATCGTCTTTCTTCACCGAAAGTCCTGAGATCTGAATACCATTTCCACGTTTTATGTTACTTACTTTATACTTCATTATTTCATTTACAAGCATGAGGCACATAATTTATATCAACGTGTTTACTTTTACCTTCTATTGTCATTTGATAGAAAGAGTAACTAAAAACAATTAAAAAAAACTAGTATAATACCGGACGTTGTCCAAGTTAACCGGCAAAAACTTTATATATTCGTCAATAATTGTTATGTTTGAATTTGTATTATCATAGAGTGTATACGCTAACGACTCAAATTACATAAAAGTATATAAAAATAAGGGTGAGGTTCCTGGAAGAAGGGGTAAAAGTGAGGGAAGTGAGAGAAGCCAATGAGAAGGTGACAAGTGTCTCTTCATTTCTTCACATTTTTATTCATTTCCCCTCCATTTCTCATTTCTCCACCTTTTTTTATCCAATTCTCCCCCTTTCTTTATTTCTTCAATTTTGTTCTATTTCATTTTTTTTTAATTTACTTTTTATTAAAAAAAATTTTATTATTAAATAAAATTTAAAATTAAATTTTTAAACATGTAAAATCTTCTATAAAACTTTTGTTAAAAAATTAATAAATAATTAAATAAAAATTGTTTTTTTTTTTTTTTTTTTTTGAAAAATATCACTTTAAAAATCTAAAAATGAAAAATATCACTTTAAAAATCTAAAAAAAATTAGTTTTTAAACCTGTTTTCCTATTTAGTTTTTATTTTTTATATTATTTTAAAATATGTGATGCACCATATATTAAATATAATGATGCACATTAATATTAAAAACAAGATGCAATAAAACTAAATTATTATTGTGTTCACCAACATTATAACTATGATACACTGATTTTCACTGAATATGATGCATCGACTTTCAATAATACTATAAAACATCGTTATAAAATTAAAAATGGTGCATCATAGTTATAAAATATGGTTCATCATAGTTATAAAATATGATTCATCATAGTTATAAAACATGGTGCATCGAGTGTTTAAAATATCATGCATTGAATTTTAAAATATACTATAAAACATCGTTATTGAACTAAAATGTGGTGCATCATAGTTATAAAACATGGTGCATCATAGTTATAAAAACATGCTTCATCATAATTATAAAATATGGTGCATCGAGTGTTTTAATTAATAGCATGTATCGACTTTCAAAATATACTATAAAAGGTGGTGCATCATAGTTATAAAACATGGTGCATCATAGTTATAAAATATAATGTATTATAGTTATAAAATATGGTGCATCATAGTTATAAATATGACGCTCCGACTTTTATATATATATATGATGAACATCGTTAGTGTATAAATTTTGGTGCATCATAGTTAAAAATATGGTGGATCATAATTTTAATTTGACAATGCATTGAAGTTATAACTTTGTTATATCAAAATTTATTTTATTCAAGTGTAACGCCCAAAATTTCGTAAGTACAAAACCTTAAATTATATTATTTTAACTGTTTAAGTTAGAAGGACTAACTGTGTAATATGTTTTGTGTCAATAGGACTTACCATTTAATGAAATTGTTAGTAGAGGGACTAAAAGTGACAAGTACTATAAGTTGAGGGTTTAATTGTAAAATGCAGTATAAAAACACTGCTTCTGTAATCTTCTACTGCAATTACATACACATAAAATAAAAATACGTACAGGGCTTGTGTGAGGTAGGTTTTGAAAGAACAAGAAGAAGGAAGCTAAATTAAAGCTAGGTTTTGTTAAATTAGTGCTTGTTAGCTTGCAAATAACTTCTTTAAGGTATGATTAACCTCCCTTTTGTGTTTAATTGATGAATTTCATGAATTAGGTTAAACCCTAGTCTTGGGGTTTTGATGAATTAGTGGACTAATGATTCAATTAAGGTTTCATACACTTAATTATAGTATGTTCAATACATAAATGATATTAGTTTGGTTAAAACACCCATGATCATGTGTTTGAGAAAAATTGAATAATTATAATCATGACCATGTATATGATGATTGCTATAAATGGGTAATTGATATGTATTGTGTGTGATTATGCATCAAAGAGTGATACTTGTGATGTTGGTAAATGGAATTGATGAGAAATTATGATAAATACCCATTTATAAGCAATCACACATAAAAGTGTATGAAGCTTATAGTAAGATTATAAGTGTTATGAGATTTAACACCTTGTAGTATGATATGTGATATAATTAGAAAGTGATTGTGAAATTGATACGTGTTTATGTGATTATATGAATTAGGTGATAAACATGTTCAAGGTGTTACAAGTAATTATTCGTGTGGGCTATCACAAGGTAAGTTAATGGATGATGCTATCTTTCTTCAAGTAATGCTTATTCCATTTACTTGGAAGGACCGGTAATGGATATGTCATTTACTTGATGAGTTATGATTATATACCGGGGTGTAGGCCCGAAGATGTTAATTCTTGCGGGAATTAGCATATGATATTATGGATCCTTAATATACGTATGTTGTGAAATGATATTGATTATCATTGATAGCCCATTTCTTACTAAGCTTTATGCTTACTCTATTATGTTTATGTGTTTTAGGTGAGCCAAGTGGGACCCAGAGGGATCCGGGTAAAAGGCCCGAATGATGCTAGTGGTGGAGCTTGTTAAGTTATCGGTAACAAGCTAATCTTTTAAATCATGCTCTCGATATGTAATCACCCCTTTTGTTTAAGAAAACTTAGTTTTGACACCTAATGTTGAAAGTCAAACATGTTGAAGTGTGGAAGTCAAATTAGTCAATGAGTTGGTATACTCATTGATAGTTTTGGAGATGATGTTATTGTATAATAGATGAATATAATGTGAATATAATGGTTTATGGAAATTTGATGTTAATAGTTAAGTTGAAGTATTGATAGTGAAAGTGGCATGAGTTGACTTAGAATAGTCAAAGAAATGTGATTTGGGTGTTAGAATAGTGGTTATTTGGGTAAAGACCCAAACGGGTCTTCAAAGTGCCCAAATGGGTCACTAACGGGTCAAAAGGCTACGTTGAGTTGTAAATATGATATGACGAATGTAAACATTGCACTAGGTCCCAATTGTGGTATTAAAAAGGTAGTAGAAGTGTCAAAGTCTGAAGTTTGTTGGTTTGGAATTTGGTATGTCAACGGAAGTGGTCAAAAATGACCATAAAGTGGTCAACGATCCGTTTTCTCGTTAAACATGAAATTTGGAAAAGTGTTAATTGGGAAATGTTCATATAGTCATAATACACGTGCCTGCAAATTTTCATGGTCATTGGACTTGTCATTTTCAAGATATGCACGATCGAATTTCGGAAGATGGTAAAATGGACAGCAGGCTTCATTCCTGGGGAATGGGAGTCATTCCTGGGGAATTCGACTCAAATTTCTAACAGCATGCTTCATTCCTGGGGAATGGGAGTCATTCCTGGGGAATCTCTTATAAATTCAACATTTTCTTATTTAAATCCTTATTTGATCTAGGGAATGATACAACAAGTCTAAAATGTCATATTAAAACGTAGGACTTTACGAAATGAAAAAAAAAATGTTCTAAATTTCGGGGTGTTTCATCAAGGTACGAATATGGTGCATCACATAATTTTTTTTGTAATACTATATATAAAATTGTATTTAAATATAACAACGTGAGTTAAAACAACAACATAAAAAGGTTGAAAATGTGGAAAAAAAAAAAACAAAAATAATGATAAACAAGCTGTGAAAAAGGTTAAATGAAAAGTTGAAAAAAACTGATAATAACTAACAAACACTTTAAAAAATGTTTAAAAAAAAAAAAACAAAATTAATGTAAAAAAAATAAAACACTAAAAAGTTTAAGTAAAAAAAATAAAGGAAAAAGGATAAAGATTACAGAAATGAAAAAATGAAACGGAAATGATCAAATGATAAGGCACACGTGGCATCACCATAGTCATTCCTCCACCTGCCGTTCACTTCCGTCCAAAAGCAACTTTGCGTACATGAACCAATACCTAAAAATAATACTAAAATAAATCAATGAATTGGAGAAGTTGTACTGTTTTTTGTTGTTAAGGACTAAAGGTAAAACGGACTGTATTTACCTAGTTAAACTAATTATGTAAAATGGTAGAAAAACAACATTTTTGTGAGGAACAGCAAACAAAAATTTATAAAGTTGAATGTCATAAAAGCCTTGTGTAACTAAATTATTAAAGACATTGACTGAAATTCGTGATGAAAAACTCAAAATCTGTTTATGTGGTATTAACTATATCGAATACTTATATTTCTGAATTTACGGGGTGAGCCAAAAATTGTGTAAATACATAAATGAGACATGCGCAAATTTTAGTGATAACATTATCGTATAACCAAATAGTGTTAAACAATATTAAATACTTATATTTTTATAATACACTACAACAAAATTAAGTGTCAATTCTCTACGCTTTTTTCTTCACGCTTTTATAAAGTGCTAACTTATTTGCTACGTTATTCACACTTATAAGTGTGTACAAAATGTTCACGCTTTTAAGTATGAACAAATTGAACTAATAATAATATATATCACAATGTTGACGCTTACAAGCGTGAAAAAATGTTAGATTTGCTACACTTTAAAGCGTTAAGATTATTCTTAACACCCAAATTCTTCACGCTTAAGAAGCGTGAACAAATTGAGTGTTAGCAATAATTTTCACGCTTTTAGATGTGGACTTTGTTCAATTTTTTCACACTTATAAGTGTGAACATTGTGATAGAGATTGTTATCAGTTCAATTTCTTCACTCTTAAAAGCGTGAACATTTTGTACACACTTATAAGTGTGAATAACTTAGCAAATAAGTTAACACTTTATAAAAGTGTGAAGAATTGACACTTTTTTTGTAATGATATATACTTGTTTGGGGGAGTTATTTGGTGAACATGTGAAAGTGGGAAAGGTAGTTTGAGGGAGTTATCTAAACCTCTTTTCTTTTCTTTTTTCCATTGGTTTATAATTTATAGTTGGTACCTTAGAAACCAACACAAATAAACTTCTTATAACTGAAATTATGAATAAAAGACGGTCAGGATTTGAAGTCAACGCGATCTAAATGTTGAGATTCGAAGTCAATGGAATGGCGGTTACGCGATCCGGCAGCAATATATATATAGAAATTCTATCAATGAGTTGGGAATTGTGTAATTATTAAAAAAAAATCTATTTTTTTTGTTGGAATATATAGGATCCTCTGGAAGTATTACATTGAGGATGATGGATCCTAATTAAGAATTATATGTACAGAGAGAAACGAAGTACAGTATTGAATTTAATCCGACGAAGATGTAATGCATTGTTAGGTGTGAAATTAGGGGTATTTTCCCATGGATGATCGAAATGAGTCTCGTTAAGGTGAATAATCATCAGCAATACATATAATTAGTAAGTTCGGGTGAAGGCAGCTGTGAGGCTAATCTATATATATTTCATATCGGGCCTAAGCTATAAGAAAGGTTGAGCAAGATGAGACAACCGTATGCTCTTGTAAGATCTAAATCGAATTATGAGAACGATGATGAAAGAAAGTCTTGCGAAAAAATAATATAAGCAGAGGTACGTACTAACAGCGAGACGAGACATGAAGAACTTGTATATGACACATGGCAACTTTGTAAATGTCAATTTGTAACGCTTTATGCGAATCTACAACGTACGGTCATGGACACGAATGCAAGATTCAAGCCTTATATGTAAGTCGTCTCCTTACAAACACCCGGCCAAAAGCTAGCACAATAGATCTCAACAAGAGTACTAATTAGCAGTACTCTACAGTTAAGCTTGTTAGGCTACGGTAATAACAGGACAGGTGATCTACACAAAAGTCCTCGTATGCTTGCCGAGAAAAAACCGTGCACCTTGGGACAAATATACTACCCTAATAAACTATATAACCATTTGAGTGTTTTTGACATTTCATAGTTCATATACAAGTAAGTGGCTCATGATTTAAACGTTCACTTGTGTCATATAAAATAAATTAACTTAATTTGTGCGATATATCTTGAAAGATACGGAGTAAATAAAATAAATTCCTTTAAGGTTGGTTTCTTTTCATTGATAAAAAGATAAAACACAATTTTCAGTGTGTTTGGAAATTATCGAATGAGAAAGATGGATAATACGAATTATACTAAGAAGAGATGCAAAATGTTAACTTGAAATACCATCGATCGATCAGTTTAAAGTAACATGGACCCATTTCAGAACAACTTACAAACCCCACATGGATCTCAACTAAAAAGTTTATTCCTCTCAATCAATCAGCAAAAAGCTAGAAAACTGTAAAGTTCTTGATAAAGAATTAAGACATGCATCATCTTTATCAATCTATAAATACCATCGTGCACTTCATTAGTTTCACACCACATAACTAGCTACTACTTCTTAATATATTACACTTAATATAATTAAGCTAGCTAGTTTTCACGTCCTCGTAATGGCTTTAACTAAAACCGTCCTTCTTCTCACTCTCAACCTTCTCTTCTTCACTTTGGTAACTTCAGACTCATTGCCACAACCTAGTTGCCCAACAGACGGCCTCAAGTTCGGTGCATGTGCTGGCGTCCTGAATAACTGGCTGGCTGGAGTCGTCGTAGGGACCCCGCCAACGTTACCTTGTTGCCGCCTCTTTTTCGGTCTTATGAACTTTGAGGCAGCAGCATGCGCTTGTAAGGCCCTTAAAGCCAATATGTTTGGTGTTGGCCTCGATATATCAGTCTCAATGAGTGTGTTGCTTAACAATTGTGGAAAGGAAGTCCCTACCGGTTTCATATGTTAACTGAAGTCGATCTTCAGTTATCTTAAAGTTTGTTTGTTGTTATTTGTTAACGTACTTTATTTTTGTCTTCCGTGTGTTTGGAGTTAATTTGGAGTGTCCTCATTTGTGTTGATAATTAGTGAAGTGAAAGGCTTGAACCTTTGCTTCCACCATTTGTAATGTTAAATCCTGTCACAGTTAGATGACGTGATTAGGGTTATTTTTATTTCAGATAATTCATTAATAACAATGGTTGTTATGCAAAACTTTAATTTTATTTTATGCATATATAGAGCTAATTAAGGTGGCGTTACCTCAAAGCCTACAGATTATGTTCTATCGAGTCCATCGCTACAACGAAGTTAGTTACTAATTTTAACGGTTTCATAAATATTATGTGAAATAAACAAGGGTTAATTGTGTAAAATTGCTATTTACTTTTCACTTTGAATCAATTTTTTGTTTTTTTCTCTCACAAACACAAACCCTTTCAACTTTTGTGCCTTTGAAAATTTTATGTAACCTGAAAATTTCTAACCAAATGAGAGATTCTAAGTTACCAACTACTCCAATGAATTCGATTTGTGAGTAACATATATAATATTTAAAAATAGTTAAAGTAAGAAGGTCTATGTGAAAGACAAAAAAAAAAAAAAAAGTACATTTGGTACAAAAAGAATAACATGAAAAGTGCATTTGGGTTGTGATCAAGCATTAAAATGGGCTTGAGTGCAGGTGGGTTGGTTCGAGGTTGGTTCGATTCGTGACACTCCTTGAATTACGTGGATAACCCGTTAACTTGTATTGAACGAAGCTAAGGGTGGTGTGAATCGGCTAGAAGAAGATAAGTTTGTTATCTTCCTTTGAATTAGGGTTTCTAGGGTTTGATAATGGATGGTTGATTTGGAGGTGTTCGAAGGGAAATGATGCACATACCCTTGTATTTATAGTGATGCTATGATCAACTTGATGGATAAGTTTTGCCACGTGGCATCATCTGGTGATGCCAGTGGATGGATGCGGCTAATTGCCCTTGCGCGTGGGTCCCCTGTGTTGACGTGGACCAATGGGTGTGTGGGAATTAAGGCCTTGTCTGTGCTTGGGAGACCACCACTAATAGTGGTGGAACAATTGTACAAGGTGGTTCTATATCTTGGGGACATAAACCCTAGCTTGGTAGGCCTGCATTCGTCTTGGGCTAGTCATTGGGCTCCTGCATAATGTTTTGGGCTTGTAAATCTTTCTTGGGCTTTGACCGTCAAGCCCGTTGATAGCCTGGCTACATGGTACACGATTAGGTTGATTTGTGTAGTAGAAAATATATGGAAAAACACAGGAATAAAGAAAAGCAAGTAGTCGTGTACGTACTGATTTTGTCTTTATAGCCATTCCTGATAATCGACCATTAAACGCTAGTCATTTTTGGATAATGCTATTTCAAATTTGAAGTTAGAACTTTATCAAGATAATTTTTTAGTTTTTTGACCGTTGAACAGCGTTAAATAAATAAATAAATGATTTTATTTGGAAAGGTTCAGATTAAAACTATCGTTTAGTAACCGTCCTAACCCACATCTTTTTTAATTTGTTAAGAAAAGTGTCCATTACAAAGCAATGAATTCAAGTTTTGAGTTACATATATAATGTTTCGTAAAAAGTTCAATGAATATGTGAAAGACAAAAAATAGTACACATTTGGTTCAAAAGAATAAAATGAAAAGTACATTTGGTTAATTTTTGTACTAGAAAAGTATAGAGAAAAACACAAGAATGAAGAAAAGCAAGTAGTCTTGCACTCTTTCTGTCTTTATAACGATGTGTAATAATCGACCGTTAAACATCGGTCATTTTCTTGATAATGATATTTCAAATTTGAAGTTACAACTTTATTAAGAGAATTTCTTAGTTTTTTGACCGTTGAGTAGCGTTAAAAAAAATAATTTTGTTTGGAATGGTTTAGATTAAAGTTACCGTTCAGTAACGGTCGACTAACCCACACCTTTTTCATTTTGTTTAGAAAGTTTTGGATTAAAATTGCGGTTCGCTAACGGTCGGACAAATTGCATCTATAAAATGACAAACTCGATGCGAGAAGATTTGTAGTTTTCTCATTCTTGTAGCTCTCTCCCGCTCCAAATTTTATCCATCCTATTTCCCTGCTTAGCTAGTTCAGTCAAGTACTTTTATATAATTTGTATCAATTACTTACTTTCATCACTTTTTCATAAGAGGAAGCTCTACGAGTAACAAATGAAGAAGGGTTCCTGTACAGAAAGTCAGAAATGTAGAAACCCGTCAACAAGTCAGAAGGAAGTAGCAGCACCATGGTAAAACCATTAAGTTCTTTGTGTCAATTTGACATTTACATAAACTTATATCATGTAAATCAACCAATTTGTCTATGACACATGAGTTGTCCTTATACTCACGGTTTTTTTTTTATAAAAAAAAAAAAAAAAAATCATTAATGGTTCGACTTAAACTGTACATTCACATATGAGAGAAAACAGTCAGGTTTCATCTATTGATTTGTTACATACATGTGTCTGTATTGTATTTAATCCCATTGTTTGTGATAATGGTGGTCAGAGTTGCTAGGATCAGGCGAGATAAACTTGACTTTTGAAAATATAAGAGTTTGGTTGGTTTGAGCTTATGGTCTAACGATACTGATATCCACCACCTTAGTGCAACCACTAGCACTGTTGGCCCAATCTCCACCCGGGGTGGGATCTTTGAGAAATACGGAGTAGTATATTAAGAAGTTAATATTCCCACCTCATAACATGTGGAGACCAACTAATAGTAGTTGTAGTGAAGTGGTGTATATCATTAACTTCGACCATAAGATCAGACCAACCAAACTCTTATCTTTATAAAAGTCAGTTTTATCTCGTTTAATCCTCGCAACACTAACTGCCATTTTTGCAAACAATGTAATTATATACGGGCACACACCTTGTAACAATTGAAACTTAACGCTTTTCTCTTTTGTGTGAATCGTAGAATATAAATAACACCATTAATGAATTCAATAAATGTGAGTACAATGACAACTCATGTTTTATGAGGTTTTTTCTTGTAGATCTTTGTCACTCCCACTTAATTTACAGGGTGATAAATTTCCCTTTTTTCGATTACCGCCATAAAGTTAACAGTCAAATTAGTTGTTTTACATACTTTAAGTTTACGTGAATCATATTGGATCATCCTACAGACCTACACCATTGATTAACATTTGTTTATGTTTATAGTTATGTTTCTTTTATTAATTTTCTCGTAAATTATTAATAGTCAGTTTTTGTTCATAGTCAGTTTTTGTTATGTTATGTGCAACTTATTATACAGTTTTTGTTACATTTTGGCACTGATGGATCAACAGATGTATTTGAACATGTATTTCATACCTAAATGGTGGGTCTTGTTGTTGTATTTTAACTTCTCTTTGATCTCAAATGAGCTGCATTACAGAACTCTAGACATGGGTTGAGATCTGTGATCTTTTGTCAAAGATCGTAATTGAGAAGATGGAGAAGACTGGTGACTGATCATCCTTCGCCATCTATTAAAACTTGAATATATTTTTGGTTATGTTTGTTCTATTAATTATCTAGTAAACTATTATATTTCGTATTAAAATCTGTCGTTTTAAAGGTTGAGTGTTTGTTGTGTAATCTTTGGTTTTAATTAAATTATGAGTACCTATACGTAGCAATCATCTTTTGTTAAAATTGGCCTGTTATATAACTTATTGGGAAGGATACTTTTTATCATTTTAGATGGATATGATATCATTTTCGAACAAAATGTAAACTAATTAGACTGAAAAGGTGGGAAAAAAAAAAGTATAGATAGTTTTTATATATCATTGTAAACCACAGGGACCATTTAGACGTTAATGTCTAAGACGTACAACTTTTATTGGTTTTGTTTCAGCACATTCATTATACGACCATTAATATTTGATCCATCTTATAGAACTACAAACAGCTGAGAAGAAGAATAAAGACAAAAATAATCGGTAATGTGTATATCATTTAGCTCTGAAAACCCATAGAGGCTCCACAAAATATGTATTGTCAATCTCCAGCCGAACCCATATAAACCCTAAATGCACCCAAGGTACACTAAGAGGCAGCTACATGTTACAGCACACTAAAAGGCAAACAATTGCCTTGAACTATTTAAAAATTTGGCATGAATGACATCTAGTTTGCCGATATCACAGACCAAGTAAATGCAGTATTTGCATAAATGAGACTAAAAGATCATAGATTTATAGAAACAACAAATTTTGCCATTACAAAATGATTAATACACAAGTAGCCTCAACTGCTTGTTCAAAGATCAAGATGATACATTATTACTCGCTAGTTCAAACACCAAGTGCAAACATAAAAACAGATGAGGTAACAAGAGGGGCCACATGATGTATGAGATATTAGGTGTGTGCAAGCAGCCAAGCATCCAATATCCTCTAGGGTTCTCCACCAAGCTCCACCCGCAGGTTGTCATATGGATATACCTTTGGCGCCTGTTTACATAATAAAACATGCTAGCTATTAGTTTCTAGCATCTACAAGTGATAGTCATCCCAATTAGTTGATTATCCAACTCGTATAATATAAAGACATTTATGCTGTCCTATAATCCTGGTCTCACAAAAACATATTCTATATAAAGAGCAAAAAGAAAAAGATAAATAAATAATTACCACATAGATATCATTGAGAAACCTACAAGTTCATTATACATTTACAATAATCCAATGACTACTTAAGAAGGAATTCCCATGTAGTATTTGCACATGTTGTGATTTTGCTCCATGTCACTATATTGACAACTCTCCCTGTTAAGACGACTTCTGTGATAAGCCTCAACTTTTAGCCTACTAAACCTATACTATGTATGCAAAATGTTGTGATGACCTTTGTCAATAAAAGCCAAGTTTAAAAAGCTAAATGGGCTAAACTCTCAAAAGCTTGTTTATTTGGTTAACAATTAAAGAGAGTGGAAAACAGTGATGGCCTGATGGGGAAAGATCTTTAAGTTTGCTTCAAAATCCTTAAATTGTGATCGAAATCTAGTTAACCTTCACATCAAACCAAATGTTTGAGAAGAAGAGTGCTGATTCAAAGAGACAAAGAGTCATTCCATGTTGTATTGTTGTTTGAGATAGGCAGCAAGATGTTTCAATGTATGTGTAGTGAGTGAAATGTTGACATTAAAATGAGGGGAATGATGTTCATGTTGTAGTGGTCAAGAAATCATGCCAGTATCATGTTGAGATTTGGGTCTAGTCTAAAGCAGAAATGTGCTACACGCCTACACTAAGCGGGGATAGCACAACATTGTGACAGGCAGGGGATATTCGTTCTGGAGGCTGCAATTTGAACAGCAAACAAAGGTTGGATGTCCCAAGTAACATTACTTTTTGGGCAGTGTAACAATACTTTTGGTGACAGCATCAGGTTATGTTGGTGGCGATGTGGCGTTAGGTTGGTGCCAGTGTAATGTTACTCATCACTGGTAAAACTTTTCTATTGGTATCAACTATCAGGTACCCCTAATACTTATTAGACCTATTGGTTATTTGGTTATTGTAATGAATCCAAAATGTAAGCCACATTTAAACTGAACCCTTCATTTCACACACTTCTACCAAAAATAGTCATTCCCCGCCAAACAAATACCTCTACTTGTGTATCAACTACAGTGTATTGAAATTATCCTGATTGATAAATAACTTGTGCAACTATCTACACCATTTGAAAAGCTAACAGAGAGTACCTAAATACAGACGAGTGGCAACAGAAATTACTTTCAGTTCCAAAGAACTGTAGGTACCTAGGAGAACAATCCTAGTCTGCTTAGACTACTACTCGTATTTCCTAATGTTAAAAATGAAGCTAGATCCTTCTTTCTAGCTATATTGTTTGGTCATATATCTACACATTTCATTTACGAAAAAACTATGACAACCACCAAAGTTACCACCACATCAACCATTCATTTCTTATAGAATAAACATGCAGTTTATTCCGCATTCTTTCATTTCAAGAAGAAAAAAAAGGACACTGAATTGAAGTCAAATTCGGTAGCTGCGTAGAAGGCTGAACTCAGAGGTAACATTAAATAAATAAAAGAACTCTTAATGAAATACGAACAAAATTTGTTAAATTTATGGATTCTGTATTATGAGTATTGATTATTGAACAAAGACTAAAAACTAAATATGAATGCTGAATTCAGCGATTTGTAGTCTACAGATTGCCTATATAAGCCAATCATATAAGTATGACCGGTTTTTATATGTATATGGTTTCGTAGTTGCTTTCAGGTATGGAAGCATATTACCAAGAGATGCAAGTCATTACACGAAAATACATCTAAAAACCTTACGCAACTTAACTAAGCAGATTGGCTAGAAATGAAACATAATAACAGAAGATGATATATATTTGATATCTTACAAATGGTATCTTAGAAGCTTTGTCGTTCAACGTAGCCATCAATCCAAGTGTAGCAAAAAAACCCAATCCACCACATAACCACGCTAGTGCTTCATACTAAAAACACAAATAACAACATCAATCGATTCAAATTTGCCACAAACAAAAAATCATACGAAATTATATATAAAAATTCTTACCTTTCCAACAGTATCGGCAATTCGATCAATACAAGGTTCAGGAAACGAGGTTCCATTGTCCCATACAAGCTCATCATTCACAGGCAGCTGAATCACAAAGGTGAATTTATTTAGATTCGATATCAATATCTTATTACATAATAACTGTTCAGATTAAATTCTTAATCTTCACTAATTGAACCCTAGGGTTTCCGAACTATATATAACCACTATAAATGAAACTAAATTGCATTGATATTGCAGCTAACACTAACTAATAATATTAATTTGATCTATAAAGGTAAATATATATGTAATTATAACTTTATAGTGTATGAATTAAGTCTTACAGGTTTATCGGGAACAATGTGTTTACCGACTGGTAAGCCCATACCAGAGCGGAGACGAAGAGAAGATGCGACGGAGCGGCCAACGACGCCGTTTCCCCCCATAATCTGAGACGCCACGTGGCTCAATCTGCCGGCCATTATTTTTGTTTTTCCGATCAGATTCTATGAATTTTGATTGATGAAAATGTAAAATGATCGACTGATTTTGAGATCGGGTCACAGAAGAGCAATCGATGATCAGTTCATGTGAAAAATTGAGGCTTGTTATTGGGCTTAGACTAGCCCAATACAACACTGGGCCTGTGTTCTGCCAGACTGCCAAGTTAACACGATATAATATTCTAATTTGCGGTATGTCTACGCTTACTTATTCAAAATGAAAGGGCAGGATGGGGTCAAAATTTATTCAAAATGAAGGGGCAGGATGGGGTCAAAATTTATGATGATGTAGTTTACGTTTATGATAGTGAATCAATTGTACATAAAAAATTCAAGGTTAAAGATTGTGTGCTCTTCCTTCCCTGTCTAAGTCACATGCCCCTCTGATTATAATATGATGCAAGTAAGACCACTCCCATCCGTAAAAAAATGACTAAAACCGACTGACGTCAGCGTCACATCAGCTTTTTCAAAAACTGACTCTGACGGACCCCTGGCATCAATAACACCGTCACTTTAATTTTGAGTCTCACCTTAACCAATTTATCTTTATTTATACACACACGTGAAAAAAGAAAAAAGGAAAAAAAAGATGAGCGTCGGTTTTCCGACGGGAAAAAGCGACGGTCCGAACCAACGGCGTTAAAGATATTTTGAAACTAAATGACATACATTGTAATTTGTTATTATGATATGAGCTGACAAAAAGTTGTCAAATGGTTAATTCATCGGATTGCAAGTATTATACGTTTCGACTCAAACAAGGTAAGCTAAACATGTCGTGTTGTCAACTTTACCTGTATCGTAATATCTACTAACGTTTCCTTTAAGGGAAAATGTTATACTGTATTAAAGAACTAGCGAGAAGCTAGACGTACAATTACCAACATGAAAACCAAATACTGCAAAACACCCCAACTTAAAACACCCTAACACACGTTTAATAACATACGCAACTAATTTTATAATAAACTCACAAGGTGCATCATACATCTTAACATCTACCATATAAGTAGTACACAAAAACAACACTCTTTCACAAAAAAAATGTGTATGACATTAAGTTATTCCGATAACGATGAAACTGGAAGAGTATCTACTCACACGCCCAATTGACTTTGCAGCTCCAAAATGGTCTTAGCAGACTCTCGAAGTTTTTCCGTCTCCTCTTCAGTAAGATGTATATTCGTCACCCCCAAAACTCCACTTCTCCCCAATTGAGCCGGCAAACTTAAAAACGGCTCACCACCATCAATGCCATAGAACCCCTTGGCTAGCACCGAAACAGGGTGGATGCTACGTTGGTCCCTTAGTATGCTTCTAGCTAGGCTAGCCACTGAGTACCCAATGGCCCATGAAGTGTAACCTTTCAAACCTATAACCTCATATGCACCGTCCACGACTTCCTTATGAATTTTCTCGAGTGTTTGCTTCTCGTATGCAATCTGTTGCCTCTCTAAGAAGCTAAGTATTGGTACTCCTCCTACACTTATGCTCGACCATAACGCCACTGAAGAGTCCCCGTGCTCTCCCACAATGTAAGCCTAAAACAAATTCACATTACAAAAAATAATAATTAAAATACAAGATGCAAATAACCGAATATCAATCAAGTCTCGATCGAGCCTTTAAGTTAATGGTTACTAGACTATGTCGGTTATTGCCCATCCCTGCTAAGGTCTCAATACTTCACAAAACCAAAATCAACGGATTATAATTAGTTTATGCTTTTTACTGCTGATATAAAAACAAAATTAACAAGAATATGAAATAGTCCAAAAAAACCCTTATTTTTCCCCCTTTTTTAAAGTAAAAAAAAAAAATCAACTTAAATCACAATAATAAATACAGAAAATAAATAGAAATTGATCAACCAAACTGACCTGTACATCTTGAGCATTAAGATCAAGATGATCAGCAATCAAAAACCTGAACCGAGACGAATCCAGATTTGTTCCGGACCCAATAACCCGATTACTTGGAAACCCAGACAGTTTCCAAGCAACATAAGTCAACACATCAACCGGATTCGAAACAATCAACAAAATACTATCCGGTGATCCATTAGCCAACGGTGGTACCATCTTCGAAAACAAAGCCAAATTCCTTTGTAACAAATTAAGCCTGGACTCCCCGGGTATTTGTCGGGCACCCGCAGTCACGATCACAAGATCCGACCCGGACGTACTCGAATAATCAACTGATGCTGAGATTTTTGTGCGTGGTAAAAAGGCTGCTGCGTGTTGCAGATCAAGCATTTCGCCACGTAGCTTGTTAGCGTTTACGTCTACTAATGCGATCTCGTCTACTAGACCTTGAGTTAAGATGGTTTGGGCTATAGCCATACCAACGTTTCCAACACCGATTACGGAGATTTTGGTGTTGCGGCTAATGGGAGGTGGTGGTGATGCATTTTGGATTGGTTTGAAGAATGATTCGGCTATGTTTAGACCATCTGGACCCAAAGTTGAAGAAGAAGCAGTTTTCTGCATCTTGTTAGTTTTCTTTCCTCTTTGTTATTTGTTAACAGTTTTGTGTTGGTGTTTTGAGAATGTGTGTGAGATATGATTTTTTAGTGATTGGTTGGATTTGATGGTGTTTATTTATAATGTAGCGAATAGAGGAAAGGCACAACACCACTTTACTAAAATATAAAATATATTTTTTTCTCATAAAAATATGTTATATTGACCAAATCTCTGAACTATGGGTGTTGATATTTCCACCCTAAAATTTGATAAATCCACCAAATATATGCATTAACTAGTTGCACTGTACAATTAATTACTGTATAAAGTTGGTGGATCTATCAAATTTTAAGGTGGAAATATCATCTCCCTTGAACTATTGATACGTGTTGAAGGATCGATAGACGTGAATCAATAAGTTGCAAGTTAAAAATATATACTACATCCATCTTAAAATAAATGTCGACCTTTCCATTTTAATTTGTTTCAAACTTTTTCTCAAAAGTGATATATTACCTAGTCTGTGCGAGGTGTTATTTTTACTACTATACAATATAATTCATTGAACTCCGTGAAAACTGATTGCGGATACTTATTTTGTGACGGAGGAAGTAACATATAGTATGTAAAGAATATACGTGATTCTACATAACTTGTGAAATATAAATTTATCGTTTTACATAACGTAGATAATAGAGTAAGAAGTATGTCATGTTGGCAAAATTTTTTAGGGAAAAGTAGAGGTTAAACATACATATATAAAAGGGTTAATAATGGTTTAATCTTCAAAGTTTCACATTTTTTTCGTTTTAACCACTCAAGTTTTATTCTAATGATTTAATCTTCAAAGTTTCAAAATTTCGATAGTTTAAGCCTAAAGTTTGATTATACTTCAAAAATTTGATGGTTTACTCCTTAAAGTTTATCTTTTATAATGATTTTACCTCTTTAAATTTTTCTTCTTTAATCATCTAACTTTCAAAAATTTAATGGTTTAACCCCTTGAAGGGTTAAACCAATAAACCAATAAGTCTATGCAAACTTGAAGGATTAAATCATGAGAAAAAAACTTGAGTGATTAAAACGAAAAAAAAATGAAACCTTGAGGATTTTACTATCATTAACCCTATATAAAAATAGTTAAAGAGTATAGATAAACTGTAGAATAAGTTGATTATGATTGCTCAATAGCATATATATTATACAGTATGATGTTAAATTGCATGTATGTTAATTAAAAAGTGATGATTTATAATACACTAATTCTTTTATAGTGATGCTTTAGAATACACTAATTCTTTTATGCCTACATAAAGAATCATGCATTAATCAAAAGTGATGGTGATTTTATGATCCTTTTCTAGAGGGTGTTTGGCATTGACTACAAATTCTTGGAACACACATTTCGTGTTTCTATAACGGTGTTTTTCAAAGTGGGTCTAAATTAACATACTATTCCGTATTTCGAAACTTCAATTTCTAGAAGCATAAGACAATCAATCACTTTTATAACAGTGTTGACCGAACCTTGTTACTTTTCTAGATATATAGATTTTGGAAATGTCGTAATTTAGAAAAACCTCTCAACACTCTGTTACAAACAACCTATAAACTTATGAACAATACGAGTTGATGTTATAAATCTACGGAAGGTTTGTAGTACTCCGTATTTGTATTACGTAGAGTATTTGTCTATTTAGTAGAACAAATGTCTCTAAGTTTAATTATGAGGTTGATAAAATTTAAACGGTTGATAATATGTGTTTTATATAATAATATATATTAATATTATTTGTAATTTAAGGTAATAAAGATATTTGAGTAAACACGTCCAATGGATTCCATCACTTAGAGAATTCACAACAAAGAAAGCTATATTCGTATAACGGTGTAGAAGTTTTTTTCTTTTTTAAAAAAAAAAAAAAAAAAACTTTTGGGAAAACTTTATCTCCAAGAAAGAATTAATACTTGTTGAATTTCTTAAACATGTTTGCAATTTTCCTCTAATTAATGGATTTTCCCAACAAGTCTTTAGTCCCAACTATTTGGTAGTTTGTCTTCAAAACCACTAACCAATTTCCACTAATGGTTAAGCATCCCAAATCAAAACAACGGGCGGTCAAAGCTAAAATTCTACTCCGATCCAATGGTTTTGAAATACTTGTTTATTCAAATTGCCAACAAGTCTAATCCCTTCATGTGTTTAAGTGACCGTTAAGCCAACAAGTCCAAAACTATTTTATTGCGGAATTTTTGACCTTGACCAATGTTGGATTTAATCGTCATGGAAGACATTAAAACTTCATCCAAAAATAAGGTTCAATTTTCTTGACAGTAACGTGGAAGAATTTTGATGGATGTAGATATCCATATGTATTATTCATCTTATAAGATGAAGCATTAATAATGTTTATACATAACAAATAATAAATCAATTTACACTTCTTCATTATCTGCAGAATATTGATAACCGAACTTAAACCCAGACCCTTCTTCATTACCATGATATAAATTATCTGCAGAAAATTGATAACCGAAGATGACTAATATTTATTAATTATAATTACAAGATATATTTAAGGGCAAATTGCAAACACTTGAATAACATAGCTTCAAAAGTTGCAGTGTTGCAGGTTAGGATGTAAAATAATACAGATGTAAACGATTAGCAAGAAAATTGAAACCCAACCCTTGAATAAAGGCCCGCTTTTCTTCTTCTATTTTAACGGCAAACTGAATGCGAGCCACTGCATAATGTTCTAGTCTAAATTAGGACACAAAAACACTCGTGAATCGATTTGAAAACAGTGAATGCTTATCAATAAAACGAAAAGCAAATGATTATTAACAGACCAGTGATCCAGGTTTGGACTATATATACAGCATAGCAATTGTATTCTTGCAGTTAACTTCTTGATAAAAGAACAAGATCCGAGAATTATATATGCCATGATTGGCCAGAAAATATAACGGAAACATATAAAAATAGTAGATAATGTCAGTGGCATCCAAACGTGTTCTCTCCGCTGTAGGTAACATACAAGAAACCATCCTCATCCTTCTTTTCTTCATATATGGCAGACATAATCGCCCCTACAGAAAATGGAAATTTCATAAATAAGATTGATCTGACCTACAAATTAGAAGTTTAGAGTCCATGTAACAAATTTATAAGTTAATGGGCTACAACTATAATAGCCCAAAACAATATTATAATCTTCCCAGAGAAATATGTGCGCTGCAAGCTGCATCTAAGATTACATGCAGGCGTGCAGCTGACCGTATATCAGGAGGTAAATGTGTAATAAAGTTGAAGGCAAAATACGTAGACAGTTTCAAGATTACACATTGGTAGCACCTAAACATACATGCTGCTAGCAGCATGCCAGCATATACATAATCTTACTTCAAGTTTTCATAAAAAAATGTGTGGTCACCAATTGACAATTGTACATGAAGAAAGGATTACCTGTTGGTGGCAGGGCGTTATCAACAAATATGAATATAGCCTTCTCAGCACTTAACTTGATCCTTTTACGTATCACATAAACAAATTGACCAACTGTCAAGTCGGCTGGGACAAGGTATCTGCAATATTTAATTTCACGTCACTTGATGAACACTTAAAAACATGCATAAACCACTAGCCGGTAACCTCAGCTACAATATACTAAATTTACTACGGCTGAAGTTTAAAAGCCATCACTTTTCAAGGTTTTTAATAAAAACATTGTACTAATGTAAATGACGTCTACACAAAAAATCCAGTTTGTTGAAGATTTTTTCACTTCTTGCTATCTTTTAGTGAATCAACAACCTGACAAGCAACAACTAAGAACATAATGGTTGATGAATTTGGTTATTTGATCAACCTATGATTGATAAATTTAAACTCCCAACAATGATCATCAAAGTCAAATTGTATGATGATCATCAAACAATGCAGGAGCATTTGACGGTCTACTGTTTTGGTCAAAAACTAGGAACATCGCGGTTGATGGTAATTATTTTCTGCATCTCATTATATTCTAATTATTTCTACGCAGATCATATATCGTAAAAGTAAAGGTAACCCATCCAACCACACAAGTCAAATTGTATAACGATCATCAAACAATGCAGGAGCATTTGACGAACTCTTGAGTAAACGCCATATAGAAGCAGGAAAAGTTATAGTAGATCACTTACTTTTTCTTATCAATGTTGGGGACATCGCTTCTCTCCCCCTTCTCCACAATCACCTTCAGATAGCAAATATCAAATTTAATGTCAAACCAATATCAATAATATTACTTTACAACTTTATCACATAGCAAATACTTTTCCAAACAGTAAATTAATTGGAAAGATTGATACTTGTTCGAATTTACAGAAGTTGAAACATTTGAGAAACACATATGAAGGATGGAGTTGAAATCGGAAGAAATTAATAATAGGTGAACTTGAACTTACTATCACCTCAAATACATGTTAATAAAGGAACAGAGTTAAGGGTAAACAAGTTATTTAGCTCGCTAAACGACCGATACTTACTGGAACTCTATCAGGGTATTTTTCTCTAATTCTAGCAGCCTCTGCATGCCTTTTCTCTGAAACAACCAATACACAACTCGAACTCAATGAAAAGCACTCATAACAGGAAGAAAAAAAAATTAACAATTGATCGATATACTCGCATAATTTACAACAGACTAATTTAGAAACGCTTATTGAACAAAGATAATACTCACCAAGATCATGCTCTTGCTTGAATAAACTCTTTGCCATTTCAATCTACTAAAACATATATGAAAAAATTTAGAAGAACAATCCACAAGCATATAATAGGAAGTATAGATTCCGTTATCAAGTGTTTGGCTTTTCCCATCATCATTTAAGAAAATTTAATATATACAGTAAATAAATAAGAAACTAAACAATTACCAATAACAATCTGTTTATTTATTTGCAAGAACTGACCAACTACCAAAATTCAGCTTCACCACTCTAAACTTACTTCAGCTCTATTTTACTGTAATATCTTTATAAACTTCAGACAGGAATTCACACCAAAAGAAAATAATAATTTTAATATATACGGAGTACAATAAATAAATGGATTAAATTGGGTAAAACCTTCTTCTAATTAATCAGCGAAAAAATAAACCCTAAAAGTAGGTTTTATTCAAGTCTTTAAAATCAAAATTTCATAAATATGATACGAAAATAAATTAAATTGGTTGGAACCCACCAAAACCCTACAACAATTTATGCGGTTTTTTTCTCAAGATCACGTCAACATGAACAAATATACAGTATATTAGCAATAAAATCTAATTAAAGAACGATTACTCCATAATAGTAGATGATCAAGAAAAACAAACCTTATTTTTCTTCCAGATATTAGAGAGAGAAAATTAATTGTGGGGTACGAATTGATTGATGATTATTGAGGATATATATAGTATAAACTGCTTAGGTTTTTGTTTTCTACTCCAACTCCAACGACAACTGTGTGCTTTTGTATAAAAAAATATATGAGAGGGCTAAACTTGTAAATTACTCTAAAGTGTGTGTCTTTTTATTTATTGAACCTTTTAGTTTTTATCTTGACACTTATCACCCTCAAACTAAAGAAATTTGTTATTAACAATGATACTAGTATACATTGATAAAAAAAAAAAAAAAAGAACTACGTACTAGTATACGTTTTATAAATATAAATATCCTTGTAAAATCAAAATTCAAACGAAATATATAAAAACATTCGAAGATATCGGTTATAGATTCGTAATGATATTAGTTTTAGCGTGTGTAAATATTTTAACATAGTTACATATATCGATTTTGATGAACAAAAGCTTTGTTTTAGTTGCATGTATAAATAATAATGATAATCATTGTTAATAAGGATGAATCTAATGCATAAACTTGTTATAATTTGTGGTTAGATGTCATTATCATTAATGATTAACGGTTAATTATTATTATTATTACAGAACCGGTTGTCATTAACAAACCTTTTTATTTATAAATCATTAGTTTGATATCTATCTATCTATATAATTAAGAGAGGAGACCCTTCATTATTTGTCAACTATACACCCATGCCACATCACCTATATCCTATGTGTCATCATTATATTAAACACTTTGATGAGGTGGATTCTTCTACACTTAAAAGGTAAATAAGGTAATATTTTATTAAAAAATTAAATTATAATTAATTTAATTTAATGTGTCATTATTTTTTAATAATAAATAATGCAATAGATAATTAAAAATTATAGCCAATTTAATCCAAACTAATGTAAGGGATAGCTTCTGTTATATAATTTTTAGTTGTAGCCGAAAATCAAGAATTTATTTATCTATTTTTCACTCTAATTTTGAGTTATAAAATTTGTTTATTCTTCTTTATCTTAATCTTCACCATTCTTTCTCTAATTCTAATAATTAAATCACGATAACTTACTTTTGATATCATTATAGCTTTCATCGTAATTTGTCAATTTGACAACATTTTTAACATTTTGCGAACTTAGGGATTACAATTTCATTTATTTTGTAATCTAAATACAACCTTAATGAATAGGTAAATCAATTTCATTGTCTCTCCTTTTTTTTTTTAAAGGGTTTATTAGTTTTAATCACAAAGTAAGTTTAATTTTTCATGTGACTGGTGAGGGATGTAATTTTATAATTTCTATATTAATTTTCAAATCTATATAATGTCTTATTTATGTATCTGTATATATTGGATTGCAATAGTAGAATGATTTTGGTTTTGTATATTTGGATGCACATTAGTTGTTCAATAAAATTTCAAAATAGTTATATTTTCAAAAGGTTGTTTCGACGGGCAACCTTAACCCGGTATCATGTGGATCCGATGCGACCCTTCCATAAGGACTACACCTCAGGCAATATTCAGTTATTTATGTTTGCTAAAACTATAAACACACGCATTGTTATTGCAACTTTAGTAATGGAAAAGGTTACTATGCTTTTTAATTTATTGATATATTATGGGGGGGAAAATGCTTTTCCTATTTGAATTTTTAATGGGTCAAAACTTATAAAATATTATTAATATCAGTAAAAAAGTTATATTTTTAAAACAATTTAAAAGTGTTTAAGGGGTTAGCTGTCATCCATCTCCCGATATTTACTCAATATTATTTAACTTTTAAATGTTATAAAAATGGATTATATAAATGGAAGTAATTTGTACACCACATTTTTAGCCATATACCACAAAATATGTTTTACAGTGTTGTAATAGAATAATGATAATGTACTTACTATCACCCTTGTATAAAGTGTATACAATAAGAGATTAAATATGATCATTAAAATATTTGATATAACATTTTAGATTATGATCGATGTATATAACATTATTTTTGCTAGCCGTGCATCGCACGGGTTTAACACTAGTTTAACTGATATAACAGTTGTACACAATTCGTATATTTGAATATATGCAGAACAACTGAATAACTAGTTTTTTAAGTAAACTGCATTTTTCGTCCCTGTGGTTGTCTTGTTTCGCTGGTATCTGTAACACCCCCAAATTTAACGATTTGCGGAAGCATACATTGGGTGTTACTAATCAATATACAAAGCACAAGATTAATAGTAAACGACCTCTAAATGAGACGTTTGTAAAATAGTTACATTTCATAATTAATAATCGTTTGAAAACCGTAGGTTTTCGTATACAAAATGTAATTCCCTAGAGCCCACGTGTATAGCGGGAGATTCTATTACATAATCATAGTTACAAAAGATAATGCCAAAGAATCTCCGTTAAATGCAGTTTGTAAATCATGCGACTCTAGCTAGTAATCCTGGAGTGATCCTACTCCGTAAGTGTACCTGAGATACAAAGCTAAAAAGTGTCAACCAAAAAGGTTGGTGAATCTCACAGGTTTAGTAATAAGTAGGTGTTATGAACCACAAGTATGTACCCGTATTGCTATCAAGCAAAGTAAGTAAATCAGTAAATCAGTACAGTGCCATGAGCTCATAAGTTGAAGCTTAACCGTGTAGTGTGAATATATCACGTACCCCCGTGAGTGCTATCCGCACACTCATATGTAACAAATACTAATATGTCTGTTTCTACGTGTAAATCAGTACGTGGTGGCGCTACCACCCCAGACAGGGATTGTCAGTCCCAAATGGATCCATCTATTAGTAATCGCGCTTAAGTCCATAACTAACAACTTACGATTAGGAGGCTTTCAGTGGATAAAAGTAACTCATGCGTTTGTTTGTAATCAGTAATGTTTTCAGTTCAGTACATTGTGTTCATACGTAAAACAGTTGCTAAGTATCTCACCCCAAGTATAAAACAGTAAAAGTGGGGCTGTAAGACTCACCTGAGTCGAGCAGTGGTAAATAGCAAGTAGTAGTAAAGCAAGTAGGTTCTCCGAACCCGTAACCTTCTAGTGCCTAAACATGTAAGGTTAAGTAAGTAGATGTCTCGCAAGACCATCTAGGCTAGTTGTTCATACAACCCGTTGTGTTTAAATGTTGGTTTGTTCGCGTTCGTATCAAAGTATACGGCCCGTTGGTGATTTGTTATATTTAAAGTTTATCATTCAATACGCAAATTAGAGTAATTGTAATAGGAAAGTATGTTTTATTATGATTGTTAGGTCGTATCGTATAAGGATTTGAGGTTGTAAAAGTTTGACACTTAGTGAAAATGTGAGTTTTCAAGGTTCTGGTTTGTGCGACGTCGCATGCGACGTTGCAAGCGACGTAAGGTGCGACGTGGGCATGTACGTCGCATGATGCGACCTTCGCAAATCAATGCGGCGTAGGGGGCGGCGTCGCTAATGCGACGTTGGTTCGGTTTGCGACGTTAAAGTCTACGTCGCTACGTGCGACGTCCGCAAGTTAATGCGACGTAAAAGGCTGCGTCGCTAGTGCGACGTTGAGATTTTTGTGCGACGTAGGTCGCGACGTCGCAGAGGCCCCTGGCCAGGTGCGACGTAGCGGTCTGATGGCCGGAATTTTAGTCGAAAACGAGTTTCCCGGTTTCCGTTTGATCCGATTCTTTTACCCAACCCTCATATGAACATATTAAGCCTATCAAAACCATAAACTAGTAAAAATGATCAAAAACGAGAGATGTCGGGATTTGTCGGAAACTTACAAAGTGTCGGATTGAAAATCCGAAAAGATAGGAATGTAGATCGTGTAGTCGTGGTCACTTTTCTCCAAACGAGTGGTATGTTTCGGCGAGGTTTGATGGTGTTATTTGGTGATTTAGTGGGTATTTTGGGGTGGTGGTGGTGATTAGAAGGAAAAGAAAGAGAGAAAAAAAAAAGAATAAAGAGTGAGGTGAGAATGAGAGGAGGAGAAGAGAGGTGGGGGTTTTACCTCCACTTTTCGGTCCCCGTCCTCCGTGCGGTGTTCGTTTTCTCCGTCGTGTAAACGTTAAATATCCATTTTACGCGTTTAATTATTTTACATTTTAAATGGTAGGTTTTAAATACAAATAATTACGCGACATTTCTATTTAAATATTTTACAAATAAGTTTGAATACTTTTGTTTTTAAATCGAGTAGTACAAGGCAGTTACTAACTATTATAAAATAGCATTTCGGTCATAATTGCGTTATTTTTAGTTTATAAACATTTGTTCACCAACGTCCGTATTAATCAAATAGAATTTCATTCTATTTAAGTTGCGTACGATTTAAGCCAAATCGCAAAGTTGTATATATATATATATTCACCAATATATAATCCGATACATAAATTAGCCTAACACGGAACTAATTACATGTATTTACAAAGAATTAGACACTAATTCTAGTCCTAATTTGCCGGTTGTTACATTCTCCCCTTGTTAAAAGAATTTCGTCCCGAAATTAGTTCGATTGCACGGTCGGTGCGTTGTCTGGGAAGAGATGTGGGTATTTCTGTCGCATTTGGTCTTCCCGTTCCCAGGTGAATTCAGGACCACGTCTAGAATTCCACCTGACTTTTACGATGGGAATACGACTCTGTTTTAGTTGTTTGACCTCGCGGTCCAGGATTTCTATAGGTTCCTCGAAAAAATGAAGTTTATCATCGATTTGAATTTCGTCGAGCGGTATAATCAGTGTCTCGTCAGACAGACATTTCTTCAGATTAGAAATGTGGAATGTGTTGTGAACGCTGCTAAGCTCAGCAGGAAGTTGCAGGCGGTATGCCACTGGACCAATCTTTTCAAGGATTTCGAATGGTCCGATGTATCTAGGATTTAGTTTGCCTCGTTTTCCGAATCGAATGACACCTTTCCACGGTGCCACTTTGAGAAGTACCTTGTCCCCTACTTGGAACTCAAGGTGTTTGCGTCTCACGTCAGCATAGCTTTTCTGACGATCACGTGCGGCTTTTAGTCGGTTTTGTATGCCGACAATCTTTTCAGTTGTTTCATGTATGATTTCTGGACCGGTGAGTTGTGTATCCCCCACCTCAGTCCAACAGATAGGTGACCGGCACTTACGACCGTACAGTGCCTCGAAGGGTGCAGCCTTTATGCTGGTGTGATAAATGTTGTTGTACGAGAACTCGCACAACGGTAAGTGATTTTCCCAGTTTTTACCGAAGTCAACTACGCAGGCTCGTAGCATGTCTTCCAGTGTTTGTATGGTTCGTTCGCTCTGGCCATCGGTTTGAGGATGGTAAGCCGTACTCATATCCAGTCGAGTACCAAGAGATTTTTGCAGTGACTGCCAGAAGCGAGAAGTGAATCGAGCATCTCGGTCGGAGATGATTGAGATGGGCACGCCGTGTCTTGATACGATCTCTTTCAGGTAGATCCGTGTCAAACGTTCCATCTTATCAGTTTCCTTGATGGCTAGGAAATGAGCAGATTTAGTGAGTCGGTCAACGATCACCCAAATGGTGTCGCAACCGTTAGAAGTTTTCGGGAGTTTAGTAATGAAATCCATGGTGATCTGCTCCCATTTCCATTGTGGTATTTCGGGTTGTTGTAGCAAACCGGAAGGTTTCTGGTGTTCAGCTTTAACTTTGGAACAAGTAAGACACTTGCCAACATAGGTTGCAATGTCAGATTTCATGTTGGGCCACCAATACATTTCCTTGATGCCGTGATACATTTTGTCGGCACCGGGGTGTATAGAGTATTTTGACTTGTGAGCTTCATTCATCACCAAGTCTCGAAGGTTCCCAAAACTTGGTAACCAGATTCGATTCGAGAAGTATTTGGCCCCGTTAGGTTTGGTTTCAAATTGTTTGTCCATGCCTCGCAAGACCTCGTTTATCAAGTTTTCTGGTTTGAGTGCTTCGAGTTGAGCGGTGAGAGTTTGATTGATGAGGTCGTTGTGAATGGTCATACCGAGAGCTCGAACTAGAAGTGGTTTCACTCGTTCCTTTCGGCTTAAAGCATCGGCGACAACATTCGCCTTGCCTGGATGATAGCGAATTTCGCAATCGTAATCAGTGAGCAACTCAACCCATCGACGTTGCCTCATGTTGAGATCCTTTTGATCGAAGATGTGTTGGAGACTTTTATGGTCAATAAAGATTGTACACTTGGTACCGTATAAGTAGTGTCTCCAGATTTTTAGAGCGAATACAACAGCCCCCAACTCTAGGTCATGAGTTGTGTAATTCTTTTCGTGAACCTTGAGTTGTCGAGAGGCGTAAGCGATGACCTTGTCTCGTTGCATCAACACGCAACCAAGACCTTGGTGTGAAGCATCACAGTATACCACGAAGTCATCGTTGCCTTCGGGTAAAGATAAGATAGGTGCACTGCAGAGTTTCTGTTTTAGTAGCTGGAAAGCTGACTCCTGTTTGTCAGTCCAATCGAACTTCTTTTCTTTTTGAGTCAGTGCAGTGAGGGGTAGGGCTATTTTCGAAAAAATTTCAATGAATCGCCTGTAGTATCCGGCGAGTCCTAAGAATTGGCGTACCTCGGTCGGTGTAGTAGGTGCTTGCCAACACTTGATAGCCTCGATTTTCGAAGGATCGACATGAATCCCTTGATTGTCAATGACGTGTCCAAGGAATTGAACGGTTTGCATCCAGAACTCACACTTAGAGAATTTGGCATATAACTCTTCATGTTTGAGCAGCTCTAGGATAGTTTTCAAGTGTTGCGCGTGTTCTTGTTCAGTGCGCGAGTAAATCAAGATGTCATCGATAAAGACGATAACAAACTTGTCAAGGTAAGGTTTGCACACCCGATTCATAAGGTCCATGAATACAGCCGGTGCGTTGGTTAAGCCGAATGGCATCACTTGGAATTCATAATGCCCGTAGCGAGTTCGGAAAGCAGTTTTAGGAATATCTTCATCATGAACTCGGAGTTGGTGATAACCTGACCGTAGATCGATCTTTGAATAAAAACTCGACCCCTGAAGTTGGTCAAACAGGTCATCAATGCGAGGAAGTGGGTAACGGTTCTTGACAGTTAATTTGTTGAGTTCACGGTAGTCGATGCACATGCGGAAAGAACCGTCTTTCTTTTTCACAAACAAGACCGGAGCTCCCCAAGGTGAGGAACTTGGTCGAATGAATCCCTTGTCCAGGAGTTCCTGTAACTGAGTAGACAACTCCTGAAGTTCGGATGGGGCTAGTCGGTAAGGGGCTCGTCCCACGGGTGCAGCGCCGGGCACAAGATCAATAGAAAATTCGACTTGTCTAGTTGGCGGTAGGCCAGGCAAGTCTTCAAGAAAGACTTCTGGGAAGTCTCGAACAATAGGCACATCCTCGAGTCGCTTCACCACCGACTTTTTCTCCAAAACGTGTGCGAGGATTGCCTGGTACCCTTTTCTCAAGTATTTTCGGGTTGTCATGCAAGAAATGATATTTATTCTCGTCCCACCGGTCTCCCCTTGTATGCTCAAAGTTCCACCGGTGACGAGAGGAATGCGTACAATTTTCTCAAAACAAACAATTTCGGCTCGGTGCTTGGACAACCAATCCATACCGACGATGATGTCAAAGCTGCCGATTTCGACAGGTATCAAGTCAATGGAAAAGAGCTCGTTAGCTAGGTTCAAAGTGCAATTAGGTATCACACTGTCGGCCTCAATAAGTTTTCCGTTTGCCAATTCTACTGTATACTTAGAATCTAAGGCAATAGGTGTGGTGTCAAGTAGTGGATAAAACTCGTCAGAAATAAAGCTCTTATCAGCACCAGTATCAAATAATACAGATGCAGTCAAGTTGTTGAGAAGAAACGTACCCGTGACCACATTCGGGTCTTGACGGGCTTCCCCAGATTTCAGCACAAAAGCTCTTCCTCGAGCATTGTTGTTATTCCTGTTGTTGTTGTTGTTCAGCTTCGGGCAGTCTTTCTTGAAATGCCCCGTACCGTTGCACCCATAACAGGTCTTTGGTGTAGAGGTGTTGGTGTCAGTGGTGTTTGATCTACAATCCTTAGCCAAGTGTCCAAATCTCTTACACTTGCTACAGGGACACGAACCATGGTGGTGTCGTTGGCACTTTGAGCAATAGGGCTTGGTTCCCTTGTACGCCCCCTTATCATCAGAACTGGAGGTGTAGGCTTTAATGGTCTCAGGTTTCTTGTTTTGGTGGTTGTTGTGGTTGTCGGACCATTTTCGTTTATTGCTGTTGGAGGATGGAGTGGGTGGTTCTGGGTCCTCGTTCATGGCTAGAAGTTCATGGGCCAACCGAATGGCGCCGTGAAGGGTGGTTTGGTTTGATGAGGCGACATTTCCCCGGACGGGTTCCGGGAGGCCGCGGATGTATTTCTTAATCTTGTCGGGCCCAGTACCTGCCATAGCTGGGCGAAGGACGGTGAGTTGTTGGAATCTGGTGGTGTATCCAACGATATCAGTTCCTTGCACTTTTAAGTTCCAGAACTCTTCGTCCAGCTTGTGAAGTTGTTCGGACGGGCAATACTCATCCGTGAGCATTTTCTTTAGATCCTCCCAAGGGAGTAGATAAGCGGTGTCAATCCCTACGGACTGGGTATAGGAATTCCACCACGAGAGGGCACCATCTTCGAGAGTGCAGGTGGAGAATTTGACCTTGTCGTCTTCCGCGCATTTGCTGATGCGGAAAACGGATTCCATCTTTTCGAACCATCTGATAAGTCCGATGGCTCCTTCGGTTCCCTTGAAGCTCAAGGGTTTGCAGTTTTGAAAATCCTTGTATGAACAAGGTTTAGCAACAGAGGTTTCAGCTGCATCGCTGTTTCTTGTGGAGTTAGGTGGAGTATTCCGAGCCAAGGCTTCAGTAACAGCCTGGGTTATGAGAGACGTGATCTGAGCATCAGTGTAAGGTCTTGACTTTGGCGGCATGATTCTTCAATAAAAGAAATGAAGATACATGAGATTTTGTAAGAAAATTGCATTTATTTCAGATGTACATGTATAAAGTTGGTAATACATAACATCAATATGAAAAGGATTATGGCAATTAATATGAGTCGAAACAGCAAGGAATATTTGATAGATGATACGAGTTCAAAGGTTACATCCCGCGGATGTATTATAAAAGGTGTCGGGAATTGTTACATCCGACTGAAACATAGAGTAGTGCTTAGATAGTTACTAGATTACAGGATAGTTTACAAAACAAAGACTAAGCTAGTCTTAACGTAGGTTAATCTGCTCCATCATTTCGATGAGACGATCCACAGTATTTGCAAGTCTGCTGGCTTGTCGAGCATTGTCTTCAGCTAATGCTAGTCGTTGTACCAATCCACGGGTATATTCTTCCGTTTCCCGTGAGCGTTGTTCACACTCATCAAGTCTGCGTTTCAAAAGAGTGGTTTCCACGCTTAGCTCCACCACCTTGTTGAGAAGAACGTCCACATTATTAACGGTGGTTTCGTGATCCTCAGAGACTTGTTCGATGCGCTCAAGTGATGTAAGTCTCCAGTTTTCGTTTGTTTCCTGCAACATGACATCCATGGTGCGAAGTCGTTGCTCGTGTTGGTTCACCCTAGCAGCTAAGGCCGGCAAGGTGAAGTGAGTGGAGTACGGGCCAGCTCGAGGCAACCTGTTGTTCCTCCTTGCTACCCTTGGGTTCTGCGACCCGGATTGAGAACGAGATGAATCGGATGGGATGTTTGCCATTTCTGAGACAAAGCGTTAGTAAGATTGAGGCCTATATTCATATAGTCCATATATAATATAGCCTATTGAGTGTCTAGTATAAACATGTGTAAGTCTCGGTTCTCTCGAAGTCAGAGTCTTCTATTGTACCCTGTTCAGCCATAACCCCTTTCAGATCTTACATCGTCTTTGCTTAATTGTACATAGTTGATCAGGCTATGTTAAATTAAACTCGTATGATGTAATCACTGAACCGGTTATACCTAATAAGGGATACTGCCTAATGGTCATAGTCTAGGCCCACTAAATGCAACCTAGTTCACTATAACCTTAGGCTCTGATACCAATCTGTAACACCCCCAAATTTAACGATTTGCGGAAGCATACATTGGGTGTTACTAATCAATATACAAAGCACAAGATTAATAGTAAACGACCTCTAAATGAGACGTTTGTAAAATAGTTACATTTCATAATTAATAATCGTTTGAAAACCGTAGGTTTTCGTATACAAAATGTAATTCCCTAGAGCCCACGTGTATAGCGGGAGATTCTATTACATAATCATAGTTACAAAAGATAATGCCAAAGAATCTCCGTTAAATGCAGTTTGTAAATCATGCGACTCTAGCTAGTAATCCTGGAGTGATCCTACTCCGTAAGTGTACCTGAGATACAAAGCTAAAAAGTGTCAACCAAAAAGGTTGGTGAATCTCACAGGTTTAGTAATAAGTAGGTGTTATGAACCACAAGTATGTACCCGTATTGCTATCAAGCAAAGTAAGTAAATCAGTAAATCAGTACAGTGCCATGAGCTCATAAGTTGAAGCTTAACCGTGTAGTGTGAATATATCACGTACCCCCGTGAGTGCTATCCGCACACTCATATGTAACAAATACTAATATGTCTGTTTCTACGTGTAAATCAGTACGTGGTGGCGCTACCACCCCAGACAGGGATTGTCAGTCCCAAATGGATCCATCTATTAGTAATCGCGCTTAAGTCCATAACTAACAACTTACGATTAGGAGGCTTTCAGTGGATAAAAGTAACTCATGCGTTTGTTTGTAATCAGTAATGTTTTCAGTTCAGTACATTGTGTTCATACGTAAAACAGTTGCTAAGTATCTCACCCCAAGTATAAAACAGTAAAAGTGGGGCTGTAAGACTCACCTGAGTCGAGCAGTGGTAAATAGCAAGTAGTAGTAAAGCAAGTAGGTTCTCCGAACCCGTAACCTTCTAGTGCCTAAACATGTAAGGTTAAGTAAGTAGATGTCTCGCAAGACCATCTAGGCTAGTTGTTCATACAACCCGTTGTGTTTAAATGTTGGTTTGTTCGCGTTCGTATCAAAGTATACGGCCCGTTGGTGATTTGTTATATTTAAAGTTTATCATTCAATACGCAAATTAGAGTAATTGTAATAGGAAAGTATGTTTTATTATGATTGTTAGGTCGTATCGTATAAGGATTTGAGGTTGTAAAAGTTTGACACTTAGTGAAAATGTGAGTTTTCAAGGTTCTGGTTTGTGCGACGTCGCATGCGACGTTGCAAGCGACGTAAGGTGCGACGTGGGCATGTACGTCGCATGATGCGACCTTCGCAAATCAATGCGGCGTAGGGGGCGGCGTCGCTAATGCGACGTTGGTTCGGTTTGCGACGTTAAAGTCTACGTCGCTACGTGCGACGTCCGCAAGTTAATGCGACGTAAAAGGCTGCGTCGCTAGTGCGACGTTGAGATTTTTGTGCGACGTAGGTCGCGACGTCGCAGAGGCCCCTGGCCAGGTGCGACGTAGCGGTCTGATGGCCGGAATTTTAGTCGAAAACGAGTTTCCCGGTTTCCGTTTGATCCGATTCTTTTACCCAACCCTCATATGAACATATTAAGCCTATCAAAACCATAAACTAGTAAAAATGATCAAAAACGAGAGATGTCGGGATTTGTCGGAAACTTACAAAGTGTCGGATTGAAAATCCGAAAAGATAGGAATGTAGATCGTGTAGTCGTGGTCACTTTTCTCCAAACGAGTGGTATGTTTCGGCGAGGTTTGATGGTGTTATTTGGTGATTTAGTGGGTATTTTGGGGTGGTGGTGGTGATTAGAAGGAAAAGAAAGAGAGAAAAAAAAAGAATAGAGAGTGAGGTGAGAATGAGAGGAGGAGAAGAGAGGTGGGGGTTTTACCTCCACTTTTCGGTCCCCGTCCTCCGTGCGGTGTTCGTTTTCTCCGTCGTGTAAACGTTAAATATCCATTTTACGCGTTTAATTATTTTACATTTTAAATGGTAGGTTTTAAATACAAATAATTACGCGACATTTCTATTTAAATATTTTACAAATAAGTTTGAATACTTTTGTTTTTAAATCGAGTAGTACAAGGCAGTTACTAACTATTATAAAATAGCATTTCGGTCATAATTGCGTTATTTTTAGTTTATAAACATTTGTTCACCAACGTCCGTATTAATCAAATAGAATTTCATTCTATTTAAGTTGCGTACGATTTAAGCCAAATCGCAAAGTTGTATATATATATATTCACCAATATATAATCCGATACATAAATTAGCCTAACACAGAACTAATTACATGTATTTACAAAGAATTAGGCACTAATTCTAGTCATAATTTGCCGGTTGTTACAGTATTGTCCCTAAACATTTTTTTTCTATTTTTTCGTCCCTGTGGTTGACCAAATTTGCAATTATCATCCTTTTTACTAACTGAAGTTAAATTTATCTGTTAACTCATGTAAGTTTACCAAGATACCCTCGTCTTGTTCACAAACCCTAAAAATCCTGACACTTCTCCTATGTATTCATTTTTGTTGAGATACCTCAAATCCTAACATTTACCTTCGTGTTTTCCAAATTCAAATTCAGACATTCATAACAATAAATCATCATTCATCATTCATCCATTTTATTTATATCATCAGATCATCACAACAAAACCATAATCACACCAGTCTATCATCATCATAACACAATTTCACCAAATAATTTTTTTTTTAAAAACCACCATAATTAAACACAAAATAGGTTCAAAAAGCAAATTAAAATCAAAAAATCTTTGTTAAAAAAATTCACAAAGGAAAAATTAAAATATACACACTCTTGACAGGTTGAAGAACACGAACGGTTCACCGGATCTCCGATATGAACACACCTTCTCGACCCATTTTCTCGTCACCGGATCTCCAAGGTTTTATGTTCGTAGTTTTAGATTGGAGAACATGAGATCATTTCAGAGTTCCAGATCGAAGAACACGAAAGAATGAGATATGTTCGGTGGCGGTCGGCAGATCTGTAAATCGGTACGGAAATGATGGTGGCGGGCAGCGAATCGAGGATCCATTGGTCGGAAATGGTGACGACGACAGTTGCCGAATCACCACCACCACCACCGTCAGATCTGCGTGGCGTAGGATCTGATTTCCTTTCAAGCAATCATCGTCGCCGTAGAGTTCTGATTTGTGATATGTGGATAGTGGTTTTTTATTGTAAATGTATTTGTATGTTGTGATTTGGGTATACACATTATCTTTGATCGGATTTTTAATTGTGTTATAATTTTAGTTGAGATTTGTTGATTTTGATTTTGGTATACACAATATCCAAGACAAGATGATGGAACTGGATAGAAAGAACAGGTTGGTTAATTGGTTGAAAAAGAAAGAAGTTGAGGGTATTTTAGTCATTTTGTATTAGTTAACGGAATTCACTAACAGAAGTTAGTAAAAAGACGAACATTGCAATTTTGGTCAACTATAGGGACGAAAAAATAGAAAAAAAAAAGTCTAGGGACGATACTGGCGAAACTAAACAACCACAGGGACGAAAATTGCATTTTACTCTAGTTTTTTACTTGCACCATAACTTAAAGGAGTAAAACAAGTGGGATATAAAAATGATGGTGTTTAAAGTTTAAACACCATTCAAAGTGATTAACACACACCATAAGGCATAAGGTTACTATATTAATTATTCCACATGGTATGAAGGCATAAGGTTACTATATTACTTACAAGGTTAATGTACAGTTGAATCCACAATTGCACTAGTAGTAAACAATTGCATTAGTAGATCGTACATGCTATGAACAATTGAAATTTAACAAAGGGCAATATCATATATGTGAAAGGGTAACATTGCAACCGAACACTGCAATCAAAGATTGTTACCCTTTTGAAACAACAGTTTTGAAGAACATATGACGACATGTAAATCATTATAACCCCACGTTTAAAACCACGTTATATGAGTAACGGGAGACAAACCTTAACGGTTGCTTCCTGTCAACAAAAGTAACAAAAAACATACGTTTTAGTCATTGGCTCATTCACTCGGTCTATCGACCCCTTCTAACAATTGTAAACTTCTTGTTCTCAATTTTACAAGGCATGATGCCCATTTAGTCACCAGTGATATACAACTCACAAACAGACATCGAATACTAAAGGGAAATCGCATAAACAGACAAGTCTAATAACCCTGCTAAGCAAGTGCTAGAGTACATATTTTAACCATTACCAAACAGCAATATCCATCTCAAAACTCAAAGAAACCAGTGCTTAAACATTACCAACAAACCCTACATACGGAATCAAAACCGTCTACCTACCATCCTGCAATCGACAAAATCGTCACCAATATTTTGACCTTAAAACCAACTAAACGCCCAGCCTGCCCCCCCAACTGGGAGGTGCCCGCTTGAGGAAACGAAAAAAAAGCTCCAAAGTCCAAACCACACATACATACAAGCCCTAGCAGCCTGACCTCATAAATTAATATTTAAACAACACAAAGATCATACGACACTACGACAGCCAAGATGAGCATTAGTACATTTCACTGCAATCAAGTTCATCAAACACAACAACCAATTTTACAAGGAATATACAGTAACAGTATTATCAAAAGCCTATATGAATGGCCACTTTAACCGTAAAACACACTATAATATATCGAATCGAAAATGGCACATTATTCATGTAATTTGAGTTTCAATCCCAACAGATACCCAGGATTCCAAGCTCCCAATTTCACAACCCATAACTTTGTATCCAACAATATTTGTATCATAACATAAAGCACTATATTACCGAATTCCAAAATCAAAACCCTAATTCCAATTGGGTATTTCAAGAACAAACATCCAAATTGAAACAAAAAAAAATTCAATAAAAAGGGGTTCAAGTATATGAAATTCAACCTAATCATCTGTCAATTCGTTCGTCATCATCGCCTCTGGATTTGGGTTTTCGATAATTTTCTTCATAATGTTTTGCCATCACGAGCCCAGTCTTGTAAATCTTGTTAACGTTCGGAACGTCGTAATTTTGCGCAACGTAAACCCCAAAAGCTGTGCCTAACATGAATGTAAAAGTTGTTCTGATTATGCCCATATTGGATTTCAGTATCAAGTTTTGAAATTGACGAGTAAATTGAAATGAGGTTTATCTGTACTTCGATCTTGTTGATAAACAGATTGTGATTTGGGGGATTTATATTGAATTTTTTTGGGTATTATTTTATTGTGAACTTGGAAGGGGGGGTTAAACTTATTTCAATGGCTTTTTCCCCAAGAACGCTTGCAAAAGAGGGGAACGTTTTTTTGATTTGGTTTTAGCTTCTTCGTGTTTTCCAAGCCATGTTAATGACTAAATTGGTCCCTAAGGTTTGCTGTTATAGACATTTTGGCCCTTTGATATTTTTGCATTATCAAGTATTTTTAGACGCGTAGAGTTAAGTACTTAATCCCCGTCAATGTGTTCTAATGACTAATGTTAAGGCATCTTTGATGTTCTCACATTAGACCTCATGTTCGAACCTAAATAGATTAACATCCTGAGGCGACCAGAAAAACAATTGATTGAAAATCATTACGTGGATACCTCGATTATGTCGTGTATATCTGAGTAAAAAAGACTCGCTCTTTTCAAGCAACCCGAATAAAAAAATCTCCATCCATTATTACCCTTTTATATATGTTTCATTTATTTTATGATATTACTACTGCACTCCTATAATTCTTCTTTCTTAACATCAATGATCAATCAACTTATAAACCGGTACATAAAGTTTCATCTATGATTTCTTTCTTTTCCATTTAATACAAAAGAATTAGAAGAAAAAAAAAAAAAAACTTTAATAGCACAGAGAACTCTATGATCATTTATCGACGTTTATCTTCATTCAACATGCCCTTCTTGATGTTTTCGAATATTTTTTTAATCATGGAATTTGCATATAAATTTCAAACATGTAGCCAAGGAAGCTACATGGACTTGTAGCCATGTTAAGCCCCTTCTTAATTTATTTTTTGTTATGATCTTGGCTTTGAATTATTTTGTTTACATAGAAGAGTTCAATTGAGACCATTTATTTTGTGTGAGAATGGGGGAACCAACCACAATATGCCACGTGTCACTTTTTTCTCTCTCATCCACGTTTTTAAAAATTAAATATTTCACAAACGACAAGTCGAAATATCATGAAAATTGCACCATATTTTTCAGTGTTTTATCCTCTTCGATTTGCCGTCCATCAAGGCATATTTCCGACGAACTTTTTTTTTTTTTTCATTTTTTGGTGGGTTTTACATATTAGTAACACATGTGTTAGTGATTGATTGTACATTTGATTTAGGGTTTAGGGTTAGGGTTTAGAGTTAGTGTTTAGCAGAGGTTAGTGTTAGGGTTTAGCAGGGTTTAGTGTTAGGGTTTAGTAGGGTTTAGAGTTTTATAAAGCGTTTAGGGTTTAGGGTTTGGGGTTTAGGGGTTAGGGTTTAGGGTTTAGGGTTGGGAGTTTGGGGTTTCGTCATGAAACCCCAAACTCCCAACCCTAAACCCCAAACCCTAAACTCTAAACGCAACACTGTAACACACGTGTTAGTAATGTGAAACCCACCAAAAATAATGAAAAAAAAAAACTCGTCGAAAGTATGCCTTAATGGACGGCAAATCGAAGAGGATCGAACGCTCAATCTAATGGTGCAATTTTCATAATTTTTCGATTTGTCGTTTGTGAGATATTTAACTTAAGGGGTAAATGGGTTTTGTATTCTCTTTGTACACATGACATCATATCTTTGGTTCCTCCATTCTCACACAAATTTTTAGTCTCATTTGAACCTTACCCTTTGTTTACATAATTATGTGTCCTTTTCCTTGTGGATAAAACTTTCATCCTGTCTTTGTCTAAATATATTACATCTTCTAAGAAGTCTCGGATGGATAAGCACAAATATAAATGTTTCGGATCTGCTATTATCATAAGTGTATACTTAAATATTCATTACTTAAAGTGAGGCTTAAGGCGTTAGGCAGATCACTTCAGGATAGGATGCGATATTTATACACCATATATATATTTCTAACAACAGTATTTTTTATTATCTGTGTAGTATAATTAGTTATTGCACAACTAGAAACAGTAAATATTATTGGTAATGCACTTTTATCAAAATTCAGTTGATATGGTTATTACGGATTACGGAGTAGTGGAGTACTACACTTCTAGGGTAGTTGAAGTTCGGCCATTATTGAGAAAAGTGGGCCATAATGGGCCTACTTGGAAAGTTGGGCCCAACCAAAAAAATTTAACGATGGTTAAGAGTGTTTGGGTTTGGGTGGAAGTGGAAGGATGACATGTATTGTGTTGAAAATTGTTACCTTGTCCATAAAAAGGTGGTCAATACATGCTCAAGTAATTTGAAATTAATATGTACATCACTTAGCAAAGGGACGTTAGCCTAGTGATATTGTAAAAACCCTTTAATATTGAAGTTGTGAGTTCAAGTTCGGTGTTTGATATATACATATGTTGATGAAAAAGGTTGTACATATTCGTTGTAAAATGATTTCTATAAAAAGATTTATATTTGCTAACGTTTTGCATATGTTTTCTCATTTTATTTGTGATGCAGTGGAGGTGACAGTTAGAGGTGACAATAATAGTCGGTGATGTAAAATAGTCACAACGGTTTAAAATGTTGAACTACTATTTAGAGGTTTAATTAAATCTTTTTATATAAAAAGAGTATTTATAAATATATATGATTGCATTATCTAAAAATCTAAAAATTTATATATATGTGTGTGTGTCAAAAAAGGGTGCTGTGCTATATATGCTGCAATATATGTCCAGTCCTTGAATACTGGCCAAAGAATAGTAGCGAAGGTCAGGTGTGACTCCACCTTGGATGGTTACAAGTCAATGATGATATAGTAATAGTAGTGTGTTGATTGGTCTCTTTCAATGGCTTATATATGTCTGCCCATATTTGGATAAATTGTAACCTTGGAATTCATCACCATTATATTTTTGAATTACTGTTTCAAGATTTTGAAACCAAATATGATTATAAATGTGTTATTTTGTTTATGTCTCGCTTGATTGTATTCAAATTTCGGTATGATATTTGGATGAAACGTGTTGTAACATACATGTTTTTATTTTGTTTTGAATCAATCTAGCTAATAGGTAGGTGTCATTTTGACAAGTTTTTATAACAAAGTTAGAGCTGTGTTGACTGGTGGTACCCACGCTCTGTGGGATGGGTCATATTCAGTCATTCCCACTCAAAAATAATACTAGTAACAAACAGTAAAACAGTGAATATTTGATGAATTGTGATTTTCACACATATCGACATTGGGTTAGTTTGGAACGTACGCTCAATATTGTCTTCCACATATTATCTTCGGGGTGAGGCGTTGAACCAGTTATCAACATTTCGAAAGAATATCGCCAATCAAATGATTAATTCTTATTATTTACTAAACACCAGCAAAACAGTGTATTATATAGTATCTATATTCATAGAGTTTGAGTTTCATCTTCACTCATGTATTCTAAATTTTCTTGTAGTAATTATTGCTAAAATGATAAAAAAATATATATAGTATAAGAATAAGAAATATTCTTTAAAAGGATACAAAAACTGCATATGCAAAACACAACCTTTTAACATCTATATTTTGTTCTAATAAATTGATGATCGACTATTTCGCAATTACCAATTAATAAGCAGAGTTTTATGGGTTTTTTGCCGAAAAAATAGTCGATAATTCTCTTTTTTGTGTTTTGGGGTATCAAATATTCTAAACTTTTTAAAATGAACAACTTATTTGAAAATTATGATTAAAGGGTATAAGGCTAAAAAAAAGTTAGGAATATTTGATATCCGAAAACACGCTAATGTCGGTGAATCGGTTAATATGACATAGATCGGAGAATGGTTAAATGCTTCTTTGGGAAAAACGAGAATTATTTACTCATTTTTCGGCAAAGAACGATCGATTAATTTGGTACCGATACCCTTTAATCATAATTTTCAAATAAGTTGTTCATTTTAATAAGTTAGAAATATTTGATACCCCAAAACATAAAAATGAGAATTATTGACTCCTTTTTCGGCAAAAAACCCAGAGTTTTATATGGATTTTGGTAGATTGAGCTTAGCTAGCTAGGTTTTAGAAATCTCAATCTTCCACCTACAAAAAAAAATAAAAATAGAAGAGAATATTAAAGTAGAATCCAATATAAGATTATCGGATATTCTTTTTTCAATAATCTTAAAAAATGTAAAACAAAATAAAATTATTTAGAAAGAGATTCTAATATATTTTAAAAAATTATTTTTTCAATAATCTCTCTTATTTTTGTTGCTAGATAGATATGGGAGATTAAAATTGCTAAAAAATCAAAGCTCAATTTAATTGGAGTAGAATCTTTTAGAAAATTTGTGTTAAACACACCCTTAGACCATACCCAATGGTTGAAAAAACTTACTGAAACCGACTGCGTCACGTCATCTTTTTTAAAAGAAATGATTTGATTACATAAATTTAGATACATAATGACGTGGCACCAATAAAATAAAGAGAGAGAAAGAAGAGAGAGAATAGGTGAAGCAATGTGATGATGACAACTCATTATGTAAACATTTTGTGTATGCATTTGTGTGTAAGCATAACATTGCTCTTTTTAGAAACTTACTGGAACTGACGGACATGTACCATCAATGATACCGTCACTTTAATTTTTGGGTCCCACATTTAACAATTTACCTTTAGTTTTATACACTATACAAAAAAACAAAAAAAAAAAACAAAAATGGGATCCGTCGGATTTCCAGCGAGAAGTGAGCCGACGACGAAGTGACGGACCCGTGCCATCGGCATCACTTCGTTGGTTGGAAAGTGACGAGAACCGACTACCACCAATGGGAAAGGTCTTAGCTACACCTAGTTGTTACGAAACATACCTTGTATTTATTTTCTTAGATTTTTGTAGTCTCATTTTCACTGATGCTTATCATGAGTTTCCTGTAGTAATTTTTGCTTATGATCACTTTTAACTTTCGTGTTCATATTATACACGTGAAGATAAATTTTTGCATAAACCAGTTAATTAGTTTGACCAGACGTACATATATGACACTGCCATGTACAAAAGACAAAAATTCATCAAGAAAGCTTAGGGTGTGTTTAGTTGTGGAAAATTTTTCACAATTTTCCTTTTCCAATTTTCTATAGAAAATGATTCTCCAGAAAAGTGTTGAAAAATTAGAAAACGCGTTCAAATGTTGGAAAAGTGGATTTTGGAAAACTAGTTATATCTTGGAAAATTTGGAAAAGTGTGAGGGAATTGTATAAAGGAAAATTTGGAAAAGTGGGGGGAAGTGTTTTCCACCTCCAAGTTATATTTTGAAAAAGTGGATTTTCCATTTTCTTGGAAAATTTTCTAGAAAAATTCATTTTGAACGCGTTTTCCACTTTTCCACTTTTCTTGGAAAAATTTTCTAGAAAACACCCCCTTTTTTCCACAAAACACACCTTTAATACTCCGTAGTTGACAGCATTTACTACGATATTATAATTATAGTATTATCTTTCTCTACTTATGTCTACGAAACCTAATATTAATAAAATAAATACAATCACGAAGATAAAAGTGATCCTATTATCTTATTTTTTTATTCAAATATATATAAAAAAATATATTTAGTAACACATAGAAAAACACTAGTTAGTTGTATTTGTGAGAACCAACTACGTATAGGGGGTTAGTCCTCACATGGGGTTTGTTCAATCATACATACAATTATGTTTTTCTCCTAAACAATTCAAGCATGTCCCCCTTAGACATCCACTTTCTTTGCCCTATCCCATAAACAATGGGGCACCTCTCATTGCAAGTCAATGTTTCTATATAATTCTCATTATGATTTAAAAAAAATGCAATATTTTTTCTAACCTTTATTAGTTTACAAATGTATAGGAATATGTATGTAAATTTTCATCACTTGTATATTTGTTCATTGTTAATAATTTGATTTAGTGACCGAATTAGTTGATTATAGGGTCGAGTAATATGTTATAACATGTCATTCTTGTAAAGTAAATACATATAAGTGGGTTTATAACACCTTGCTTTTACTGAACCATTATAATAATGAATTTTGTCTCAGAAGCGTATATGTACAACATATATTATATTATACAATACATCTAAATGTTTATAAACTTTTTCCACTTGCAATATACAACAATTTAGTTTTCTTCAAACCAAATAATACAACACAGGTGTTATATAATTCAAAACATGTTATTATTTATCAAACGACATCAGAGTAATTAGCCTGTCAAACATTCCATCCAATTCCAAAGCTTCCTGCCCAACCCACAATATCTCAAAAGTTATGACATGCAGGAAGTAGAATGTGGGGGATTAGCATAAAGCTAAGTGGGTGAATAAATAAATAACAGTCCAACTTAGCATAACAACTTTGTCTACATCAAGCATCGTAAACACACAATATCACAAAGTATCTAGGGTTCTTGGGGAAACCTTCCGCCAAGAACACATAACTAATTTCCATGAGAATTACATCTCATTCAATGAGGATCGGTGGTTCTTGAGATATCATAATACCCGAGGATTCTACAAGAACACTTACCGTACATATCCGTATGGCCATAACGGACGAGACCGATAGTTTGGTACTAATATCATACGACCTAATTTCCTATTAACGATTAGTACAAGGAAATTCCTGGCGTCTTACAATAGTAACCAAACCCAACTAACACGTTGACATCAATACCATGATGCCCTAAGGCTAAATATCAAGTGATCACATATTCACATTTTCAATCAGGTCAACTTATCAGACTAAACAGTCTATCAACAGTATTATTACTAACAACCATAATCATCATGGCAAAACTAAAACAGTAATAATACGTTACCCGTTGTAACCAAACCTGTTACAACTAAATCACACTGAGGTTATAGATCCACTCACCGAATACCTCATTCGTCCACTCAGTAGTCTAATGTCACCGAGTCTTCTCCATATCTGAGAATACAATTAAACAAAATGAGTTAGTAACTCATTCATAGTAATCAACTCATGTTAATAATTATATCACATGGTTCATAATCCAAATCTCAATGTATCTGTTTCAAACTCATTATCAATATTCAACACATTTAGTAACTACAAACTTCATAGTTAACCAATCACGATCATTTATCAAGTTATGATTATTATGATCACAACATCACTTTAATCACTTTACTTATCATCAAGTAGCATGATCAAACCATTACAAGATCATTAACTTCAAATATCACTAATTCATTCAAAACCTCAATACTAGGTTTCATGAATACTTAACCACATAAGTTCTAACTTTACTTTTTGATTATCAATCAAGTGTTCTAAATCATAATCCATACTGAATTTCTCATATAACTCATGAATATCATCATAATCACTATAATTCTCAAGAACTATAACACCCTCGAAATACAAGGACATTTTTTTTTTTTTTTAAACATATCGGAAGCGCATGATTAATAGAAATCAGTAGATTGCATATATACATTTCAAATAACAATCCACTTACATACAAACCTTTAAAACTAGATTATTCTAATCATTATACTCATTAAGTTTAAGTGTTATAGAAATCCAAATATGTTGTTAAATCATTAACGTATTATCCATTTCAGAGTGAGTCTGTCAAACATTCCATTCCATATGTACTTCTTGCTCACCCACATACAAAAGTAAACCTGCAAGAAGTAATGAGGGGTTAGCACGAAGCTAAGTGAATAGATCCCAAGCTATCAATCTAACTCAGCTTAACACATGCCTATAACCAAGCAATGCACAAGCAACATAGAAGGATCGGTGGTCCTTGAGGTACCCTCATGCCGCGGATGGTTCCCCATGTAACACTTAAAACCAACTGACAGCCAAATCAGAGGTTAAACCGATAGTTTGGTACTACTACTACACACGACGCAATTTCAGTGTCCAACACATGTACAAGGCACTTGCGAAGTCCTAGTAATAGTATCCAAACCCAACACATTAGTTGACCCCCACCAAATCAAATAGTCCACAACTATCATAGCACAATGGACGCCAATAATCAATCAAAGGTTTAGCCAACATGCCAATCTAATATTAATGCAATCATTGCAATAAACCAAGTTTACCCGTTGTAACCATGTTGTTACAACTAACTTAGACAGAAAGTCCAAGATCCACTCACCGACAATCATAGTCGTCCACTCAGTAGTCTAATGTCACTGAGTCTTCTCCACATCTGAGAATACAATAACACAACACAAGTTAATAACTCGTCCATAAAAATCAACTCATATTAAGGTAGTACAACTTGATTCATAAACTCAATTTTAGTGAGTTATTACTCTAATCATTATAGGCCTTTGTTTCAAACTCATTATCAATATGTCACACATTTAGTAACTACAACTTCATAGTTAATTACTTATGATCATCAACCTTTCATTAATCATTTCAAGCTTATGAATAATCGCATTATCCTTATTAATTCACAATCACTTCTCAATTCATGATCATTCACAACTAACAACAACTATGTATTATTAACTCAAGCTTAAGAGCTTCAATTCATGAATATTCAATTAAACCCATGCCTATCCATATGATTATACTTCAAATTCTTCATTTTAACCTAAGATTAAGGTTATAATCTATATATAAACATCAACCAACTATCATGCAAGTATTTCAAGCTTCAATTCCAAGTTAATCATGCTAGTTCCATCAATTACCCAAAAACCCATTTTGATTACACTTGTATAACATGATTATTTCATTTATAGGTTAAATTAATATTACTAACCATCTTATAAACACTTATTAACACCACCTTAACCAATTTCATACTTTAATTTTGGATTAAAGTCACTAACCCATCAAAATCATCATAAACCCTAAGAATCACCATAAATCTATAATCTTAAGCTTGAATCTAGTTAGTAATCAACAATAACATGTTTAACTAACAACAATTTCACAAAACAAACACTTAATTTCAGATTAAACTCACTAATTAGTAAAAACCCCAAAAACCCTAATTCTAGGTTATGGAAAATGAAGAACATATGATCATATCTTGTTCTTGATGATCATGGAAGCTTGAATCCGAATTTACAAGCTCCAATTTGGTGTTTTCTTCATGATTTTGTGGATTTAGGGTTATGTGTGTGTGTGTGTGTATTCATACTGTCGCACCCCCAAATTATGATGCGGAAGCGGGTCGGTTCGGGGCGCGACTAATCAATATACAAAGCACACAAGATTTCATAATGAACGACCACTACATGCGTCGTTTACAAATACATTGATATTATAAAAGTTTTACACTGTTATAACATAGTTTACAAAAGCTCCTGAGTTCGATTGATAGAGATTCTATGGCATAACTAAATTATACAAAATATAGTAATGCATGACAATCTCTTGATGTCTGAATGTGACTCGAGCTAATGGGCATCTTGAGTGGCAGACCTACTGCTGCTGATCACCTGTGATACATGCTAAAATGGGTCAGCGAAAACGCTGGTGAGCTCACAGGTTTGTATGTCAACACATATTTGTATAAACCGCAAGATTTAATGATAATTGAATTTAAAATGCAATTAAGCAAAATAAAAGTTATACAGCCATGAGCACATAGTCTGAGCTTAACTCGAGATGTCAGGTCCACATTTAAGGTATCCTGATCGAGGTGCCTCCTACGAGTGCCTAATCAACACTCGTCTACACAAATATTAATACATCCGTTTTACTAGTTAGTGCGTGCTAACCCGGATGAGGCTGGTCAAACCTATATGGTACCATATACTAATATTCACGCTACTACGTATTACCAAACTATGCTGATGGAGGGCTTTAAAATGATTAGTGAAAATAACTCATGTAGTATTTGATTTGATGGTACTTGCGTTCATATTGTAAAACAAAACAGAGCAATGCAATCACACCCCTAGGTAAAAGTATTTAAAAAGGGGCTATGAGACTCACCTGAGCCTATTGAATTGTTAGCCAACAATTATGATGATTCACAATGATTTGATGTCGTTACAACGACTGAACCTGCAGGACGTCTGAGACGCGCAAGGTTTTGATAAATGATTAGATTCTTAAAACTTGCCGGGCGTATCAAACGCGCAAGGTTTAATTGATTCGATGACACTACGGACCATCTATGCTAGTTATTCTCTTAACTAGTTTTGACCAAATACATTGGTTAATGATTATGTTTTGAGTTTGTGAAAATGTATACGGCGTATTGGTGATTGATTGAAATAATAATTCTTCAATTATTATTACTACTTTCATTTGTTGTGAACTTATAAAAGCATATTTGAAGTGTTTAAATGTTGTATCGTATAAGTATGAAATATGTCGCGATGTCTGACACTTAGTGTAAACCTTTAGTTTTACGTTTATGGAAAAACGGGGGTCCGAATACTAAAATATGTCATTTTCGACCCCTAAATGACTCCGGATGGCTTAAAACTGACTAGGCTAAGGTACTTAGCCTTGACCATTTAGCTATTTTTGAATGACCGTGCGAATTTGAGCTCAATCCGTTATAATAAATTTTTCATCGAGAAGCTACCCTGTTTTAAAGTGTGAAATCGTCGACGTTTTTGAAAAATTATTTGTTCTGTTTTAGCTAGTATTCGCAGGGTTAGTTTATTGATCCGTTGGATCATGAAATATATAGGGGGAATCCGCCGTATTCATTTGAATACGCCGTATTGGTGGCTTTTGTGGGGAATACGCCGTATTCATTTGAATACGACCGTATTCATGAAAAATAGAGGGAATACGCCGGATTCCCATGAATCCGACCGTATTCATGGCAAACAACGGGAATACGCCGTATTCCATTGAATACGCCGTGTTCATGTTTTCTGGGCGGGAATACGCCGTATTCCCTTGAATACGCCGTATTCCGAGGTCTGGTTCACGACTGTCGTTCCAAAAATTCACCCAAACCAATTCTAATCCGCAATCTAACCAACAATCATCTATCCTAACTTCAATACATGATAATAGACGTTATTTAAACACGAAATTACAAAGTTTAAGTTTATAATTTCCTTACAATGATTTACGAACGGAATAGGGGTGATGAACGGATGATGATGATAATGGTGATGAAGAACACGAAGATGATGATGGTTTGATGTTGTTGCTGTAGATTGTTGTTGTTGTTGTTAGATTGTTGTTGTTTGATTTGGAACCGAGAGAGAGCCGAGGGAAATGAAGAAGAAGAATGAAAATGAAAACAAAGGGTGTGTTCGGTTGTTTATGCCCAGCTCCAATTATTGGAGTTGGGTGGCTCCAATGTGAAGTACAAAATACCCGTGTTTTTGTACCCGATCGAAAAGTAGTAAAATGTTTTAAATTGATAAATTTCTAAAAATGAATTCGTTTATACTTTTATTGGAAGTATTTTATAAAAATACCTTTGATGAGATATAATAATATATCTTTGTTTTACGTTTTAGAGACGGATACTATTCGAGTGGTTTCGTTGCGTTTGAGTAAAATGTTATAAAACGAAATATGTTTTGTTTTATCTAATGTAAATAATAATTAATATCTCCGATAATAATACATTATTTATATGTTTTGTTGCGAATGTTTTACATTAGTACGATACGAATACTTTATATATTATCAAAATAATATATAATAAATATGTAGATATTAAATAATCATTCGGTATTACTTAATATTTGATTTTCACCAATGCCGTATAAATATGAATCGGAAATTTGACCGATTTGAAAATGAACGATTAAATATAATCGCGTATTGATATATATTCAACAATATATATTTTGATACATACAATTAGCCTAATAGATAGAACTAATTACACGTATTTCTAAATGATTAGGAACTAAAAACTAGTCCTAATTTGACGGGTGTCACACATACGTACATATGTATGTGTGGAGGGAAATAAAAACCGACCCATCCACATAATATACCATATAAGTGTTACTTTTCATTCCCCGTATTTATTATTGTCTGGAACTTAAAAACCATTTGCGGGGAAATACAATTTTATTTTACCGTCAACTAAATAAATTTAAAACAGTTAATAATTTACTATTCACAAAAGTCATATAACTGTTTGACCTATTATTTTCGATTATCACAATACATTAATTATTTAAAACACAATTAAATAATTACATAAATAAAGAAATTACAATTTCAACTAGGCCCAATTTGAGGATGTTACAAATCTCTCCCCATTAAAGAGATTTCGTCCTCGAAATCTAATCATCCTTAATTAATCTAGGGAATTTAATCACATCATACCTCGTGTGAAGTTTGGTTCACATTTTATTTCTAATTCCCTAACTACATAATTATTTATCACTAAATGCACATAAGGTATATGTACAATTTATATTATTTATGCGTATCATCTCTATGCGTATCTTAATCACTAATCACACATACACAAAATATGTATACATTTAATCCATTTTAAGATATATGTTTTCAACCTAATTACACATGCACATATCCAATGTACATGCTTCAATTTCTCATTTCAGCACATATACTGTACCTAATCTTATCTTCATATACACAATGAACATTTTGAAATAAGTTATCACTTAACATAAGTAAATCACTTAACTAAGTAAAGTAATATACTCTCATAACCAGAATCTAGCGACATGCTAGATCTTAAAAATCGGTATATGAATTCTATCTTTTTCCAATAACGAAAACAGTGGTTATGGAAACCACAATACACATATCATCAATGAAATTCAATTTTTCAATTATAATTAGCATCCACGCTAATATCCACATATCACTGAGTGTGACACCCCCAAATTTAATGCTTTGCGGAAGCGAGTTTTGGGTGCCACTAATCAAATATCAAAACACCAAAGTACAAGCAAACGACTCTAAATGAGACGTTTTAGAAAATACATTACAATATAACAAAAGTAGTACAAGGTTTTAAGTTATAAGTAATACATCATTGCGAGTTCGCAAAGTTAATCAAAAGATTTTAAACACATAATCAAAGTACAAAAGATTATGCCAATAAAATCTTCAAGTGTTATGCATGCGACTCGTACTAGCCTAGCATACCCTGCGGGCCATCCTACTGTTGCTGAGTACCTGAGAATACATCACTAAAAGGTCAACCAAAAGGTTGGTGAATCTCACAGGTTTATAGTATACAGTAATAAACAGTTTAAGTAAATCAGTAAATAATACATTTACAATCAGTAAACAGTAAAGTATAATTGTACAACAGTAGTAATTTAGTAAAATAGTATTTCACAAACATAGTAAAGTCGGTGTAGTCGGTCAATTTATTGCCATGCCATGAGCCATTATAGTCGAAGCTTAACACGTCTGTAGTTTTTGCCCCCGTGAGTACTAATCCAAAAATACTCATATCAAACGAATAAGAAACGCCTGTTTATACTAGTGCGGTTCGTGGTGGAGCTACCACCCCAGGCGGGGATTGTCAGTCCCATATGGATCCATATACTAAAATTCGCGCTTATCGTATAACTGACGACTATAATTCAGAGGACTTCATTGGATTAAATAGAAACTCATGCAGTTCAGTAAGGCAATACGTCGGTAATTAATACATTTTGTATTTGGATTAAAGTCGGTAAAATAATACATTTTGTACTTGTATTATAGTTTGTAAAATAATACCTTTTGTACTGGTATTAATGTCGGTAAAATAATACATTTTGTACTTGTATTCAAATCAGTAAAATAATACATTTTGTACTTGTATTATAGTTTGTAAAATAATACATTTTGTATTTGTATTAAAGTCGGTAAAACGATACATTTTGTACTTGTATTCAAATCAGTAAAATAATACATTTTGTACTTGTATTATAGTTTGTAAAGTAATACAGTTTGTACTTGTATTTAAATAGGTAAAATAATACATTTTGTACTTGTATTAAAGTCAGTAAAATAATACATTTGTAAATGTATTTAGTAATTCAAGTAATTTTAGTAAACAATCACTTTCAACAAACAAGTACATACAGTAAACAAGTATATTCAGTAACAAATACATTTAGTAAACAAGCGATGCATCTCCCCCAAAGTAAAACAGTAAAAAGGGGCAGTGAGACTCACCTGATGAGCAAGCAATCCTAATGTGCGTGCGTGTTCCAACAGTAATCTCCTAATGTCCTAAACACGCAAGGTTGTATGTTCGTAAGTGTACGCTAATAATTCGTTTGTTTAGTTGTTCGTTAAGTTACTTACGTTCAATGTATTCGAATTGTATTACATTTGAAGTTTCATTATATCCGTTACTCTTTATTTCATAAGTTACAAAATTTGGCACGAGTCCGAAAACCGAAATATGCCATTTTCGACCCCTAGATGACCCCGGAAGGCTTAAAACTGGCTAGGCTAAGGTACTTAGCCTTGACCATTTGGTTGTTTTTGAATGACCTAGTGAATTTGAGCCCAATCCGTTACAATAAATTTTTCATCGAGAAGCTACCCTGTTTTGAGTTGTTAAATCGTCGACGTTTTCGAAAATTTATGTGTTCTGTTTTAGCTAGAATTCGCAGGGCTAGTTTATTGATCCGTTGGATCATGAAATATGACGGGGGAACTGCCATTTAAAGCACGCGTCGTGTGCATGAGGACGCGCCGCGTCCAATAAATATAGTGTAGAACGCGCCGTGTACTACTTGTACGCACCGCGTTCTTTGGTTTTAAGAAGAACGCGCCGTGTTCTAGAGGACGCACCGCGTTCTTTGGTTTTTAAGAAGGACGCGCCGCGTACTAAAGGACGCGCCGCGTGGATCATACGTTTTTGCAGGTCTGTTCGTGCAGAAAACATACAAAACCAATTCTAACTTAGTTTTAACCAATTTTTCGCATACAATAACTTAATACAATGGTAATACAAGTTATACTACGTATTTTAAACATGAAATTAAAAAGAAACGGTGAACGATTCTTACAATTTTGAAAACGAAACGGATGTTGATGATGATGAAGATCACGGTGATGATGATGATCCGATTATGAAGAAAGATGATGATTATGAGGCTGTGGTGTTGTTATTGTTGTTGTTTTGATGATAGAAATCGAGAGAGAGTTGAGAGCCGAGAGTGATATGTGAGCGTGTGTGTGTTTTTGCATTATTGAGGTCGGTTGATATAACCGGCCTCAATAATTGAGGTAGATGGTAATTTTTGACCCGTGTTTGCGTATCCGATCGTAAAATAGTATAATATTTTAAAATGGAAAATTTCTAAATATTATATCGTATACGTTTTTAATTAAAGCATTTTATAAAAATACTTTTAACAGGGTATAAAAATGTATCTTTGTTTTACCAAAAACATACGGATAGTTTTCAGTATCTAAAATGTATTTAAATAATTTTTGGAGTACGTAGTTATTATTCTCAATAATAATACTTTGTTCGAAAATGTTTTTCACCTACTTTCATTTTGAGTTTCTACGTTTTGTTAGGTTCGTGTATTTGCGATTATTAATTAATCGTTTCGGTTTATATATATACATATATATATATAATACTTGTGTACTTGAGTATTGACACGTATGTAATTACGTGTTTTAAAAGTTTAAATTAGGAGCTAATTTTGGGTTATTTTGACCGGGTGTCACATTCTCCCCTTGTTAAGAGAATTTCGTCCCGAAATTTGTGCTTAGTAATCGTCTGTGTATTTTCTAAGAAAGTGTGTGAGTCTACTGTGAGTGTATAACCTCATTCTAATATTACATCCCTCCCCTTGTTAAGCTAACGCCCTACTGGCCATTAAAGGAATAGAGGGAGTGTGTTGTAAAGTAGTTGACCATTTTGTCGGTAGGACAAGGTCAGTCAGTCAATAAGGTGTAGCTACACTTTGTACTAGTAGCCTAAAGTAAATAGTATCTTTCACTATGTTCCCACAATACTAGACCCTATCAGTCTCCTACAGAAACTATATGGTTCAGCCTACATTTGTTTCAGGTGGGATGTTACCCATCGTATATAAAAATAACTTTTAACCGGCATGTTTTCCCGGTATACAACAGAGTAGGATATGTTATTCCTATATATCTGCAAGCTAAACATTGTCCCTTAAAGAAACTATAGAATCTAAATTGTCTTCTTTCCCTAATCCTTTCGTGTACTTAGAATCTAGAGAAACATAATAGTATTTAAGCAACAAGTAAGCTCTACCAAGGTAATTTGTATGTAGGCAGTCGGTAATGGTCAGTGTCGTCATAGTATAAGTTAAATTCTATTAGTTTCGTATAGAATTAAGTTGTTACGTGGAAGCGTACCCTTAGTGTTGTTTGGATTAAACTTAGTCTCACTGACATTGCTTGCCAGGATTTCTTCACTCTCATCATCTAGTAGTGGGCAGTTAATTTTGTAGTGTCCAGCAGTTCCACACTTGAAGCAGACCTTCAAAGATTTAGAATTAGTGCCCTTAGGAGGTAATTTGCAATCCTCAACTTGGTGTCCAAACATTTTGCATCGGCTGCAGGGCGCGATACAAGATCCTTTGTGGTGTCGGTTACATAGGGGGCAGAATGGTAGGTTTCCTTTGTAAGTACTAACTGTTTTTGCTTTCTTTGCTTCAGGTACAGCAGGATTTGAGATGGAAATTTCTTCCAATTTCCTCTTACCGATTGCCACTCTTGGCTCAGTATTCTCCTCAACCGGATTATCATATTGGGTTAATTGTGAGGTCGGGCTGTCAGCTGCGACATTCGCCTCTTGAATGATTGGTTGAAACGACCTCAGCTGTCGTAGGTTGTCTTCCATTGTTAGCATGCGTAATTCGCATTTGTGAGCGCGCATTTCACTCTGATAAGCAATTTGTCGTAGTTCAATGATGTCTCCCCTGGCTTCAGTCAGCTGACTTCGGAACAAGTCTAGAGTTTCCTTAAGGAAGTGAACAACTTCTGTGCCTATGTTACTAGGAGTGGGTGTATCAAACAGAGCGGTAGTAGCAGTGTTATTAATGGTGGGATTTGGGACAGAGTTTGTTTGAGCTGTCCTAGTAGTTCCTTCAGTGAAAGTCAATGCAACTTCTGTTGCTGATTCAATCAGTTGTCTCTCAGTTTCCTTCACCGGCATCATTTCGTCTGACGCCTCCTCAGTTTCTAGCCTCAACTCACTATCCAAAGTGAGGAGGTAAGGAAACATCACATGCTCCTCACTGAGCTGATCGTCATCCGACGTGTAGTTGTTAGCAGCGTGCTTAGTCATTTCCTACAGTTAGATGTTTCGTGTTAAGGTGATATTTTGGGTAGTTATTCTCAATTACCACTAAAGCACATAGTATTTCATATTACACGATTCAGGTCATCTTCATCACAACATAACACAATTCAAGTAAGTACGAATTGTACACTCCTAGGAATGGATGATTGCACTAATGACCTAGAGTAGTTTGTAAATTCTCAATTCTATCTTGTACTTAGAATCTAAGAAATACACAAGAATAGTTAAGCAGTATATAAGATTTTTCCAAAGTAAATATGGAAATAGTAGAGTCATTTATAAACGTGTGTACCATCATTGAGCAAGTCAGCAAGCGTCGGGTTTGGGTCTTCCCTAGCACGGAGTACATAGGCTCTTCCTCGAGCAGGGTTGTTGTTTTTGTTTTTCAGTTGAGGGCAATCCTTCCTGAAATGCCCAGTACCATTGCACTCATAACAAGTCTTGGGTGCAGAAGTGTTGGTACCAGTTGCAGCTGTCTTGCAATCCTTGGCCAGATGCCCAAATCTCTTGCATTTGGTGCATGGACACGCACCATCATGATGAAGGCTACATTTTGAGCAAAAGGGTTTACTTCCCTTATATTCTTTCTTGTCGCCTGAGCCAGTTGGGTAGGTTTTAACAGTATCCACCTTTTTGTTGGAGGTGGTGGGGTTTCCTTCCCACTTACGCTTGCCAGAGTTTCCAGTAGGTGTTACAGGTGTCTCGCGCCTGACTACTTGCGCCATAAGCTCATGTGCCATAAGAATAGCACTCTGAATAGTTCCAGGTTTTGACGAAGTAACATTCCCTTGAATATCCTTCGGGAGTCCACGGATGTACCTCTCAATCCGCTTACGTTCAGGATCTACCATAGATGGGCAGAGAAGAGCGAGCTGCTGAAATCGGGTTGTATAGCCGATGATGTCATTTCCTTGAACTGTCAAGTGCCAGAATTCATCTTCCAACCTCTGGAGTTCCTCATTGGGACAGTACTCATCCCTTAGCATCCTTTTCAGTTCTTCCCATGGAATTCCATATGCAGCATCAATTCCCACAGACTGAATGTACGAGTTCCACCATGTCAGAGCACTTTCCAGAAATGTACAGGTGGCATACTTAACTTGGCAGTCTTCCGAGCAGTTACTGATCCTAAAGACTGACTCCATCCTTTCAATCCACCTGACCAATCCAATGGCACCTTCTGTACCCTTGAAGTTTAGAGGTTTGCACTTGAGAAAATCATTGTAGCTGCAGGGTTTAGCAACAGGAGCAGCGTTCGCAGACGGTGGTGATCGAGTAGCTATATCACAATGTTGAAATCAACAATTATTATACATATAATAACACTTGTAATAGCTTTATGACCAAGTATTAGCTTGTTACTATTTTCCTTTATCACTTGAATGTGAAACTACTCACATATTAAGTAGACATAATAATCCAAGTATTCAACAAAATTCTTATTATTACATTAACACAGGTGTAGAGTTTAACATAACTAAGTCAATTTAACACCTTTATCACTGGATTCCATATCAATCATTTAGTACATTAGTTATTGCGTATAATACTATATATAACATTTAGCACTAAGTGCCTTATTAAAATGTCATGTCATATTCCACCTATATTCATCAATATATAATTCCTAAGTTGATTAACAATAAACTTCCATGTTCAGTTATCAAACAAGAGTAATTTCATATAATTATTTCCTCAACTCTTAAAACACTTATTTCAACCATGCCTCATATTTTCATGATTCAAATACTTCATTGTATTTCAAATAATTCATATAGCATGATTCACATAATCAATATCTATTTACCCTAACAAGCAACAATCAACAATACCCTTACTGGTATGCTATGCAGTTAGTTAAACCGCTTACAAACGATTCATACATAATAAAATGGGTGAACCTCTTAAAACAAGTTTTTTACATTATATTTAGTCCTAGGAATGATCCATGGACTCAAAGAAACAAAAGCCCAATACAAATCATAAGCTAAAAGTCCGAAATAATGTCCGAAAAACACTAAAACGCAATTTTCGGGCCCCAAACGACCCCGAAGTGCCGAAAACTGACAGGGCTCATGACAATGCATGAGCTTTGACCGTTGGCCCATTTTCGAGTGGACATGTAAATTTCATCTTAATCGGACACCGAAATTTCATAACGGAAATTTTACGACCAACGTTACGTCGAACGTCGAAATTTACGAATTTTCATATTAAATTCATTTAATATAACACATAATACAAGAAATGTCTCAATAAGAGGGGAATCAGCCGGATTCTGGGGAATCCGCCCGGATTGAAGGGAATACGCCCGGATTCCGGGGAATCCGCCGGCTTCAAGGCCAATTTTCATGACAGAACCAATTTTAAGGAATCCGGTCAAGGAATCCGCCCGTATTCGTGGGAATCCGTACGGATTCAAGGGAATCCGCCCGGATTCATCCTGCTGCAACAAATCTGCAATTTTTAGTGCAAAAATACGAAACTCAAACGCGCATAACTCCTAAACCGTAAAGAGTTAGGGTCTGAAATTTCGCAGGCACCTTTATATAATCAAAATGCAACTTTCTATTTTTCCACTTTTTCAATTTACACGTTTAACGAGAAAACGACCATATAACCAATTTTAGGCCATTTTGGACCATTTTGGTTGACACGCTATATTCCAACCGGCATACTTTCAGGGTTCCACCCTTTGCCAACATGTTTCTACATATAATTATGACGTGTGGGCACATTCATCATCTATATATACACATTATATCCTGTTTTGACTCATTGACCCGTTTAGGGGTTCAAATGGGCAAATTTTACCAAACAACCACATTGACTATCCAAAACACTTTCACGCACTTTGTTACTATACTTATGACTTAAAGTCACTTTAACATTCATTATTTTTGAACCAACATGCATTTTAACCATTTGACCAATAACCGACCCATTTGGGTACTTTAACAACCCATTTGGGTTTCAACCCATATAACCACTATTCAAACAGTCAATTCACACTTTCTTGACTATTCCAAGTCAAACAAAACCATTTTCAATATTGGTATTATGCTATAACTCTAAAACACCAATTCACATTAAAATCATCATTTTTAAATCAATTTCAACAAATTTTCCAAATTCATAATCACTTTAACTTTTCACAACTTGTCAACACACATTTGAACTCGTTGACCACTTTGACTTTCTATCTTAACACTTTCAATACAAAGATCATAATTCAACCCAATAATGATCAATGCTAAACACATAAAAATCTAGTCACATTCATCACTTCGTAACATAGTTATTATCAAGTTTGACATGACCACATTCAACTTGACTTTACCAAGTCAAAACACATATTCTAACAACTAGACTCTTTCTAATTCACATAACAACACGACTCGAAACCTATTAATGGAGAATACCAACATTCTCATTAATTTCATCATATCAAGTCACATCAATTCAGTTTATCATTTATCAAATAATTCCCTAGCAAGGATCTATAATCACACCTTGCATTTATCAACTTATTAACAAGCGATATTCACCAATAATTCAATTTACTTTACTAACAATCATATCATAGTAAAGCAAACAGTCAAAGCTTATTAAAATTCATCAAGCTTATCAGAAATTACCTGGCACATCTAGGCCCCCGAGTATTGAGGAATCATTGAGAATACCAGACGGTTCCTCATGTTCCTCCGTCTCTGCATCCAAAACAACACTCTTGGAACTTGTTATAGGTTAGTACATATTCAATAACCACATTTTCATACAATTACTAAACCCCATCCCTGGAATGTTTGACTTGACACGTCATATAGATTTGGGATTGAACATAACCAATGTCCAATTCACCCAAACCTATGCTCTGATACCAATTTATAACACCCTCGAAATACAAGGACATTTTTTTTTTAAACATATCGGAAGCGCATGATTAATAGAAATCAGTAGATTGCATATATACATTTCAAATAACAATCCACTTACATACAAACCTTTAAAACTAGATTATTCTAACCATTATACTCATTAAGTTTAAGTGTTATAGAAATCCAAATATGTTGTTAAATCATTAACGTATTATCCATTTCAGAGTGAGCATGTCAAACATTCCATTCCATATGTACTTCTTGCTCACGCACATACAAAAGTAAACCTGCAAGAAGTAATGAGGGGTTAGCACGAAGCTAAGTGAATAGATCCCAAGCTATCAATCTAACTCAGCTTAACACATGCCTATAACCAAGCAATGCACAAGCAACATAGAAGGATCGGTGGTCCTTGAGGTACCCTCATGCCGCGGATGGTTCCCCAAGTAACACTTAAAACCAACTGACGGCCAAATCAGAGGTTAAACCGATAGTTTGGTACTATTACTACACACGACGCAATTTCAGTGTCCAACACATGTACAAGACACTTGCGAAGTCCTAGTAATAGTATCCAAACCCAACACATTAGTTGACCCCCACCAAATCAAATAGTCCACAACTATCATAGCACAATGGACGCCAATAATCAATCAAAGGTTTAACCAACATGCCAATCTAATATTAATGCAATCATTGCAATAAACCAAGTTTACCCGTTGTAACCATGTTGTTACAACTAACTTAGACAGAAAGTCCAAGATCCACTCACCGACAATCATAGTCGTCCACTCAGTAGTCTAATGTCACTGAGTCTTCTCCACATCTGAGAATACAATAACACAACACAAGTTAATAACTCGTCCATAAAAATCAACTCATATTAAGGTAGTACAACTTGATTCATAAACTCAATTTTAGTGAGTTATTACTCTAATCATTATAGGCCTTTGTTTCAAACTCATTATCAATATGTCACACATTTAGTAACTACAACTTCATAGTTAATTACTTATGATCATCAACCTTTCATTAATCATTTCAAGCTTACGAATAATCGCATTATCCTTATTAATTCACAATCACTTCTCAATTCATGATCATTCACAACTAACAACAACTATGTATTATTAACTCAAGCTTAAGAGCTTCAATTCATGAATATTCAATTAAACCCATGCCTATCCATATGATTATACTTCAAATTCTTCATTTTAACCTAAGATTAAGGTTATAATCTATATATAAACATCAACCAACTATCATGCAAGTATTTCAAGCTTCAATTCCAAGTTAATCATGCTAGTTCCATCAATTACCCAAAAACCCATTTTGATTACACTTGTATAACATGATTATTTCATTTCTAGGTTAAATTAATATTACTAACCATCTTATAAACACTTATTAACACCACCTTAACCAATTTCATACTTTAATTTTGGATTAAAGTCACTAACCCATCAAAATCATCATAAACCCTAAGAATCACCATAAATCTATAATCTTAAGCTTGAATCTAGTTACTAATCAACAATAACATGTTTAACTAACAACAATTTCACAAAACAAACACTTAATTTCGGATTAAACTCACTAATTAGTAAAAACCCCAAAAACCCCAATTCTAGGTTATGGAAAATGAAGAACATATGATCATACCTTGTTCTTGATGATCATGGAAGCTTGAATCCGAATTTACAAGCTCCAATTTGGTGTTTTCTTCATGATTTTGTGGATTTAGGGTTATGTGTGTGTGTGTGTATTCATACGTACATATGTATGTGTGGAGGGAAATAAAAACTGACCCATCCACATAATATACCATATAAGTGTTAGTTTTCATTCCCCGTATTTATTATTGTCTAGAACTTAAAAACCATTTGCTGGGAAATACAATTTTATTTTACCGTCAACTAAATAAATTTAAAACAGTTAATAATTTACTATTCACAAAAGTCATATAACTGTTTGACCTATTATTTTCGATTATCACAATACATTAATTATTTAAAACACAATTAAATAATTACATAAATAAAGAAATTACAATTTCAACTAGGCCCAATTTGAGGATGTTACAAGAACACTTTAATCAGTTTATAACTTTTAACTTGAATTATGCTTATCATCACAATTAATCAACACTTATCAATGTATAGATCATTATTCCTAGCTTTAAAACCATAATTCATGAATAATCACTCAAACCCCTAACTTTCTTCATGAACATATATCAAATTCTTCATTTCTATGTTAGGGCTTTACCTATAATCATGGATTAACTATCAACTAACAATAATATAATCACTACAAGCTTCAATTTCAAGTTAATCACCCTAGTTTCATCAAATACACAAAAACCCATTTCTAGGTTTATAAAAATCAATAAATTAGGACTTACAAAGTGATTAGAAGATTCAATGGATGATTACTTCATGTTATTGAAGCTTGAATCAAAGTTCTATAAGCTCAATTTAACTTCAAAGTCAATTTCACAAATTTTGAATCATCCCTGTGGTGTGTACGGGTCGTCCAGGTGAAGAACAGGAGGAAGAAAACTTTAATTTCTCAAAATTATTCATGATTTAGGTTTGATTAGGGTTTCATGGATATATGTATGAATATATTGTATGTACTTTATGTATATAATATATAAAAGAACAAACCGACTTAATTATGTGGGGATATATTCTAAGTGTTTAATTTTCATTCCCTGTACTTTTCATTGTCTGAAACTTAAAAATCAATTGCGTGAAAAAACTTTTATTTTACCGTCAACTATGTTAATTTAAAACAATTAACAATTTACTAGTAACAATAAATTATTCGATTCTTTTCCTCATTTATTTTCAACTAATACAACGAAACTATTTTCTGACAAATTAAATAATGATTATACGTCAGAAAATATTAAAATACTACTAGACCCGAGGAGTGGGTGTTACAGGGTTGATTGATCATATCACGTATATGATCCTTGGTTCCATGCACATATTAAAAATACTTTTAATTTAACACTATAAAATTTTTGTAGTATGGGCGGCTGTCTATATTATCCCGGCCTTGTATACAATAATCTATTTGATTTACCCTATTTAACAAATTGTTTTGTTGTTAAATTTTTTTTTAGTGTTAATGGAAACATCATACACGTAATTGATTTTCAAAACATTCCATTCACTTCATGTGTTTTCTTCAACGTACGTAATTTTCATATTCCAAAATGTAGGTGTTTATCAAATCATATTTAATTGTGATCGAAAAATAATCCTCATGTAAAATTTCATTAAATCTTTTGTCAATTAATTAAAGCCTTGAATTTTATATTAAAACTTATAAAATAGTCATCATATATATTTTAACTACAAAGGATATATCATATTATTTTTTGTAGTTTTTGAGGTAAAAGGTATTAACCGGCAACCCCGACCGGTCTACAAGCTGCCAATTCCATAATGTGGGGGGCTGACTCACGCAACGATTGTGGTTATGGGGGTGTCAGGGTTTGAACCCCTGACCTTATGCTATTTGGGGCAAAGATGTCCCTACCCATTAACAAATGAGCTCCACGTCATTGGCATTTTATTTTCTGTAGTAAAGTATAGGAAAACAAGAAAACGATGTGTATTAACTAGATTATTGATTTGACCAAAACAATGATTAGTGGCCAATTTGATATATTTTTAGTAAACGACTCACTAACCATTTCATCAATGCAAATAACATACAAGTATACAACATTGTTAACAAATATAAACACTCAGTATTAGTTTTCATGTAGTATTTTATAACATCAAACGTACCCATTATTTGGGCTTAAAAAGTCTACTTTGATAAATATTTTTTATAATGTAGCTTTTTTAGAATATAGTTAAATTGAATCACAAGATATCGCATGGCATTAAATTGAAGCTACGAGCTTTGAGTAAATTGGGATCAATACAAGGTACGATGTTTCAAACCAACAACAAAAAGTTTGCGAGTTTTTTACATCTTTTATCAAGTATCATTAGTTACTTATATAAATCCATCTACATAAAGTCACATTATCATGAATCCAACTAAATGTTTAATATACATATTAACTTACACACTTTATTATTAGAAACAAGATACTAAATACGAAACTTCATATTAAAAATCAACGGCCCGTATGTATACACGGGTTTAAAGTCTAGTTAATTAATATACTATTTGTTACGTCAAGTTAATATATTTTGTATAACAAACTCTAATATAATATGAACCAAATAAGACATTCATGATATTTATCAGTGTCTGTAACAATTACCTTGAACCCCACAAAACATAATCGCTAAAAATCAAGATATCGTTGTTTAATTTAGAGAAAGAAAAAAAGAAAAAGAAAAAAAGGTTTTTCTTTTGAGAAAACGAGTAATAAATTTAGGAGACATTTGACAGAGTAAAAGAAGTAAAGGGGCATATCGTGATTTGAAAATTTGCAGGGGGAAAAAGTGAAAAACATAAAAACACTGCTCGGACAATGTAATCCACTTTAACCCTCTTAAAAGCTCCTCCTGCGATTTTACTTTATAACGAACTCACAGCTAATCCTATTTTCCTTATTCCAACTATTTTTATAGATATAAAAAAAGATGTAAATTATTTGTAATCTAACGTTTTTAATCAGAATATAAAAATAATAATATTTGTTCCTACCATCAGTGGCAGAACTTGAACCTTAGTATTGGGGAGGCAAAATTTATATTAGAGTGTGTTCACGTCATTTGAGGGGCGATTTGCAAAGAAACAAGATATTCTAGTTACACCCTCAAGTTTAGGAGTGGCGGGAACCCCCTGGCCCTACTAATCTTCCGCCCTTGCCTACCATCACTACTATCAAGTGTTCGTTCTTACTTGAACATTCCTCTATAAATCTGTCTCTAAAAAGAAAAGAAAAAACTGCAATTCAAATGTCACTTATTGTAAATAAACCAACTTTTGGGGTATTGTAGTCATTCCCCTTCCAGCTTGTATGTTACAGGGTAAATAATTAGGAATTTAGGATGATCGTGTGTTTATCGCAAAGGATTCTACTAATTTTAGTAATCTTCATTAATTTGTGAGTAAAAGATCTTCCTCCAACAACAAGCAATAAATGGAGACTACAAATAATCGGCATTTCATAAATAATAAATATTGATAGTAATAACTTATTACAGTATATAACTAACATATATTTTTACTCAAAATACATGAAAGTATGCAAAATTAGTGACATACGAAGTATTTGTTTGTAAAATCGTATTTATTCATGTGTATATATGAATATAAAATATTAAAATGGCGATAAAGCTCTAAATGAATAAATAAATAAATAAATAAATGGTCTTTAGCTTGTGAAGACACAAGACACTGTTAGCTTTATGTAAATGACAAAAGGGTCCCCACTAAAATCATCACCGCATACTGTACTTTGGGTGTATATATTTTTTTTTAACTTTTAACTGTCCCAAACACTTTACAGAAAAAGTGATTAATAGGGAGATGTAAAAATCAAATTAAATAATAGAATGACCAAATTACCCATACTGAAAATGATAGATTTACTATTTTAGTCAATCTTGCTTTAATATCGACGAGTTGGGATACGTACATAAAAATTTAAGAACGAATTTGAAAGCTTCATCTTTATTGCTATTTGTTAAACTAACGGATTTTGCTAACAGAAATTCTTAGAGCTTTCGTTAATACCTTGAGACATGCATTAACTACTCCGTACTGTATTATAATCGTAACAATCTTTTGTCTCCCATTAAATTTATTTTGACCCCCTGAATTATTATAAATGTATAAATCCTTTATGCATATATAAAAGCCTAACAAAAGTGCTAAGAGCTTCATGTTATCAAAATCGTAAATTATATAATGTATTTTTTAGAAGAATATGACTATATGAGTAGTAAAAATGGTATACTACATTTATATTGATATATGATAACAAATTGATTTTAACGTTACAAATAACTAGAGAAGTCTATGATAATATGAAAAAGCGTGCTATGAACAAATGTAATTTAGCTAAGTTAACAAAAATGTATTTTAAAAAGAAAAGTTCATACAATGAACTTTGGAGAGAGAAATTAATGCGAGTAAATTACACTCATAAGTCATAACACGATATGTACATTCAATAAAATAAATATGTCTCATTTATTCATGCTGAGGAGTTTATATTACTAATACATGGTAAGGTTCAAATAAGACTAAAAATATCATGCCACATGTACAAAGATAATGTCTCATACTACAAAACCTATTTACCCCAAACATCAATTATCTCAAAAACGACAAATCAAAAAATCATGAAACTTACACCATAATTTTCAGCGTTTTATCCTCTTCAATTTGCCGTCCCTAAAAGCATACTTCCGACGAATTTTTTTTTTCCATTTTTTGGTGGGTTTCATATGTTACTAACACATGTGTTAGAGTTTTGCTTTTAGGGTTTAGGGTTGAAACCCCGAAACCCCAAAACCCAAACCTTAAACCCTAACCCCTAAACCCTAAACCCTAAAAGCTTTATAAAACTCTAAACCCTAAATCATACTAAACCCTAAACCCTAATAAACCCTAAACCTAAACCCTAAACCATGAACCCTGCTAAATCCTAACCCTAAACTCTAACCCTAAACCCTAACTATAACCGTAAATAAAATGTACAATCAATCACTAACACATGTTTTACTAATTTATAAAACCCACCAAAAAATTGATTTTTTTTATCGAAAGTATGCCTTGAGAGACGGCAAATCGAAGAGGATAAAACGCTGAAAATTATGGTGCAAGTTTCATGATTTTTCGATTTGTCGTTTGTGAGATAATTGATGTTTGGGGTAAATGAGTTTTATAGTATGGAACATTCTCTTTGTACATGTGGCATGATATCATTGGTTCCCTTAGTCTCACTCAAAAATCATGGTCTCATTTGATCCTTAATCTACTAATATATGATAAGTTTATAGAAGTGGCAGATTTATAAAATTATGATGTGAAGATAATGATGTGAATTTAATGAAATTCATAACATAGGAAATGGTCTTAGTAACTTAAAGTTGAAGTATTTGTTTTACATTGTATCTTGGAAGAGATTTGTTTCTATAACTCCAACTTGCTGGCTTTTAAAGACGCTATCAAATCTAAGATCCAGCTGCTTAAAATCATCATTTTTGTATTCGAATATGTTTCTAAACACTTAAAGTGATAGATTACTCATAAATTTTATGATAATGAACTCTTTAATTAGTTGTTAAGATTGTTATATGGAATATTTGAGTGTATATATAATCTCCTAAGTATTTATCATTCATCAACTACATATACAAAAATATCATTGTAATTACAGCAAAAGAAGCAACAGAAACAATTATTTTTATTACTTACCATGTCATTTTCTTAAGAGAGAGAGAGAAATGAGAAACTTTATTTAATTAATACAGTGGTACTTTTATGATTTAATGATGTACACATCCATCCATGGCAGAAAACAAGAAGGGACACCACACCACAGGACTCTTAACAACAACAAGATAGAAGCAGAGACCAAGTGAAAGGCCAAGGCCACACCTACAAACTTTCTCTCATATTTCTAGAGAGAGAAACACATACAAAAACAAAAACAAGAGAGAGAAAGTTTCAGTACTGAAGCAGAAGCAAATTCATAGATGGAGCTCAAATAATGATATGAAGATTAAAGGTTTGTGTCTCACCAAAGTAAATTAATGGGTCTCTCTTTAATCTCGATCTTTACAATAGTTTAATGAATTCAAATCTGAAGCAAAATCACAAAACCCAGAAAAAAAGCTATCAACTTTTGCCCCCAAAAGGCAAAGATTTCTTGAAACTTGTTCTTCTTCTTATTTTCTTATTAATCTTTTTTTTTTTTTTTTGGTGGAAAATTTAAAACCCACACAAAGATTCAAGAAGTAATCTTTATGGTTTTTCTCATTCATTATGAATTTACTTTATTGTTTTTTTTGGTGGGTTTTGCTAAATGCATCTTAAAGCTCCAAATCTTACAAACTAACAACTAAAGTTTTGTTTTTTTAACGAAAGCAGTCGAGATTTGTTGATAATTTTTCTTGTTCATACTGTACTGTGTTTTAGATTTCTTGTTCTTTGTTATTGTTGGGTTCAATTACTCAATTAGTTTGTTTGCTACTTCTAGTTCTGCCTTCTTGAGCTCATTTGAAGTCATCTTAAAGCTAAAAAAAAAAGAAGATGAATTATTGAACCAAAAGTTATCAAGATTTCTTGAAAGTTGTCCTTGTTCATCTTACATATTTTTATTTTTCAGTTTGTTGCATGAAGATATCTCAAAGCTCCAAATTTTGAAACCCCTTGCAAAGTTATCATCTTTGTAATGAAATATTTTTGTATCTGTTACATTAAGCTCAATTTGAGCCCTTTTGCCTAAGAAACCCCTAAAAAAATTCATCTTTTTAAATGTCTTGCTATTTTTTGGATTTTTTCCGCATTGTTTAAGGTTTCAATTTGTTTAATTCCTGTAAAATTTTTATTTTTATCAGAAGAGAGGTATGGCATTTGAAGTTGCAGCATTTCAACCTTGTTTATTAGATAACAAGTTAAAAGAAGGCATAAGTTTTGGTAGCAACAACAGTACTAGTACTGAACCCATCTCCGTTCTTGACACACGGCGGAGCCCAAGCCCATCCACATCAACTTCCACCCTTTCCTCCTCCTTCAACGGCGGTAGCACCACCACCACTACACCTTCACTAGGTGTAATTACCACCACCAACAACAACCAACAAAAATGGCCAGATTCTGTTCCTCAAGAAATGGGTATTTCTGGGTTTGTTTCAAATATCAACCCCACCACTGACGGTGGCCGGAAAGATGACTGGCCAGAGTTACAACCTATTCCGGCGGAATTTGAGCTTCAACAACAAAGATTTGGGGTTGGTTTAGAAGACTGGGAAAGTTTGTTATCAGCACAAGACCAGTCTCTCCGGTGGATCTCCGGTGACTTTGATGATACATCTTTAAGTCTTCAACAGCTTTTACAGAGCAACCAAATTGACCAAAATGCCCCTACTGCTACCGTTTCTGAGACTCCAATTTTTAACTCACAGAACCCTAACTTCTTTCCTTTATCTAATCCTGATCAAAACCCACACATGATGATACCCTCCCAACCACCACCGGAGATTCAGTTCCACCACCAGGGTTTTCAAAAAGGTCCGATTTTTCGTCAGAAACCTCCACTTTCTGATCTGGGTTTTCAAAAAGATCCGGTTTTGAATCCAGGCTTTCAAAAAGTTGCGATTTTGAACCCGGGTCATGAGTTACTTAAGAAATCGTTGATGGTGGCACCGAAACAAGAACCGCCACAAACTGCAGTTTCACCACTCAACAACCACCACCACCAGAACCAGCTTATCTGTGACCAGCTATTCGCCGTGGCTGAGCTAATGCTCTCTGGAAACTTCTCACACGCGCAAGGGATATTGGCGCGGCTCAATCACCAGTTCGCTTCGGCTGCGACTTCTAATAAGCCTTTTCAAAGGGCAGCTTTTTATTTCAAGGAAGCTTTACAAATGCAGTTGCAATCAAATCCGAATAGAATCACTCCACAGTTTAATGGTATGTTCAAAATGGGAGCATATAAAATGTTCTCAGAAGTTTCACCAATTCTTCAGTTTATAAACTTCACTTCAAATCAAACAATTCTTGAAGCTATTGGTGATGCTAAAAATATTCATATCGTTGATTTCGATATCGGGTTTGGTGCACAATGGGCGTCTTTTATTCAAGAACTTCCTACCAGAAACAATAGTGGCGCTGGTTGTTCATTGAAAATTACTGCTTTTGCTTCTCCTTCAACCCACCACCCCATTGAGCTTGGACTTATGCATGAAAACTTGTCACAATTCGCTCGAGAAACTGGGATTTCTTTCGAGCTTGAAGTTGTCAACTTTGATTCGTTTGATCCAAGATCGTTTTCTGTTTCTGAAAATGCAACAATTGCTGTGAATTTCCCGGTTTGGTCAGCTTCCACTCACTTATCTGCAATTCCATCGATCCTCCATTTCATTAAGCAACTCTTACCAAAAGTCGTTGTGTCACTCGATCGCGGATGTGAAAGAACGGATTTACCATTTCCACATTACCTTCTTCAAGGTCTTCAGTACTATGAAGTTTTATTGGATTCCATTGATAGTTCAAAAGTTGTTTCAGACGTATCAAACAAGATTGAAAGGTTCCTTTTTCAGTCTCAAATTGAACGTATGGTATTAGGCAAACTTCAAATCCCAGAGCCAATGCCACATTGGAAATCACTCTTTACGGCTGGAGGATACTCCCCTGTCCTCTTTAGTAACTTCGCAGAAACACAAGCGGATTGTGTTGTGAAGAGGATGCAAGTTCACGGATTTCATATTGAAAAGAGGCAGGCTGCGCTTGTGCTTTGCTGGCAGAATCGTGAGCTGATGACGGCTTCGGCTTGGAAATGTTGAATTTGAGTCTGATCAAAGTCTTGAAGCAAGAAGATCAATGAGAGGTTTTAATGAACTTTGAACTCTTTTAATCTTCAACAACTTGAATAAATAAAACTAATGTCGTTGTTATGTGCCTCTCTTGTAAGTTTAGTTTTGTAAACTTTCTGCTTGCAATTGATCATCTCTACCTATCTACCTATCTATCTATCTATCTATCTACACTGTTTTCTATTATCAACATGTCGATTTTCTGTAGTTTATTTGTTTTTGGTGTTAATATGTGTTGGTGATGTCCTGCTACTTATATGGGGTAATGCCGTAATGGGGCCCGATATCAAGTATCCAAAGTATGATGTGTTGTTGTCGCTGGAAAGTGTTTGTGTGCAGTGTGCGTTTTTCTTTCTTTCAACGTAATTATTGTGCGTGTAATAGCTAAGATCAAGTAAAGCATTTGCTCACTTGTGTGTCTTGTCGATTGATTGATCTTTCGTTAAAACAGATCATACTCGGAATTGGCTTGGCCAAATGCTTGAAATGAAATGGCCCTGGATGTGATGATGAAGTGTTGAACAGATACATGATATCGTTCTTTACATTTTGTGTCTGGTTAAATCTATTAGGTTTGATTTATTTGAACATCAGTAGATTATAAATTTTTACATTTGGAACTATGTATCATTACTCCTTTCATCATATAACTCTTTCAAATGTAAAAAATGTATTTAACGTTGAGTTTTCTGTCTAGCGGTATTTAAGTTTTTTATCGACCAACATGGCCTATTTACTCGTCGATTAGATGATAATTATGTTTCGGGGATTTTGTTAAATATATTGAATTTGTTAATCTTAACGTTTGGATTAGGATATTTATTATTTTCATCTTTCACGATTCACACTCAGGTATAGTGATCTAGTGACCCATCATGTTACTCGTGAAAATCTAAATATTTATGGCGTGTTTAGTTACGACAAACTATCTATATTCTTCTTTTTCCCATCTTTCTAAAGTTTTGCGTCACTCGAAATCTAAAGAAAATTTAAAAAACGTGTAAGGGACGAAGTTTTTATTTTTCAAAATAGGAAATGTAGCAAACCATAAATCATAATTTCCTTTTTCAAAAAAAACTTCTCCAAAAAATCTCGATTAAAACATGTTTTCTATTTTTTTAATTTTCTGATTAAATTTTCCGAAAAACTCTACATAATTTTCCTTCGCTTTCTATTCACACATCATCGTTTTCCGATCAAATTTTTAGACAGAATTTATTTTTTTATTTTTAGATATATTAACAACTTTTCTTATGTAAAAAAACACTCCTAGACCACCAAACATTCGTAACTACTCGAACGTCAAATGCTCAAATCACACAAAGTGGGATTTTTTACGCAATAGTGATATTTACATTTTACACTATCACTTTTACATATTCCAAAAGTTTACAACTATATACGTAAACATAATTACTGAAAACATTTACATGAAGATATTGTTATTATTATTAGTAATTAGTATTATTATCATTATTTAACAATTAAATAACATGACTACTTTAGAGGTAACATAGTATATATCTCTAAGTAATTCACATAATTTTAACTATAATAATAATAATAATATTAATAATTATAATTATTATTAAATACGTAATATGCGTAATTGTTATCATTAAGACATTAAGGACGTCTAAAAACATCCTGTCCAGCTATCATGATTCATGAGTCCGATACAAGGGAGGTGGTGGACTTTGTTTCCGAGTGTTAACAAAATAATCCATCAACTTGTACATTGTGCTTGCTTATAGGGGTGTTCATGGTCCAGAACCGGACCGAACCGGGCAAGAACCGGACCGAACCGAGAACCGAAAAATAAGGAAAACAAGGACTGAGGACCGGACCAAATATACTCGGTTCTTTCCGGTTCGGTTCCGGTCCGATTCGGTTCTCGGGTATTTTCGGTTATACCCGATATTTGCACACTGAAGTGACTTCACAGTTCATGGGAACCGAACCGGGCCCGGACCGAACCGAACCGAGAACCGAAAAATAAGGAAAACAAGGACCGAGGACCGGACCAAATATACTCGGTTCAGTCCGGTTCGGTTCCGGTCCGGTTCGATTCTCGGGTATTTTCGGTTCTCGGGTAAATTTGCACACCCCTACTTGCTTAGTAAGACTTCAAGGTTAATCTTGTCTTTTTACACATCATTAATAAAATACCCAATTGCTCATTTTACCTGTAATGACGTATAAAAAATTGGATTTATCTTCTTTGCTTGTATTAAACCAGACACGTTAACGTGCTTAATTTATTAAAATTTAGAGGATTAAAGAATCAATTAATATCGAAGGTGGGCATTGTATCAGATTATTATATTATAATTTAATATTAACATTATTAAAAAATTATCTTGCTTGGGTTATGATTAAAATTATTTTTAACACATTATTTTAATGCATTTTTATATTAGGATGATAGGAACATGGGGCGATTATTTATGTACGTGATTTTTTAATTTAATAAAATACAAAACATGACATTGTTGTCGTTGAAAACAAACTTTTATATAAATCCTTGCCAAACAACCTTGATAATCGTTACAGATTTGGACCAACTCTATATTTAATTACTTGTTATCTGTAATTATTGTATTTGTTTGTCTGTTATTATTACTATACTATTCTATTATTAGAGTAGAAAAAGTTATGAAAGAGCTACATATATTTGATAAAAAGGCTATAAAGCTCTTGATAACAGTTATTTATTTCGTGAAAATTTCGTCTATATTCATGTTTACGACTTAGGATTCAAGTACCATTGAAAAGACTAAAGGAACGGGGAATGACTACATGCCGCAGAGGCTAATACAAGCCGACAAGGAGAAATAATAGTTTAGATTATCAGATGTTGGACACAATCTTCCTATTTATATTTTTAAAAAATCCGAATACTCATAAAATCTAAATATTTTTAAAAGAATACTAAGCCAATATCCGTAATGATTATGTATATCTAATTAAACACTCTTAATCTCATTGCTGGTTGTGAAATATAGAGATGTTTGAATTAGGCTATTTGTGGAGCTTATGACTAGCTTATATGAGTTTCGATACGCATGTTTTTATAATTAACATAAAAAATGCTTCTTTGACAGATTTAATTAACCTAATAAGATGCTATCTTTCATTTTATAATAGGGACGTGACTAAATCAATAGCGCAACTTGTAGGAACGACTAGAATTTTATTTTTATAATAATTATGAGTATTTATTTATTGTGTTTTTATCTCATTATTTAAACTTAAACAAAAAGAGACTATTTCAATTGTTCAATCATGCAACTAATAGGTCTTTTAATATAAAGATTATTATAGAGTAATTACTTTATTTGTTACATTATATCATGATGTCATGACTCATAAACCATATACTTTGTCTAAATATCAGATTTCATTACTAAACCGAAACTACAATTCAATTTCATTACTAAACTGAAATTACATATTCAAAGTTAAGTCCCTTTACCCAAAAAAACATGCTACAACAAGGAGTGGTTGCCATTTTGCTCGATGTTCACTTCAACATTGAAATTTAACACGGGTATGAATTTAAGGGGAGTAGTTCATTGTTCAACTTGAAGTTCAAATAGGCCCACCAAAATAGTTTGGAACCAATCAAAAAAAAGGAAAAGAAAAAAAAATGGTCGAAAACACAACGTTCAATTTGGCACGCTGGAAATGAACACCGGCCTTGAACGCTGGTCCGGTATGGTGAACAACGGAAACCGGCGTTCAAGGTGATGAACGTTGGCCCTTTGACATGCCCACTCCCTTTACTAAATATCATACGGGTTATAATCTTTCTGGTTAAGTACTGATTATTGTTTTAGAGTGAATCCCATGTAACAATGTGGACTTGTAAGTTGTGTTTGGCGAGATGTGAGCTAGGAAAAATTCAATAAGTGGTATTCCCGTGGACTAAATAACGGATGAATTGGCTCTTCGTGGTTCATTTCTCAAAAGGTATTCTTAGTTTCTTACATCATTTGCATTTATCAATTGCTTGTAAATTGACCGTACGAAGTTTTTTTACGAGTTAATTACTCCGTTCGTCCTTATGGTTTGTCGAAAAATACTGCTAAGTCCTTTTAACTTTTTAATTAAGTTGACCATCCTTATTTTTGAAACTTATTGCGTGGATAGTCCTTTACACTAACGACGGTTAGTTACTTCGTTAAGTCAGGTCACATGATAGGCACGTGAAGGTATTTTTGTCATTTCAAATCTAAAATTAAAGAGTAAATTACTCCGTTCGTCCTTATGGTTTGTCAAAAAATATTGGTTTATTCCTTTTAAAAAGTTAAAAGGAGTAATTAAAAAGTTTAAAGGACTAAACCAGTATTTTTCGACAAACCATAAGGACAAACGAAGTAATTTACTCAAAATTATAATACCACAACCCAGATCTTGCTTCCGTGTCTTTCCCAGATATGAGGCCCCAACATGAAAGTAGATTACTAAATCCGACGGAGCCATCAATTTTATATATTTTTCATCTTTTAATTAGTAGATTAGAAAGAATCATACACATCCCTCTTCCTCCCACGCACGTTTCTCTCTTTCTCCGGCAATATCACCAGAAATTTAATCGGAAACATCGCCAGTAACTTCGCTACTCTCCTTTTCCGGCAACATCACAGACGTTGCTTCATTACGCGCGACCAAACTATGTTGTTTTTTCCGATCATATCGCCATCGTGGTCGCTAACCGAGCGGCGTTGACCTGCGTTCAAGAACCCGCAACCATCACAATCTTCGTTACCAACCTCACGGTTATTTGACGATTTCCGTAACCACCACCATCACCGTCGACAATTTCGTTCAAGTTTGTTTCAGAAGCCTTAAAATCTGGTTACAAAAATGATTTTGTTCAAAACGATTTTGTTGAAGTAAGAGAAAATCAAAATGGGTGTTGACCTACTACATATTTTCATCGGAGATTAGTGATTTCGTTTCGCCCACTTTCAATTCACGAAGGGTTTTTTATTTTGAAAAGAGCAAATTACTCCGTTCGTCCTTATGGTTTGTCGAAAAATAATGGTTTAGTCCTTTTAACTTTTTAATTACTCCTTTTAACTTTTTAAAAGGACTAAACGAGTATTTTTTGATAAACCATAAGGACGAACGGAGGAATTTACTCTTTAATTTTAGATTTGAAATGACAACAATACCCTCACGTGCCTATCATGTGACATGACTTAACGGAGAAATGTAATTGTCGTTAGTGTAAAGGACTATCCATGCAATAAGTTTCAAAAATAAGGATGGACGACATAATTAAAAAGTTAAAAGGACTAAACTAGTATTTTTTGACAAACCATAAGGACTAACGGAGTAATTAATTCTTTTTTTAATTTAATTAATTAGTTACATTATCAAATGTTGATATTAGATATCGAACATAAGGCCCCGCTCTTGGGATATATATATATATATATATTTAGAGAAGAGAAACAGAAAAATAATAATAACATTGTGTTTTCAGATTTTTTTTTTTTTTAGTTGGAGAGAATAAAAAATGAAAGATAATTATCTAATCCATCATTCAAACTTTCTATCCGATATTAGGAAGTAATGGAATAATGAAATGATTCAACTAGTATTGAAATTTCATTTCTATTTATTTGTCTCAAACTCAGGAACATGAAATTCTGTAGATTTCATTTTTTTACTTCTCGAAAACTCAAAACTCAAACTTTTATTTAAAATTATATATTAATCAAACATGGGACAATCCACAAATATATACAAAAGTTTTATTTGTATATATTTGTGGATTTCAAACTTTTATTTGTATATACTTCTTTACTTCTCGAAAACTCAAAACATGAAATTCTGTAGATTTCATTTCTTTATTTAAAATTGTATACATGGGACAATTTGTATATATTTGTGGATTGATGTATATATTCGTGTTAGTGTGATATGTGAGGCTTGCTTCCTAAAAAAACAATAAAAAATCGTAAGTTAAAGATTAGTTATCGATTATAACATTTACATTGATTGTAACACTAGATCAAGGTCAACACAAACCAACGACATATTTGATTAGACGACTTGGATAACTTCTATATATAGATGTTCACTTTTTAACTCGGACCCACTTCGTGTCATTCGACGAACGGTATAACACGAAATCATTTTAACATTGCGTTAGGTCATAGTTAAGTATACATTTATACATGATGTAACCCATAATATGACAAAAGAAGAATGAGGTAGAAACTAGAAACTAGAAAGTATGCTTAAGGTTTCTGTTTTTAGTAGTAATGGTTATTGAATATTTTATATATATTATGACTTTTGAATAAAAAGTTTTCAAGTATTTCTTGCATTTGAGGTGAAACATTATTGCATATTTGATTTCTAACATACTATATGTTTCTTTGTATACCCGTAAGTTTTATATTAAATGGAATCAAGTGTTGATTTGTATGACATCAAAATATGACGAAGACCACCAATTTTGTGCATGTATTTGGATGAATGGGATGTACATGTACAACACACTAAGTTATGAGTGATGACTATATATATATATATATATATATATATATATATTTTTTTTTTTTTTTTTAATTTATAGAGATATACAAATCACCATCAATTTTATAGTGTTATACATTAGGTTTGATTATCGGTAACGAAATAATAATAATAATAATAATAATAATAATAATAATAATAATAATAATAATAATAATAAATACGGAGTACAAATGTATTTTGGACCATGTTGGGCTTTACGAGTCCAATCCGTGTGGTGGCTTTCTTTACCAGTCTTAGAAATGGTGTTTGGGCATTTAGATGGACTTATTTTTTTATGATTTTATGTGGTTATTCATTAGGCCAAACGGTCTATACATATATTCAACTTTCTCAAGAATGCTTTTGTATGCATTAAACTTTTAAAAGTGCTATTGAGTGTATCGAACTTACTAATTATTGCTATTGTATGTAGTCATTAACACTAATGACGTTTGACTGGTCACATTTAGCATACGTGGCATGAGTATTTGACGTGACATTGCAAAGTCAGCGCCACGTCACTCGAAAGTTCAATACATTTTTTACGTCATCATCTTCATCAACTTTACAGGCTTCAATTTTCCGGCGACACCATTTTTTCCGACGATATCATTTTTTCGGCGACATGATTTTTTCTAGCCGGTACCACCACAGCCAATATACACCTCCAAACCACCAACCCCATCATCTCCACCTCACCACCATCTCTAAAACATCACTATCACCAAAGTCACTATCATTTTTTCCGACACACCATTTTTTTCCGGCGACACCACCACAACCAATTTACACCTCTCGAACCACCAAACTATATCATCTCCAACTCACCACCATCTCCAAAACATTACCATCTCCGACATCACCACCATCTCCACCGGTTTTTTTGACGACACCATTTTTTCTGACGACCTCACAACAACCAATTTACACCTCTCTAACCACCAAAGTATATCATCTCCAACTCACAATCATCTCCAAAACATTAATATCTATGGCATCACTACCATCTCCACCATTTTTTTTCGGTGATACCATTTTTTCCGGTGACATTGTCACAACCAATTTACACCCCTTAACCACCTACCCTTATCATATCTACCTCTTCACTATCTCCAAAACATTAGATCTCGGGCATCTCCACTATTTTTTTCTGCGCCACCATTGTTTCCGGCGACTTCATCACAACTAATCTATACCATCTTAATCACTAAATCGAGGCCAATTGTTAAACGACAATCGAGAAGATGACGAAGAATGTTGATTTTGTTGGGGTTAAAAATGACAAAGACATGTTGGTATTGATGGAGTTGAAGATGACGATTTTTGAAAATGAAATGAGTTAGGAGATATAAATACAAGTTTCATACATTTTACATAAGTTTAGTACATTATTAAATCTGACGTGTCACCTACGTGGAGGCTGACATGGCAAAAACGTCATTAGTGTTAATGACTACATACAATAGCAATAATTAGTAAGTACGATACATACAATAGCACTTTTAAAGTTGGATACATACAAAAGCATTTTTGGGAAAGTTGAATATGTGACACCCGATAAATTTGGGCAATTATCGTACCTAACTTAAACATTAATTACCCATATTTAGTTACGTATTAATGCTAAGAACTCAAAATTGTATATATAATTATATATAAACATAAGTGATTATTTCAAATCACACGCAAAACGAACGCGTGAACCGAAACCGACAACTCCACTAAACATTTTATAAAATGTTTACTAAGTATTTTGAATAAATACTACAATGGAAAATCCTGCAAATATATTGTTAAATAAAAACGCAGATAATAAACAATTAATGAAACGAACGGGTAAACAGGTACCGCGCGTAACACGAATTGTGGAACAAAATTTACGAGCCCGAGACCCGCTTTTGGGCCACACCTCAACCGGCCCATACCCCCCCCCCCCCCCCTTTATCCCCTCATTTTATTTAATCTTCTACCACACACAAACAAATCTCTTTATCTTATCTCTTCCTTCTCTCTCGATTCTTTTTCAAACAGAAGCAACAACAAACAACCGGCTACAACGACCACCAACACCACAATCATTCACCATCATTTTCAAGAAAAGAAAGCAAGGAGAACGAGTACATCATCATCATCATCTTCATCTACGTTACTTCATCATCTCGTGAGAACTCTTCCTCTTTTAGTAATTTTACTTATAACGTAGATATTACCATACTCTAGTATCCACTTAACGAGATTTTGTCCGGAAAACCGAATTAAAAGTTGTTCTCCACTTGATCTTGCACGCATGACCCTGGTCGAGCCTGGAAATCCGGCGGGTAAACCAAATACGCGATCGCGTATTTTTCTGTGGGTGATCGCGTATTGACTTGTTTATGTATCACGCGATCGCGTGTTTCTCCACCTGTGATCGCGTATTATTTTTGACCATGATCGCGTGTTAAAGTTTTCATACTCACGTACTTTTATGAAATAAGATAACATGCGATTGCGTGTTTGTATATAGGGGATCACGTGTTAATAACACCCTGCGACACTAACTCAGTGTCGCTATAACCCTTTGAATGTCGCCTATAGCGACACTACCTCAAGTGTCGCAACCCCATATTAAGTGTCGCTTTAAATGTCGCCAAAAACAGAAACCCTATAATCACTTTTGCACTAAGTGTCAAAAATTTCGTAACATGGCGACACTCCGAATTTGAATTTCCTATGCGTTTCTATTAAAGCAATATAAGCAGAAATAAAATTTTTTCAAGCTGACCTGGCAGCTCGAACCCAGCCAGGGGCTCTACCCCTTGGACCCCGCCAGGGGTTGCCACCCTTTGGACCCCGCTACCAGGGACGCTGCCCCCGGACCCCCGTCATTCAAGGGCTTCGCCCCATGTCGCACCCTTATGATTTATGATTTCTGCGACACTACCCCTAGTGTCGCTAATAGCAGAAGCTTGAAAATACTTTTTTCACTAAGTATTGAACACTTACAACAATCGAACTCGACACGATGTTACTTGTACACATAAACACTTATACTTTTACAAGTATACAACGAAACACACAATAATAATTTGGGATTATTATTACAAACCGTCACCAACGGGCCGTACATATTTTCAAACTACAAACGAAATCACTAACAAACACTTGGACATTACTGATGTGCTAAATCTAGTTATAAAATTTATCGTTGTTTAGTAAACCAAAAAGTACCTCGCTAGACCAATACACAACCGGGCAGTGGACCCTATCGCATAGTAGTATAGTTGGGTAAGTTCGGGTTCGAACACAGGGAACTAGATTGGATGATCAATAGAAGTGTGAGCAATTTAAAAAGAGAAAATAAAATGTGGTTGGTTTGTGTGACCGAATTGTCACGTTGCTTAAAACTACGAAACTTTAGTTAAACTAAGCAAGTGGACTCTTTAGAGTCAAAGTGATTGATTTGGAACTTTCAAATATTAAAAACTATACTTGCTTGGATTAGATCGTTAGTGATTTCGGGGTGTAAAGCTAAAACCGGTTATTTTATGCAAACAATTTTCCATCAAACCTAGGCTTAACATTCGCCATCACCTAATAATTCAACTTCAATTTACAAACCCATGATTCAATCAAATAACGGACATTCGCCATAGTTACCTATTTGCATATTTGAGCTTAACTTGTTAACCTATTCCAAAACCGCATCCGCAATCAAGTTCAACAATTTATAGACAAAAAGTTGACAACAATTCACTAGATAGAAAACGTTCGCTATATCTATTAGCAAATTATCAAACAAGTTAATTATTTGACATCAAGCTCAAATACACAAATAATTGATTAAACACAAGTTCAAGTTAAAAGAGTTTATGATTCATCCAAACGAAAGACATTCGTCAAATCCGCTAACTCAAATCATACTAGTTAACTAGCTTCACTTGTAATAATTTTCACATTCGCGAAAATAGATTCATTCATTCATTTCATACAAATGACAAGTATTTTTATTAAACAACAAACATTCGCCATAGTTGTTTAGTCAAAATACCCACAAGTTAAACCACATCAACTAGTTACATACAAATTTATGGATGAATCTTAAACTCAAAGCATAAATCAAACACCAAATATAACACCCCTAGTCACTAACTAGTTCATCCAAGCAAGTATAACAAAACCTAGCCAACCATCATAATCGCATCATCATACACACAAAACAACAAATAAACCAAGGAAAACATGATTATATTTAGATAAAAATGCAAACCGAGTTCGTACAATGTCGAGATGATGATTGTTAGTAACCGAGAGATGCTACACTAAAGGAAATCTTCAAGAAAATGAAAGAAAACCTTCAAGAACACCAAAATCGCCACCTAGTGACTGGTTTTTGTGTGTGTTTTCGTGTGTGAAAAAGTTGGTGAGATTCAATAGTGAAAAGGTACTTTTCTAGCTAAAAATTGATCTGCCGCCCAAACTACCCGGCGGGTTGTGTTATTACCCGGCGGGTCCTTTGAAATTTGAGGAACCCGGCTGCTTGAACATATAACACGGCGGGTCAATCGAAGAAACACAACCCGGCGGCTCAGTAGGATCACCCGCCGGCTTCTACAGGGTTCAAACGGCCGAATTTCTCTGTGATCAACAAATGATGGAAAAGTTAATTTACCCGGCGGCTAGCCTCACTCACCCGGCTGGTAACCATAAAAACACGGCGGCTTGTTTAAACAACCCACCGGCTTCTGCAGGATTACATGACCCGGCTGCTACATACCCCAAGCCGGCGGCTTCAAGCTATTTTCCAGCAGACCAGCTTTTAGCTCGAGACTTCAACACTTTACAAACTTGCTCGAATCATAACCAAAATGCAGTCCAAACGACGATTCTTCAATATTGATGCCTGTAATTCAATTTAAGCTAAATAAGTACCAAAAGTTCATAAAGTCCACTTAAAATGAATGCAAAAACAATGATATCGCTAAAGATAAACTTATACAAAATGAGCGATATAAAATATCCCCACACTTGAACTTTGCTTGTTCTCAAGCAAACCGTTATTCATCATTTCATTACCCACTCTTACAACATTTTGAAGTGAAGACCAAGTTTACCAAAATAATGCTAACACTAACTACCAAGGCAATTAGGCTAGCAACATATGTATAAGCAATGTAAACTCGAGATGTTTTAGTTTGTCAAGCCCGAATGCACGACCTAGCACCTCACATAAGGATAAGTGTTTAGTCACTCACTCTCAACCTATAAGACTACAAGGTAGGGAAGCAAGTAATGTAACACTCAATCAAGCCAAGTCGTGATGCGTTGTTACCATAGGCTTGCAAGAGGATCAAATCTCCACCGACTTGGCGTGAGCACCAAGTGAGATCTCAAAGGAGGTATTCTAGCATGTGTTGTAACAAAGTAGGCTAATTATGGAATAGGGGTATGATAGACACAATAATTGGTGAAAAGTGGTAGTCAACACCCGTAAAAAAAAAATGCGGAAATGTTACCTATTGGTTTAAACACGTGACAGTCATGAAACTTAGGATTCTCGTGCAAAATCAATTCAAATTATTATTTGTTCTCATTTATAACTCATACTTCAACAATTGCACACAAATAACTCAAATTGATTTTTCACATTTGATTGAAATAATTGCATTCTATGACTTTCTATGAACCCTGTGTAACGAACTTTCGGACCAACCATCCTAGACCGGATAAAGGCCTTCGGTGGCTAGGTGTAAACACCCCTCGGGAACTACTTGTTCAGGAATTCGAAGGTCATTTAGTTGACTACAATCATCCAACTATAAACTTTAAGCTCAAAGGTCAACTTCTATTTATTTAATTGTTTCCAACCTCACTCATAGAATTTAACACTAGAATCCCAATTCAAAACGGTTTAAGTCACATTTTGGTAAAATTCATCATAAATTCCAACTAGGCAACATTTTAGAAAAGTGATGGCTCGGGAATTGACTACACAAAAATAAGGCTAAAATTTAGTGGATAGAATGTGGAAGTTTTCTAGGGGTTTCTTAGCACTAAAAATGAGTGCTAACGACCTGTGTAAACTGGATATAAATGGTTTTAAAGCAAAATAAATTCAAAAATTCCTAAGAATACCTCATCGTCTTCGACCCCACCTATATCACATTTATGTGATCCCACAGCGGTCTCAAAATGCATCACTAAGGCAAGTTCTAGAATAAACTACAATCACCGGCACACTCATAGCAATCAACAATATAAACACTAAAGGTAAGTGTTTTTCTCAATAAGGCTCAAATTTCTCACAATTTTTCATAGTGGAGGCTACAAGCGTGCTAGTCATGCAATTCACCCTATTAGGTTGCTTTTATGACACATCTCTAAAAATTTAGTTGCAAGAGGGAAGATTTAATTGCTTTTAATAGATTTTAGCTAACACATTTCAAAGCAATTAATTTAATAAGGACAAGCAAATTCCTAGCATACTACCATTCCATAACCCGTTATTAGAATTCGTAAAGTTCAATTGGAAAATCCAAGATCAATAACAGACCTAATAAGTGGCTATAAAACAACAATATACTAGGAACAAGATTCTAGTGCCCTCCCCACACTTGAGATTTGCATTGCCCTCAATGCAAAAACAGTTTAAAAGTACGAGTGCGAAGGGGCGAAGGGAACGAGAACTTCCCCGGGGGTTTGTTTGAGGAGCGAGTGCATTTGCTGAACTAATTGCCAGCCGGCGCACGATTCCGACATCCATAAAAGCTAGAACTTTAATCAATTTCCTAAAAAGAAAGCAAACATAGAAGGTTTGAACTCGAGTGACATTGTGCAAAACCGCACCCAAATGTCAGTCGAGTAAAATAGTTCCAAAAACCAACTAAGATGAGTATCAAGTCATGAAATATAAATGTCTAACACATGAGGCACGTAGGCACTCTTAATGGAAACATAAAGATAGTGATGATAATGTTTGAAAATGTGGCAACGAGCAAACTAATAGGGCCATCCCCACCCCCCTGAACTAGGTCCCTGAGAACCGCCTTGATGGTCGCCTGGCTGAGTCCATGGATCCCAACTCTGATGATCTGAAGGAGCGTTATGGTACCTCTGCTCCTGCTGCAACTGCCTGTCATACTCTTCCTGGTGTTGGCGCTGAGCTTCCGCCAATGCAGCATCATGATCATAAACAGGGGGTGGGTGGTCGTGGGACTCAGGTGTACCCCATTGGTACAAGGGCTCGGCATAAGTGGTTTGATAGCCTTGTTGCTCGGCCATCCAGTTGAGATTACCAACAGTCCAATCAGTTCGGTACTCGAGGTTTCCCATCCGGTAACCCATTTCATGCCTGAAATCGTTGAAATCATCCCTGAACTCATTATGACCCACTTCAAGTCTTCCAATTCCCTGCATAAGATCAGAAAGAGAGGGTTGAGCTTGTCCCTGTTGTTGCAGCTAGGCTCTTTGGCGTCTCGGTGGTTGTTGGGGTTGCTCGGTCGCTTGTTTTTCAGGATAGGGAATAAATCCCTTTTTGTTTTTAGACACTGCTTCAGCTGCGTGGTACATAAGATAACCGACACTTTTCCTATGCGTTTCTATTAAAGCAATATAAGCAGAAATAAAATTTTTTCAAGCTGACCTGGCAGCTCGAACCCAGCCAGGGGCTCTACCCCTTGGACCCCGCCAGGGGTTGCCACCCTTTGGACCCCGCTACCAGGGACGCTGCCCCCGGACCGCCGTCATTCAAGGGCTTCGCCCCATGTCGCACCCTTATGATTTATGATTTCTGCGACACTACCCCTAGTGTCGCTAATAGCAGAAGCTTGAAAATACTTTTTTCACTAAGTATTGAACACTTACAACAATCGAACTCGACACGATGTTACTTGTACACATAAACACTTATACTTTTACAAGTATACAACGAAACACACAATAATAATTTGGGATTATTATTACAAACCGTCACCAACGGGCCGTACATGTTTTCAAACTACAAACGAAATCACTAACAAACACTTGGACATTACCAAGTTGTGACACCCACCAAATTAGGGTTAGTTATTAGTACCTAATGACTTTGTTAATACATGTAATTAGTTCTATGTTAGGCTAATTGTATGTATCATTATGTATATTGTCATATATACACACGTACGCGATTAAATATAATCGTGCATTTTCATATCGGATGGATTCCGGTGCATTTAATACGGACGTTGGTGAATCAAATTATTAAGTAATGTGTAATTATTTAATAATCTCATTATTTATTAAATATTATGTTAATAATATTTAACACGCATTTCGTATCATACAAATAACGCATACGCGACAAAAACACGCGAGACGCGCCTGACGATCGAACAAAAACCAAAATATATTTTTATATTAAAAATATATCATCTTGAAAGAAATTATTCGCTTAAAATATCGTGTTTTATAATGTAACACCCCCAAATTCGTTTAGCGGAAGCATTGGTATAAGCTGGGGATGCCACATTTACATTGATACATGCATACATATCAGAGCGTATGATTATAACAGAACATATATATATATATATATATATATATATATATATATATATATATATATATATATTAAGATGCCAAGAGTAATAGTTACAAAGTTTACGATTCATCGAATCGTATAAGTAGTTAAATTGTACAAAAGTGAATTTTGTAAATATGACTAAAAACAGATTAGTTATACAAAAGAAATCCATATGTTTCAATAAGTTGGCATCCTAAATCTTCAAGGGTCGCCTAGGTTCCATTTGTGCAGGCGGTCCTTACGTGTGCTGCTAATTCCCTGAAAAACATAGTAAAAAGTCAACAACGAGGTTGAGTGAATTCACAGGTTTTAAGTTTGCAAGTACAGTTTGTTTAACATAATACATTCGTAAACAGTTATTGCCATAATAGTTCAGTAATCGTTTTGTGGATTATTATCCAAATGTAGTTCGGTTGGGATGTTGCCCCAAATACAGTTTACTTGAGATGTTACCTAAAGCACAGTTTAAAATATGTTGCTGGTCGTTCTCCAGCGTTTCCAAAACAGTACCGGTAGTTCTCCGGTCTAAAGACGCACGGGTTATTCTCCCGTCCAACTCGGCCAGTCATTCTCTGGCAATAAACACTGCTGGTCGTTCTCCAGCGAAACACAATACCGGTCGTTCTCCGGTCTAAAGACGCATGGGTCGTTCTCCCATCCAAAAACGCACGGGTCGTTCTCCCGTCCACTTGGACAGTCGTTCTCTGGCACTAAAATACGTGGCTGGTCGTTCTCCAGCGTTTACATAAAAAGTACCGGTCGTTATCTGTCGCACCCCCAAATTATGATGCGGAAGCGGGTCGGTTCGGGGCGCGACTAATCAATAACAAAACACATAAGATTACATAATGAACGACCACTACATGCGTCGTTTGATAAAATACATTAATGTAATAGAAATTACATAATTGTTTTCCAAAAGGTGAGTTCGCATAAGATACTTGAGAGATTCCAATACATATCTAATTTGTACAAAATATAGAAATGCAGTTAAATCTCTTGATGATATTATTTGCATGCGACTCGAGCTACAGTATTCTGATGGGCAGTCCAACCTACTGCTGAGTACCTGTGATACATGCTAAAATGGGTCAGCGAAAACGCTGGTGAGCTCATAGGTTTGTATGTCAACACATATTTGTATGAACCGCAAGATTTAATGATAATTGAATTTAAAATGCAATTAAGCAAAATAAAAGTTTTACAGCCATGAGCACATAGTCTGAGCTTAACACGAGATGTCAGGTCCACATTTAAGGTATCCTTATCGAGTTGCCTCCTACGAGTGCCTAATCAACACTCGTCTACACAAATATTAATACATCCGTTTTACCAGTTAGTGCGTGCTAACCCGGATGAGGCTGGTCAAACCTATATGATATCATATACTAATATTCACGCTACTAAGTATTACCAAACTATGCTGATGGAGGGCTTTAAAATGATTAGTGAAAATAACTCATGTAGTAATTGATTTGATGGTACTTGCGTTCATATTGTAAAACAAAACAAGCAATGGATCACACCCCTGAGAAAACATATTTAAAAAGGGGCTATGAGACTCACCTGAGTCTGATGAGATGCTGTCAAGCAACAATGATGGTATACAAAGAATGATGTCGTTTCCAACGACTGAAACCTGCCGGGCGTCCTAAACGCGCAAGGTTTTAAATGATTAGATGTCTCAGCAGACCATCTATGCTAGTTGTTCATCCAACTAGTAATGTCCAAATAATTAGTTTTGGATTGATTGTATTTTGAAAACATGTACGGCCCGTTGGTGATTAATTGTAATAATAATCTCAAAACATTATTATTAAAATGTTGTAATGATATACTTGTAAAGTATAATTGAACTGGTTAGTATTCGTATAAATCATGTGTTGATGCGTTGTTGTCTTAGGTGATTATAAGTTGTTACCACTTCTAGTTATAACCTCGTTACCATTGTTAGTTTAAGTTGTTACCACTGTTAGTTATAAGTTGTTATCACTGTTAGTTATAACATAGTTACCACTGTTAGTTATAACTTAGTTACCACTGTTAGTTATAACATAGTTACCACTGTTAGTTATAACTTAGTTACCACTGTTAGTTATAACTTAGTTACCACTGTTAGTTATAACATAGTTACCACTGTTAGTTATAACATAGTTACCACTGTTAGTTATAACTTAGTTACCACTGTTAGTTATAACTTAGTTTCCAAAACAGCCCCTTTTTATATCTTTTTCTGATTTTTGGCTCGACGAACCTCTCGTTTTCTACACTTTTTAGTCAAAACCAAGACCCACCAAAAATCACAGATGTTCCCCTATGGGTCTAGTGTAAATCTGCACTTTATGGTAATTTTATAAGTTCATCTGCTATTTTTAACAAAAATCAACATGAAAGGTAGTCGGATTTGGTTCGGAAACGAGTAACATTCAAAGATCAGCTTCTATACTTAAATCTGTACAGATCTGGAAAAAGTGTAAAACACGAAAGTTGTATCACTTTTCAATACGAAACTTTTAAAAAAAAATTGGTTGTCTAACTCATCTTAGAGCTCGAGATATTAACGATTTTGTGGGACTGTTTTTGAGAGACAGAATCTGTCATACATACATACTTATGAAAAACGTTTTTAAGATTTAGATTTGGACATTATCAAGTTGTATGAACAATATATCATCTATATAAACATAATACAAGTATTTTACGAAAGTGTCGGGATTCTTACGATGATCGAATGAAGAATCCGAAAAGGTGGAAGCGTAGCTCGCGTTCTCGTGATCGTTTTTGCTTCAATCGACTTGATGATCCAAAGAGGTTTTGATGGTGGATTATGGTGGTGAAAGTGGCTGATTTTAGAGAGAGAAAGATCAGAGATTAGAGAGAGAATGAGAGAGATTGAGTTGGTGATTGAATGAAGAAAGATGAGATGATGGTGGTGGTTAAAGTCAAGAACAAGATCCATGTTTCATGGATCTTGTTTGGCTGATTTTTCCAAGTCAAAAAGGAGGTGGATTTTTGTTATATTTTGTCTCAAATAATTGGTATTATATCCGTGTTCGTTTACCCGATCGTTTAATTGTATATTTAGACGTTATGTATTATATATACGTTTTTAAATAACGAATAAGCTTTCGATATTTTTGAGTTGAAGTATTTTATCAAAATACTTGTTAATGAGTTATAAAAATATAACTTTGGTTGGTTTTGATTATCGAACACGTTTCACTCATTTTTGGTTGTGTATGATTGTTTTAGACGATATGAGTTTCTTTTGAAATATTATCGAAATAATATGTAATAAATAATGAGTTGTATTAAATAATAATTCTATATTACTTAATACTTGTTTTTCACCAATGCCATATAAATGAATCGGAATTTTGGCCGATTTGATAATTGCACGATTTAATATAATCGCGTATTGATATATATATTCAACCATATATATATTTTGATACATAAAATTAGCCTAACATATAGAACTAATTACACGTATTTCTAAATGATTAGGAACTAAAAACTAGTTCTAATTTTTACGGGTGTCACATTCTCCCCTTGTTAAGAGAATTTCGTCCCGAAATTCAGCTCTGAATTGGTGCGTGAGTGGAGTCTGCAAATAAGTGAGGATACTTGAGTCGCATCTGGTCTTCCCGTTCCCAGGTGAATTCCGGACCTCGCCGCGAATTCCACCGAACTTTGACAATAGGGATACGACTTTGTTTAGCTGTTTGACCTCACGGTCCATGACCTCCACTGGTGTCTCGACAAAATGAAGTTTGTCGTCGATTTGAATTTCCTCGAGCGGAATAATGAGTGTCTCGTCTGACAGACATTTCTTCAGGTTAGAAATGTGAAATGTGGGATGCACGCTACTGAGCTCTGGAGGTAGCTGCAATCGATATGCGACTGGACCAATCCTTTCAAGGATTTCAAAAGGTCCGATGTATCAAGGGTTTAACTTTCCACGTTTGCCGAATCGGATGACACCTTTCCAAGGTGATACTTTGAGCAATACTCGATCCCCAACTTGGAACTCGAGATGCTTGCGTCTCACGTCAGCATAACTTTTCTGACGATCACGTGCGGCTTTCAACCGTTGCTGGATACCAACGATCTTCTCGGTGGTTTCATGAATGATTTCCGGACCAGTGAGTTGGCTATCTCCAACTTCGGTCCAACAGATAGGCGACCGGCACTTTCGACCGTACAATGCCTCAAAAGGTGCAGCCTTGATGCTGGTGTGGTAACTGTTGTTGTATGAGAATTCGCACAAAGGCAAATGATGCTCCCAATTTGCACCGAAGTCAATTACACATGCGCGTAACATATCTTCCAGTGTTTGAATAGTCCTTTCACTTTGGCCATCGGTTTGAGGATGATAAGCAGTACTCATATCCAGACGAGTACCTAACGAATTCTGTAGTGATCTCCAAAACTGAGAAGTGAAACGGCTATCTCTGTCGGAGATAATCGAAATAGGAACGCCATGTCTTGATACTATCTCCTTCATATAGACTCGCGTGAGACGTTCCATTTTGTCAGTTTCCTTGATGGCGATAAAATGAGCTGATTTGGTGAGCCGGTCCACGATCACCCAAATGGTATCGCAACCGCTTGATGTTCTCGGGAGTTTAGTGATGAAATCCATAGCGATTTGCTCCCATTTCCATTCAGGAATGTCCGGTTGCTGTAGCAGACCGGTGGGCTTCTGATATTCAGCTTTGACTTTTGAACATGTGAGGCACTTGCTGACATACGTGGCAATCTCTGCTTTCATGTTTGGCCACCAGTATGATCCCTTGATGCCATGATACATCTTGTCAGATCCAGGATGTATAGAATATTTGGACTTGTGAGCTTCATCCATCACAAAGTCTCGAAGATTCCCAAACTTGGGTAACCAGATTCGGTTTGCGAAGTATTTGACCCCATTGGGTTTGGTTTCAAATTGATTCTCCATATTTCGCAAGGCCTCATCCTTGATGTTTTCAGGTTTCAATGCTTCGAGTTGAGCAGTGAGAATTTGAATGATTAGATCATTATGGATGGTTATGCTAAGGGCTCGGACTCGAAGTGGTTTTGTGTGCTCTTTGCGACTTAGGGCATCGGCAACTACATTGGCCTTCCCTGGATGATACTTGATTTCACAATCATAGTCGGTGAGTAACTCGACCCAGCGACGTTGCCTCATATTGAGATCCTTCTGATCGAATATATGCTGGAGGCTTTTGTGATCGGTGAAGATGGTACATTTTGTGCCATACAGATAGTGTCTCCAGATCTTGAGTGCGAACACTACGGCTCCTAATTTGAGATCATGAGTTGTGTAGTTCTTCTCGTGAACTTTGAGTTGTCGGGAGGCGTAGGCAATAACCTTGTCTCGTTGCATCAACACGCAACCAAGACCTTGGTGTGAAGCATCACAGTACACCACGAAGTCTTCGTTGCCTTCGGGTAATGATAAAATCGGTGCACTGCAAAGCTTTTGCTTCAATAGCTGAAATGCTGACTCTTGTTTATCAGTCCAATCGAACTTCTTTTCCTTCTGAGTCAGTATTGTGAGAGGTTGAGCTATTTTGGAGAAATTCTCAATGAAACGCCGATAATAACCAGCCAGTCCTAAGAATTGGCGTACTTCGGTCGGCGTCGTCGGTGCTTGCCAGCACTTGATAGCCTCAATCTTTGATGGATCTACGTGAATTCCTTGACTATCAATCACATGACCAAGGAACTGAACGGTTTTCATCCAGAACTCACACTTTGAGAATTTAGCATATAACTCTTCGTGTCTAAGAAGTTCTAGAATGGTTTTGAGATGTTGCGCGTGTTCCTGTTCATTGCGCGAGTAAATGAGAATATCATCGATGAAGACAATGACAAACTTGTCAAGATATGGTTTGCACACCCGGTTCATAAGATCCATGAATACAGCCGGTGCATTAGTCAAACCAAATGGCATCACTTGAAACTCATAATGTCCATAGCGAGTTCGGAAGGCAGTCTTTGGGATGTCGATGTCACGAACTCGTAACTGATGATAACCTGATCGTAAATCTATCTTAGAATAGAAACTTGACCCTTGAAGTTGGTCGAATAGGTCATCAATTCGAGGTAGTGGGTAACGGTTCTTGATGGTCAATTTGTTCAACTCTCTATAGTCGATACACATTCTAAATGAACCGTCTTTCTTTTTCACAAACAGAACCGGAGCTCCCCATGGTGAAGAACTCGGTCTAATGAATCCCTTATCCAGGAGTTCCTGCAACTGAGTAGACAACTCCTGAAGTTCTGAAGGGGCTAAACGATATGGTGCTCGTGCAACAGGTGCTGCCCCCGGCACGAGATCGATCGAGAATTCAACTTGTCTCGGTGGTGGAAGGCCAGGTAAGTCTTCGGGAAAGACTTCTGGATAATCTCTAACTATGGGCACATCCTCAAGTTGTTTCTCTTCCGACTTTTTCTCCAAGACATGTGCGAGGATCGCCTGGTACCCTTTCCTAAGGTACTTGCGAGTTTTCATGCAGGATACGATGTTCAGTCTCGTCCTACCGGTCTCCCCTTGTATGATTAGAGTACTACCGGTGACAAGAGGTATACGGACGATTTTGTCATAGCAGACAATTTCAGCTCGGTGCTTGGATAACCAATCCATTCCAATAATGACGTCGAAACTTCCAATCTCAACGGTTATAAGGTCAATAGAGAAAATTTCATCAGATAGATTTAAAGTGCAATTTGGTATTACACTGTCAGTCTCAATTAACTTGCCATTAGCTAATTCTACAATGTACTTAGCATCTAAGGCAATAGGGGCAATTTTAAGAAATTGACTAAACTCATCAGATATGAAGCTCCTATCAGCACCAGAATCAAACAGAACATAAGCAGTAAGATTGTTGAGAAGAAACGTACCCGAGACCACATTCGGGTCTTGACGGGCCTCTCCTGAGTTCAGAACGAAATCTCTTCCCTTCGCAGTGTTGTTACCCTTGTTCTTCAGCTTTGGGCACTCATTCCTAAAGTGTCCAGTTTCTCCACACTCATAGCAGGACTTTGGTTGGCTGGTGGTGGTGTTGAAGGTGGTAGACCTACAGTCTTTGGTCAAATGTCCATACCTTTGACATTTTCCACAAGGTGTGCTGCAAGGACCATCATGATGACGGCGGCACTTTGAACAGTACGGTTTATTTCCAGTGTAACCCTTGTTGAAACCAGAACCAGTGTTGAGGGTCTTATCAGAATCAGACCTCTTTGATGATGATTGGTTTTGAGTGGTGTTCCCAGACCGCTTTCTCTTGTTGTTGTTACCAGAAGATGGAGCAGATGTCTCACGACTGACAACCATGGCCATGAGTTCATGAGCAATTTCGATAGCTCTATCAAGGGTGGTTGGTTGCGCTGAGGCGACATTTCCCTGGATATTCTCTGGAAGTCCGCGGATGTACTTCTTGATACTTTTTCCTTCCGTATCAACCAAACCTGGGCACAACAGAGCAAATTGCAGGAACTTGGTGGTGTACCCAGCAATATCGTTCCCTTGTACCGCCAGATGCCAGAACTCCACTTCCAGTCGGTGTAGTTCTTCCTCGCGACTGTACTTCTCCCTTAGCTTTTTCTTCAATTCAGGCCAAGGAAGTCGGTTTGCGATCTCGACGCCAATAGAGTTTGCGTGGGTGTTCCACCACGTTAGTGCACCTTCTTGAAAGGTGTAAGCAGCAAACTTGACCTTACTATCTTCAGCACAGTTACAGAGACTGAAGACAGATTCCATTCTTTCAATCCATCGGATTAAGCCAATAGCACCTTCCGTGCCCTTAAAGTAGAGTAGCTTGCAGCTGAGAAAGTCCTTGTAGGAACAAGGTTTGATAACAGGAGTAGAAGTGGTATTGACTGTTTCTTCATTCCTTTGAGCGTCTCGAGCAGCCATGGCTTCGGCTACAGCTCGGGTAACCGCAGCATTGAGTTCAGCTTGACTGAAATCATTCCTCTTTGGCGGCATGATTCTGACAAAAGCAAAGAGAGTGGATGAGTTTGTTTGCACCAAAACATGATACATCACATATGCATATATATATTTATGGGGTAATATATAACACCCCTCGTTTCATTATAAACAATAATATAATAATTGCGACTCGGAAGCGTATATTTAAAAACATTCTATCAATGTACTCAAAATGTCAGTAAACTTTTTCAAACTTATTACACCTGACATCTCAACAACTCGGTGTTATATAATTCAAAACATTTCTATGGCTATTAAATTAACATCGGAGTACAGCCTGTCAAACATTCCATCCAGTCAAAACACTTCCTGCCCTGCCCAATATGTCCCATCTATTTCAACCTGCAGGAAGAACTGTGGTGGGGTTAGCATAAAGCTAAGTGAATGAAACTATAATCAACAGTCCAACCTAGCATAACAATCTGTTTACATCAAATAACAATAAACAGAAAATCAATCAATCACTCGACATCCAATCAATGTCATACACGCAACATCATGAGGATCGGTGGTCCCTGAGACACCCTAATACCGGTTTGGCACTCAAGGAACTCTTATCAATCATCTGTATTGGCCCATACAGATCTACCGATAACTTGTTGTCGATCACACACGACCTAGATCTCTAAACCAACATTTCAAGTTTCCGAGATCTCCTGTCGTCTACAACAACAACAAGCCCAACCATCAAATCAAGTTTACCTCAGAATCTTACATATTAGCTCAATCAGCCAAGTAAGTAACAATTTAAACTATCATGTCAAGATATCTCAACAGATGCATCATATCAAAGTAATACTATAAATTACTTGTTGTAAATTAAATCATTACAACTAAATCACACTGAGGTTACAGATCCACTCACCGACTACCTCAGCCGCAAGCTCAGAAGTCTAATATTACTGAGCCTTCTCCACATCTGAGAATACAATCAATTAAACAATAAGTTAGTAACTTGTCTCAACTGATAATACTTAGGTAATTAATATCGTTACACAATCATAACATAATTACATGAATCCAATGATCTCTAAGATCACAGCAAACAAAAGTTCAATTCGGAACAAAATCAAAAAGTCCCGAAATAAGGTCCAAAAACTGTAAAATGCCATTTTCGACCCCTAAACGACCCCGAATGTCCAAAAACTGACTAGGCTATAGTATATAGCTTTGATCAGTGGGCCGTTTTCGAGTGACCATGTAAATTTCAGCCCAATCGGAGTTTAAAGACAATTTGTCAATTTTTCCGTGGCAAAAATCACTACTAAACACTTATGCACTTTTGAAATTTTACAAAAAGTACTGACAAACGCGATCCAGAAAACAATGGTGGGATCGCGTTCCTCTTTGTAAAATCATTCTGTGACAAATTATAACTAAGCAACGCGATCCGGACAAATTCTTGGGATCGCGTTCCCAAGAACAAAACTCGTCCGATTCCTTTTATAACTAACGAACGCGATCCTGGCTAGGGTTCTGGGATCGCGTTTGAGCCTTTTTCAGCTCATCTTCATCCCTGATCAAACCCTAACCTACGGGTTTAATACCCAAAACACTCAAAACTCGATTTCAAACCGTTATATATCACAATTAACTTCGTATAAACATTATATAACAGTTATAACATGATTTCTAACATCTAATTCTTCAAAATCATCAATTCACCCTATTTCAATCAAAATCAAATTCTTAAATACTTAAGAACACTTACTGATTGAAGAATATACTGATGATAATCTGTCCATGGTGAAGTTTCACGAGAATCACAACTTCCTGATTTGATTTCTAATTTGATTTGGAGGTTTTCTGAGAGTTTCTGTGAGTTTTGAAGTTTCTAAATGAACTTTCCTAAAAAGGAAAGTTAAATATATAGTCGGTTCACAAACCGCCTTCAATATACAGGTATAATTTAATATCACATCTCAATCTATTGTCTGGAACCCGAAAACCATTTGCGAGTCCAAACATTTTATTGCACCGTCAACTATATTAATTTACAAAAATTAATAATTCACTTATCACATTGAAATATTCGGCTCCTATTCCAATTATTTCAACTATTTCAAACAATATTATTTCCAAACACATTTAAATACATATTTAAATCAAGAATTAATATATAAACATCTAGGTCCATTTCGAGGATGTTACAACTCTCCCCCCCTTAAAGAGATTTCGTCCCCGAAATCTAACCTCATTCAATCTGATTAATGTGATATAATCACATACTTCTTAGCATACATTAATCCTCAATAGCAACTTACAACTATACTTAGACTATTTGAATTCTTTCCACATGCACATATCCAAATGTACATGCTTCTGTCTTTTCCTACGCATACATACAGTGCATCTAATCAATATCATCAATCAGATATATCTTATAGAATAAATACTTACTTACACAAGTGAATTCACTATCATTTAAACACAAGTGAAATCTACAATCACTTAATAGGTCGGTGCAACCAGAAATTAGCAACATGCTAAAATCTTTAACCTATTCTCACTGTTCATCGCTGTTAACAATAAAACATCAGCAACAATACCACAACAACAGTGGTTCTTTTAAACCACAATGTACCTAGCAACACTGAAATATAATTCAGCTTCTGACTAACAATCAGTCTAATATACAGATAACAATTTCAAATTTCTACTATCAAAGATTTAAAATTCAAATCTAGGTCAATTTTTCATCCAAAAATTTCATACCTACTCTCTTGAACAACATATCATATTCACATATCACTATTCACCTTAATAAGTAATGTAGAGATCAAACTCAGTAGGTAAAACCACAATCCACAAGTACTTTGCTCAATCAACAAAAGTATCAAAATCAAATATTACCTACATTCAACCAACCTCTACATTGACTTATTTCTGCTTATAACTCCTTTCATTACAACCTATCAATTGTCGACAACAACAACTGCTCAAACAATAATCACAACACTAGTGATTATACATTCCAGTACACCTATCAGTACTTAATATTTGCCTTCAAAGTCTAACTAACCATCAAGTTAGAATTTACATAACACTTAAACTGGTAAGACATCAAGAAATCTTTTCTTTGCAACCAGTTATTTCAATTCAATCTTAAAATCTTAAACTACTAATCACAAGCAATTAGAAATTATACAACTCTAACCATATAATCACTTAATACTAAATTCCATCAATCTAGCAGCTAAGTCGGCCTTAATCAATATTATGATACTACAATTCAAGTATCACAATATCCCAATGTGCTATTTCTCAACACATTTCCAACAATTTCTACATCAAGCTAATCACAATTATCTGACTTCTACACGACTTATGGCACATTTTAATTCATTCTATTAAAACTTATCATGCCATTTATTATCATGTATATCACACATACATACCTACACAATTTCAGGTATTTTCTAAAATGGACACTTACACATCAATTCCATTTCATTTTATACACTAGGCCATTCAGACTGTTAAAGTCTTTATCAAGCCTACTCGTTACTACTAATCATCACATATCCATACCCCAGGACATGGAATAATAAATTTAACAACTCAATGTTTCATTTATATACATACCAATTCGTATATAACTTAAACAATTCAACTTAAACTTACAAGAAAAGCTTGGTGAATACAATCATCACCTATCAATTTCAAGGTTTCTCTTACTTTCTAAGACATTCACTATATCCACATACCTTATTTCTCAAAATATGAACAACTTTTCAATTCATATTCCTCAATTTATCAAACAAGAATCAACTAGATCTTTAATACAATTCAACTTCCAGATATCCTTTCATATCATTTCTTATTTGGATCTAATTCCAATTTACCACTTACTTCATTTGTATACAATCAACAATTAACTAAAGAACTCATTTAATTCTTTCAATACTTAAATAATTCCTTATGAGGTACAAATCAACCTATGCAACTATTAATAATAACTTTCAATTATTTCTCATCTCACATTCTTACCCAATCAAAGCTATCATCACAAGCCTCATACACTGGTAAGATTTTCTTATCACAATTCTAATCAATGTGATTTAACTTACTCTTAACATATCTTAGCAAATTATAACTGTCATATCAAACAATGACTTCATATCTGTATAATTCTTCAACACATATTCAGTTCAAATATCAAATATTACCCAACTGAGTACTCAATTACACTTAACAATATTTCAATTACTTAATACTAGCTTTAAGTAATGATCAAGTTTCACAAACTTAAACAACTCATCTATCTCCTTCGGATCTTAAATGACCCATTTCAACATGTTTTAACTAATCAAGGAATTCAATCATATTCCACAAAATCATAACATCACAATCTATGTTAGACTATTTCAACACACACAGTTGACTACATGTCAACTTTGATTTCAATCAACCAATCAATAAAATCCTCTAACTGCTTTTCTCAAGTTTGACCTATCCTCAAACCAATCACAAGCAATTAATTTTATACACAATTCTCTATTCATGGTTTGACTTTCAAAGTTAACATACTATCAATATTAACTCATAACAAACCATTTCATCTTATATGTTCACCTTCAAACATATATTTTAAATTATTACTTTCAATAATTTTTATCAATCCTTTACAAGGACAGAATCAACCTACATCAATTTTGGCTCCATACAAGCCATTTCATATTGTATGTTTACTTTCAGACATTAACTTCTAATTATTACATTCAATAATTACTAGGAATTCCTTAAGCTAAACAATACTAACATGTATCAACCTTGGCTTCATACAAGCCAGATACCAAATAGTGATTTATCTAAACACTATCAAATCTATCTAAGGTCAATGTAACACAATCAGTTACAATTACATATTCAACAAAATCAAATTAGTCAATTAGGTGTATCATCAAAACCTCTATCAATGACCATTATTATTTACACTCTCACCTTTACAGTCTAAAGGTCACAGTTCTATCAACTGATTGTTTTCTTATCAAAACAATTATTAAACAACTTGGCATACTATCATGCTCCATTTCCAAAATCACATTACATTTCTTTTATACCAAGTAGCCTCAACAAGTTCATGTGACACAACATAATATAACAACGGTGATCAGGCGTTGCAAGATTATGTTCTTCACAATCCATTCTCAGGCTACTCTACATTATAATTATCAATGTGATCTACTCTCATCTCATACATATTAAATACTTCATGATTTCAAATCAATCATAATCTATTTAATAGTTTCTATCAGCTGATACACACTCAAAATCAGCTTACTACTTACATATTCATACAATGTTCTGGTTTTCAACAACTGAATTACTCAGTATATCACTTATCTGAAACCTCAAACACATGATAACTCATCATCATAGTTTCAATACTTAACACTAATCAATGTCCTTATTTACTCCAAAATTCAAGACACATCTTAATAAATTTTCATCACTTTGACATATGCTAACATATCAAGCATCACTGTCACAACAAGCCTATTCAATCATGTTACTATAAAACATTTCATTTCTTAATTCATAATTGACCAGAAAGATCTATCACTTCCCAAATCAATTTAGCTTTATCATAAGCCCTATTTCTTATAAACCTATCAGTCATGGTTTAGATCAAGTGTTTAACTATAGTTAACACATATCATATAGTCACATAAATACATATTTTCTCAAATAGCAGTCATTATCAATTCAAATGACACAACCTTCCTTAACAAGGATTTAGATCACACCTTGTGATCAATCCATTAACATAATACTATCAATTATTTTGTCTCACTAATAAAGACACTCTTAGGTTCTAACATCAATCCAGAAGAACCTTAATCAACTATTTTCTGCATACTTAATCATATTTCTGCATTTTTTATTCAATCAGAAATACTCACAACAATGAGCAACAATAAACAGCTCACTTATCACTTCTATTCTTATGTCAACCTATAACAATAATTAGTTGACTCAAAACTGGGGAATCATATCAGTGACTCAATTAACTTTACAACAAAGCTTACTCAACATAACAGAGTAAACAATTCAAGTTAATGTAAATTAACATAGGCTTATCGAAGATTACCTGGAAATCTTAAGCCCACGAGTGTTGAGGAAACATGAAATATACCAGTCAGATACTCATGTTCCTCCGTCTCTGCAATCAAACAACAACTTCACAACTTGTTAAAGGTTAGTACATATTCAACTAACTACTTTCTCACACATTCACTAATCAACTACACCCACACTTTCTGGAATGTTTGACTCAACTCAATCAAGTTTAGGATTGAACAATCTATCATGTTCAATTCACCCAAACTATTGCTCTGATACCAACTTATAACACCCCTCGTTTCATTATAAACAATAATATAATAATTGCGACTCGGAAGCGTATATTTAAAAACATTCTATCAATGTACTCAAAATGTCAGTAAACTTTTTCAAACTTATTACACCTGACATCTCAACAACTCGGTGTTATATAATTCAAAACATTTCTATGGCTATTAAATTAACATCGGAGTACAGCCTGTCAAACATTCCATCCAGTCAAAACACTTCCTGCCCTGCCCAATATGTCCCATCTATTTCAACCTGCAGGAAGAACTGTGGTGGGGTTAGCATAAAGCTAAGTGAATGAAACTATAATCAACAGTCCAACCTAGCATAACAATCTGTTTACATCAAATAACAATAAACAGAAAATCAATCAATCACTCGACATCCAATCAATGTCATACACGCAACATCATGAGGATCGGTGGTCCCTGAGACACCCTAATACCGGTTTGGCACTCAAGGAACTCTTATCAATCATCTGTATTGGCCCATACAGATCTACCGATAACTTGTTGTCGATCACACACGACCTAGATCTCTAAACCAACATTTCAAGTTTCCGAGATCTCCTGTCGTCTACAACAACAACAAGCCCAACCATCAAATCAAGTTTACCTCAGAATCTTACATATTAGATCAATCAGCCAAGTAAGCAACTATTTAAACTATCATGTCAAGATATCTCAACAGATGCATCATATCAAAGTAATACTATAAATTACTTGTTGTAAATTAAATCATTACAACTAAATCACACTGAGGTTACAGATCCACTCACCGACTACCTCAGCCGCAAGCTCAGAAGTCTAATATTACTGAGCCTTCTCCACATCTGAGAATACAATCAATTAAACAATAAGTTAGTAACTTGTCTCAACTGATAATACTTAGGTAATTAATATCGTTACACAATCATAACATAATTACATGAATCCAATGATCTCTAAGATCACAGCAAACAAAAGTTCAATTCGGAACAAAATCAAAAAGTCCCGAAATAAGGTCCAAAAACTGTAAAATGCCATTTTCGACCCCTAAACGACCCCGAATGTCCAAAAACTGACTAGGCTATAGTATATAGCTTTGATCAGTGGGCCGTTTTCGAGTGACCATGTAAATTTCAGCCCAATCAGAGTTTAAAGACAATTTGTCAATTTTTCCGTGGCAAAAATCACTACTAAACACTTATGCACTTTTGAAATTTTACAAAAAGTACTGACAAACGCGATCCAGAAAACAATGGTGGGATCGCGTTCCTCTTTGTAAAATCATTCTGTGACAAATTATAACTAAGCAACGCGATCCGGACAAATTCTTGGGATCGCGTTCCCAAGAACAAAACTCGTCCGATTCCTTTTATAACTAACGAACGCGATCCTGGCTAGGGTTCTGGGATCGCGTTTGAGCCTTTTTCAGCTCATCTTCATCCCTGATCAAACCCTAACCTACGGGTTTAATACCCAAAACACTCAAAACTCGATTTCAAACCGTTATATATCACAATTAACTTCGTATAAACATTATATAACAGTTATAACATGATTTCTAACATCTAATTCTTCAAAATCATCAATTCACCCTATTTCAATCAAAATCAAATTCTTAAATACTTAAGAACACTTACTGATTGAAGAATATACTGATGATAATCTGTCCATGGTGAAGTTTCACGAGAATCACAACTTCCTGATTTGATTTCTAATTTGATTTGGAGGTTTTCTGAGAGTTTCTGTGAGTTTTGAAGTTTCTAAATGAACTTTCCTAAAAAGGAAAGTTAAATATATAGTCGGTTCACAAACCGCCTTCAATATACAGGTATAATTTAATATCACATCTCAATCTATTGTCTGGAACCCGAAAACCATTTGCGAGTCCAAACATTTTATTGCACCGTCAACTATATTAATTTACAAAAATTAATAATTCACTTATCACATTGGAATATTCGGCTCCTATTCCAATTATTTCAACTATTTCAAACAATATTATTTCCAAACACATTTAAATACATATTTAAATCAAGAATTAATATATAAACATCTAGGTCCATTTCGAGGATGTTACATAATATACAATGACACAAGTGATAATCACATTTGACAAACAACAGAGTTGCATACTAGATGCGAGTTTGCGAGTAGGTGGGGTATGGTTTTACGTATGGAGCCTATAGTCCTTCAAACAGTAAGTTCCATTGGTGATTCTAAGGAAATAGAATGATAGAGGAAATACTAAATGATATACTCCTCGTGAAAATACGATGGTACAGCGGAATTGTGTTGTGAGATGTTATGTGCGTATTAAAGGGATAGACGAAAGTAATTTATACCTGTCGTCTTTGGTAGAGAGAGTGTTAACGAGTGTATTATCGTGTGTGATCTATATATATTCGATATATATCATAGCTTAGAAGATAATACGCGAGTGAGGCTTAATCATATATCTTCAATATATAATAGCCTATAAGGTAGCACATAAATGAGGCCTATGTATGTATATACGCCTATATCACATAATAGCCTAATGATTGTCTAGCACAAACCAAGTATAAGTCTCGGTTTCTCTCGTGGTCAGAGTCAACTATCGCATTCCTGTTCAACATAACCCCTTTCAGTTTTCACATCGTATTCATTTAATTGTACATAGTTAGCTAAGCTATGTTAAATTAAACTCATATGGTGTAATCACTGAACCAGTTATATCTAATAAGGAATACTGCCTAACGGTCATAGTCTAGGCCCACTAAATGCAACCTAGTTCACTATAACCTTAGGCTCTGATACCAATCTGTCGCACCCCCAAATTATGATGCGGAAGCGGGTCAGTTCGGGGCGCGACTAATCAATAACAAAACACATAAGATTACATAATGAACGACCACTACATGCGTCGTTTGATAAAATACATTAATGTAATAGAAATTACATAATTGTTTTCCAAAAGGTGAGTTCGCATAAGATACTTGAGAGATTCCAATACATATCTAATTTGTACAAAATATAGAAATGCAGTTAAATCTCTTGATGATATTATTTGCATGCGACTCGAGCTACAGTATTCTGATGGGCAGTCCAACCTACTGCTGAGTACCTGTGATACATGCTAAAATGGGTCAGCGAAAACGCTGGTGAGCTCACAGGTTTGTATGTCAACACATATTTGTATGAACCGCAAGATTTAATGATAATTGAATTTAAAATGCAATTAAGCAAAATAAAAGTTTTACAGCCATGAGCACATAGTCTGAGCTTAACACGAGATGTCAGGTCCACATTTAAGGTATCCTGATCGAGTTGCCTCCTACGAGTGCCTAATCAACACTCGTCTACACAAATATTAATACATCCGTTTTACCAGTTAGTGCGTACTAACCCGGATGAGGCTGGTCAAACCTATATGATATCATATACTAATATTCACGCTACTAAGTATTACCAAACTATGCTGATGGAGGGCTTTAAAATGATTAGTGAAAATAACTCATGTAGTAATTGATTTGATGGTACTTGCGTTCATATTGTAAAACAAAACAAGCAATGGATCACACCCCTGAGAAAACATATTTAAAAAGGGGCTATGAGACTCACCTGAGTCTGATGAGATGCTGTCAAGCAACAATGATGGTATACAAAGAATGATGTCGTTTCCAACGACTGAAACCTGCCGGGCGTCCTAAACGCGCAAGGTTTTAAATGATTAGATGTCTCAGCAGACCATCTATGCTAGTTGTTCATCCAACTAGTAATGTCCAAATAATTAGTTTTGGATTGATTGTATTTTGAAAACATGTACGGCCCGTTGGTGATTAATTGTAATAATAATCTCAAAACATTATTATTAAAATGTTGTAATGATATACTTGTAAAGTATAATTGAACTGGTTAGTATTCGTATAAATCATGTGTTGATGCGTTGTTGTCTTAGGTGATTATAAGTTGTTACCACTTCTAGTTATAACCTCGTTACCATTGTTAGTTTAAGTTGTTACCACTGTTAGTTATAAGTTGTTATCACTGTTAGTTATAACATAGTTACCACTGTTAGTTATAACTTAGTTACCACTGTTAGTTATAACATAGTTACCACTGTTAGTTATAACTTAGTTACCACTGTTAGTTATAACTTAGTTACCACTGTTAGTTATAACTTAGTTTCCAAAACAGCCCCTTTTTATATCTTTTTCTGATTTTTGGCTCGACGAACCTCTCGTTTTCTACACTTTTTAGTCAAAACCAAGACCCACCAAAAATCACAGATGTTCCCCTATGGGTCTAGTGTAAATCTGCACTTTATGGTAATTTTATAAGTTCATCTGCTATTTTTAACAAAAATCAACATGAAAGGTAGTCGGATTTGGTTCGGAAACGAGTAACATTCAAAGATCAGCTTCTATACTTAAATCTGTACAGATCTGGAAAAAGTGTAAAACACGAAAGTTGTAGCTCTTTTCAATACGAAACTTTTAAAAAAAAATTGGTTGTCTAACTCATCTTAGAACTCGAGATATTAACGATTTTGTGGGACTGTTTTTGAGAGACAGAATCTGTCATACATACATACTTATGAAAAACGTTTTTAAGATTTAGATTTGGACATTATCAAGTTGTATGAATAATATATCATCTATATAAACATAATACAAGTATTTTACGAAAGTGTCGGGATTCTTACGATGATCGAATGAAGAATCCGAAAAGGTGGAAGCGTAGCTCGCGTTCTCGTGATCGTTTTTGCTTCAATCGACTTGATGATCCAAAGAGGTTTTGATGGTGGATTATGGTGGTGAAAGTGGCTGATTTTAGAGAGAGAAAGATCAGAGATTAGAGAGAGAATGAGAGAGATTGAGTTGGTGATTGAATGAAGAAATATGAGATGATGGTGGTGGTTAAAGTCAAGAACAAGATCCATGTTTCATGGATCTTGTTTGGCTGATTTTTCCAAGTCAAAAAGGAGGTGGATTTTTGTTATATTTTGTCTCAAATAATTGGTATTATATCCGTGTTCGTTTACCCGATCGTTTAATTGTATATTTAGACGTTATGTATTATATATACGTTTTTAAATAACGAATAAGCTTTCGATATTTTTGAGTTGAAGTATTTTATCAAAATACTTGTTAATGAGTTATAAAAATATAACTTTGGTTGGTTTTGATTATCGAACGCGTTTCACTCATTTTTGGTTGTGTATGATTGTTTTAGACGATATGAGTTTCTTTTGAAATATTATCGAAATAATATGTAATAAATAATGAGTTGTATTAAATAATAATTCTATATTACTTAATACTTGTTTTTCACCAATGCCGTATAAATGAATCGGAATTTTGGCCGATTTGATAATTGTACGATTTAATATAATCGCGTATTGATATATATATTCAACCATATATATATTTTGATACATAAAATTAGCCTAACATATAGAACTAATTACACGTATTTCTAAATGATTAGGAACTAAAAACTAGTTCTAATTTTTACGGGTGTCACATTATCCGGTTTACCAAACAAAGTTTAACAAGTTTATGAAAATGTTGTTTCATAAATACCAGTTTTGTGTAAGAGTTCAACAGTTTAAAGTATTCTAATCGTTCGAGCAAAACAAGTGTACAATCATGTAAGTAAAAGCAGTTATGGCAATCAATAAAGCAGTTGACTATGTTTCTCACCCCAAGTTGTAAGCGGTAAAACAGTTAAAAGTGGGGCTGTGAACTCACTTGCTGAGTTGAGTATGTTTGAATGCTAGCAAAGCCTAAAGCCAGAGTCTAGACTGAAATCTCCTAACGCCCTAAACGTATGAGATTTAATAAGTACGTGGATGTCTAACTCGGTCATCCATGCTAGTGTTTGTACAACTAAGTTATGTCCAAAGCGTTTGTTTAGCATTTACGTTTGTATTTCGTAGTTGTGAAAAGGTATACAACCCGTTGGTGATAGTTTGAAATCATAACTTCGGGAACATAATTTTGTTTGTTTCATTGTATTTTTATCAAGTATGAAATTGTGTACGGGGGTCCGGGGGCAGCGCCCCTGGTAGCAGGGTCCAAGGGGTGGCAACCCCTAAAGGGGTCCAAGGGGCTCTGCCCCGAGTTGGGGTCGAGCTGCCAAGTCAGCTTGGAAAAATTTTATTTCTACTATGTTGCTTTAGTGAAAAACGCATTTAGGATTTGAATCTGGGTATCATTGATGATAAAATTTCAAGTCTTGACACTTAGTAAAAATCTGTGTTTTTCTAGGTTCTGTTTTCTGCGATATTAGGTGCGACATAAGGCGTGGTGTCGCAGGTCACGATTGCGACATTGATTATGGCGTCGCTAAGTGCGACATCCGCAATTTAATGCGACGTTAGGTGTTGTGTCACTATATGCGACGTTAGCAATTTAATGCGACGTTGAGGCTGATGTCGCACCATGCGACATCGGGATAGGTTTTGCGACGTTGTGGCTGATGTCGCAATTGGCCCATGCCAAAAGCGACATCGGGGTCTGATCCGATTCCGGTGGTCGGAAACGTGGCCGGACGACTTCGGTTTTGTCCGAAACTTTTACTCAACCCTTATTTGGACATTTCTTAGTTATATAAACGCTAAACATGCATTAGAACTAAAATATAAGTAGTTTCGAGAAAATGTCGGAAACTTACGCGTGTCGGTTTTAAAATCCGAAAAGGTAGAAATGTAGATCGTGATCTCGTGAATGTTTTTCTCTAAATGAGCTTGATGATATATTGCATTTTTTATGTACTTTTTGTTGATTTTTGTTAAGTTTTTAGAGAGGTAGAGATGGAGAGAAAATGAGAGTAGAGAGAGAAAGAGTGAAATGAGAATGAGAGGGAAATGGGGGTGGGGGATCCAAAATGGGGAGGGGACTTTGTCCCAAATTTTGTGGTATTTTACCCGTGTTCGTTACATGTTACAATATTTTAAATAATAAATTTTTAAATACGCATTCTATTATATTTTTAATTGATATATTTATAAAACTAATCTAGTTGAGTTTATAAAATCCTAAACTTTATTTTGTTTCAGTTTTACGTAATAGATGTTATTCGTTACGAAATACTTGTAAATATTATCGACATAATATTTAATAAACGTTAATGTTATTTAATAAATTTGGTGTTATTAAATAATTTATGTAACACCCCCAAATTTACTGTTTGGCGGAAGCATAATTTGAGTGTTACTAATCAATAATCAAAGCACATAGATGTATAGCAAACGACTCTATATGCGTCGTTTTAACAAAATATATTTAATATAAGAAATGTTTACAACATTTAAAGCTGTACATAGCTCGTGTTCGATTTAAATAAGAGATTTCAGTACATGAGTACTTGTACAAAATATACTAATGCAAGAAATCTCTAATGTCTGCATGCTGACTCGAGCTATAGTATCCCTGATGGCAGTCCAACCTACTGCTGGGTACCTGTGAAACATGCTAAAATGGGTCAGCTAAAGCTGGTGAGCTCACTGGTATGAAATCAGATAATATCGTATGAACCGCAAGATTTAAGTAGTGATTTGCAATCAGCAAATAAATAGTAATGTATACAGCCATGAGCACATAGTCTGAGCTTAACTCGAGGGTCGGGTCCCATATAGAGAATTCCGAGCGAGGTGCCTCCACGAATGCCTAATCCACACTCGTCTGAACAATTATTAGTACGTCCGTTTAACCAGTTAGTGCATGCTAACCCGGACGAGGAGGGTCAATCCTATATGGTACCATATACTAATAATCACGCTACAACGTATTACCAAACTATGCTGACGGAGGGCTTTGAAATGATTAGTGGAAAACAACTCATGTAGTATATTGTAAAGTTTGTACAAGCGTTCACATGTTAAAAATAAGCATTGAATCACACCCTCGAGTGAAAAGCGGTACAAAGAGGGGCTATGAGACTCACCTGAGTCTTGGAGCGTTAAAACCGATAAACGTATGATGCTTAAACAAGCAGTGAGATGTCCGCAGACGGATAACCTGAGGGTGTCCGCGACACGCGATGGTTATTAATATGAGTAGGTAGTTACAAAGACTACCTTTGTAGTTGTTCGTTCAACTAAAATGTCCAAATTACTACGATTTGGTTGTTTGATTAACTTGTGTTTTGAAAACGTGTACGGCCCGTTCGTGTTTAGTTGTGGTAATAATCTTAACCTTATTATTTTTATTTCAAACAGTTATACTTAAAAGTATTTATGTGTTTTAGGAGACGGGGGTCCGGGGGCAGCGCCCCTGGTAAGCGGGGTTCCAGGGGTGGCAACCCCTGGCGGGGTCCAAGGGGCTGGCCCCTGGTTGAGGTCGAGGTGCCAAGTCAGCTCGAAATTTTTTTATTTCTACTAAGTTGCTTTGGTGAAAAACGCACCTGGACTTGAATTTTGGTGAAATCAAGTGATGAAATTTTTGGTCTTGACACTTAGTATAAAATAGTTAAACTTTATGTTTTTGGCGACACTAGGATAGTGTCGCTATAGGCGACACTAGTTGGGCGACACTAGGGGAGTGTCGCTATAGGTGGTACTGGTTAGGCGACACTTAGTGAGTGTCGCTATATTTCTGATTTTTAATAAAGGGGCGACACTTGATTAGTGTCGCTATAGGCGACACTTATGAATTTTGGCGTCACTAAGGGAGTGTCGCTAATCTAAATCCGGTTAAATATTTCAGCGACACTTAAGTAGTGTCGCTATAGGGGCGACACTTAGGCATAGCGACACTTAGCTAGTGTCGCTAGCACTGTTTTTGACACACTAGCGACACTTCAAACTGTTCGCCGGAAATTGAGCCGAAAACGAGTTTTCCGGCCACCGTTAGACTCAATATTTTTACCCAACCCATATTTGGACATTATGAACATATAGGAACACCTTGTATGTAAAAATGAACGAAATCGAGACGTTTCGGGATTTGTCGAAAACTTACAAAGTTAACGCCGTGAAAAACCGGAAAGATAGGAATGTAGATCGTGACTCCGTGAATCTTTTATCCCAAACGAGTGATATGATTCGAGGTCGTTTAGCATTGTTATTTTGCGATTTAGTGTGTGTTGGTGGTTTTGGTGTTTGAGAGAAAATGAAAGAGAGAGAGAGAGATATAGAAAAAGATGGTGGTGATGATATGAAAAGTGGGGAGGGGGTTTTCCCCTTTGTGGGCCGATCGGGTGGGGTCCACGGGTGTGGGCTTCACCCATTTTTCGTTTCCTGTGATTTCGCTCCGTGCGGTGTTCGTTTTCCCAATCGTTTAAACGTTAAATAATTATTTTATACGTTTAGAATATACGTTTTTAAAATACGAATAATTAAATCAATATTTTCGTTGAAGTATTAAATTAAATACTTGTTAATTGAGTTATAAAATATAATTTAAGCCTGTTTCGTTTTGTTTGCGCGTTTTCATTTTTAGGTCGCGTAAATTGTTAATTGTGTTTTACTAAATGAATATGAAATATTATCAAAATAATACTTTGGAAATAATAGTGTTATTAAATAATAATATATTATTTAATAAAAGTCGTTCACCAACGTCCGTAATTATTGAACCGAATTACATTCGATTTGAAATGCGTACGATTTAATCAAATCGCATAATCGTATATATTCAACAATATATATTTCGATACATTAATTAGCCTAACACAGAACTAATTACATGTATTTACAATGGATTAGGCACTAATTTGACGGGTGTCACAATTTAGTTCGCCAACAGTCGCATATTTTGTCGCGTTTGTTCCAATTGTTTCGTATGTAATTACAACTAATTACAATTAAGTAATACTACGCATATTAATTAGTTGGACTTTGCTAGACTTATCTCTAAAATGTGTTGTGAATTCACTCAAGTAGGGAATTAGCCTAAAATGAAAATGCTTAGTATACGTAATCTCGTTTAAAAGTTGCGGGGTGTCACATATAACGGTAACAAAAACGTTTAAATAAAACGTCACACGATTAAACAATCGAAACACGAACATGCAAACCAATACTGACACATTACCAAAACATTTTTATAAATGTTTTCAAGTATTTGGAATAACACTAACCTCAAAATAACAAAAAAATTCAAATGTTATTTAAAACACGTACGTATAACATTTAACGTATAAACGAATGTTTAAACGACTGGGGAAACGAACATCACACGGAGCGCAAACTCGGGGAATAAGATTTGGGCAACCCACACCTTGGTGGGCCACCCTAAAATCAGTCAAGACCCTCCCTAAAATGGGGATCTTGTTTGTTGAATACTAAACCAAACACAACCCTTATTTTACTAAATCAACACACACCTTTCTCTCTCTCTAAACCCCATTCTCTCCCTCCCTTTCCCTCTCTAAAAACAGATCACCACATCACCACCATAAACCACCATCAAACCATCTTGGATCACAACACGTTTGGAAGCAAAAACGATCACCACGAAGAAAGGAACGTTTCCATCTTTTCGGTTTCTCCATCCGACCCTTTTAAGATCTCGTCACCATTGAAAAATACTTGTATTATGCTTATTTACATGTTAGTATGTTCATACAACTCAAAAATGTCCAAAATACAAGTTAAAATACGTTTTACATACATGCATACAAACATCACTTTTATGTCTTAAAAATCAGTCTCACGAGAAAATTCATATAAAATTGTATACTCAAAATAAATGTATGAAAAATATGCCAAAATCTTCGTATGTTCGTTTTCTACGACTTTCATGTTGAATACTTCCTCCAGAAATACACCGATTCTTACATAAGATTCGATTTGTGCATGACAATCCGTTTTGGCCAAAAATGGAACTCACTTGTTTCTTGATTTTATTTACCTAACGAAACGACCTATAAAATTCACGGAAAATTTAGGTAAAATACTAGAGACATAGATAATTATGTGTGATTTTTTTCATGAATTATTGCGAATTTAAGTTGTTGAAAACAAGAGGCGAAACAAGTCGATAAAACCGAAAACATAAAATAGGGACTGATTACGTAAATTTTGTAAAACCGACACTTCGGGTTAACCCCGACACGAACCAATAATTTTTGTATGCCCTATGAACTAATCTAAGACTTGTGTAAAAGTTTCGGGTCAAACCGAAGTCGTTTGACCACGGTCCCGACACTTGGACATCTGATCAGCCCCTTGTGTCGCTTTTGGCCCAATGCCATTGCGACACAAGCCATTATGCCGCAACAATTACCTATGTCGCAACCTGCGACACAATATTTATGTCGCAAACGATTCCGAATGTCGCATATAACGACACAAAGCTTTATGTCGCAAAACTTATTATTGTCGCATACTGCGACACAGCACCTCTATGTCGCATTAAATTGCGAATGTCGCATGGTGCGACACAAACCCTTGTGTCACTAACTCATTAAATGGTGCAGAATGCGACACAAATCGCAGTGTCGCAATATTCCCAAATTTAAATCTCCGATGCGTTTTTATTAAAGCAATATATACAGAAATAAAAAATTTCCGCCCTGACCAGGCAGCTCGACCCCAGCCAGGGGCTCTGCCCCTTGGACCCCGCTACCAGGGGCGCTGCCCCCGGACCCCCGTCGTTCAAAAGCTTAAGAAAACTTATAATTAGTTTCACATTAAGTGACGAATTTTCATACCCTCGAATTACTTATACGATACGACATCTAAACACACGAAATATACTTTATAAGTATAACGTAACAACATAATGATAATTAAACTTTGGAATTATTATTACAAAAACTCACCAACGGGCCGTACATATTTTCAAAACACAATCAATTAAAATAAATTATTTGGACATTACTAGTTGAATGGACAACTAGCATAAGTAATCTTTTGAGATACCTACTCATCATCATAACCTTGCGCGTTTAGGACGCCCGGCAGGTTACAGTCATGTGGACGACATCCTTTCCTTGTGACATCATTGCTTGTTGATAGTAAACACTTCAGACTCAGGTGAGTCTCATAGCCCCGCATTTTTACTGTTTTTACTCCTCGGGTGGGAATACATGCTCCATTTTGTTTTACATGTGAACATAAGTACTAAATATCGCTATATTCTGCATGAGTTATTTGCTAATCATTTAAAAGTCCTCTATGATCATAGTTTGGTAATACTTTTGTAGCGTGAATGTTAGTGTGTGGTACCATATGGGATTGACAATCCCCGTCCGGGTTGGAAGCCCCAACTGGTCAAATGGACGCATTATCATTTGTTCATACGAGTGTAGATTAGGCACTCGCAGGGAGGCACCCTCGATCGGGCACTTGATTGTGATCCCGACATCTCAGTTAAGCTCAAACTATGACCTCATGGCAGTAATATACACCTTATTTGATTGGTTTCAAATCATTATATTAAATCTTGTGGTTCATACACTATATTTTATCATTATACAAAAATGTGAGCTCACAAACTTCTAGCTGACCTTTTAGCATGTATTCTCAGGTACTCAGCAGCAGTAGGTCTGCTCAGGACATTATATAGCTCGAGTCGCATGGAAACATCAAGAGATTTTCTTGCATTATTATATTTTGTAAAAGTAGTAATGCCATATAATCTCTCCGATATGGTACCGAGCTTTTGTAAACATTATAACTATTGTAAACTTTATTACAATCAATGTATTTTTGTAAACAACGCATGTAAATGTCCTTCATTATATCTTTGTGCTATGATTACCGGATTAGTCGCGCCCCGAACCCGAATCGCTTCCGCACAGTAAATTTGGGGGTGCGACACTAGTTGAGTGGATAACTAGCATGGATGGTCTATTGAGACGTCCACTTACTTACTCATAACCTCTCGCGTTTAGGATGCTAGGAGGTTCCTGTTGAGACAACACATATACTCTAAGAACGCTAGCACCCACAGGTGAGTTTCATAGCCCCACTTTTCAAACTGTTTTACTGTTTTGGGGTGAGAATTCATGCACTAGATTATTATAAATCTTCGTTATGAAAACAAGAATAGTAAATGCCTTACAACTGTTTATCACATGTACGCTAGATTTAGACTCTAACAACTTTTACAAGACGTATATTTGACCTAGCTTTCCAATGTCTGAACTACATATACAAGAAACACTGTAGGCTCTTACTCATGATTACAACAACATAATATAGTCATAGACTACTATTCAGGAATACAAGAAAACGATAGACCATACTCGTGAATACAAGAATACAAGAATACTATAACTAACTTCTAGAGCTTAAAACCAAGAATACCATAGACTTAGAATACAAGAGGTCAATAGTATATTATATGCTTTGTGTGCAAGAAACAAGAATGCAAGAAACTAGAATACGAGAAATAAGAATGCAAGGAAACTAGAAAACTAGATAAACAAGAAATAAGATATCAAGAGACTCCCCGAGTTCATACTTTTATACAAGATCGTATTTACTCGCTTACTGATTTTACAAACGTATAGGTTACATACGTCAAGAATTGCTTATATTTGCAATATGCATTGTCACACCCCGCCAAACGGTAATTACAATTAACGAGAGTGGTTTGCGGAAGCTTAGTGACGTGGCGGGGCTGCGAGCATTATTACAACCAATATATACATACATCCAGAGCATATGGTTATCGCAGAACATAATGTATTAAGATGCCAATAATTAAGTAGTTTTACAAAAGGTTACAACTTAGAAGAGTTGTAACAATAGTAGTGGTGTTTGAAACAGTATTTTATAAAAATACATAACACAAAAGTAGATTTCGTAAATATGACCACAAAGAATTGTGGTTATATGAAGGAAATCCCGTTGTCCCAAAAGTAGTGGCATCCTAATAAGTCCAGGGTTGTCCGTCCTGATATGCATACAGATCTTACTTACGCTGCTAATTCCCTGAAAAACATAAAGAAATCATCAACAAAATTGTTGAGTGAATTCACAGATTTTACATAAGTATGTGGTTTGTTAAACCAATTTGTGTGTATTAATGAAATGATATTCATTTACAACATACAAGTTTTGTAGAACTATTGCCCTAAAATATCAAGTTTTATGTGGGAGGTTACCCCAAAGTATATGACTGGTTGTCTGCCAGTATAAAATAAGTAACCGGTATGTTTTCCGGTATGAAACAATTGTAGGATTCGTTCTTCCTAAAAAAATATGTGGGAATTGCTTAGACTATGATCCCCTGCAAGGTGAGCTAAACCTTACAAGTTAAAGTAACACGACCTAACCCTATAACCAAACCACGACCAGCACTTACGTTGTTTGCTTGAAGGACATGTAAGTATACGCTTCTATCCATAGGAGGGTCGTCACGGCAATAGTACTATCCGTATACTCAGTGGCTAGAGTCACCTAGCTAATGGTTACAGTCTGCATGACATAAGGTCTTTTCATGCATACATTTCAAGTCTAGGTCCGTACTAGGATACGTTGTCTAATTCCCAAAATAGTTGTGAAAATGTAATTTCATCAATCAATCATTTGTATAAAAGCAATAAAACATTTATAATTTAGTTGCATGTGTTGGCATGCAATTTCTATGTTTATCACCCATGTGTTTTTAAAAGCAGAAAACATTTAAAAGTAGGGGCTGTAAACTCACAGTATGAGCGGTGATGTGATAGCTAGCGGATGAGAGTAGTGTAGCCCGAAGAAAATCAACCTATACACAATAATGTATTAACATAAGTACTTTGACAGTTTGTCAAATTATGTTAACAGTTTGATTGTTTTGAAGAAATTATTAGTTTCTTAATTTTGTACGAGTATCATCGTATAAGGTTTAGTCATTGTAAGTGTTTAACAATTAGTGAGATTTGTATTTTCATGATTTTGTGGATGGTGACATTAGTTATTATTGCCTTAGTAAGTTACGACAACAATTATTACTGCCTTTGTAAGTCACGACAACATTTATTGCGGCCCTTGATAACTCGTTATTACTGCCCTTGATAGCTCGTTATTACTGCCCTTGATAACTCGTTATTACTGCTAGTTCATTTGACAGATTTTTAACGTTTTTCGATCTACTTTCGAGCCTGTTTTCGAGGGTTAAAAGTTATCGAACAAATCCGAAATTTTTACACGATGTTCCCACATATATCACCTACTTCTAGTATTGTTTTTATGATTTTTAGACATCCACAATATTTTTTAAAAAAAAATCGTGATCTGGCCTGTCCAGAAACTCGTTTTTCTTAACTAAATTTTACGAATCGGTTGCTAGATCAGAATCTGTGCATTTTCAAGCACAACGTTCTTCATGAAAGTTGTTCCTAACATAAATACGAAGATTTTCCAAGTGGTCTCATGTGTTTTCGATACTCGTACGATTTTATACAATATTTCTACCGAGATGTTAAAATCTGTCCAAAATTATCATCACAATAACTTTATGTTTTTCTTAGTTTTTGTTAAATTTTCATACATGATCTTTCAATATATGAATATATAACATGTTATTAAACATAATACATGAAAGTTTAGTGAGTAAAAGTGGTTCCTTACAAAGATGATGAAAAGGCTCGGATGATGATGATGCTTGAAGCTAGTTGTTTGTTTCCTTGTTCTACCCTTTTCACTAGATCTTCAAGAATATTGAGATAGTGATTTTTGTGATGATGATATTGTTGTTGTTGGTATTGAGCCGAGAGGGAGAGTAATAATTTAGGGAGTTTGTAGTTGAGCGTGTGTATGTGTGTTCAATAATTGTGAAAGTAAAATGAGTAATGTGGTGGTTTGAATATGGGGATCGGTTCACAAGTCAAAGTCAGAGGTATGGGTTTGTCATGTTTTGTCTCTAGATATTTTGATGAATAAGTTAGGTGTTTAACCCGTAAATTTCGTGTACGGATCCAATTATGTGCAAATTTGCATTTAATATTCCCAAATAGATTTTGAGGTATTTCTCAAAATACTTTAATATGAAGGGGAAAAATAATACTTTTATTATTTTTGACCTTTGGGTACGTTTGTATTTGTTTCTGTTCGCGCGCAATACGTTTTAAACAAACATATAATTGTTTTCATTTCATTTTTGTTCCAACTAGTTTCCATAATATTTTCAATTAAAAATATTTAGAAATATTTTCGAGTTTATTCAGAACTTTTGTATCACCAATGATTGTGTTTGTTCAGTCGGATTCCTTCCAATGTTATTTCATATCGTTTAATTTATAATTATAAATAATTATAAATTTTCGTAATACTTTATGTTCAAAAGTTTTGGGCTCGCTAGACTTATCTCACATCATAGGTTTAGTTGTAATTGTTGCAGGGAATTTGCGTAAGAATGCATGTAATTAAGTATAATTATATACCTAATTTGGAGGAGTGTCACACGCATATTACAACTTTTCGGATAAAACCTATGAACTCACCCACAATTATGTTGACCCGTTTTAGTATGTATTCTCAGGTTCACAGCAGGGATAGGATTACAAGATATGCTAGCTCGAGTCGCATGCTTACAAATATTTGGAAATTTCTTTGCATTACTTTTGTACTACTAGTTATGTATTGAAATTTCTAGAATCATTTACGAACTCCAACTATGTTGTAAACATTTTGTTTTGGTAATGTAATTATTTTTAAAACGTCTCATTTAGAGGTCGTTCAATGTAATCTTGGTGTAATGATACTTGATTAGTTGCGCCCCGACCCGTCTTCCGCTGAACAGAATTTGGGGGTGCGACATAATACATTTATAGACTATTTACCCTATTCATTAAGCAGTTACTAACTGTGTAATCATGTGACGATAATTAATCAACTCTATCATATCTTTGATTAATTCATCTAATTTGTCGTGAAAGTTGAATTGTATTGAATTTAAATTAAATTAAATACATACAGATGGGATCAAGGAATTACAACTATTTTGTGGAGTATGGAAGAACCAATGAGATTGTGCCATTTGTACAAAACTCATTTACCCCCAAACTTAAATATCTCACAAACGTCAAATCGAAAAATTATGAAAATTGCACCATAAAATTCAGCGTTTTCTCCTATTCGATTTACCGTCCCTTAAGGCATATTTTCGACGAGTTTTTTTTCTTCATTTTTAGTAGGTTTCACAAGTTACTAACACATGTGTTAAAGTGTTGCGTTTATTGTTTAGGGTTTGGAGTTTGGGGTTTGGGTTTTTGCAAAACCCTAAACTCCAAACCCTAAACCACAAACTCTAAACCCTAAACGCTTTACAAAACTCTAAACCCTAAATCCTACTAAACCATACTAAACCCTAAATTAAATGTACAACCAAGCACTAACACACGTGTTAATAATTTGTAAAACCCGTCAAAAAAATGAAAATAAAAATCGTCGAAAGTATGCCTTGATGGACGACAAATCTAAGAGGATAAAAAGCTGAATTTTATGGTGCAATTTTTATAATTTTTCGATTTGCCATTTGTGAGATAATTAGTTTTAAGATCTTGGGGTAAATGAGTTTTTGTACAAATGACACAATCTCATTGATACTTACTTTCTTTCAAAAACTCTTGTACTTTATTGAACTTTTCTCTAAATACATACATTAAAGTAGAAATATATATAACAAGTGTTATGTCACAAGTACATATTTGTTTTACACTTTTACATGAAATGTTGATGTTGTATTTTTGTTAGCAAAAATAAATAGACGTATACACGTAAATAGATGTCATAAAAACGATATGGACATAAACTATTAAGATGATTTATTTATTCAGCTCAAATTAGGTATTACAACAAATACAATGTATATGTGACCCGAGCACTGCGGGTGTGTTTGGTAACAAATGGTTGGAGATGGAGATTGTGGCTAGAGCTGGTGGCTGAAGATTGTGGCTGAGGATTCTTTTCACAATCTACTTAAAGTAGCTTCTACGAAAGGGGATTCTAGAGGCTTCCCAGGGATTTTTTTCTATTAATTATTATTATTCTTTTGTTTGCCAAACAAGGATTGTTAACTTTTAGGAGATTGAGATTGTGAAAACTAAAAACTCAATTCCCTAGAATCCCTCATAAGAGCACACGGAGTGCCACCCAATTCCTCACCGTTTTCACGACGAGAACGCCGGGAACCGGCGTTCGGCGTTCCGGACCGGCGTTCTCGTCCGGCGTTCCCCACCAAGGTCGAGCCCAAAACACTGGCTTCCAACGGCTTTTTTGCTTTTTTAATTTTTTTTAATTTTTTAACTAATTAAATAATTTTAAAATAATAACGAGAACACTGACGAGAACACTGAAGCTCAGTGTTAAGCACTACCTCACTTTTCTGCTTCAGTGTTCTCGTTCAGTGTTCTCGAAAACACTGACGAGAACACCAAAACAATGTCAAGCACTCCTTGTGCTCTAATTCCTTACATTGATTGTGCCAAACATACCATACTATAGAAATGGTTTCTTCGAGTGTTAGATTCACAACGATTTTCACATCCAAAATTCAAAAGTGGGTTAAAAACTTTTTGGAGCCGATAAATGATAAATGATATTACTCCGTATATAAAATAAAATGGTTCGAATAAACCGCTCCATATATGACATCTAAAGTTGTGTCCTTCATACCGCTTAAAATAAATGTGATTCTTTGAAGCGATTTGATCAACAACGATTCCATCCATAAAATTTCACCTAAATACAAAAGTTTTATTTGTTTTGTGTAATCAATTACTCGTGACTTCTCTACCAATTGGGCATAGCTTAAGTGGTACCGCTACCGTAAATGCCTAGCCCCACATGTGTGACGAGATATCAGGGGTTTGAATATGTTTCCCAGCACATGTGAAAGATTTGTGGACATGTGATTTACCCGACGTTGATATTTTTTTTTGCATTGCGGGTGGGGCGGATAATGGTAGTACCTTCAAATTAATGACTTGTTTTACTAAACCCTAATTACATATTTAACATTTAACATTAAAAATAAATTAACAGTTACGGAGTAATTTTTTTTACCCTTCTTCCACTCCAAGAAACAAAAGTCAAAGTCAACATTTCTAAAATTACAATTTTATCTCTTTGGGAAAAGCCAATTTAACGATATCTTATTAATTGTTTGAATGTTTTCTCTTCAAGGTTTCAATCAAACCCACGAAATTACAAGTATATATTGACTTCCAAAAAGACGTAATAATCAATTTGTTTAAACATGGGTTTAATATTTAGAAATTTCTCATTCTTCGCGGGTACCTTGTTCGGAATCTATATTGCTCAAAATTACTGCGTTCCAGATGTTAAAGAACTCGTTGATCAAACCCTAAACAAGGCTAAACAACTCGAAGAACGTTATCGTAAACCCAAATAACCATGCCCTTTTTCAGGTTTTTTTCTTCTTCTGTTAGAATAGGTGATTGTAGCCTGTTTTAGGGTTTATACTTTATATACATTTGTATGTTGAAACAATTGATATATCAATGAAATTCAAATTCAAATTTATATGTATGTTTTTATATATTGTTTTTGTTTATTCAATTATTAATTAATTATGTGTTTTGTTATTTGGTTTCATGGTTATAATCATTCGTTGCAAAGATTACATGTATGTTGGTTTAATTTAGCAAATAATAAGAGTGATATTGATTGGTCTACCAATGAATGTATATTCGTTGTGTTGTTGCGATTGTTTTTATCGTTTTTTACATTGCGTTTTACACTTTCACCTAATGTTGTTATAGATTTATCGTATTTTATGCTCCATTGTGTTTCCCCTAATATCATAGATATAGTAGTTATAAACATATGATTATCATTTACTTTTGTTGTAACTCAATATTTCAGCATTGTCTCTACCTTTAGGATATAATGGTGGCAATAGCGTATAAGTTAGTATAACCAATAATGATGAAAAATAATATATTTTGTTTATGAGAGGCTGCGTTTATAATTACATATATTATCCAAAGGCAGGCTAGATATGACTGCAATTTAGAGAAAAGAGACAACAGTCTAGACTGCATTTTTGGCCGACAACTAACGTGGAACTATGGAGGTGATATGTATAAGAATGTTATGAAAGTTGTAAGCCTGTGCTATGCCAGATATTGTGACTGCAAAGGTCAAGCACGATGTACAAGAGGAATTTTGATAAAAGCCTTATAAAGGTGCCTTAGTATTTGTAATAACTGTCTTTGCAGTGAAGCTTAAACGTAACCATAAACACAGATTAGTCTCAGCTGTTAAATATTAAGGCAATAGCATAAAGATGCAAAAATAATCAAATCCGTAATGATATGAAACTAATAAATTGACCTCTAGATGGGTCTTATCAGTTTCTAGATTTCTTTTATAACTAAGGCACTAGTTGGGTCGTTAACAGTTTCTAGTATCCATCTTATTGCCATGTGGGAAATTTATTAGAAAAATGCACTGTTGACTCAAAATAGTTGTAGAGGCCCACAGAGACAAAAATTCATTTGGTGAGTAGAAACTTCGCGTATTTGAGTTACTCAGATAGTTATTTTAACAGTTGCTTGGATGCTTTTGAATCCGTTGAGAGTTATCGGTGATTTTTGACCAGTTAAAAAAAATCAGTGTAATAAGGAAATGATTTACTCCTTGTATCTATATGACACAATAGCATTTCAGTAATTCAGAGGCTTGATTGATAGGGATTTGGGGATGTTCATTATCGTGCTTGATATAATCTTGAACTAGCTTTTGTTGAACATCAGTTTAGATACATGTTGTCTACTCTCAAAAGTTGGCCGAGTTTGTGTGTTCATGAATTACAATTATATACAATTCGGTTCATCTCAAATTGGTATCAAATGAGTTGTTTCTGAACCAACTGGAGGCAAGAAAGCTGGAGGAATTAGAGGAGAAGCTGGAGGTTAGGATTAACCAAGATTTAATTAACCATGTTGGGTCAGTTTGCAAGGCATTGATGGTTGATTTATGGGATTGGAGAATTTGTTTCAGAAGGTTGTGGAGACCTTAATGCACTTTCTTTTGTGAGTTGCTTATATGCTTGAGTTGATACTTGATTCATTAGTCTTACTTTGAGCTCTTTAATTCGATATATTCACTAACACATCTATTGGATCTCTAATCTCAACAACTGTTGTATTAGTTTTCCATCAGAGTGAATACCAATTGTAGTGGCCCTTGGCTATGTTTATAAGTTGATAGTTAGTGGGTACGCAGTTGCTCATTTTACATCTGTTGCAAGCTGTATTTCCTCTGGTGTTCCTCCAAAAGGCAGACTAATGTCTCATGTTAACTGTTTCCAGGTTAGGAGTGCATTTTCTGGTGAGGCAATTATGAGGCTACCACTTGTTACTTTTGTATTGAAATGTCTGTAACTCAAAGGTATATATTAAGACTATCTTGGAATTTATGATGTTGTCGAATGTGCAATTTTGTGTTTTTCCTCTGCAAATTGTTGATGTATGCCGTCTTCTGTTGGGTTGTGAATACCATTTCTATAAGATAGAGTAAGGCATATCTATTTGTGGCTTGGTTTACATTTCCTGAAGGTATAGATTAAGTAATCGTTAGAACCCACTAATGACAAAGCTTGAAGCTTAACTTGATATTTTCTTCCTTCCCCAGTTGACTTCTCCTTTTCCTTATGTAGTACTCCGTAATAGACAAACTGAATACTTTGTTTTTTTTTTTGTTGATAAGAGCAAATTGCCTTTTTTTGTTCGTAGTTACTTACTTAGTATGTATGTGGGTATTTAACATACTAAATATGTCACAGGCTCTTATTAAAGGTTTTGCTGTAAGTACAATAAAAGTAAGTGTGTTATATTTATGATTCAGCATCGTGAAACTGTGAACAACTTGTATACTAGTATTAAGCTTACTTGCAAGTCATTAGTAGGTGCGACAAGAGAATTACATCCAATGAAGTTTACACAAAATTACCTATAGCCTGGTCAAACTTGTTTGATCAAGATATGGTCAGAATCATCGTTTTTTACGCATATGGTCACAAATCTCACTGGAATTCCTCCAGCAGGACCAGCTGGAAAATTTTCCCTTAGTCAAACTGCTAACTAGTAAACCCGTTGGCTAATCAATTGCTGAAACATGGACATTTGTATTCAAAATTAAAAATCCCATAGGGAAAAAATGCCTATGTGTCAGTAAATTTCCGAGAGATTAGCCATCAGATTTACTAGTCTGACTAATGGATTTTTCGTTGACTGTGATATATATCATTGACACGTGGCATCATTTTATTGGCCAAAAATATCCTGTCGGTCTCGTTGGGAGATTTACAGCGGATTCATGACCATGTGCGTTAGAAATGAAGATTTTGACTATATTTTGATAACACATGTTTGGAAAGACCTTATAGGTAATTTTCTGTAAAGTTCAATACACCACACAAGGAGTGTTATTCCATACCTTCCTTTCACTCAAAAGTTGACAACTCCTAGAAATCCACTAGAATTTGAACATTTACTATTAGTCTATCACTTTTGGTATGTTGATATGAAACGTTGCACCATTAACTTAACATTACATGTTAAAGTTAGGTAAGTGTTTAAGATGCAATGTGAGACAGATCCAAATAGTCTGAAGTGAACTCATTATAAGTTTGATATACCACACCTACATAACGAGAAGCTGTCATGAGGTAGAACCGAAGATAATCTATCGTAATTATTCTACATTAATATTATGCTCAAGTTACCAAAGATGACACATTATTTATGAAAAAAAGATCAACTACAACTCTACAAGCATAACACCTATAACCATAAGAGTTGCAATATTAATTAACCGATATGTAAAAATCAGATGGACTCGAAACAGATGTTTCGTCATCAGTTGAAGAAGCCATGGAGTGCAGTGAATCCATCTTCTTGCTTACTAGATGCCAGTCATCAATGTGTATAAGTTTTCCATGATCTGAATCTTGAGGTATCTTTCTGTCAATAAATTCTAAAATCTTTTTGGTTTTTCCAAATAGTAAAACCGCACCACGAATACTCTTTTCCCTTTCCTCAATCCTACTTTCATGGCATTTTCTTGAAATCACGTGTTGCAGATTACTCAAAGCAGCTGTTAATATATTACAAATCATGCGAGATATGTTCTCAAATAGCGCCTCATTGGTTTCATTCTGTTTCGTTAACATTAGAGTTTCACATATTCTGTACATGGAATTCGCTGCCAGTACCTTTATGGGCCATCGTGACGGGACTTCTCTTAAACATTCGTTCACATACATCATGTCTTTATCTGATAATTTTATGAACTTCTCCTTTGAGATTTCAGCAAGCAATCTGATGACGTCAACTTCTGTCTCACGTTCTTGATGTTGTAGCTTGCAAAGATCAACATCTAACCATTTGTTATAGAGCTCGACTCCTGCCCAAACAATTTCTGCTGCTTTTCTGACATGTTTCAAGTCCTTTTGCTGATCAAGGTAAATTTCTATCTCACTGACATACTTTAGGCCTTGGTATACACCTCTTACTAATTGCTTGATTAATTCCTTATCAATATCAGGAATTGCAATTGCGATGCTCGTTAATGTCACGACGGGGAGAGCCCAACAATTTGGAGGTTTTCCAGAACACAAAGATGGAATTTTATCACTATCAAAATCTTGTACTCCGTTAAAGGAACTTGAGGTATTCGACTTCTCTAAAAGTTTTATCAAGTATTCGCGCTGTTTCTTTTCTCCCATTCTGATCCAGTGAGCAGTCGCGTCGCAATTGTTTTCCATCATCAGATCCACTAATCCTTCTTCTCCTTCAAGGTAAATCACATAACGACTCATATCTGAAATCTCCGAGTCATTACTGTGAATGCTATTATCGCCTTCTAATAACCTCTTTAACCTCAAGAACCTGCTCACAAAAAAGATTGATACATATCTAATCATCTTACAAGAAACAACCAACCCTTTTTGTGTCCCAACAAAAAACCGAAACATCTGAAACTTTAGCCCATGAACAAGTTTTCTACACCGCCGGTTACATATTCTTAAATCAAACGGCTGCATCTGCCACAACAGCATCCGTTTTATCCAGAATCTTTCAACAACAAACTCTCGTCCACATGCTTGTTGTGCCTTTGTTGGACACCTTAAATTAATAGTCATAAACCATCTAAAAGCAGGTGAAATCGTACCTACCCCAACTGCTACAGTTTGACTAATTAGAACTAATGTAGTTGACCACTTGTAATCCGAATCACCTGTGCAAAACTTGAAAGACCAAGGCATGAGGCGAGTCCTAACTATGGCTTCCGCTAATATAAGCGTGTTAAAAAGACAAAACGCCCCCGAAGCCGAACAGGGTGCAGATCGTCCGATTACAAACTGAGGGCTCGAGGTATAGGCCATCATCCAATATTTTCCCAAATCTTTCTTTAGCCTCTCGGCCACCGATAGATTTCTTTGGAGGAAACAAACTTTGTTTGCCTTTTTCAACTTCTTTTCATATGTTATATCTAAATAATACTTTGCAGTAGGAATAGCCAAAGTCAAAGAACACAATATTGCAAGTAAAATAAGCATAAGAACCATAATAAAAACCTGTTCTATCAAAAATTCAAAAATCACACCAGTGCCCATTTGTATGCAGATATTAGCAATTGCAGTTATCACAAGTATCCCTAAAGCAATAATATTCATCAAAAGTTCAGTATCTTCCATAGTACCTAAAGAGGGCAATAAGTTTCCCATCACCATACATAGAAACGCTGAACTGCTAACTTTCGCTAACTGATCTTGGCGTCGTGGCATGGATGCATTCAAATCAACTGAAAATTTGATTGCAACTGCTATAACAGTAAGAGTTGTGGCATTTAGAGTGAAGAAATTGCAAGGAAACCAAAATTTCTTGTATCTAAAACCATGCAAAGCATCCATGGCCATAGCTAGGGCACATATTAAAGATGCTGTTGCTACATAGATACCGATCCATGGCATCGGATCATTGAATTTCGAGTTATTCAGCGATCCATCTGCCGTGCAGCCACTACTGAACATGTTTGAATCTTTTCTTATTCACTTTGAGTGTTATGAATGACTTGTATAATGAGTGGTTGAATCCTTCTTTGATTTATGGTCCAAAGATACTTGAATTTTCTTTTCTTTTTTTATCTTATATAAGAAGAAGAATATTATAGTACTACGTATAAGATTTGATGATATATAATATATAGTATTAAATTCATATAAGTCAAGATTCACGAGTCTTCTATTTTACTTTTGACCATAGCAGGTTATTATACGTTCCCTTGTTCCAACTTCCAACCAGAGATGGACAACTTAAGGGGGTGTTTGGTACGATGGAAAGGAAAGGTGAGAAAGGGAAAGAGAATCACTTCTCTTGTTTGGTTGAAACGGATAGAAGCAGATTCGAGTTGGCTAAACTTCCAAGAAATAGACTAAGGGTGTGTTTGGTAAAAGTAGCCGGAAGCTGGAGCTGGAAGTTTATAGCTGGAGTTGGTAGCTGGAACTTATATTTAAAGCTAGAAGCTTGAGCTTATCTTTTTTGTAATGTTTGGATAAAACTAGTTGGAGCTTGACCTTAAAATATGTAAATTGACATTATAGGGAAAACAAATACGTAGTATATGATAGATAATTATATAAAGGGTATTTATGTAATTTTTCATTACATAAGCTCCTAGCTTCATTTAAAAGCTAGTTCTATTAGCTTCTTTTTTAAGAGCTTATTTTTTTTAATAAGCTCTTAATATTTTGTCTACCAAACAAAGCTTGAAAAATAAGCTTAAGCTTCCATAAGCTCTCATAAGCTACTATAAGCTCCGTTGCCAAATATAGCCTAAAGAGAAACTAGACTTGAACTAAACAACTTTTCTTTTTTCTGCTTGATTCTTCAACTAATGCATTACAATATTTAAAGGGAAATAAAACTGATCACTACTTGCTAGTTTTAAGGAAAGTAAGTGGAACATGGATGCTATGATCTATCACTAATACTAATTTTTAGGAATAAAATGAAACATGGAAAGATATGCCTTAGTGCCATACGTGCATGAATATGACCAAGTCTTGTGTGACTTTGGTGGTTTATAATCAACACGTATCAGAAACAGAGAATGGAAATAACGGAATATCCATTCTCTTTCTCTGTTTTTGATTCCTCACAAAAACACGGAGAAAGCTGGGAAAGGATAAATACACACGGCTTGTTCTCGAGTTTATCCTCCGTGTGAATGATAATAATAATAATCCCTTTAAAAAGTGGGGATATAAATATTCACCAACATGTGCAAAGCACATGCTTACAAAATTTGAGATTATATCTAAAACCTTACCTCCTCCGAGTCCCTGACAACTTTGACCAGGGGCCGATCCAGCCCAGTAAGTGGGGGTTCCCGCCCCCTCAATTTCAGTCCAGTAACAGAAAATTATGGAAGTTAAAGCCCAAGGTTTAGTATGAATAGTTAAAAGCCCCTTTTTAGTAGCTTGACCCATGTTTATATTTAGTCAGCCCATATTTTAATAGCTTATTTTATTCCTAAGACCCCACCATCCAAATAGTTCACGCATGTTTTGCCATCTTTTCAACTATAATTCTAAAGGAAAATGCTATACATAGCCCTTAAGGTTATGAATAACAAATTCAGACACGCATTAACTGTTATACCTTAATAATAACCACCCGCCCCTTAATATAACTTCTCGCAACCACCTTGATTTACCACCTCTTAAAGCACGAATCAAAATTTTAAACATAGCCCCGGGCTACAAATAGTAAAATCCAATTCTAAAATGATCAGGATACATTTCCAACAATAATTCCCAAATTTTTGTATAAATAATGCTAGCCTCCCACGACCTATTATTCTGGATCCGTCAATGGATTACAACAAACTATTGTTCTTCAAATCTGTAATTCTTGTTGATTCTATACCTTCTTTTTATTTTTAGTTTTCAGAACCACATGTACTGTTTGATTCAATTTGTATGGATTTGGGTGTATCTATCTCCAACTTTCTTGTATCTTCTCATTCTTTGTTTTACGGAGTATATATATTTACATCCAATGACGTTTACACAGAATTACCTATAGCCTGGTCAAACTTGTGTGATTAAGATATGGTCAGAATCGTCGTTTTTTACGCATATGGTCACAAATCTCTTTGGAATTCCTCCAGCAGGACCGGCTGGAAAATTTTCCCAGTCAAACTGCTAGCTAGTAAACCTGTTTAAGCCTGTGCTATGCCGGATATTGTGACTGAAAAGGTTAAGCACGATGAACAAGAGGAAATTTTGATGAAAGCCTAAAAAAGGTGCTTTAGTGATTGTAATAACTGTGTTTGCAGTGAAGCTTAAACACAACCATGAACACAGATTAGTCTCAGCTAAAATATATTAAGGCAATAGCATGAAAATGGAAAAATAGTCAAATCCGTAATGATATGAAACTATTAAATTGACCTCTAGACGGGTCATATCAGTTTCTAGATTTCTTTTATAGCTAAGGTGCTAGTTGGGTCGTTAACAGTTTCTAGTATCCATCTCATTGACTTGTGGAAAATTAATTAGAAAGATGTACTGTTGACTCGAAATAGTTGTAGATGCCCACAGAGACAATAAATCATTTGGTGAGTAGAAACTTCGCGAGTTCGCGTATTTGAGTTACTCAGATAGTAAATTTAATAGTTCCTGGGATGCTTTTGAATCCGTTAAGAGTTATCGGTGATTTTTGGGGAGTTAAAAAAATCAGTGTAATTAGGAAATGATTTGCTCCTTGTTATATATGACACAATAGCATTTCTGTAATTCAGTGGCTTGATTGATAGGGATTTGGGGATGTTCATTATTATGCTTGATCTAATCTTGAACTAGCATTTGTTGAACATCAGTGTAGATACATGTCTACTCTCAAAAGTTGGCCGAGTTTGTGTGTTCATGAATTACAGTTATATACAATTCTGTTCATCTCAAATTGGTATCAAATGAGTTGTTTCTGAACCAAATGGAGGCAAGAAAGGTGGAGGAATTATTGGAGAAGCTGGAGGTTAAGATTAACCAAGATTAAATTAACCTTGTTGGGTCAGTTTGCAAGGCATTGATGGTTGATTCGCGGGATTGGAGAATTTGTTTCAGAAGGTTGTGGAGACCTTAATGCACTTTATTTTGTGAGTTGCTTATATGCTTGAGTTGATACTTGATTCATTAGTCTTACTTTGAGCTCTTTAATTCGATATATTCCCCAACACATTTATTGGATCTCCAATCTCAACAACTGTTGTATCAATTTTCCATCAGAGTGTATACCTATTGCAGTGGCCCTTGGCTATGTTTATAAGTTGATAGTTAGTGGGTACGCAGTTGCTCATTTTACATCTGTTGCAAGCTGTATTTCCTCGGTATTTCCTCCAAAAGGCAGACTAATGTCTCATGTTACCTGTTTCCAGGTTAGGAGTGCATTTTCTGGTGAGGCAATTATGAGGCTACCACTTGTTACTTTTGTATTGAAATGTCTGTAACTCAAAGGTATATGTTAGACTATGTTGGAATTTATGATGTTGTCGAATGTGCAATTTTGTGTTTTTCCTCTGCAAATTGTTGATATATACTGTCTTCTGTTGGGTTGTGAATACCATTCTATAAGATAGAATAAGGCATATCTATTTGTGGCTTGGTTTACGTTTCCTGAAGGTATAGAATTTAAGTAATCGTTAGAACCCACTAATGACAAAGCTTGAAGCTTAACTTGATATTTTCTTCCTTCCCCAGTTGACTTCTACTTTTCCTTATGTGGTACTCTGTAATAGACAAACTGAATACTTTGTTTTTTTTGTTGATAAGAGCAAATAGCCCTTTTTTGTTCGTAGTTACTTAGTTAGTATGTATGTGGGTATTTAAGATACTAAATATGTCACAGGCTCTTCATATTAAAGGTTTTGCTGTAAGTACAATAAAAGTAAGTGTGTTATATTTATGATTCATCATCGTGAAACTTTGAACAACTTGTATACTAGTATCAACTATCAAGCTTACTTGCAAGTCATTAGTAGGTGCGACAAGACAATTACATCCAATGAAGTTTACACAAAATTACCTATAGCCTGGTCAAACTTGTTTGATCAAGATATGGTCAGAATCATCGTTTTTTACCCATATGGTCACAAATCTAACTGGAATTCCTACAGCAGGACCGGCTGGAAAAGTTTCCCTCAGTTGTACTGCTAACTAGTAAACCCGCTGGCTAATCAATTACTGAAACATGGACATTTGTATTCAAAAATAAAAATCCCATAGGGAAAAAATGCCCATGTGTCAGTAAATTTCCGAGAGATTAGCCATCAGATTTACTAGTCTGACTAATGGATTTTTCGTTGACTGTGATATATAATTGACACGTCACATCGTTTTATTGGCCAAAAATATCATGTAGGTCTCGTTGGGAGATTTACAGCGGATTCATATGAAACGTTGCACCATTACATTTTAACGTAACATTACATGTTAAGGTTAGGTAGGTGTTTAAGATGCAATGTGAGACTGATCCAAATAGTCTGAAGTGAACTCATTATAAGTTTGATACACCACACCTACATAACGAGGAGCTGTCATGAGGTAGAACCAGATGAAGATAATCTATCGTAATTATTCTACATTAATAATATGCTCAAGTTACCAAAGATGACACATTATTTATGAAAAAAAAAGATTAACTACAATTCTACAAGCATAACACCTATAACCATAAAAGTTGTAATATTAATTAACCGATATATAGAAATCAGACGGACTGGAAACAGATGTTTCGTCATCAGTTGAAGAAGCCATGGAGTGCAGTGAATCCATCTTCTTGCTTACTAGATGCCAGTCATCAATGTGTATAAGTTTTCCATGATCTGAATCTTGAGGTATCTTTCTGTCAATAACTTCTAAAATCTTTTTGGTTTTTCCAAATAGTAAAACCGCACCACGAATACTCTTTTCCCTTTCCTCAATCCTACTTTCATGGCATTTTCTTGAAATCACGTGTTGCAGATTACTCAAAGCAGCTGTTAATATATTACAAATCATGAGAGATATGTTCTCAAATAGTGCCTCATTGGTTTCATAGTGTTTCGTTAACATGAGAGTTTCACATATTCTGTACATGGAATTCGCTGCCAGTACCTTTATGGGCCATCGTGACGGGACTTCTCTTAAACATTCGTTCATATACATCATGTCTTTATCTGATAATTTCATGAACTTCTCCTTTGAGATTTCAGCAAGCAATCTGATGACGTCAACTTCTGTCTCATGTTCTTGATGCTGTAGCTTGCAAAGATCAACATCTAACCATTTGTTATAGAGCTCGACTCCTGCCCAAACAATTTCTGCTGCTTTTCTGATATGTTTCAAGTCCTTTTGCTGATCAAGGTAAATTTCTATCTCACTGACATACTTTAGGCCTTCGTGTACACCACTTACTAATTGCTTGATTAATTCCTTATCAATATCAGGAATTGCAATTGCGATGCTCGTTAATGTCACAACGGGGAGAGCCCAACAATTTGGAGGTTTTCCAGAACACAAAGATGGAATTTTATCACTATCAAAATCTTGTACTCCGTTAAAGGAACTTGAGGTATTCGACTTCTCTAAAAGTTTTATCAAGCATTCGGGCTGTTTCTTTTCTCCCATTCCGATCCAGTGAGCAGTCGCGTCGCAATTGTTTTCCATCATCAGATCCACTAATCCTTCTTCTCCTTCAAGGTAAATCACATAACGACTCATATCTGAAATCTCCGAGTCATTACTGTGAATGCTATTATCGCCTTTTAATAACCTCTTTAAATTCAAGAACCTGCTCACAAAAAAGATTGATACATATCTAATCACCTTACAAGAAACAACCAACCCTTTTTGTGTCCCAATAAAAAACCGAAACATCTGAAACTTTAGTCCATGAACAAGTTTTCTACACCGCCGGTTACATATGCTTAAATCAAACGGCTGCATCTGCCACAACAGCATCCGTTTTATCCAAAATCTTTCCACAACAAACTCTCGTCCACATGCTTGTTGTGCCTTTGTTGGACACCTGAAATTAATAGTCATAAACCATCTAAAAGCAGGTGAAATCGTACCTACCGCAACTGCTACAGTTTGACTAATGAGAACTAATGTAGTTGACCACTTGTAATCCGAATCACCTGTGCAAAACTTGAAAGACCAAGGCATGATGCGAGTTCTAGCTATGGCTTCCGCTAATATAAGCGTGTTGAAAAGACAAAACGCCCCCGAAGCAGAACAGGGTGCAGATCGTCCGATTACAAACTGAGGGCTCGAGGTATATGCCATCATCCAATATTTTCCCAAATCTTTCTTTAGCCTCTCAGCCACCGATAGATTTCCTCGAAGGAAACAAACTTTGTTTGCCTTTTTCAACTTCTTTTCATATGTTATATCTAAATAATACTTTGCAGTAGGAATAGCCAAAGTCAAAGAACACAAGATTGCAAGTAAAATAAGCATAAGAACCATAATAAAAACATGTTCTATCCAAAATTCAAAAATCACACCAGTGCCCATTTGTATGCAGATATTAGTAATTGCAGTTATCACAAGTATCCCTAAAGCAATGATATTCATCAAAAGTTCAGTATCTTCCATAGTACCTAAAGAGGGCAATAAGTTTCCCATCACCATACATAGAAACGCCGAACTGCTAACTTTCGCTAACTGATCTTGGCGTCGAGGCATGGACGCGTTCAAATCAACTGAAAATTTGATTGCAACTGCTATGACAGTAAGAGTTGTGGCATTTAGAGTGAAGAAATTGCAAGGAAACCAAAATTTCTTGTATCTAAAACCATGCAAAGCATCCATGGCCATAGCTATGGCACATATCAAAGATGCTGTTGCTACATAGATACCGATCCATGGCATCGGATCATTGAATTTCGAGTTATTCAACGATCCATCCGCCGTGCAGCCACTGCTGAACATGTTTGAATTCTTATTCACTTTGAGTGTTATGAATGACTTGTAAAATGAGTGGTTGAATCCTTCTTTTGATTTATGGTCCAAAGATACTTGAATTTTCTTTTCTTTTTTATCTTATATAAGAAGAAGAATATTACTGATTATATAGGGTAATATTAGTATTAAACTCATAATTAAAGATTCATGAGTCTTCTATTAGACTTTTGACCATAGCAGGTTATATGGTGACGTGTATATGTTCCCTTGAACTTCCAACCAGAGATGGACAACTTAACTAACTACTAGTAATTCTTTTATAAAATAGTAAGTCAGGTTATGTCCTATTTTGGGGTGGATTCAGAGTACATAGGTCTCATGGAGTCGTGAATAAAAACGCCTCTAATATTCAATCTTATTATTCATCACTTAATTTATCTCTTCTCTTCTTCTATAAAAAAAAAGTGAAAAACTCAAATATCGTTTAGTTATTTTGTCTTTTTTCAAGGGAATGAGTAATATTTTCCATTTCTCCTACTTAAGCAAAAGCAATGAAAATTTAGAAATTTGTGTTCAAGATGAAGTTTTTCTTTTGTAAGAAAGAGTGAAGATTAAAATTTAAAGAAACACATAAAAAGCAGTTCTCGAGTTTTTAGTTATAAAAACAAAAATTGAAAAAAAAAATCTCTTAAAAGTTTTTTAGTAAACTCGGATTTGAATACACTTTCTAATGTTTTCGTTTTCTTAGAGTAGTGTTTTTTTTCCGTTTTTTTAGAAACGAGTAAGTTTTTCGTAACTAAACGCATCCTGAATATCCGACTCATACTTTTGTTCGAACTAATAAAGGTTAGATGTATTTTTTCTTTCTATAAACAAAACATAGGAGTTTATAATACGATAAACAATTTAACTAGCTTTAGTTCAATTTTCCCTTTTATAAAGCAGTGATCGAGCTTTGTCTATATTTGTAACGATGATGTATTAAAAACTCTAGTTTTATTCAGAGATGAGTACATTTTTCTAAACTCAATGATATCATTTGTTGTCTTCTAGTGATGCCAGCAAATATTAAAGTAGCCAAGCTTACACTGACTCGTAACTAGATATGACAATCGTCATTCGATCTAACCAACATTCATCAACGGACATTCAGCAAATTCACTTTCGCAATATAAACAAAACAAATGGATAAATAATGGGTGGTGATTATTACACTACCTAATTTTAGCAATACACCACTAACGCGCTTTACAGTTTTGTACAGTATATGTAAAAGCCCCGATTTTTTTTTATTTTTTTTTTTACTCATATAACTCAAATATCATTATTGACAATCATTTAGAAGGTAACTGAAGTCTTTAAAAATGGAAGTTTACAAAAAAGGGGAGAAATACGTCCGTATTCATTTGAATACGCCGGATTCCTAGGAATCCGACCGTATTCCAATGAATACGACCGTATTCAAGACCCGTTTACAGACCAGAACCTTTCTTTGGGAATACGCTTGGGAATACACTCAGGAATACGGCGTATTCAGCTGAATACGGATGTATTCAACTGAATACGACCGGATTCCCAGTCGAACCTGCACTTTTGACACTTAACTGAAAATCTGCTTGTTTTACACAATAAAAACTAGGAAACTTGAACTATCACATAAAATCTGGATTTATAACATTTCTTACATTACGAGACTAGCAAAAACTTGGGTCTTACATACATTTAATCCATGAGTTCAAAATGCCCATTTTGACACCAAACGACCCATTCACATACATAAACATTTCAACATATGTTATCAACATTCACTTACATAATTACATCCCACATACAATTCGACAATTGTTTAACTTCATTACATACAAAGATGACCACGACTTCATGTCCCGACAATCATAAACCACTAATTTCCTTACAACAAAATGGGGCTTCCATGTGGTCAATCGAGAGCATGATTTACAAAAAGGGATTTACTTACTACAATGAGCAAGTTCCAACTCTAGCTAGCACTTGGCTCCTTACCCAAATTACCCCTCGAGCCACTTGGACGATCTACAACATAAACAACATAACGGGGTAAGTATATAAATACTTAGTAAGCAATGGGGAACAACTTAACATTAACATACATACAACATACTTGGTGATCATAGAGTGAACACCTTTAAACTTACAAGTAAGGATCCTTTACTTAACATACCTTGTTCCAAGAGGAACACATACCATGGGTCGAGATATGAACAATGGAAGCTCTCGAGCCCCATTGTTACACTCAAACACCATTTCATACATAACATACTTTGGGCATGAATGCCACACATACAATAACTTACCCTCACCAACAAGGTTCACCTGATCATCACTAAGGATTCTCAAACAAACCTAGTTAGTGATATTTCCCATCCCCCATTACTTACCTTGTATAACTTGGTTGAATGCTAAGCTTCTACTTTCACAAGCTACCACTTTAAGCACCTATCAATCATACAAACACATACACTAGATTAGCCACTATTCAAGTGACACAATCTATTCAATAACTTCCATTCTACTTATCACATTCTATTACTTATCTTATACTTTACAATTTCACTATAATTTGCATAAGCCTTACTCTACTTCATCACTTTTCTAACAATTCAATACATGCAATGGCTAACAATGGTGCTCATAACTCACTAACAACTTATTAACATAATAATATCATCATTCATCACCATCTATGAATTTACCCAATTTAGGTAAGATCATCAAACCCTAACTTCATACAAACTTTAGGTTCTCTTACATAATAAACATTACATGATGATTAATAACACTTACATATCATGTTTGAAACCTTACATTCACCAATTTCTCAATCACCTAAATTAGGGTTCATACCAAAATCATCACTTAGCTCAAATTGAAAGGAGATGGTGAATAACCTTACCTTTATGATGAACACTTGTAGATTACTATCCCTAGAATACCCAATTAAGGCTTCAATTTAGCAATTTGAGTTTTGAGCTCTTTTCCCCTTTTTCTCTTGAACCGTACGACACACACACACATACAACTGATTTTTAATCTAATTTTCTGCAGGAAATTAAATATATATACTGCATGTTCACATTTAGTCCTTACACTTTCAGTTTTGACAAAAAGGCACCCTTAACTTTCCACCTAGGTTATTTAACTTAACACATTAACAATTTAATAAAAAGAACTTACAATTATTTTTGGGGTGTTACAACTCTCCTCCACTTATTAGGATTATGTCCTCATAATCCATGCTTGGTGTAATGACGGATAATACCGAATCAAATCTTCCTCTAATTCCCAAGTGGTCTCATTCCCTTTGCGATGTCTCCATTGAACCTTCATTAACTTGATTTCTCTCATCTTCAGTTTCTTAACCATCTCATCAATAATTGCTATGGGCTCTTCAACATAATTCAACTTATCATTTATCTCAATTTCTTCCAATGATACATACGAAGCCTCATCAACAAGACATTTTCTTAAATGCGATACATGAAAAGTGTTGTGAATGCCCGCTAACTCTTTCGGTAACTCCAATCGATAAGCTACCTTTCCTACTCTTGCCAAAATCTTAAATGGTCCAATAAATCTTGGACTAAGTTTACCTCTTTTTCTAAAACGAATGATCCCCTTCCATGGCGACACCTTTAACATGACCATATCTCCTTCTTGGAATTCAATAGGTCGCCTCCTTTTGTCCGCATACGATTTTTGCCTATCTTGAGCCACTTTCAATCTTTCACGGATTTGCTCAATCTTTTCGGTGGTTTTCATCACAATATCGGTACTAGCCAATTCTCTTTGACCAATTTCACCCCAACAAATCGGAGTCCTACATTTTCTCCCATACAACATCTCGTACGGTGGCATGCCAATACTAGAGTGATAACTATTATTATAAGAGAATTCTACCAATGGCAAATGATCATCCCAATTCCCTCCAAAGTCTATGGCACAAGCCCTTAACATATCCTCTAATGTTTGTATCGTTCTTTCACTTTGACCGTCGGTTTGAGGATGGTATGCCGTGCTCAAATTAAGTCGCGTTCCCAATTCTCCTTGGAACTTATTCCAAAACCTCGATGTAAATCGACCATCCCTATCGGACACAATAGAAATTGGAACTCCATGTCTAGCTACAACCTCTTTCATGTACAAATCGGCTAACTTTTCTATAGAAAACGTTTCTTGTATCGGTAGGAATAAGGCACTCTTGGTCAATCTATCAACTATCACCCAAATTGCATCATGCTTTCTTACAGTCTTGGGTAGTTTAGTGACTAAATCCATGGTAATATGCTCCCATTTCCAAACGGGAATGTCTAGTGGTTGAATCTTACCATAGGGTTTTTGGTGCTCCGCATTAACTTGCAAACAAGTTAGACATTGTTCGACATACTTTACTATCTCCCTTTTCATACCCGGCCACCAATATTCGGTTTTCAAATCATGGTACATCTTGGTGGCGCCGGGGTGGACCGAGTACCTCGATTTATGTGCTTCATCAAGCAACATTCTCCTTAACTCTACCGAGTTGGGAATCCAAATTCTACCATACCGGGTCTTCAAACCACGAGAATCATCAATTAACTCATTATCTTGACCTTTAAGTCTTTCTATCTTAAGATCTCCTTTGGCCCACGCTTGTTGTTGCACCTCTCTAATTTGCTCAAAAAGACTAGGAGTAACTGTCATATGTAGGGACTTAACCGTCAATACATGATGGGAAGCTTTTCTACTAAGCGCATCGGCGACTACATTCGCTTTACCCGGGTGATAAAGAATTTCACAATCATAATCTTTCACCAAATCTAACCATCTTCGTTGCCTCATATTCAAATCCCGTTGATCAAAGAAATACTTTAAACTCTTGTGGTCGGTGTAAATGGTGCACTTAACTCCATAAAGGTAATGTCGCCATATTTTTAAAGCAAAAACTACCGCTGCTAATTCGAGGTCGTGCGTTGGGTAATTCTTTTCATGTTCCTTCAATTGCCGAGAAGCATAGGCAATGACTTTCCCTCTTTGCATCAAAACACAACCCAATCCATTACGTGATGCATCACAATACACAACGAGGTCATCAGTACCTTCGGGTAGCACAAGAATCGGTGCATTACTAAGCTTATCCTTTAGCGTAGAAAACGCTCGTTCTTGAGGATCACCCCATTCAAAAGAAACATTCTTACGCGTGAGCTTGGTGAGGGGAGTGGCGATCTTAGAGAAATCTTGGATGAACCTTCGGTAATAACCCGCAAGGCCAAGAAAGCTACGTACTTCAGTTGGGCTTCTAGGAGAGTCCCACTTCAGAACCGCCTCTACCTTAGAGGGATCCACCTTAATACCATCTTCATTCACTACATGACCAAGGAATTGCACTTCTCTAAGCCAAAATTCACATTTCGAAAACTTAGCATATAACTTCTCATTCCTCAAAGTTTGAAGGAGTTGCCTAAGGTGCGACTCATGATCACTTACTGTTTTTGAATAAATGAGGATATCGTCTATGAACACTATAACAAACTTATCAAGCATAGGGCGACACACCCGGTTCATAAGATCCATAAAGGCGGCAGGGGCATTAGTTAAACCAAAGGGCATGACAACAAACTCATAGTGCCCATAACGAGTTCTAAACGCGGTTTTGGGAATATCCTCTTCCCGAACTTTCAATTGATGGTACCCCGATCTAAGATCAATCTTTGAAAAGTGGCTTGCACCCTGAAGTTGGTCAAACAAATCGTCGATTCTAGGTAAAGGATACCTATTCTTAATTGTGACCTTATTCAACTCACGATAATCGATACACATTCTCATACTTCCATCCTTCTTTTTAACGAATAATACGGGTGCGCCCCATGGCGAACTACTAGGGCGAATAAATCCTTTATCAAGTAATTCTTGAATTTGACTCATAAGTTCCTGCATTTCGGTGGGTGCAAGGCGGTAAGGGGTTTTGGCAATTGGGGTTGCTCCGGGCATAAGGTCTATTCGAAATTCTACTTGCCTTTCGGGCGGAATACCCGGAAGCTCATCGGGAAAAACATCAGAAAATTCATTTACAACGGGAATATTTTCAAGTTTAGGCGTAACTTTTCGGGTATCAACTACATGTGCCAAAAAGGCGTGGCAACCATGAGTCAAATACCGCTTGGCTCGGGCATAAGAACATACATAAAGAAATGATTTTGGTTTCTCTCCATAAATATCTATCTCTCCCCCACTTGGCGAAGTAACACGGATGATTTTGTTCTCACATTGTATAACCGCCCTATGTTTGCTAAGCCAATCCATTCCTACCACTACATCGAACTCTCCCATTTTCATAGGTATAAGATTAATCAAAAAGACTTGATCACCTATCACAAATTGACATTCTCGGTAGACACTTGAAACAAAAACTACTCGATCATCTGCAACTTCTACATCTAAGGGGGTGTCTAAAGCACCTAATGGGGTAATACTCCCTGGGAAGAAACTTTCTGATACAAAAGAGGGCGAAGCTCCGGAGTCAAACAACACGTAAGCGGGTTTCTGATTTATAAGGAATGTACCTGTAAGCACATCAGGGGTATTCTTTGCTTCTTCTGCTGTGAGTTGGAAAGACCTGCTACGAGTTCGGGCCTGATCATTATTCTTCCTATCATACACCTTCGATTGAGTAGGGTTGGGTTTTGAATTCTTAAGTTTGGGGCAGTCAGCCTTTATGTGACCCGGCTCATAGCATCCATAACATACACGAATCGGATTAGGGCAATCACGCCCCCAATGACCCTCCATTCCACACTGGTAGCAAGCTCTAGTTCCAGCTAAACATTCACCCGTATGCTTGCGGTGACATTTATTACACTCACGAGGCTCCCTTTTACCACTTCCACTTCCTTTTACATTGCCTCCATCAAGCCGATATTTCTTAAACGTCCCCGAAGATTGCTCGGCCTTTCTCTTTAACACATTGTCATCATCCCTACCCAACTCTATCTCACGACTTCGGGCTTCATTAACAAAATCTTCAAACCTTAAACACTTACCCGGATTACAAAATTCTCTAATTTTCTTCTTCAATATCTCGTGGAAATGGCTTATGAGCATCTTCTGATTCCCCACATATTCGGGAAGAAAACGAGCCTTCTCTAAGTAAATTCCCGCAAGTTCAGTTACTGTTTCATTGGTTTGCTTCATATGTAGGAAGTCCCTCCTAATCTTAGTCAATTCGGCTTCAAGACAGAAAGCCGTTGCCAACATCTCCTTGAATTCTTCCCAAGTCTTACCATTTGCCACATCGGGACCCAACATCTGTTTTTGTGTATCCCACCAACTCTTGCCCAAATGCCTTAATAGACTTGCGGCATATCTAACCTTGAGTTTATCCGGGCATCTCGAAACTTCAAACGCACCTTCCACTTCTGAAACCCACCTCATACAAATAATTGGATCTGTCTCCCCCTTGAATTCAGGTGGCTTACATGCCATGAAGTCTTTGAACGTTAACTTTTCTTCTTGAAGGTTATTTACGGGCATCTCTTGGCCATTATTATTATGCAAGGTTTCTGAAGCTTCCTCCTCTTTTCTTTGAAACTCTTCCGTTACCGCATCTCTTATTGTTTCAGTAATCCTTTTTAAATAGAGCGGCAGGGACTTCTCTTGTGCCTTTGCAACTTCCTCGGATATCCATCCCTTTAGTTCCTTAGCTGTTAACCTAGTTGGTGGGTCTGGTGTGGCTTCTCTTGACATTTTGAAAAATCTCTAGCTCCTTACTATAATAAGATTAACAACTTTATATTCAATAACATTTCTCACCTTAACAGGGTCAATAAGGTTACCTAACACTACATATAACAGATAATCATCTACTTATTTATCTCGGCCTCCTGTGACTTCCATGAACTATTACAGTGTCATAAGGTAATTATCATGTTGGCCAGACACCATAATTATCTCATCACATTGCAACTATCATGGTTATCATATTAAGCCTCGATTCACAAGTACTACACACTTTAACATTACTAACAGGTCTTACTAACTCAATAAACTTCTACTATCATGCTCAAATAACTAAGAGCTAGGTCTAAGTCCAAATATCCACTATCGTTGGATACCTGAATCCCTTAAACCATGGCTCTGATACCAACTTGTAAAAGCCCCGATTTTTTTTTTTTTACTCATATAACTCAAATATCATTATTGACAATCATTTAGAAGGTAACTGAAGTCTTTAAAAATGGAAGTTTACAAAAAAGGGGAGAAATACGTCCGTATTCATTTGAATACGCCGGATTCCTAGGAATCCGACCGTATTCCAATGAATACGACCGTATTCAAGACCCGTTTACAGACCAGAACCTTTCTTTGGGAATACGCTTGGGAATACACTCAGGAATACGGCGTATTCAGCTGAATACGGACGTATTCAACTGAATACGACCGGATTCCCAGTCGAACCTGCACTTTTGACACTTAACTGAAAATCTGCTTGTTTTACACAATAAAAACTAGGAAACTTGAACTATCACATAAAATCTGGATTTATAACATTTCTTACATTACGAGACTAGCAAAAACTTGGGTCTTACATACATTTAATCCATGAGTTCAAAATGCCCATTTTGACACCAAACGACCCATTCACATACATAAACATTTCAACATATGTTATCAACATTCACTTACATAATTACATCCCACATACAATTCGACAATTGTTTAACTTCATGACATACAAAGATGACCACGACTTCATGTCCCGACAATCATAAACCACTAATTTCCTTACAACAAAATGGGGCTTCCATGTGGTCAATCGAGAGCATGATTTACAAAAAGGGATTTACTTACTACAATGAGCAAGTTCCAACTCTAGCTAGCACTTGGCTCCTTACCCAAATTACCCCTCGAGCCACTTGGACGATCTACAACATAAACAACATAACGGGGTAAGTATATAAATACTTAGTAAGCAATGGGGAACAACTTAACATTAACATACATACAACATACTTGGTGATCATAGAGTGAACACCTTTAAACTTACAAGTAAGGATCCTTTACTTAACATACCTTGTTCCAAGAGGAACACATACCATGGGTCGAGATATGAACAATGGAAGCTCTCGAGCCCCATTGTTACACTCAAACACCATTTCATACATAACATACTTTGGGCATGAATGCCACACATACAATAACTTACCCTCACCAACAAGGTTCACCTGATCATCACTAAGGATTCTCAAACAAACCTAGTTAGTGATATTTCCCATCCCCCATTACTTACCTTGTATAACTTGGTTGAATGCTAAGCTTCTACTTTCACAAGCTACCACTTTAAGCACCTATCAATCATACAAACACATACACTAGATTAGCCACTATTCAAGTGACACAATCTATTCAATAACTTCCATTCTACTTATCACATTCTATTACTTATCTTATACTTTACAATTTCACTATAATTTGCATAAGCCTTACTCTACTTCATCACTTTTCTAACAATTCAATACATGCAATGGCTAACAATGGTGCTCATAACTCACTAACAACTTATTAACATAATAATATCATCATTCATCACCATCTATGAATTTACCCAATTTAGGTAAGATCATCAAACCCTAACTTCATACAAACTTTAGGTTCTCTTACATAATAAACATTACATGATGATTAATAACACTTACATATCATGTTTGAAACCTTACATTCACCAATTTCTCAATCACCTAAATTAGGGTTCATACCAAAATCATCACTTAGCTCAAATTGAAAGGAGATGGTGAATAACCTTACCTTTATGATGAACACTTGTAGATTACTATCCCTAGAATACCCAATTAAGGCTTCAATTTAGCAATTTGAGTTTTGAGCTCTTTTCCCCTTTTTCTCTTGAACCGTACGACACACACACACATACAACTGATTTTTAATCTAATTTTCTGCAGGAAATTAAATATATATACTGCATGTTCACATTTAGTCCTTACACTTTCAGTTTTGACAAAAAGGCACCCTTAACTTTCCACCTAGGTTATTTAACTTAACACATTAACAATTTAATAAAAAGAACTTACAATTATTTTTGGGGTGTTACAGTATAATATCCTGAAGCACATTTGGTGATGTATAGCTAAAAAGATGTGGTGTACGAATCACCACCTATACATATTATTTGACGGATATAAATGGTTAGGTGGTTTTCCTTTTATGAACTGTACATCTATTGACAAGATGTATCGTACTCTACATTTATTAACTTCAACATTTGTAATAGTGACACATGACACGTTGTATAGATGACACATCACATCACGAAGCCATGGCTACATGATACCAACCCTAAATATAAAAAGGGTTAATTACGCGTAAATGTATTAAACTATGGTCTGACATTCATAGTATGCAGCGAACTATTCGAATTTACATTGTATGTAACGAACTTGTAATTTATTTACATTGTATATATTTTGGTCAAATCAACGGTTGTAAGACACACCACGTGTCAGCTTATTTAGTCGACACGTGAAAAAAGTACCAAAAAGTACATACAATATAATGAAATTACAAGTTCGTTACATACAATAGATACCCGGGTAGTTCACTGCATACTATGAATGTCAGACTATAGTTTGATACATTTACACACACTAAACCCAAATAAAAAAGACTCAAAATCTTGCGTCTATCACTCTTACTCCTTGGGATTTAATTCCATGGCTATTACTTATTACATTGATTAGGATTTGATAATTTAGAACTAGTAGTTTCCCACACAGTAGGAGTTGCACGCGATTAGGATTTGATAATTTCCTATCAGTTGATTCACCATAAGCCATGATTAATTCTTTGAGCCTTTTTCAACTGCATCAACATCACATGTTTCAAAAATACCATTCGTGAAACAAAATTCTGAACCACAATGAGTAACTAATCTAAACACTTGGTATCAAGACCATTTTGGTTCAGTTAACCTAAAATAATGTCTACATTTCACGCTTTCTGCAACAAAAGTCTAGGTTCATACCCATGATTGTGCTGAAAAATCCAAACCTCCCAATCATTCAAATTACTTAAAATTAGAAGAATGGTGTACAAAACTAGCTTATCACTCGTCAAATGAAATTAACACAACATGCAGTCGATTGTACAAACTTAGTATTTCAGCATTATCTAAATGGTTAAGATCACAAGATTACTAACCCAATGTTCATGAAGCATCTGCCAACTAAGTTCGATCTGTATTACTATAACCTAGTAGGATGTCCACAACTAGGACACTTATATTATAACAAAGCCTGAATTTCTCGCTTATTGTTCTACGTCACATATAATTCAACAGGAGGTTCTGTGAGCATACAACAACAGTATACCAACTAAACAAAACATTAAGGAAATTTCATCGCATGTATGCACTAAAATAGACCTTTTACATGTGTATAACATCAATATATCAAGTCAACATCTTTTGTACATTCATAATAGTTGAATATTGCCCTTGGTCCCAACCTTAGTAAGATGCTATATCATAGATATTGATGATGCGAACTTAAAACAATGACCTTATACAAAGCAATCTGTAGGATTGAATTTATAATATTTGTAGGATTGAAAAGAAGAAAGGGTAAATTACACCGATCATCCTTGTGGTTTGCAAACAATATCACCAATCGTCCTTTTACTTTAGAAATTACATAGATCATCCTTACTTTTAATACTTTGCACACCCACAGTCCTTGAACAATAATGATGAAACCGTAACAAAGTGTGACATTATATATATAAAGCGCGACATTATATATTGATTAAAATCGTTTAATTATTATTAAATTGTTTATTTATAAAGAGATATAAGTGATATTAAAAGAATATGGATGTCATTTTAAATTAGCATTATATTATATGTGTTGTTTATGCGTACACTACAATACATGATATACTCACTTTAAATTGAGTATTCGTTTCCAACCTTTTCCTGCTAGGATTGGAAATCCTGTATTTTACATATCCATGTTGTAATGCATATATCAAAAGTTATGGTACAAATATCATCAACCTTTAAAATTTTGTCACGATATTTATTTCACTTATGTATTTTTGTAACGAAACGATACATATTAATTTCTTATATTATAAACATAATCATATAATAACATAAGTAAATCATCATCATAAAAGGAACATCGTACCTAGGGGTGTCGAAAGTGTCCGAATCCGAAAATTCGACCCGACTTCAATCGGATTCGAGTAATACGGATTGTACTATTCGGTTAATCGAATCCAAATTACCCGAATCTGAGTAACCCGAATCTTATTTGGATTGGATTACAGATAATAATTTTGAATTATGTTGATCCGAATAATCCGAAGAAGGTACTAAATATAGAAATATAATTTTTATATATATGTTACTTATGATTTATATGAGTATATCCATATACAATTAACATATACATCACTTATAATGATTTAGATAAAACTTTTAACTTTATTTCGTGAAGTTTAGATTATGTTAAAGATATGAAAGTTTAAGAAATTCTCTTATTTGGATGAAAACATGATATCTGAATCCGAATAACCCGAAACTGAATAATCCGAATCTTATTCGATTTGGTTTACGGATAAATTATAAACTTGAAAATTCCGAATAACCCGACCCGAACAACTCGAAACCTAAACGGGTCCAATAAGTTTTCCTTGGGTTAAAAAACCCGATCCAAGCTCTAAGCCCAAAAGGTGGAATATAACCTCATAAATTTCTGTAAATTTCATTCAATTTCAGTTTCTAACATCAAACACACTCTCAATATATCTCCAGATTCAACGGCTAAATCTTCAAACCCTAGCTGATTGTAGCAATCAATTCATTCATTCGGTTATATATCCAATTAAATAAAATAACATGAGTATCGAGCCATTCAACAAGTAAAAATCCCTAATTTACTTTTATTTTTTCTTAATTCGCTTCACACTTTTTAATAAAACATTAGGGTTTACGTAATATAAGTTGTTAATACTTACGATCGATCGATTGATTGATTATAGATTGGTGAAGTTGGCGGCTAGGGCTTTTTATGATGATATTACTGCAAAAGGAGATAATCAACCCAAATCGGGGAGAAGCGATAATAGAGGAATTGCTGTTGTTGTTCTTGATGCCCTAACAAGGTTTCCTTATCATGTTATTGTTTTCGCTTTCTGTATATTAAAATTGAAATGTATAGTAAAATATAAACAGTTATGCAGTGTAAAGTTAGCTTTATGATGCGAAATATGGTTTGTTTTGTTTATGATCACATATTCATTTATCCTGTCACAGACTTAATATGTTGAAAAATGACTTCTTTCAAGTGAACACAATAATAGTACTACTTCAAATGGAGCCATGACCTATATTAATGTTTTATGTTAGTGCATTGGGATCTCTTCGTGTTCCGAAATTGCACATAGATAACCAAACTTTGTCATTGTATTGATTATCTTTAACGACTTAGTTCACGACATATATAGAAGTATTGCAATTTGATATAAATGTTAGTTTTCTAGTTATATTTTTCAACTCCCATGATGTTATTGGTGGATTTTTCTTAGCCCTTTGCAACTAGAAGGCAACCTGAGATAAGTCGACCTTCCTGTTAAAGCATTGAAATAAGACATTATAAACTTTTTATTTTGAATGACTAGGCAAATATGGTTAGAGATATGGTATTCAAGTTTATATTTTCCTTAAAAGTATTCTTCTTAAAGGGTCAGTATGTAATGAAGAAGACAGTGGCAACAACTTGGTACCTACCGTCAGTAATTAGACTTACTATTCAGCACTTGATTCCTTTGATTGGTCTATAAAAGTAGGCAAACTTGTAATTTCTAATATGATTAGGAAGTAGGAACATTAATCATATTAGTCACATACCCAAACTGAATACTAAAATGTAGTCGGAAACTCGGAATTGCTTACTCTTTTTAAGAAAATATGTTCAGTACATCGATAAGTTGAAACTCCGATGAACTAAATACTGATAAGTAATATATATAAGGACCCTTAATATAATTAGTAGCATACATTAACTAGAGGTATAGAATGAGAAGCTTCCCTTGCCTTTTATAGAAGCATTTGCTAACGTTAAATAGTTTCTTAGCTTGCGTGGCGAATTTCTCTACTTTCAATCTTTTTATTTCCGTGTTTCTCTTTTTGTTATCATCCTGCATTTTTGCGCTGTTATTGTAGACGTCAATGGGTACGCGAAGAAGATTTGGCAAAGGATTTAAAGTTGCACTTAAAACAACTTAGGCGAACGTTGCGGTTTTTTGAAGAAGAAAAGCTAGTGACCAGGGATCATAGGAAAGAGGTTAGCTTCATATGTGACAACTTATTTAGGATAATGCAAATCACGTAATCTCTCTTATTTGTGTTTGTGTTTATGTTTATTATTACAGACCGCCAAGGGTGCAAAAGCCTATAGTGCTGCAGTTGCTGCTACTGCTGAAAATCTTACTGGAAGGGAAGGAGAAGAGAAGATTAAACTGCACACTCACTCTTATTGCTGTCTTGACTATGCACAGGTTAATCTTTTTTGAAGAATAATATTACATCTGCCTTTTAATTCTGATATTGATAGGACTTTTTGATGAAAATTTTATATTAATAAATCATGAACCTGTTGCAGATACATGATGTTGTGAGATACAGACTGCACCGGATGAAAAAGAAGTTGAAAGATGAATTAGACAACAAAAATACAGTACAGGAATACGTATGCCCGAAGTGTGGAAAAAGGTTTAGTATTTTATTGCCTTATTTATACATGGAAGTATTTATTACTAATTGAAGTTGAATAAGCCAATGTTTCTTTGTCCAGATATAACGCGTTGGATGCTATTCGATTGATCTCTTTTGAAGATGACTCTTTTCATTGTGAAAGTTGCAACGCGGAATTAGTAGCAGAGAGTGACAAATTAGCTTCTCAAGATATCGGAGATGGTGATGATAATACAAGAAGAAGGCGTCGTGAGAAATTGAGGGATTTGCTTCAGAAGTTGGAGGTACAATTATTGTAAGACTGTGTGTTCTGTCGTGAAAAAGAGTTTTAATAATTGTGGTTGGACTGGGTCATGAGAAATTGAGGGATTTGTTTCAAAATAATTTCAACTTTGACGGCATATTGATCCACTCAAATGAATTGGTATTCCACCTTAGATTAGGGGTGTTTGGATAAATAGATTCTGTTTCTGATTATCGAATTATTTAGGAGTCAAATAACCAATTTCATACTCGCAGACATAAAACTAGTTATGATGGGTCAAAAGATTTACTTATTTGCCTTTTATTATAACCATATTTCGGAGACGACTAGTTACATTTCGCAGAAATGTTGTTTTTGGTTTATTGATCTATCATATAAATGATCAGAATCTGTCAAACTTTCGGTTGCTAGCTGATTATTATAACTTTAAACATCAAAGTACGTCAGAATACTTCTTTTGACAGGCATTCTGCTACAAGTAGTTATCAAATTGTGATTAGGCAACAACTCAAATTACTTTAGAAAGCAAATCCAAGCACCCCTTAATGTCTACCCAAATCTTGTAACTGGTTTAGTTATGTTGCAAATTTTGATGCTTACTGATTCGAAGTCGATTAATCTGATTTGGTGATAATAATGCAGGTAGAACTGAAACCTTTGACAGATCAGCTTAGCAGAGTAAAAGACTTGGAAGCCCCTGATTATGGAACCCTTCAAGCATGGGAACTTCGAGCAAGTACTGTTGCACGTGCGTCTAATTCTGATCCTAATGCTAATGATTCTTCTAGAACTGGACAGGGAGGAACACCTATGCCATTTCTTGGAGAGACAAAGGTACCGGCTTCTTCATGTAGTATATATACATATTCACACATGAATATACATGAATATATGAGAGATTTACTTGTATATCTGCTCTTCTTTCTGGATTTTTTAAGGTTTGTGTTTACAATGTTTACAGACTCTAATGGCTTATTGATATAAAGAATTGTTGGTTGGGACACAGTAAGGGTGGAAACTGAGTGTGTTGGGAACTAAAATGTGTTAGGTTCAAACAAGTACTTTCTATTGCAGGTCATAACTCGTTGTGTTAAGAATTAAAATGCATCTGGGAATCTTTGTTCTATTATTTTTTCCTCTTATTTCTTTATGTAAATAATGTTAAATACGATCCAAGTTCTATCTTATTACAATGATAATATAACTTTTTTTAATATAGTGATTTAAGAGGTTTTATGCAGTGAAGACACAACAATTGAATTTCGACTCATATGACATGTTTCTTTTTTGGTTAAATCTTTTAGCTTAACTGTTTGATCTATTAGAGATTAAACACAACCCAAATCAACCTATATATAAATAATCGGTGAAAATGGCCACCTATAGGAACAGGGTCAAATATGTTGAATTGTGCATGGCAAATTATGTCTCAAGGGTAGTCTATGATATTATAATACATTACATAATATATTAGTTGGCTAAACATATGAAAAACATCTAATAGATATTCCAGCTTTAGAGTATCTATTAGATCCAATATGGTAAGGATGAAACGAATGTAGTATATATGAAAATTGGCGGTACTATGTATTAGAACAAATAATTTTGTTCTAATGAAAATAAATCATGTTAACAGGTTGAAGTGGCATTCTCGGGTGTGGAGGAAAAAGGAGATATCAAATCCGAAATTGCACCAATGAAAGTTTTGCCTCCGTGGATGATTAAGGAAGGAATGAACCTTACAAACGATCAACGTGGTCTAAAACAAGAATCAAATATGGAGGGAACTTCTGCATCTATGGATCAGAAAGATGAGAAAAAGTCCATCAGCCAAGAGGATGATGCAAAGACTCTTCAGGCTAGTCCAAGAATCAGATTGCTTACTATTTAACTATTCAAAGTGGGGAGTGATTCGTACACCACCACTTTTTCTCTGTACACCAAAAATTATGCTGTATGGTGTTGTACAGTACAAACACTGTAAAACACAGTTAGTGGTGTACAGAGAAAAAGTGGCGGTGTACGAATCATCGCCCATTCAAAATAATCTTGTACTCTATTACAATTCCACGCGTATACTCATTAAATTCTTATATATAATGTAGGATGAGTATTTCAAAGCATATTATGCTGCTTTACTCCAGAGGCAAAAAGAGCAAGAAGAAGCCACTCAAAGGGAGCAAGATTCATCTTTTAATAATACCTCCAATGATGTTGACCCCTCGAATTCTAGAAAACGCAAACATGATGATGATGTTGAGTGGGAAGAGAATCCTACTCCAGGTATATATTTATATTTTTTTAGCCTTCGCTAATCCATTTGTATCTTATCTTGTTACCCATGTGTTTCAAATATCCACGATTATTGGCAAGATGAATGGCTCAGGCAAGTTGGTAAGGGGTCAAAAGGTGTTCAGGTTAAGATGGGTCTAAACGGATCTGTTCTGGGTTGACCGACGGTCACTTCTTTCTGTTTTCTACTATACATGTTGCGTTAATTAAAACTATATTATTTCACAAATAGTCTAAATCTTTGAATAAGACGATTTAGAAGGCCTTATGCATAAAAATTAACATTTGGCAACGTTTGACCAAGTTTACTTGTTCCACTGTAAGCTATTATTATTCTGCCCATTTCTTGAGAAAATAACACGACCCATATAATATTAATCGGTAAATGAAATGTATCGACTTTGCTCCATCTAATAGCATAACCTTCAGGACTGGCTTTTTGTTAATAGCATATCCTTTCTTGTCTGGCTTTTTGCAGTCGGGGCTTTTAAGGTGGACTTGAACGTTGAAGCAGCAGAGCCTTCAGGAGATGATGAAGATGACGATGGCATTGACTGGGAAGAGGGTTAATTATTTATTCGAAAGTCTTAATGAAGAATGTGAAAGTGAAAACAAGAAGGTAGTCTATCTACATTTGTGGTGCACATCGTATACATATGAAAATGATTCATTGCAGAGCGAGAGGTAGGAAGGATGTAGTAAATTGGATATATAAATGATTCTTGTGCTGGGAGTTTATTAACCATCTCCATTGTAACTCATCACTGATTTTTAACAGCAACTTGGACATTCATATATATCCATTTGGATCAAATTGGTATCTTTGATATCAGTCGGCCAAAGACCCTTTTGTTGTCAAATAAACTCTATTTCTTCCCTCATACTAGTTGCACTGCCACCAGATGTAGATTTCCTCTTCCTGCAACTGCTTCTGGAATCATTCGGAAAAATGTGGCACGCTACTCTGCTCTCATCTTAATTAACGACCATGATCATTGTTCCATAATGCCTTCGTATGCAAGGAAGTGAGGAACATAGAAACATCTCATGGTACAGATGCCATTTGGATCTTACTAGTACAAAATCTGTAGCACAAATCCCTTTGGGATGACAATGAAGTTAACCGGCCAAGTCAGTAGTTTTTCTGATGTCACATTAACGGTTGTTGCCACCACTGTTATCGTTGTTATTGATAGTTTTTTGTTATCATATTTTCTATTATTAGTTTTACTACAATCTTATTAATAATAATAAATTATTATTAAATTATGTGTAAATGTAGAAGCAGTTAGGTGGTGTGATCATTTATTATGTAATATAGATAGATGGATGTTACGTTTCAAATTTTATTACTACTGTATTATCTGACGTTTAGCTCATAAGTTTTAAATATGAAAATAATGATATTTGAAGGTTTAAGACTTTATTACAAAAAGTATTAACGTCAAAACTGTACTTTTGTAGGATGAGAGGAGTGACACAAACCATATAAGTTCTATATATATAAATCAGTGCATGAGCTATAAAATTTAACAAAAACTTTAGAATGTCTAACTTCATCGTCGTCATAACTCTCATTTTCTTCGCGAATTTTTCATTTGCTCATACAACCGATTCTTCAGCGAATTGCATTCTAGTTGCTGAATGGCATATGTTCGTTACCAATGACATCCCTAATGATATTGGACTTTACGTTCACGGTAATGGTGTCGATTTAAGGTCAAATCTTCCTTTTGGGCAAACTTACGATTGGTACTTTTGTCCAAATGTTCATGAGTGGTATGATGGCGAACTCACTTGGGGTTCGAAGAATGTAACCATAAAATTGTACGATAAGCACATCAAAAAGTTTTGTTATCGCTACAAATTCTTGTTGGGTACACAACATTGTTATTGGTTAGTAACACCAGAAGGGCTTTATGTATCTAGACATAACTCACCATTTCCCAGTTCACATTGGCATTTTCAAAAACATTGGAGTTGAATATTATGTAACCTTTTTTAGTTTACCTTTATTAGTATTGAATTTTTATAATAAAGTTTTATCACATTCTTGTTCATCATTTTATACAAGGGACATATATATGTGCACTATAACATAAGCTTAAGTAGGTTTAGACGTTTAGTACCATACATATATTTGTTTTGTGTATGAGAGTACCCCACACATGATGTGCATATGTTCCAAAAATGGATATAGATTATCAAAGTAATATATATACTGGAGTATAAGTTTAATTGCAGCACTCAGACCTGGTAAACTTATTTTGAAACATACACTATATTTAACTTTAACTGCAGTTTCTTGACCCATTTTCTGAAAAACTTGTTTAAAATGGACCAGTCAGTTTTGATCAAATAGTATCAATTAAGTATCTTTTGGTCAAATAGTATTATTAAGCATCTTCTGAAACATCTGGAAACCCGTTAAATATGTATGGTATAATGACTATAATCCATTAAGCATTAGATACGTATTTCTATACTCCAAGTAACTTGTCTTCATTTAAGTGTTCACTATATAACACTACTAGATTTCAAACCCGTATATACACACGGGGCAGTTGAATGTGTATTTCTATGTTTTTAAACGGAGTCTATGATAAAGTTGTGACGTTTTATTTGCCTTGAATAATAGGCGACAATGAAGTTTGAAACTAAATTAGTTATAGTAATTAATTATTTTAAGTTTATATTAACTTTTTCAAGTAATTTTATTCCTACTCGGTGAATTAAAGATAGAAACATTACAGATCGATTTAATTTGGATAATGTTTAATTATGAATTAAATTTGTTTTTATATGTAAGTGGGTAGTTGTTTAAAAAAAAATCCTTTTTTATTAAGTTAGGGATCTAATCTTAAAGTTTATTAAGGACTTAATTGACAAAGTAAAACTTAATTAGAATGATGACATCATAAATGTGTTTCCTATATATAATTTAAGATTAAATGTTTGCTATGCAAGACGCACATTTACGGACAACTTTAACTTTTCGACCGTCAATGTTTATTTACTTTTATTTTATTTTAATTTCTTTAGATCAATAGATATACAATCTTGCCAGTGAGGCTTGAACTCCCAACTTCTAGGTTGAAAGGTCCCTCTCATACCGCTAGGCTAAGAGCCCTTTGTAAGTGGTAAAAGGTATACAATCTAACTCACCTACTATATACAATTACAATATATTATATACGCAGTGCCTCAAGTCAAATGTAAGTTTTTTTTTTAAAAAAAAAAATAGTAAGTGAAGATGATCGAGATGACAAACATGGTAGTTTGCCTTTTGGACATTAAAGTTGTTAGTTTGTGCCATAATATGAGTTTTAGTCATTCAAATATAGTTGCACACATATATATCGTTTGAGTAATGTCAAGCTTGTCTTGAAATTTTATCGTAAAACCGGTTACCTTGTCGTACAAAATGACATAAAGCTACAAAAAGCTCCGAATTTGAATCCTCTCATGTTGATTTCAACATAAGAGGTCATGTTCTCTTACAATGAAAACTTAAATGCTTTAAAAAAGTCACCTTGATCTAATTAACACGTACTGTAGGAATTGCAGTTTTCTTTTGCGCGAAAACATAATACGTCTCAACATGAGAGGATCGATCTCGATAAAGCTACTGCTAATGACTTGGGTGTGAAATAATGCACATTTACAATAAGGGGGGTGAAGAATATTGAAATTTTTTTCATATTATTTTTGGTTTTATTATCAATTAAATTAATGCTTTTTGACCTAACAATATGTAATAAATTGAACCATTTATAAAAGAGAATGTGGTATAAGAAGTAATTTTAGAATATATATGAAATTTTGCTGTTGAAAGAAATAAAAATTAAAGAAAAATAATAATTCATTTGGTCTTATTTTAAGGGAACTTTGGCCTTCGTGAAAAAAGTCCTCACCATGGTTTTCTTCCTCCATTGTTGAATTCTTGATATTTCTTATAGTTTTCAATCCTATATACGAATACGTGTATGCATTATAGCATCATATGTATCTATATATAATGTATGCATGTATATGTATATACATTCATTTTAAATCTTAGATTAAATATGAATCATTGTCACCACCATAAACCATCTTACCTCCTTATGTTTATAATTACCATATGTGTTAACCATATATTGTTTTCTTGTGTTAATCCTATACATACGGTAATGGCTTTTGATCTAAACACCATAACATTCGATCAAGGCTACGCTCCTCTTTTCAGCGACTTCAATATCGATCGATCAGAAGATGATACATCCGTTCGTCTCCTTCTCAATCGTCAATCAGGTATATATGCACGTACGGTTAAATGAAAGTTTTCTATTATTTAAAAGTTGATGAAAAATCATGATTTATTATTTTTAAGCGGATTTTAGTTATGTTTGATGAATTAACAACACAGGTTCTGGTATTATATCGACCGATTATTACAATTATGGATTCTTTAGTGCGAAAATCAAATTACCGATGAAGTACACAGCCGGCATTGTTGTTGCATTTTATGTACGTATTAATCGTATCCATATATCTTGTTTTGATTTTTTACAATCACAATAATTAAAGTATTAGACATAAAATAACTTTTATAGTTGGATACATATAATAGATCTTTAACTAAAGTTTCATACATTTTCAACATTTAGCCCTTTGAAAGAAGGATTGAATACGTGCTATTTAAACTATTGTTGAGAATTAATGACAGGATGAAATTGATATGATGCTTAATTTGGTGTAGACATCGAATGTAGATATGTATCCAAAGACTCATGATGAGTTAGATATGGAGTTTTTGGGGAATGTTAGAGGGAAACCATGGAGGTTTCAGACGAATTTCTATGGAAATGGTAGCACAACTCGTGGCCGTGAAGAGAGATACCGATTGTGGTTTGATCCCAGTAAGGAGTTTCATCGGTATAGCATACTTTGGACAAGAAACAAGATTATGTAAGTTATCTCGGACTCATTTCTTACTTTCTTTAGGAACACGAAAATAGTACCACGCGATTATTACATACTGTATATCACATTATATACCGTTAGGTCAAATGCCACTTTGTAGACTTGTTTCGTACTTCTAAGTATAGTACAACACTAATAAACTCCTCTACCTATAAGGAGTAAAAAGAATATACTTTTTAATGGTGTTCTGTTTTGTTTAGATTTTATGTGGACGAAATCCCAATAAGAGAGGTTCTGCCTGACGAGAACATGGGAGGTGACTACCCATCAAAGCCCATGTCATCGTATGCGACTGTATGGGATGCATCCTCATGGGCCACCGGTGGTGGCCGCCACAAAGTAGACTACCGCTTCGAACCCTTTACCTCTGAGTTCCAAGACCTTGTCCTCCAAGGTTGTGTGGTTGACCCCACGGATGCCATCTCCACCAACTGCCTTGACAGCATTGATGAACTTGAATCCTCAGAATTTGCCACCATCACTCCACGTCAACGCCAAGCCAAGAAGTGGTTCCGAGAAAAGTACATGTACTATAGTTACTGTTATGACCGGCTAAGGTACCCATCTCCATTGCCAGAATGCTTATTAATATCTTCCGAACAAGAACTACTTAAAAATAATGGGAGACTAAAGAACCCCCAAAGATTTCATAGGAGTAGACGTCCTCGTCGAAACTCACAGCAGCCCAATGAGACCGCTGCATATTAGCCAGGTACACACCAATTGTATCATATTTGTAAAGAAGATATGTTGAAATATACGTAAGATATAATTGTGCCTTGGCTGTTAACCGTTTTTGGTTTTGTTCAGTCACATTAAGTCATCAGACAGACTAAACGAATCCAAGTGAACCATATGAGTTGCATTTTCTCAAAGACGCATGCTTATCGGCCAGATGAGAACATCAATACACTATTAATAAACAAACCAATAACACATTTATTGTCTGGTAACACTAGATTACGAGTTTCACATCTCAGTAATGATTTAACAGGTTTAGTGACGTGCAAGAATCAAGGGCCACAACTGCGTGTATACAAGTAAAATGTGTATCATATATCATAAGAACATCAGACAATTGGTGGAACTGGAAAAAAGGGAAAAAAAAACACTTGTTAATTTTACAGAAAGAATTCCTGCAAACAAATACTTCCAAGAATGCCATCACACAATCAAACAAGGAGAAATCAACCCTTGTAAACCCCAAGATGCTCAAAAAGAGCATATCAGATTACTAGTGACATGAAGACACCTTTGTTTTTATCAATAGGCACAACAATATGAGGTCAAACTGTAAGAATTATGATCACAATGCATAGGACAATCCCGACTATCACCAAAAGTAAGCAAGTCTGCACAAAAAGAAGGCATTAAGGTGAACATTAGAGAAGCTAAAAGATAAAGATAATAAACGTGAATAAATCACCAAAACTCGGTGTAACCAACAATGATTTTTTACCATAGAAGAGTTTGCTTTTTGAGTTTTTGATGCCTTAGAAAGGTGAGATCTTGCTTGTGCAGTTGCGGCATGAGAATTCTCAATGTTGGATCCGATATCATCTTCAAAATTAACATATTTTAGCTTCATGCACATGAAAACAGAGAGTAAAAAAAGAGATGCAATTCATACTCAGTTACTTACCAATCATAGCTCCTTGCTCATGAACCAGAACAGCAAGATCTTTGAATATTTCGTTGACCTCACCGATTTGATTCTGGATTTCTTGTATTCCTTGCTCTCTTTCTTCAATAATGGCCTCGTTGAATGCTATCTCATTGTCCAAAAGCAAAATCTCCTGTCTGCAAACAAAGAAATTGGAGATTTCAGCACAGCTGATAACAAAAAAGACCATATCATACGCTGAGAAAGACTCTTTTCTTATTTGATTGCTCATATGGTTGACTTATTTCAGAGTCCATGCCTAGAAAATATAAATATAGCCAACTGCAAGCAGCGCTAACCTTCTAGATTCCACAAGAAGAGCACGCTGTTCTGGACTTTTGCCTGAGCTTATATCCATTTCACTGGCTGCATAACTGCACATAGAAGTATATTCAGGACTGCTAACTTATAAACCTAATTATGTAGCTACTAGCTACCTGGTAATGTACCTTGATGGAAGAACAGCTTGAGGAACAAAAGGAGTGTATGCTGTCTCCCTTTCAACTGCAAGGCGTTGGGCCTTCTGAAATTCTTTTAGAACTGCTTGAAAATCTTTTGCAAGTTTAGCATCTGTGATTTTTTTGCTTGCCTGAATGAAAAATCAGCAATTAATTAACAGAAGTAAAAGAAGATCTTATGTATATTCATACTAAAAGCTTTATAAGTTTTGTTAGCATCTCAAACGGCCATGTGAAACAATTAACCATGAAAATTGTAAAACAGACGGGTGTGAGAAGTGAATAGGAGTCACTTACACTAACTTCGGCACGATGATCTGTTTCACTAGCTTGTTTAAGTTTATCCGAAGTAACCTTCACCAATTGGCCAATGTGTAGCCTCGTCTTGTGCCTATCAATTGAGTACAATCAGTGTTAGAACAATCAAAGGTATAACAGTCAATAACCAGGTAACCTCATAGCCAATGATCATCAGAAAAATAGTCATGCAAAAATTATTTCACTCTGTAATTTCTATACCAATGAACACCTCTTAACATAAAGAGCCATATTATTTCAAACTATGAAACAAAACATAGGATATCACCTGGAGCGGAAGGACAACTATGCATAACTGAAATTGTTAACAGCATAACTTGCCCATCTATATTGGTCAAAATATTCAGGCCAAAGTTTTACCACCAAACAGGGCCAACTCCACATACACCTATAGCTTATACTTCAAATATATCACATCCACACCTAGACAATACGAACTCACTGAAGTCACTCTGCAAGAATCGAATCTAAGATAAACTCATTTACCAGCTCATGGTGTTCTAAATCTTGTAAACTCAACTACGTTCGATCAACTTCATCAAATAGCTCTTAATGCTTTCTTTAGTTTATGCAAAATTACACTTGCAACATTTATTTATATTAATCAACAGCTTCCAATACAATTTACATGCTATAATTTGGTTCGATAATCCATTTCCCAAACCTATATAAACAGGTACTGCATAAACAATTGGAGTTTTTATAATTCAATTATACATCATATACACCTACAATCCTCCAATTACACATAGCATATTTATATAATTCACCAAATTGACCATCTAATTATTCAGCACATACTTATGCAACACGCAATTCAGATTAGCAACATAACCTAATTATAATTGTAATTAAGTAAAGTTAGAACAAAATAAAAACTCTTACAATTTATCACGGAGTTCAGGTGTATCTTTAGGAGTGCCAAGGGTATTAACAAGGCGTTGAAAGGTAGAAACAGCGGTATTAATCTGGAAGATTCCAGAAGCAATAGCTTGAGTCGGATCTTGTTGCTTTGTGTATCCATTTGTATATCCATTTCGTTTCGTATTCAATGGAAGACCCGATTCAAGATCTTGAAAGCTCATCTTATCCTCTTATTATTATACTCTCTCAAAATAAACCCTAAATTTTTGAAATTGAGGGGGAAAAAAACCCTAGAAAGAAAGAGTGGATTTAATTGAAATGAAAAACCCTAACGATGGAGTGGATTTCGATCGGGAGGATGCGAATTATACGAAGATTTAGCAATCGGAGATTGTTTTGATGAGAATATTTGGATTTTGTGCGATAATTTGGGAGATGATTGACGCAAAAGCAAAATAATTTAGAAGGAAAACAAAAAAGGGGGGTGGGGGAGTTGTTAATAGTATATGAAAATTTGTAGTTGTGTATGAAACATCGATCTATTTGTTTTTAATTAAAATTAAACTTCATTATTTTATTATTTTTTAATACGGAGTATATGTATATGACGCCGGCGCGTGTAAGTCAAACCGAGAAGGACACGTCGGGTATTATTTTATTTGGTCGTTGGTATGCGGAATGGCCGACGTATTAGAATGAGAACCGGAATTATCAAAGTATGCGGACATACTTTTACCTAATTGATTTAAACAACATGCCAACTCTATGCGATGAGAATATATTTTCCCATAATATCAATTATTCGAACACTTATGTATAGTAAGTGTTTTGTCTTTTTCTTAAACACTTTTAATTACAAGTATGACTATAATAATGGGCTAAGCATGATTAAGTATATGTCTAGCTTCGTCATGTTTGATTGTTTCTTAACTTTCAATTGATAGGTCTTGTTACTCCAAAGATGGGGTAACACGTTAGGTGGGGACTAGTTTCTATTTCGGGAGGCAGAACCGAAAGAGTACTTAGTGCGATCGTTGATGAGACCTTGAACCGAAAGGAGGATACCCCTTTCGATTGGCGATTCCCTATTTGTAACTCCGACTACCGTTTGGATAGACGAGTTATACGCCACAAATGTCAATGGTCTCCTTCGGTATCAGAGTGTATTTAATGTCTGTCATCAATGCCCAACAACTGGTGGTTGGGCGGCTATTTATAATGCTTCACATGTCCTTCTTTTACCCATTTCGGTATCTCTCTATTGTCCGTTGGATATAAGTGCTACCGCCGCCATTTGCAGCATTAATTAGATGTGACAACTCATCAGACATTTTTCTTCGGTAGGACGAAGACCTGTGACTTGATATTTCCTTATAAATCTGTTATGCTTTAAAGGTTCTCTTTTAGGTACAAGGTGTTTCGGTATCGGTATACCGATACCGAGGTACGTCATCAGCCCCCCAATCTATTTTGGCAAAAAATCAGTATTTTATGCCGAAATAGATTCATCAAGAATTATTATTATTATTTAATTTTTTTTTTGTTGAAGTCGGCCGAATCTAGGTAGGTCTGCGTAGTCGGCCTTGTCGTTGATCTTGTATCCTGACGCGTGTAGAGTAATCATTACGTTGTCATGTCAATCTGTCAGAAGGGCGTGTCGGTTAGTCAGGAGGGCGCGTCGGTACGCATTCCCGTAACGGTTATGTTTTCCTATTATAAATATGTGTGAACCGGTCATTTTCGCATTATTTCACCCCCTTGGCTCTGCGACCGAAAGGCATTTCTACCACCGGAACCCTTCTGCTCTGCTGCCGAAAGCTAAATTCTCCCTTTACTTCAGGTATATTTCTTTTCCACCATTTTATTATTGTATTATTATTTCCTTTTATAAAGGTCTTCCTGCCATGCTCTCCCTTCGGTCATAGTTGTACGATACCGGACTTTATATGAGTTGTATGTTGCTTTCTGTTTTTATAGCCTTCCTTTTCCTTTCGGTATATGTAGTTATATAATCCTTCGACATGGCCGACGGTATGGCTATCGGCAAGTGGGATAAAAGCTTCTCTGTAATGACCCAGACCAACGTTAATATTTTTTGTGCCACCTTCAATATACCCATGGATCTTAACCCTACCGCTCCGGGACCCAATAAACGTATAGACGAGTTTCCGGAGGGTATGATAGGTGTTTATACCCGATTTTTTAATTGTTCCAACCTGCGTATACCTTTTTCCCGCTTCTTCTTTACTGTGATGCAATATCACAATTTTCATATATCTCAACTAACTCCCGGTGCTGCCCTCAAAATTTCTTGTTTCGAAATTCAATGTCGATCCCTTGGTTTCGAACCCACAGTTCCCTTATTTCGTCGTTTCTATACCATTAGCCAAAAGGGTAATTGGATTACGGTTGAACTTCGGCCGAAACCGATAGAGACTTGCATCACCCAATACCCTACCAGTGTGAAGAAATGGAAAGATCATTTTTTTTATATCAAAGCTTCTGCTGTACCCTTTAAGATGGTTTGGAAACCCTTTGGTGCTGTTATAAAGGATGACATGCCCACCGACGCAGAAGCTGGGGCCGACCTTGTTAAGACATTAACCACAAACAAAATGCGTGTCCGTAGCTTTTTTGAGCAAGCGTTGGTCATTGCTGGAATTAGTCGGGTTTGGGCGGATGCGGATTCGGTTCCGACTTTGATGTTCGAAGGGGCAGGTGTGTGTGACCTTGTTGCTTTTTTTATACTTTGTTTGTTTGAGCTAACCGTTTCTTTATTTTTCCGCAGAAATGAGTTTGAGGGCTTTCCTTCAGAAGAAAGACTTGACAGAGGTGACTGCCAGCTCTCGTCCGCGTCGGCCGAAAGAGCCGGTGCATACCTCTATTCGTCCAGATATCGTTGTCCATCCTTCGGACGAAACTGTGGAGCTGGTTGAACCTGCACCTTTACCTGAGATATCTACCAAAGTTTCTCAGCCGAAGAAGAAAGAGGTTAACGAAGCCGAAGGTAGCGAGCAGCCGAAGAAAAGGTTAAAACGTGCAGCCCAACCTGCTAAATCTCCACCGAAGAAGAAAAAGCAGGTGGTCGAGTCTTCTCAACGTCAGCTAATTGATGAGTCCACCGATACCGATACCGAAGGTGATATTTCTGATTTTGATACATACAACGATTCTTTTCCGGGTGGTACGCCCCTTGCTTCCGGGTGGTCCACCCCCGATGTTTTTATGAATGATCCAGGCTTTGAGAAGCTGAAAAGCAGTCCAAGTGATCGGTGTATCGACCCGCAAGGTGTTCTTCGTCTTATAGGTTCGAGACATGGGCGGCCATTGTCGGCAGTTAACGTTGTCGGTGTCAGGCAGGAGGAGGTGGTGAATGTGGAGGACACGCCCAGCGGTGATCATGGGTCGGAAGGTAGGAATAGGTATGACGATGGTGGGGGTAGATTTTTGGGGGAAGGTAGTAATTTACAAAAATTTGAAGAGTTTGCGAGTGGGGTAGATTCTGATGCGCCAAGGTCTCGGTATGCCGAAGTTAGTGCCGAGGAGCTGGAGGCGGAATATGGTGAGAAAATCTTTCGTCCCCAATGGGACATAAACAATAAAGATGTTCTCGATGACCCCTTCGTCTGTCGGGAGCTTATTCGTGGGTTAGCTACTCATGGTGAGAAACGTGCCATGGCCAACAAATCCTCCATCCAGGTACGGAAATTAGTAATTTTAAATAAATCCAAACGAGGTTACGAAATGTTTAGAGTATGATTTTTTCTTTCTTTTGTGTAGGTTATGTCCGATTACTACTATCATGAGGCTGCCGCCGTTACTCACGGAAGGGAAGCTGTTCGTAGGTGGGAAGTATGTTATGAAGCCCTACGTCAAGAGAGGCAGAAAATGAAGAAAGCCTTTGTCAACCTCATGCTTGCATTTCTGAGCTTCAAGCAAGGACTGATGAGAGTGTTCTGGATGAGGTTAATTTTTGGGTGGTGACCAAAAGGCTGCGTTTAATGGAGAAGAAAAGAGAAAAAGCTTTAGAGAATGGTAGTCGTATGCAGCAGCGGATTGATGAGCTCTCCGCCTCCATTGCCGATCATGAAAGATCCCTAGCTACCGAAAGGAGCAGTGGCGCCGAAAGGCTTTTAGCAATGGAAAGGTCGAAACAGCAGGTAATTGAGGAATTGACCAAGGAAAATGAAAAATTGCGGGAGGAACGTAGGTGGTTCGCCGCTCATTCTTCCGGCCATGCCTTCGAGACACTTCGCCAGAGCTACGAATACTTGCAATCCGTTGCTGTTGTTCAAAATGCAGCTATAGCCTACGGTCGTCATGAGGGCGTGCTCCTTGGTTACCATAATTCGAGGATGAATGTCCCCATCGAGACGTCGGAGGGTTATGATAAAGAGGCCGAAAGTCGGTTGGATCATGCTGCTGATGAGTTGGGACAGGTGCAATATCCTTATCTTCAGAAGGTTGCCGAAAGTGGTGACATCTCGATAGATGGTTTTAAAGCTATCAAACCTGCGCCAACTCCCGATGTTTAGAAATTTGTAAATCGTAGATACATTCGAAAATTATTTTGCTGTAATATATTTGCCAGCTTCGTGCCGTTTGTTTATGAACCATTTTTATTCCGTTTATCACTTGCGCATGAACTGTTGTGCTTTTTAGGCTGTTTTTATTCGGCATTTGGCTAATTATGTCGTGATTCTGGTTATGGACCGGAGGCTATTGACGATTTTCTATTTATACATCGGCGCTTAATTAGGCCGCAACTCTTGTCATGTGCCGAAGGCTATTGACAATTTTTTTTTTTTTAAATATATCGGCGTTTGATTAGGCCGTAACTCTTGTCATGGGCCGAAGGCTATTGACAATTTTTTATATATATATCAGCGTTTGATTAGGCCGTAACTCTTGTCATGGGCCGAAAGCTATTGACAATTTATATATATATATATATATATATCGGCGTTTGATTAGGCCGTAACTCTTGTCATGGGCCGAAAGCTATTGACAATTTTATATATATATATATCGGCGTTTGATTAGGCCGTAACTCTTGTCATGGGCCGAAAGCTATTGACAATTATATATATATATATATATATATATATATATATATATATATATATATATATATATATATATCGGCGTTTGATTAGGCCGTAACTCTTGTTATGGGCCGAAGGCTATTGACAATTTTTTTTATGTATATCGGCGTTTGATTAGGCCGTAACTCTTGTCATGGGCCGAAGGCTATTGACAATTTTATATATATATATATCGGCGTTTGATTAGGCCGTAACTCTTGTCATGGGCCGAAGGCTATTGACAATTTTGTTGGTCAGTGATCTTTAGGCAAAGCGTCCTTTGCAGATTTATGTGACCTTAGGTTGAACATTTGCAACCATTATTTCGGTACACCAATCTTTGTCGGTGTGCCGGAGCGTGTTAGAGAGGTAAGCTCAACCCTAAGTCTTTTATCAAATGGGCAAGTGGTAAACCGCTGCTCACAGCGTAAATATATTAATATTTATCAAAAGTACAATTCGGACTAGTATTTAAAATTAGTCCCCTTGTCGGCATATTCAAAAGTAGAATTTTCGGAGGTTCACTCCATTCCAACTTCTCGGCAATGCTTTTCCCTTTTCGTCAATGAGTTCGTAGGAGCCGTTACCGTAAGCTCTGGCTATACGATATGGACCTTCCCATTTTGGACCCATTTTCCCCAGGCTCTGTTGTCTGCTTGCTTCATTCTTCCGTAACACATAGTCTCCGACACGGAATGTCGAGAGCCTTACGCGTTGGTTGTAGTATTGCTCTATCTTCTTCTTATGGTTAGCCTCTCTGATGGCGGCTATTTCACGTCTTTCTTCTAATAAGTCCAAGTTTAGCAACAATTCTTTGTCATTTCCGGCATCCCTTTCTCCTGAGGTTCGATAAGTCGGGATTCCGATTTCCGTCGGTATAATGGCTTCTGATCCGTAGGTTAGGCTGAAAGGTGTTTCTCCATGACTTGTTTTAATCATTGTTCTATGTGCCCACAGCACATGTGGCAAGTGGTCCGTCCAATTGGAACCGTCCGTGTCAATCCGTGCCTTTAATCCTTCTACAATGCTTCGGTTTATCCTTTCGACTTGACCATTTCCCTGTGGGTGAGCAACCGACGTGAATATTTGTTTCACATTCAATTCTTCGCACCATCCTCTTAAAGGGTTGTCTGCAAACTGCTTCCCGTTATCTGTGACAATTTCCCTCGGTACGCCGAAACGGCAAACAATGTTATCCCATACGAATTTCTTCACATTCTTCCCGGTTATCCTTGCTAGTGGCACTGCTTCGACCCACTTTGTAAAATAGTCTACTGCCACTAGGAGAAATTTTAATTTTCCCGGAGCTTGTGGAAAAGGACCGACTATATCCATTCCCCATTTGCGGAAGGGCCAAGCGCTTACGACGGGTATCATATTCTGTTTCGGCACTTTTGGTATTGGCGCATGAATTTGGCATGCCCTACACTTTCGTATCTCTTGTACCGCATCCTGATACATTGTAGGCCAGTAATAGCCTGCGTTCATCGCTTTCGCCACCACCGACCTTGGACCAGAATGTAACCCGCATGAACCCTCATGAATTTCTCTAATGACGTAATTGGCCTGGAGGGGTCCGACACACCGTAACATTGGTCCCAAGTATGATCTTTTGTATAGAATCCCGTCTTCGACATCGAATTGTAAGGACTTGGCAGCTATTTTTTGTGCCTCCCTGTCATCCTCCGGAAGGATACCTTCGGTTAGATACTTATAGATTGGTGTCATCCAGGTTGTTCCATCTTCGGTCACAACCAAATTTACTTCATCACACATGACCGAAGGCTTGCCCAGTGTTTCCACGAGAACTTGTTAGGTGTTCGAAAGCCACTGAAGCTAATTTACTCAACGCATCTGCTTTGTGATTCTTGCTTCGTGGTACTTGTTCTATTGTTGCTCTTTCGAAATTATTCATCAATTCTTTCGCTTTGTCTCGGTACCTTTTCATTACGTTACCTCTTGCCTCGTAGTCTCCATTTATTTGATTGGCTACTAGCTTCGAGTCCACGAAAACTTTTAACCTTTCAACACCCAATCTTGAGGCTAAGCGAAGCCCTGCTAGCAATGCTTCGTACTCTGCCTCGTTGTTGGATGCATCGAAACCGAAACGCAGTGCATACGTGTGCTCTATTCCCATTGGATCTGTAAGGATAAGCCCTGCACCAGAACCGAAGCTATTTGATGCCCCATCGGTGAATAAATTCCACTCGGTTTCTTTTGGTATTTCCCCAGTAGGCATTTCAGCAACGAAATCCGCCAATATCTGGCCTTTTATTGTTGTTCGTGACTGGTATTCAATGCCATGTTCGCCCAGCTCGATTGCCCATTTTGCCAATCGGCCTGATACTTCCGGTTTGTGCAGTACCTGCCGGATTGGCTGATCGGTTATTACGATTACTTGATGTGCCTGGAAGTATCGCCTTAGGCGTCTCGAGGCATGAACCAAAGATAAAGCCAATTTTTCTAAAGGAGAATAATTCGTTTCCGGACCGTGTAGTGCCCGACTAATGAAATATATAGGAAGCTGTTTACCCTCCCTTTCGGCCATTAATACCGCACTGACTGCTTCATTTGCTGCCGCTAGGTATAGGTATAACGATTCTCCTGTTTTCGGTGCTACAAGCATCGGTAGAGATACGAGGGCGAGCTTTATTTCCTCGAAGGCCTTGTCGGCCTCAACCGTCCACTTGAAGTTTCATTTGTTCACACCGTTTTTCAATGTTTTGAAGAACGGAAGTGATCTTTCGGCTGAACGAGACAGATATCTGTGTAATGCTGCCAATTTCCCGTTTAGGCTTTGGACCTCCTTTATCGTCTTCGGTGGACGCAAGTCGACGATAGCCTTTGTTTTATCGGGATTTGCCCTTATACCTCTTTCCGTGATGATATGTCCCAAGAATTTGCCTTCTTCCACCCCAAAAATACATTTTTTTGGGTTTAGCTTCATGTTAATTCTCCGGAGGTTGTCAAAGGTTTCTTGTACATCGGCAAGCATTACCTGTGGTGCCCTGCTCTTTATCACAATATCATCGACATAAGCCTCCAGGTTTCTCCCAATCTGTTCCTTGAAACTTCTGTCGACCAACCGCTGATATGTCGCGCCCGCATTCTTTAGACCGAAAGGCATTTTTCGGTAGCAGTAAACCCCTTGATCTGTGTGAAAAGCCGTTTTGTCTTCGTCTTCTTTTGCCATCTGAATCTGGTGATACCCCTTGTATGCATCCAGAAAACATTTATACTTGAAGCCAGAAAGAGCTTCGACCTTCCAATCTATTTCCGGTAGGGGGTAGGGGTCCTTCGGACAAGCGGCGTTAATATCCTTGAAGTCGACGCACATTCTCCATGAACCGTCGTTCTTCTTTACCATTACTGGGTTAGCGATCCAGGTACGGTACTTTACTTCCCTCACAATTCCAGCATTTACTAGCTTATCTACTGACTCACATGCCGCTTTGCTTCTTTCTGGTTCCAGCGACCTCTTTTTCTGCACTACATGCCTTATACTTTTGTCTGCGTTCAGACGGTGTTCGATAACGTCCCTCGGTACACCCGTCATGTCGGATTCTGTCCATGCAAAGACGTCTATATTCTTTTTTAACAGGAGCAGTAGCCCCGTTTTTATATGTTCCGGTATTCTGCTACCGATGGATACTGGTTGCTCCGGGTATTGAGGGTTAAGAATGAACTTTTCTTCAGTTTCTTCGGGCATCATATCCTTCGGGTCCCCGGATTCCAGTGGGTTTTCTGCCGGGACCTCGTGAGAGCTTTCTTCATATAATTCCCTTTCGGCTTGCAAACTTTCACGAACTCCTTTTTTATCTGCTCTGACCGTTGCGATGCCATGTGGAGTTGGGAACTTCATGATTGCATGCATGGTGGATGCTACAGCCCGTAAGGCAGATAGGCCTGGACGGCCTAGTAGAATGTTGTAGGACGAGGGCGCGTCAACCACTAAAAATCGTAAGATTATCGTTCGGCTTAGTGGGTATTCACCAAAGGTTACCGGTATGGCTACTTCACCCATCGGCCATACTCTTTCTCCTGCAAAGCCTACGAGGGGTCCTCCGGTGTTTCGAATCTTTTGTTGATATTCTGGTTCCAACGCTCGGAAACAATGCGCATACATGATTTCTGACGCGCTGCCTCCATCCACGTAGATCCGATGCACCATTTGATTTCCGACTTCCGCTTTTATGACCAGTGAGTCGTTAGTCGGAAAATTTCCTGGTTCAGTTGGGAAAGTGATTGGTTCTTCCATCCAGTCTTCTGAGCGTTCCTTTCGTTTGGACCGATTCCATTCGGAGTATGTCACCATTATAGATTTCCCGCGCCCCTTCGGCCCTCCGTATTTCTGACCAAGTGGCACGATAGCTTTACTTTCCTGCTTCACTACCGTCCCACTCCTAACGTCTTTTATCAGATGAGTTAGCTGTCCTGACTTCAATTTGTTTTCGAAGTTGAAAACAATCGTTTGTATGATGGCCTCGGTCATTATGGAATTCGCAGAATCTGTCCATATTCCTCCGCTCGGGGGTTCCGGTTAGGGGACCCGGGGGTTTGAAGATCGAACGGGCCTCTTCAGTGGCCAAGATTTCACTGGGCATTTTTGTGAGCGCCGTGAAGGGCATACTCCTTCGGTGAGACGAGGCCGGTGGTGTAGTAGTTTGAGGGACTTTGCGGTGCTCCGGTCTGCTTGAACCGTAAGTCAGGAATGGACGAGGAGTCACGCTGCCCTTCCAAGTATTCTGCCCTTTGGGGATCCCCTTTCGGTTGGTGGAATCAGGAACCTGCGAGGCCGCCGCCTCTTTTCCTCGTATGAAGGCTTTAGTAATTTCCCACATTTCTTCCGTTGAGTTCGGCACTTTGTTGTTTAATTTCTCGATTAGTTGCTTGTTTCGTATCCCATGCATGAAACCTGAGATCTGCATGAGTTCAGTGGTGCCACCTATTTCGATGCTCTCCGTTTTGAACCTGTCCATGAACTCTTGAAGTGTTTCGTTCTCTCGCTGCTTTATGTCATGTATTTCTACCGCGTGTCGAGTGTACCTTTTCTGGGAGGTGAAGTGTGTGGAGAAAGCTTTCCTTAGCTCTTCAAAACTATCAATCTTTCCCACTGGGAGACTATCAAACCACATTCGAGCTGACCCGGATAATGTCTGCGCGAACATATGGCACCATAGAGGCATGGACCACTGCTCCATTTCAGCCACCCCTGAAAAAAGGCTCAAGTGGTCGTCCGGGTCTGTTGTTCCGTCATAGATCCTTACATGAGAAGGCATTCTCATTCGGGAAGGTCTTCGGCAATTAGCTATTCGGGAGGTGAATCTTCTTGCAACTGATGGTTTGTAGGGATAATTCAGTTCGTCCTCCGAACTGTCGGTACCTGAGGAAGTATCGCTTGTGGTTGCGGTGTAGCCACTTGACGTAGTAGCGTGATTCTTCATGGACGACTTAGTTTCGGTTTTCCGCAACCTTTTGGGGCGTTTTCCTTTCGACCTCGGTCGTTTCTTTTTGGGACGCGTTTTACGCTCTTCCGTCCAACGGGATTTCTTGGGTGTGTTCCCTGTGTGGCTTGTCATTTCATCTTCCGTCGTATCGGGATCTTCATATGATAGTTTCCGAGGTGCACCCCTCGGGTCCTCCTTCTCGATTGTATCCATGATTGTTTTCAGCTTCTCGAAATTGTTTTTAACAAATATAGGTGTAATCTCATTCGCTGACGCATCTGCTTCACCCTCGACATCCTGTCCCGCCGAAGGTGGATCTTCTGGTGCTATAATTGCCATATTGGTTTATTGGGTTAGGTTCTGGTTGTAATCTATCGGTCCCACGGATGGCGCCAAATGTTACTCCAAAGATGGGGTAACACGTTAGGTGGGGACTAGTTTCTATTTCGGGAGGCAGAACCGAAAGAGTACTCAGTGCGATCGTTGATGAGACCTTGAACCGAAAGGAGGATACCCCTTTCGGTTGGCGATTCCCTATTGGTAACTCCGACTACCGTTTGGATAGACGAGTTATACGCCACAAATGTCAATGGTCTCCTTCGGTATCAGAGTGTATTTAATGTCTGTCATCAATGCCCAACAACTGGTGGTTGGGCGGCTATTTATAATGCTTCACATGTCCTTCTTTTACCCATTTCGGTATCTCTCTATTGTCCGTTGGATATAAGTGCTACCGCCGCCATTTGCAGCATTAATTAGATGTGACAACTCATCAGACATTTTCCTTCGGTAGGACGAAGACCTGTGACTTGATATTTCCTTATAAACCTGTTATGCTTTAAAGGTTCTCTTTTAGGTACAAGGTGTTTCGGTATCGGTATACCGATACCGAGGTACGTCATCAGGTCTCATATTCGACTCCTAGTTCCAACCTAATTTTTGATTTAGTTCTAGCTTTCGTTCTTATATCTTTATGTCTTGATCACCAACATGAGTTTTGCAAGCCACCTAATGGCTATTACTCCATAATATTTACATAAAAAAATAAAGATTGATCATCATTTCTTTATGTAGATTTTAAGCAAGAATTTAAACATCATCCATCTGTTAGGATAAATTAATTTTACAAAAAACAATTTAAGAAATGTACTTAAAATTATTGTCATAATCCTAACATTTATCAATGTACTAGCACTATTTAATATGAGTAGTATTATCATAATTGTTATTCTTAGTTAAGTTTTATTTTGGTTATCTAGATAATAAATTAAATGTTGATGAACATCTTTAGATTAAGTTTTAACATTTTTAACAAAGTGTTATATTAGAAATCAAAATTGAAAACGTTTGAAAAAAATGTAACTTGCATTTGAAATTAATGCAGTTCGCAAATTAGGGTAAGTTCAACGGGAATCCTTATTCTTCAATTTAATTGAAAACATTTTTATAAGTTATGTTTAGTTTTAAAATTGATAAATAGATATAGTCAAAAGGTATTGCATCTTATAATCAATTTACAAACTGCGTTATCAAAATATCTTGAAATTTTGAATATATTAACATGATTTTATTATGAAACCATAAGAAAGTAAGGTCTTTGAGTTATCATGAGAATTTCGACGACATTACTTACTTCACTTCAACTTTGTATCTCCACAATAAAGCATAAATCATAAAGATATATAAACTCTACCTTTTTTATTCTTGTCTCTTTTTCCCCCCTATTATTTACAAATATGAAGAAGATTTACATATATATATTTATGCAATTCATATTCATATTGATATTAAAACATCAAAAATTAGTGTACGTTAAAAATTGTTATTTTATATATGTTCTCTTATCAGTTATTGTCAATTTAGATCTACCCGTCGCAACGCAAGGGCATATAAATTCTCGTTATTATCAACCTAATGTATAACGCCCCTAATTTTAGAACACATTTTTTTTTTAACATCGCGGAAGCAATATCCCATATATATATATATAACCTTGGATTATCCAAAATATACATAACAATTTACATAAGTACTTCTTATATAACTACACAATTAGATGGGCGTTACATTATCAAAACATTTAAGTAATACAAAAGTCATCAGAGTTTTCATCCTTGTCAAACATTCCTTCAATTTACTCCGAGACCCGCCCTTAACAAAATACATTAACCTGCAAGGAGTAAACAACGAGGGATTAGCACGAAGCTAAGTGAGTTAACTCATCACTAACACTACACTTAGTTTAACACCATGAGTCTACAACAATTAACACATTGACTCAACATCACTAGAGGATCGGTGGCCCTTGTGGCACCCTCAGCCGCGGTGGCCCACCAAGCGACACTTACACCAACTGCAGGCCAATACAGTGGTTAACCGATAACGGTTTGCTACCTTTAGTCAACACAAGCTCCATTCACAACACATGTTCACAACTCTCGTGTTGACTAACCTGTAGCAAAACGTCCAATAAGATTGACCTCTTTATAACATAGTTACCATATAGGTCACTTAACACTTAACACTTTAACACAATGCAACAAACATTTAACACTTGAAGTAACCACAATAGTGATCACCAAACATAGTGACAGATCAAAGTCCACTCACCTGTCAATCTCCGTCTCCAAACTCAAAAGTCTTATTTTATTGAGTCTTCGGTGTCTCTGTACACGCAATTAAAATACAAGTTAATAACTTGTCTCATAATTAATTATGACTATAATCAATTGCATACATTACTAATCAAGAATTATCGATAATTAAATGATATAAGTGGTAGATTCATATAAGTTCACAAAATATCAAAATCTTCAAAATTACAAAGACAAACGCGATCCAGACAATTGGGTTGGGATCGCGTTCCTCTTAAGGAAAATATTCTGTCACCAAAATACACTGTGGAACGCGATCCGGAAAAAGGGCTTGGATCGCGTTCGCAAGAACAAATCCAAACGAACTCAATATTCTACTGATCAACGCGATCCGGGTAAGAGGCTTCAGGATCGCGTTTATAAGAACAAAACACGCGGTAACCAAGTAACACATGGCAACGCGATCCGGGTAATGATGCAGGATCGCGTTCCTCAATTTTTCAGCAGAAACTCAAACCTGTAATTACACAGCACGAACCAAAACCCAAAATCTACTAAAACTCAACTTATAACTCTGATTTTTATCGATTTCAATGTACCATAACACCTAATAACAACATACAACCATGATTCAAACAACAATTCATCACCAATCATCAAAATCACTTATAACCTAACTATTTCCATTCAAACTAAAAACTCACTAAATCTTTCATATTTTATCATGAAATCAAGAAAAAGGAGTTCAATCATCATCGTCAAATCGATATACAAGTATGGATTCAACTTATTTAACCACAAATCATTCCTCACTTCAAACTACCTAATATTCAATATTTGAGTTTTTACAAAAGTTTACTTACCAATTTAAGAACACAATAGAGATGAGGATGATGATCACAACTAGAATTCAAGCTTCAATTCATCAATCAATTTGATATAAGGATTTGGTTTGAAAGGATTTGAATGATATAGGAGTTAGGTTTAGAAACTAGGTGAAAATGAGGGATTGGGGAAAAATGATCGATCCCCTCCTTTTTTATTGAACCGACCCATTTAACTTACAGTACACTATTATACCACCTTTTGATCTATTGTCTGAAACTTAAATACTAATTGCAAGAAAATTATTTTATTTTACCGTCGTCTAAGATTATTTAAAACAAATAATATTTTACTAATCACAATATCTCCTGAGCCTTATTTACCTATTAATTTCACAATCAAACATATTCAAACAATTAAATGTGCGTATTTAAATTTAAATAAATACCTGATTCTACTGGGCCCAATTTCAGGGTGTTACAAATCTTCCCTCCTTAAAAGATTTCGTCCCCGAAATCTAACTAGACTCGAACAAACTAGGGTAACGAGCCCTCATACTCGACTCGGTCTCCCAAGTAAGATTTTCTCCCAAACTATGTTTCCATTTCACTAGAACCATAGGTATCTCCTTCTTGCGTAATTTAGTCACTTTTCTATCAACTAACTCAATGGGCTCTTCTACTAATTTCTGACCTAGGTTCACTCTAAGATCTTGTAACGGAAGGATTTGGGTTGGATCCTCCACATTACATTTCCGCAAATAACAAATATTAAAAGTGTCGTGAATACCACTTAATTCAGAAGGAAGATCTAAGGCAACGGTTTGGTCATTTACTATTTGACGGATTTTGAATGGACCTATGAATCTCGGAGCCAATTTTCCACGCTTACCAAAACGAATCACACCTTTCCAAGGTGACACTTTTAAATAAACCAATTCTCCTTCAACAAAATTAACTGGTCGACGACGCGGATCAGCATACTGCTTCTGTCTATCTCTAGCGGCTTTCAATTTCTCACGAGCTATAGCAACTTTATCAGCCGTAATCTGGACAATATCGGGACCCGCAAACTGTTTTTCTCCCGCCTCTAACCAACAAGTCGGCGTTCGACAACGACGTCCATAAAGCATTTCATATGGCGGCATACCAATACTCGAATGATATGAATTATTATACGCAAATTCCACCAAAGGTAAGTGAGAGTCCCACGAACCCCCATACTCCAATATACACGCCCTCAACATATCCTCGAGAGTCTGAATAGTTCTTTCTGACTGTCCATCTGTCTGAGGATGATATGCAGTACTAAGATTAACTCGAGTACCTAACTCTTTCTGAAGATTCTGCCAAAAGCCTGACACAAACCTGGAATCTCGATCTGACACAATAGATAATGGAATCCCGTGCCTCGATACAATCTCATTAATATACAATTGAGCCAAACGGGTCAAAGAAGCAATTTCACTGGTCGCAAGAAAATGGGCGCTTTTAGTTAAACGATCAACAACAACCCAAATCATATCGTTGCTTTTCTGCGTACGTGGTAATTTGGTGACAAAATCCATAGTGATGTGTTCCCATTTCCACTCGGGTATCTCCAATTGTTTCAACGAACCATAAGGCTTTTGATGCTCAGCTTTTACTTGGGAACAAATATGACATGATTCCACAAATCTTGCTACATCCGTTTTCATTGTTGGCCACCAATAAAGAGGTTTCAAATCGTTATACATTTTCGTGCTACCGGGATGAATAGATAATCTCGATTTATGAACCTCCGTCAAAATCAACTCACGAAGTCCACCAATTAACGGAACCCAAACCCGAGACTGAAAAGTTTTTAACCCACGTGAATCATCAACTAACAAATCCTTTCGTTTCAACATGATCTCAGATTTCAAATTAACATCCAATAAAGCTTCAATCTGTGCGACTCTAAGCTGAGAAATCAAATCAGAAGACACCTCTAGTTGCATAAAACAAATCTTGTCACTAGATATATTTCGACTCAATGCATCCGCAACCACATTAGCTTTACCCGGGTGATAACGGATGTCGCAATCATAATCTTTAATCAATTCTAACCACCGCCTCTGACGCATATTCAATTCTTTTTGTGAAAACATGTACTGAAGGCTTTTATGATCCGTGCAAATTACACATTTCGTACCATACAAATAATGTCTCCAAATCTTCAAGGCAAAAATTACAGCCGCAAGCTCCAAATCATGCGTCGGATAATTCTTTTCATGTGGTTTAAGCTGTCTAGAAGCATACGCAATTACACGATCTCTTTGCATTAAAACACCACCTAATCCGGTATGCGATGCATCACAATATACAATGAAATCATCCGACCCATCAGGTAATGCCAAAACCGGGGCTTGACACAATAATTGCTTCAATGTCTGAAAAGCTGTTTCCTGTTGTTCGGTCCACTGAAATTTCACCTCCTTTCGAGTTAACTTAGTCAATGAGCTCGCAATTTTAGAAAAATCTTTGATAAACTTTCTGTAGTATCCTGCTAATCCAAGGAAACTTTTAATTTCTGAAGGAGACTTAGGCGCATTCCAATTCATAACAGCTTTCACCTTAGACGGATCCACTCTAACCCCGTCTTTGCAAATGATATGCCCCAAAAACTGCACCTCACGTAACCAAAACTCGCATTTCGAAAACTTTGCATAAAGTTGCTCTCTTTTCAAAGTTTCCAGTACCAATCTCAGATGCATTTCATGATCCGCTTCAGACTTGGAATAAATCAAAATATCGTCGATAAACACAATCACAAACTGATCAAGATAGGGACGACACACCCGATTCATTAAATCCATAAAGATTGCAGGAGCATTCGTTAACCCGAACGGCATAACCAAAAACTCATAGTGACCATACCTCGTGCGAAAAGCGGTTTTAGGAATATCCTCCTCACGAACTCGGACTTGATGATATCCCGACCTCAAATCAATTTTTGAAAAATATGAGGATCCTTGTAATTGATCAAACAATTCATCAATTCTGGGCAACGGGTATTTGTTCTTCACCGTTCTCTTATTTAATTCCCGATAATCAATGCACATACGGAGAGTACCATCTTTCTTCTTCACAAACAACACGGGAGCACCCCACGGCGATGAACTCGGCCTAATAAATCCCTTATCTAACAATTCCTGAATTTGACCCATCATTTCACGGATTTCGGAAGGAGCTAATCTATAAGGAGCCCTTGCTACTGGAGACGAACCAGGAATTAAATCAATTTGGTATTCTACATCTCTTACAGGGGGAAGACCAGGCAATTCATCCGGAAACACGTCCGAATATTCAGAAACCACCCGAATATCGGAAATGGATTTCTTTTCTACTTTGACATCTACAACATAGGCCATAAAGGATTCACAACCCTTAACTAAAGACTTCCTAGCCTTCATCATGGATATTACCGGAATACTACCCTTTGCACGTTCCCCACGTGCCACAACATAAGATAGATTGGAAACTGGGATTTTTATTAACTTCTTATGACAAGAGATGTCGGCTTTGTTTTGACTCAGCCAGTCCATACCAAGAACCACATCAAAACTAGGGATTTGCATCAATAGGAAAGAAACTGGAAATTCATGATCCTCTATTAATATACTAGCTCCGGCTACCGATGTGGTAACAGGAACTGTCTTACCATCAGCTACCTCAACTTCTAAGGGATTAGAAATCACAGAGGGCATCAATTTCAGTTTATCACAAAATTGCACAGATATAAACGAGCAATTTGCTCCAGAATCAAATAATACACGGGCTGGTACAGAGTTAACAAGGAAAGTACCAGTAATCACGTCATCAATAAGCACAGCATCATCCACAGTCATTCGAAAAGCTCGACCCGTAGCAGCTGGTGGAATCTTCCTTTTCTGTCCAGAAGATGAGGAACCTCTAGCCGCACCTGTACCCTGCTTCCTTGCATCAGGACAATCACCCGCTCGATGTCCCTCTTTGTGACACGTCCAACACACATTATTGGGATAAGTACAATCAATCGCATTATGACCCAACACCCCACATTTCATACACCTTGACGTCCGAATAGAACAAGGTCCGGTATGTTTTGATCGACATCTTGCACAATAAGAATTATCCATCGGAACACCACCATAACTAGTTTTCTTGTTTGATTGGGAAGGTTGCCATCTTTGTTTTCCTTTACCGGAAGAATCACTCTTCGGTTTCTGTGCAAACCTTTCTTTATTTTGCAACCTCCTAGCCATAACGTCACTATCAACGGATCGTGCCCACTCAAAAGCCTGAGAAATACTATTAGCCATTCTCACAGTGGTACGGTAATCTGGAGGTAAGGTTTTCACAAAATGACTAATCTTATTTCTTTCAGTCGGAACCCACTGTTGCACAAATCTTAACTTCTCAGAAAATTGCCGGATAAGTTCATCGATTGACATCTCATCAGTCTTCCGTAAATCCATAAATTCCTATCTGACACGATCAAGATTATATTCCGAACAGAATTGTTTGCACACTTCGGCATGAAAATCCTGCCATTTAATAGAACTCCTTTGTTGTGAATTGAAATGAGCAGTTATCGAATCCCACCACGACATCGCTTCACCTTTCAATAATTGGATAGCATATGGAACTTTGTCTTCATCATCACAATGACAAACCTCTAACTTCCTTTCCACATCACGTAACCAGTCTAAGGTAATAGTAGGATCAGGACTTCCAGAGTACGAGGATGGTTTACTAGACATAAAAGTTTTGAGAGAACATCCTTTCTTCGACACCTGAAAGGGTGGAAACAAATGTGCCTGATAACCAGTCGATCCAAATGAAGGAAACGGCATTGATGACTGAAAATCATAACCCTGCTGCTGTTGTTGTGAAACATGAGGAAAAGTAACCGGAATCCTAGTAGAAGCAGTAATGGGAGGGGTAGTAGTAGCAACATGCGAATAAATAGGAATAGACCTTTGAGATGACCCAGCACGTTCTCTCTCAAGTTCAACTACACGGTTCTCTAATCTTAGTATATAATCTTGACTAGTTTCAACTTCTGTATTAACTGTTAGTACATGTTAGTGTCTGTCAGTTGGTCTAGCTCGTAGTTTGTAATTAGAATTAGTGTTCCTGACTCCTGCGACGTAGCGTGCAACGTCGCAGGTGCGACGTCAGGTTTTGGGCCTGCGACGTAGTCTACGTCGCATGGGCTTGGGCCTGCGACGTAGCGTGCGACGTCGCAGGTGCCAGATTTTGTATAAATTCGTTTTATGTTTTCTGTTTTAGGGTTGACGAAACCCTAAACGCAATTAGTCGAAATCTCTGTAATCTGACCGATTATAATACAATATAATACGTTTCGTTTGATATTCATTGCGTATTGATTGTTCGTGTGTTTAGTATATAACTTAATCGTTGATTCCGCAAACGATTGAGTGACTCGGTTCGTACTAGATCCAAGGTTAGGGACAAACAACTGGTATCAGAGCAGAAAGTGCTCGTTTTGGCGATTCGGATCGAGTTTGGGATTTAAAAGGACGTGATATTCGTGTGTTTTTGTGTTTATCACGTTTGTTTTGTGTTTTTACAGGTTTTCGATCAGTATTACTGGGATTATTGAAGGTTTCCGTCGTTCAACATTCGTGGTTTTCGTTTAGGGTTAAAAAATTCGTTTTTAGGGTTTGTGGCCACTGCTCAGCGCGTTTTGCGACGTACCATTGCGACGTCAGCTGCGACGTCGTGTGCGACGTAGTAATTTGGACTTTAATTAGTCTGTGCGACGTCCTCTGCGACGTCATCTGCGACGTACCTCTCAACGTCGCATAGTGTGATTCTGCGACGTCCACTGCGACGTCATCTGCGACGTACCTCTCAACGTCGCATATTTCTGATTCTTAATTGAATCCTTTGCTTTTGCGACGTACCTATCAACGTCGCATAATCTTGGTGCGACGTACTTACCTACGTCGCTAAGATCAGAAGTTTGTTTTTCGATTAAGTAATTACAATGGCAGCTGATAAAGAGGATATTAGAGGTCTAAGAGAAATGATTAAACAAAGTAATGACATAGGTTCAAGTAATAAACCTCCATTATTTACTGCGGACATGGATTATGTATACTGGAGAGACCGAGTTGAACAATACATTGATTTTCATTGTCCAGAATTATGGGGACCATTACGCGAACGTTATGTACCTCCATTAGCTGAAGGAGAATACCGTAATATTCGTCCTGCTAAGACCTATAAAGCAATGTCTCCCGAGGAGAAGAAAGATTTTGATACTGAAAGAAAATCTTTTTCAATGATTAAAATGTGTCTAACCAAGGATGTTCTTTGGCTTTTCAGAACTCATAAAACAGCCTTTGATCTGTGGAAGGCAATTGAAACTCGTTGTGGAGGAAATTATAAGTACAAGGAAGCCAAGCTTGAACTGATTAAGAAACAGTACGATATCTTTGACATCCTTCCAAATGAAGACACGACTTCGTTATTCACTAGGTACTCACGGTTAGTTGGTGAGTTGTTTGAAGGGGGGTATACTTTTCCTTCAATTGAAGTAAATAAGAAGCTACTGGATGTGTTGCCAAGTTCTTGGGATGTTAAAGTTCAATTTTTAAAGGAAAATGAAGAACTTGCAAACATGTCGTTGGATACGCTGATCGGGGATCTTCAAGCTCACGCGATGGAGATTAAGAAGAAAGAAACTAGGTCTGGTGCTGCTGTTCAGAATCCTAGTGTGTATGGTGTTCAGATCAACTCTGGGAAGACTTATGGATCTGGAGTCGCTTTTGTAACAAATACAAATGCTTCATCGACTTCTTCTTCTTCCGATGGGATTCATTCTGTTTTCATGACTGGACCTTCTTCAAATCAACAACAGGTTCAGGTCTCACCTGCTATTCAGGAACAAGCTGCAATTTATACAGCTTTCTTAAGCTCATACAAGGATTTGGTTACTCAACCAAATCTTACTTTGGAGCTGACTAAGGAAGACTATGCTCAGCTTGATGAAGATGATCTGGAACAAATGGATTTAACTTGGAATGTGGCGATAATCACCCGAAGAATTCAAAAGTTCTTGCAGAGGACAGGGCGTAAAAGCTTGGAAGGTGATGGAAAGACTGGCTTCGGATTTGACAAGAGTAAGGTCCGATGTTACAATTGTCAAAATTTGGGTCACTTCGCCAGGGAGTGCGAGAAACCCAAAATGCCAGCATCGGGATTCACAACACCTTCTACTCCTCCAAAGGCCAAAGAATTGGAAGTTTCTAAGAAAGGGCTTGCTGATAATGCCCTGATTGCCTTTGAGCCTACAAGTCAAGATTGGACGCCTGTCTCCCAGCATTACCAATAGTGTTTGATGGCTCACATCGTGAATGAGGTACCTGATGAACCATTAAATTGTATCTCATGTATTAAGTTAACTGAATCTCTAAAGGCATTTCAGAATGAAACCGTAGAGTTGAGGAAAAAGAATGAAAAACTAACCGAGTCAAATAATTTCTTAAAAGCTAATGAGAAACTTTATGAAAAACATCTTGAGGCTCATCGGTTAGATACTCAGAAATATAAATCTAAGGTTTTTAGTCAAGAAGATGCCATTAAAAGCTATCTTGTTGAAATTGAATTACTAAATAAAGAACTTACAGATTTAAAAGCTGAGTATGAGAATTATAAGAGTAAAATCTTAGGTTCAAATTCCTCAACGGTTGTTTTTAATGAAATTCTTAGCAAGCATGGTACTAAAGGGAAGAAGAATGAGGGATTGGGATACAACTCAGTCCCTCCTCCTACTACTCACTGTCCCCTGCCTGTTAAGGAAGGCTTTGAAGAGATTCCAGTTGATTGGTCCAAGCTTTATGGTTTAAAAGCTAAAGATGCTAAAGAGACCAAACATAACAAACCGGCAAAGGAGAAAACCAAGCGGCCAGAGTACCCCTTGCCAACGTTTGTTAAGTCTGTGCATGAATCTCCTGTTAGTGTTAAGGAGAGTGTTGAGTTAAAGAATGAATCTCCTGTTATTATTGAGGAGATTGTTGAGATTGAGGACATTACGGATCAGGAGTATCCTGAGGTTAAGAAGGTTGTGGTTAAACCTGAAAAAGTGATTTCAAAGATTGAACCTGAAATTAAGGTTCAACCAAATAAGGGAAAAACCAAGGTTTTTAATTCGAAACAACAAACTTTACAGTCACCTGTAAAGATTTTGCAAAATAAAATAGTAAATGAAAGAGTTTCGCATGATAAACCTTCAACTTCAACCTCTCAACCAAAACAAACACTTTCTAAAACATGTACGCATTGTTCATGTTCTATAAATGTTTCTCCACCTCCTGTGGTAATTCCTCAGCCTCAACCGTTTGTTGAGACTCGTTCTTGTTTCTACTGCAAGAAACAAGGACATTTAATCCGTGAATGTCCAAAGCTGTCAAATCAGCGATATGGGAGAGAGATGCCTAGGACATCTGTTTATAGAAACTCTTTTTCTAAATCTCCACCTAGGCGTTACTCAAACTCTCCCAAGCCTGTTTCGAAACCAAGTAATGTTGAGCAAAAATCTTTGCCAATTCAAAAGCCCAACATTACTTCGATTACCAATTCCGAATCTTCAAAAGTTTGGAAACGTAAAGAGTCTGATATTGACTCTTCAGTCGTCAACAATAACACATCAGATAAAAATTCTAATTTGTTTAAAGATAAAATCCTATCTGACGTGATTATTGTTGATGACCACGGTCGACCTAAGTCTGTAAAGGCTTGGGTCACCGTTTCTCACTAATCTCCTTCGTTTGTGTGTTGCAGCAGTCAGAACGCGTTAAAGATAGTGAATGGTATTTGGATAGTGGCTGCTCGCGACATATGACAGGCGATGTATCTCTTCTTGTGGATATTAAACCATACGCAGGAGGATATGTTGCTTTTGCTGGAGATACTGGGGGAACCATTTCTGGAAGAGGAACGTTAACTAACGGCAATGTTAGTTTTGAAAATGTGAACTACGTGGAACAGCTTACGCACAACTTGCTAAGTGTTTCACAGGTCTGTGATAAGGATTATACTACTGTGTTCACAAAGACAGAGTGTGTGATACTGAAGCCTGGGTATGTCATTCTGGAAGAATGGGTGTTACTGAGAGCACCAAGAAAGAATGACACATACATTTTGAACATGAGAACTGTTGAGACCTCGAACGAGTATACGTGTCTCTTGTCTAAGGCTTCTGAAAAGGAATCACTGCTTTGGCACAGACGAATGGGACATATTCATTTCCGAAAAATGAATTTCTTGACTAAAAATGACCTAGTGCTAGGAGTTCCAAAACAGTCATTTGCTCTAAAGGATGACTGTATCTCCTGCCAAAAAGGAAAGCTACGTAAGAAGTCCCATAAGTCTAAGCAGGTGAATTCCATAAATGCTCCATTGGAACTACTGCATATGGATCTTTTCGGTCCAGTTTCTACAAAGAGCATTGGTGGTCGGTCTTACTGCTTGGTAGTTACTGATGACTACTCAAGGTTTTCGTGGGTTTACTTTTTGACCACAAAGGGGTAAACTCCTGAGATTCTGGTGTATTTGTTGGACAAGTTGACAAATCTGTGCAACTTGAAGGTGAAAAGGATACGAAGCGACAATGGAACTGAATTCAAGAACTCAACTCTCGAATTGTTTTGTGCTACAAGAGGTATTGAGCATCAATTTAGTGCTCCGAGGACTCCACAACAGAATGGAGTTGCAGAAAGAAAGAACAGGACAATCATCGAGACAGCTCGGACTATGTTAGCTGACTCCAAGTTACCAATTATCTTCTGGGCTGAGGCAGTTAATACTGCCTGTTATGTTCTCAACAGAGTACTGACGGTTAAGAAAAGGAACAAAACGTGTTATGAACTTTTCAATAACCGTAAGCCAAATCTGCAGTTCCTAGAACCATTTGGGTGTCCATGCCTGATTATGATAACAAAAGATAAGGTCTCTAAGTTTGGTGATAAGGCTGTTGAAGGGATTTTTCTTGGATATTCAGTCAACTCTCCGAACAAAAGAGTCTTTAACAAATCATCGAATCAGATTGAGGAGCATTTTGAAGTGAAATGTTTAAGGTATACGGAACCTCCTCAAGGAACGGGTCCGGATTGGTTTTTTAACTATGGAAACCTCTTCAACTCTTTCAATATTCCGGAAGAAGATGAAACGGAAGAATTGATTTCTATACTTCATGAGCTTGATCTTACTCAAGATACACCTGTTAATAATAAACCATCCAACCCAAATCCCAATGCAACACCCGCACCTCCACCGACTAATCCTACACCTCCACAAACTACACCTACACCTTCACCACCACCCACACAACCACCCACACAACCACAAACAACTACCAAATCACCACCATCAACACCATCACCTACTCCATCATCTTCGGCTGCTCCTTCTAAAACAGTTTATACCTACACAAAGGAGCTTCCATATGATCCAAACATGCCTCCTTTAGAGGAACCTCAAGAAGAAGATGAAATGGAGGAAACAATGGCCTACTCTCACTTATTTTCTCATGAAGATGAAGTAGAAGAAGAAGAGTTAGCCTCTCCTGACTCTGCTGCTACTCCTGAAACTGAGGGAGATTTGAACAATCTGGGTGTGGATCTTGTGCCAGGTGCCATACCAGAAACTCGTATACATAAGGATCACCCCATTGATAATATCATTGGTGATCCTCATGCATCTGTTCAAACACGACAGCAAGCAAAGCAGACTTCAGCTCAGCAGCTTTTGGGACTTATTGCTCATATCGATTCATGTCATTTGTCTCAAATTGAACCTAAAAAGGTTGAACAAGCCTTAAAGGATCCATCTTGGGTCGAGGCTATGCAGGAGGAACTACAGCAAATAAACAAGATGAATGTTTGGGAAATTGTTCCTCTACCCAAGGGTGCTCACTTGACGGGTACTCGTTGGGTTTTCCGTAACAAAATGGATGATCGTGGGGCGGTTATTCGGAATAAAGCCCGTCTGGTAGTTCAAGGATATAGTCAATTAGAAGGTATTGACTATGATGAAGTTTTCGCTCCTGTTGCTCGTTTGGAATCTATTCGAATTTTTCTAGCCTATGCTTCATTTAAAGGATTCCGCGTGTATCAACTTGACGTAAAGTGTGCTTTTCTATACGGAGATGTCGACGCAGTGATTTATGTGTGTCAGCCTCCTGGTTTTGAAGACCCAAAGCATCCTAATCATGTTTGCAAACTGAAGAAAGCTTTGTATGGTCTTCATCAATCTCCTCGACTTTGGTATGAGCGACTTGCCAAGTACTTGCTGAAAAATGATTTTGACAGAGGACAGATTGATAGCACGCTTTTCATCAAACGGGAAGGAGCGGATTTGTTACTTGTGCAGGTCTATGTGGACGACATAATCTTTGGATCAACTAATGATCAGTTGTGCAAGGATTTTGAAAGATTGATGAAATCTGAGTTTGAAATGAGTGCTATGGGGGAACTCACGTTTTTTCTGGGACTACAGGTTGAGCAATCTGACAATGGAATTTATATCCACCAGTCAAAATATGTCACTGACATGTTAAAGCGATATGAATTGCTCAACTGTAAACACTATGGCACTCCAATTGAAGCAAGACACAATCTTGGACCTAATGAGGATGATGAAGATTGCAAGGAGAAAGACTATCGCTCAATGATAGGCTCTCTCATGTACCTGACTGCCTCAAGACCAGATATAGTGTTTGCTGTTTCTCTCTGCTCACGATTTCAAGCAAATCCGAAGGTGTCTCATATGAAGGCAGTAAAACGCATTTTTGGATATCTCGCTTTTAGGCCATCTCTGGGTCTATGGTATTCAAACGAGAAAAACTTCGAGTTAACTGCCTATTCGGATTCGGATCTTGGTGGCTGCAAGATAGATATGAAGTCAACTACTGGAGGATGTCAATTCCTTGGATCGCGCTTAGTTTCTTGGCAGTGCAAAAAGCAGACTGCGGTTGCTATTTCCACAGCTGAAGCCGAGTATGTTGCTGCTGCCAGTTGCTGTTCTCAAGTTCTCTGGATTCAGCATCAGCTGCGTGATTACGGGTTCAATCTCTCTATGACTCCTATTTACATTGATAATACAGCTGCTATATCTATAACACACAATCCCGTACAGCACTCTAAGACTAAACATATTGAACTTAGGTTCCACTTCATACGGGATTGCTTTGAGAAACACCTTATAGATGTCGTACATATAGAGACCCTTAAGCAGTGTGCGGACATTTTCACAAAAGCCTTTTTGCGATCACGTTTTATAGAACTGGTCAATCTGATAGGTTTAAGGTTCTTTTAGTCAAAGAAATGATTTGTGACTTGGATTTTTAAGTTTTTAAATTCAATTTAAAAAAAAAAAAAAAAAAAAAAATCGCAACAGCCACTCTTTATACTCTCAAGTATTAAAGAAAACGCGAGGTTGCAACATTTCTAAAAATAGACGTTGAAGTTGTGTCTGTAAACAACTTGGGATATGATAGTACATCGGGTGACATGCACAAAATGGAATTTTAAGGTTTATCTTGGATGTGTCAGTAGGTTTATCTGACACACCTAAAACAGTTTCTATCTAAATTATCTTCATCACACGATGTATTGGTAGGCATGATACACACCGGTTTGTGAGTAAGTAAGAAGTAATATTAAAACTTGTCTATTATTTTGTGAAAATTGTTATATGATGTATGACATAAGTCTTAATTGATAAATGGAAGTACTGTCATACACTGTTATAATTACTATGTAAATGTAAAATTGGCATATAGTAATAATATGGTTATTCGCCTAACTAATGGTGACTATTGTTGTACTCTCGTACAGACCTGAATCCATTAGTTATGCAAATAGTCTCAAACTCGTTATGTTCATACTAAGGGACTCTCTGTTGTACTAAGTACAGATCTGGGGCCACTAGTATCTTCATAGTTGGTTTGATGTATGCCTAAATTTGAAGGGCAAGTGTATGTTACAAGAGCGCCGAGAAATCTTGGTCTTGTAATCTCTACCTTGCGAAAATATGCAGTGTTTTGTGTTTTACTAAAGTTTATCAGTATATCATATAATAGGTTTCACAAAATTAATATTCATACTAACAATAACAGTTAGCTCACAAATACGGATGTACCGTGTTTAGGTGGACAAACAATACCAATAATCGTTTTGAAATAATTTTTATAAAAGGTGTTTTAAATGTGCCACGTAAATTTAAAGTGGACAAATATACTGATGATCGGAATAACACTTACTATTCCTAATAAATGCATGTTATTCCGATATGATCCCTAATCAGACAACTCAACTCCGTCACCAAAAATAGAGTGTTAGTATTTTTATTTTGTTCATTTTTACTTTTTGTAAAATTAAAGAAAATACTAGAAAGATTTTTTAGTTTTATGCTTTATTTTTATTCTGAGTTATTTTTCCAAAGTCACGAGTTATTTTGAAATTATTTGCTAAAATAACGAGTAAACGGTTTGAAAAATTCAAAATTGGATCAAAAATGCTCTATGCGACGTCACACTCTACGTCGCCTGCGACGTCCCAGTCTACGTCGCATGTAGGGTTAGACTATATATAGTCTCAACTGCGACGTAACATGTCACACTATTCACTATTCACGTGCGACGTACCCTGCGACGTAGCATTGGCGATTTGCGACGTAGCAATTTTCGAGCATTTTTCGTGATTTGTAGCCGTTTTCATTCCGATTCACTTACGTACTTTTGATCTACTCGTTATTCCGCACACTTAGGTACCGATTTTACCATTTTTCACCGTGTATATTACGTTTAATTGCTATATATGTGATACGGGTTAAAAGGGTTTCGGTTTTGGGTTAAATTCGATGGTTAATTGGATGTTGTAACTATTATAACTTATGTTTTCGTGATCACCATCGTTAGCCGCACCTTGTAGTGCGTTTGATTTTGAAAACCCCTAAAATCGAAGGTTAGGGTTTCTGGGTTGGGAACGCCTGTTCGTCAGTGCGACGTACGCTGCGACGTCGTAGCTTACGTCGCTTTATATAATTATTATTAATTTCCTACGTCGCCCTTCCCTACGTCGCTTTTACTGCGACGTCCGATGCGACGTACTACCCTACGTCGCTATTTTAATAAAGTGATTAAATTCACAATAAATTGCAAAATGCGACGTCCCTCTTGACGTCGCTCGAATTTTCTGCGACGTCCGGCCTTACGTCGCTTTTCAATTTATTCTGATTTTAGGCGACGTACAGTTCTACGTCGCTCTGTGTTAATGCGACGTAAGTGGCTACGTCGCTAGTTCCAGGAAGTTTGTAAAAATGTAACATTTTTGCTAATCTTTTTCGAGTTGCAATCTGTTTCTGTTTTTGCAGATATGGCTTTGATTTTTGAAGCTCGTCACAATACGGCTGCTTACCTTACTGACACTTCTGATAAAGCTGCACCGTATCGTCAGATGATCGCGTTTTTGAGACGTTCAAGGGTATTCCACGCCATTTCCGATAACACTATGGCGTTTGGAAATCTGATCAACCCTTTTTGGAGAAATGCGATTGTTGTTACTGATAACGACGTTAGACGATTGGTCTCTACCGTTCTGGGTACGGAGATCACTATTACAGAACAGAGTATTCGGGAACTTTTACTGCTGAATGATCAACCGGATATGCCTATCGGTTTCGATCATATTTTTGTTACTGGAGCTATGCAACGGATAGGATATCCCGGGATTCCCTCTGATCAGTATAGAAAAGCGAATCTCACACGTCTGGAGATATTTGATGCATGTGATTATTGTTTGCTTGGGGAATAGGAAAGGTGGAACGGATGGGATGAGCCGAAGTCTGGCTTCTGCTATGTTAGCGTTGGTATACAACAAGCCGTTCAACTTCTCGGGATTTATCTTCAAGGCTATGGTTGATAATGCGAATGCCGGGGATCAGAAATGGATTTTATATCCGAGATTTGTACAGCTGCACATCAATCGTCATCATCCGGAGCTTCAGGCACAGGGTGATATCGATCAGCCGCTCAAGATTTTCCCAATGATGAGTCGGATTTTCACTATTTGTGCAGGGTATGAGAAAGGGGTCGAGGCACCAAGGGATGTTCCCTTATTCGGTGCTATTGTGGATGAAAATTATGTACCGCCTCCAGATCCTCAGTATATGGATATTCCAGCACCACAGCAACCGCAGCAACCGCTTGTGAACATTCCAGTTCAACCTGCGGGGGAGAATGTAGATGCTTTATTGGAGAACATCGAGCAGTTCGGGCATGTGGATTCAGACAATCCAGCATCTCACGACACGGTCGAGAGTTCTGATTCTGAAGAACCGACCAATGTAGGTCCTCAGGATGGGGGTCCGACGCCTGAGCATTCAGATGGTACTGTTCCGCATCCCTCTGAGATGGAACGTATCAGGCTTTCCGATTCATTCAGATATCTAAGAATTCAGCGTCGGATCCGGGCAGGACGCAAGTATGTACCTCCAAGGGATACTGGGAAACGTACACGAGACGGTGATGATTCTGCTGTTGAAACTTATCGTCCTCGTCGTCGTGTTCGTCGTTCTTCATCAGCCAGAGCTCAAGTCAATCCACAGCAGCAAGCTGATTTTCAGATTCAACCGACTCCAGCTTTCATGCAAAAGATTATGGAAGATATGCAGCAGATGAAACAAAAGCTGGAGGCTCAAGACGAGAAGATTGCTGAACAAGCTGCGTTGATCGAGGTTCAATCTAAGGAGCTTGAGGAAACGAAGCTTAGGGTTAATGTTTTGGAAGGCAGGTTACTTGCCTCGGGGGAGTATGTGTCTGGGATACCCACTTTAGAGTCAAGTGAACCTGCGTCTGTAAATCCCAACCCTGTAATTGAAAATGTTAATGAAAATATTTCTCGTTTGGATTATTTTTGTGTTGATGATATTCCAGGGCAACCGAGACCGCTGGCAGTTGACTACTCATTTGCTGACTTATCATTTATTCAGAGGATGGCCAGTGGAGTTGGCTCTGAGGAAGAAACAGAGAATGTTTTTGAGATGAATGAGGATGTTTCGATTGAAGAAGAGCAGTTGAATACAGATGAAACGTATGATGATGCACAATCTGGGGAAGCTTATGATGGTGCACCAATTATTGAATCTGATTCAAGTGAAGACGAAAGTCCTGATAAAGCTCAACATGGAGAATCAAGTTCTGCTGCAACTCCAGCTTCAGAGACACAGGCACCGGACTCAGCAGCGAAGAAGTTAACTGCTGAAGAAAAGAGAGAGAGAAACAAGAAATGGTGGCCTAAGGGACGAAATCCAGTTCCTATTCCAGTTAAATGTCAAGTGTACCGGGTTAGTCGAAATTATACCGGTGTTATTAAAAGCTGGAAGTGTCAGAGGAATCTGTTCATGATTAAGAGAGAAGATGGAGTTCAGTACTTCAGAATGCGTTTTGATAGATTAAGTACGTTGCCAAAAGGAGAGATTAATCGATTAGCTCAGCTTAAATTGATTAATCCTTTCGAGAATGATTATGCTGAGTTCATTCAGAGAAATCTACGTCGGGAAGTATTATCGAAGACATATTCGAAATTGAAACCGACGTTGGGAACTCGGTATACGTGGAAAAAGAAGATTGATCCAGTCACCAGGAAGCCTTTGGTTAAAGTTCACTATTCGTCTGCTAACTGTTTGACTGAGATACCTCTGGAATCAGTTCCTTATTATTTTATGAGAAGACTTGTAAAATGGGAACTTGATCCACAGACTGACGAAGCGGTTATTACTTTCGTTCCAGATTCTGAACCGTGGCCAGAAGTTGGAGGTATATGGAATTTGAAGCAAGCAACGTTTACACTGTATGATCCGATGAGTTTGATTAATTTTCATGAAAAAGATTTAAGAAAACTCTATGATAATTGGATTCGTGTTGGTCAGAAGAATGAATTCAACAGACGTTTAGCACAGCAGTTTTACAATGTTGTTACTGTTTGCGTAGCTAATGGAATTCATGCCGATGGTCAATTTCCCGCGGGCTGGGTTTAAAGAAGATTTTTGAAGACCAAGCTGAAGACACGGGGGAGTTTGTTAGTACATGTTAGTGTCTGTCAGTTGGTCTAGCTCGTAGTTTGTAATTAGAATTAGTGTTCCTGACTCCTGCGACGTAGCGTGCAACGTCGCAGGTGCGACGTCAGGTTTTGGGCCTGCGACGTAGTCTACGTCGCATGGGCTTGGGCCTGCGACGTAGCGTGCGACGTCGCAGGTGCCAGATTTTGTATAAATTCGTTTTATGTTTTCTGTTTTAGGGTTGACGAAACCCTAAACGCAATTAGTCGAAATCTCTGTAATCTGACCGATTATAATACAATATAATACGTTTCGTTTGATATTCATTGCGTATTGATTGTTCGTGTGTTTAGTATATAACTTAATCGTTGATTCCGCAAACGATTGAGTGACTCGGTTCGTACTAGATCCAAGGTTAGGGACAAACATTAACCGGATTTGAAGTACCATTATGATCCACGTCTTCTGGAGCGGAGTGAACAGTCGAGACATTATAGAGAGTACGGGGTGGTTGCTCATTTTCTGCCATCTGTATCACAACACATCTCAACACTTGTTAATCGTTAGCATTAACATACTAACTTAATTCACACTATAGCTAATCCCACAACCCGGAATGTTTGACAACTCGACACTAGATTTAGGATTAAACACTCTAAGTTGTTCAATTCACCCAAATTTATGCTCTGATACCAACTTATAACGCCCCTAATTTTAGAACACATTTTTTTTTTTTAACATCGCGGAAGCAATATCCCATATATATATATATATAACCTTGGATTATCCAAAATATACATAACAATTTACATAAGTACTTCTTATATAACTACACAATTAGATGGGCGTTACATTATCAAAACATTTAAGTAATACAAAAGTCATCAGAGTTTTCATCCTTGTCAAACATTCCTTCAATTTACTCCGAGACCCGCCCTTAACAAAATACATTAACCTGCAAGGAGTAAACAACGAGGGATTAGCACGAAGCTAAGTGAGTTAACTCATCACTAACACTACACTTAGTTTAACACCATGAGTCTACAACAATTAACACATTGACTCAACATCACTAGAGGATCGGTGGCCCTTGTGGCACCCTCAGCCGCGGTGGCCCACCAAGCGACACTTACACCAACTGCAGGCCAATACAGTGGTTAACCGATAACGGTTTGCTACCTTTAGTCAACACAAGCTCCATTCACAACACATGTTCACAACTCTCGTGTTGACTAACCTGTAGCAAAACGTCCAATAAGATTGACCTCTTTATAACACAGTTACCATATAGGTCACTTAACACTTAACACTTTAACACAATGCAACAAACATTTAACACTTGAAGTAACCACAATAGTGATCACCAAACATAGTGACAGATCAAAGTCCACTCACCTGTCAATCTCCGTCTCCAAACTCAAAAGTCTTATTTTATTGAGTCTTCGGTGTCTCTGTACACGCAATTAAAACACAAGTTAATAACTTGTCTCATAATTAATTATGACTATAATCAATTGCATACATTACTAATCAAGAATTATCGATAATTAAATGATATAAGTGGTAGATTCATATAAGTTCACAAAATATCAAAATCTTCAAAATTACAAAGACAAACGCGATCCAGACAATTGGGTTGGGATCGCGTTCCTCTTAAGGAAAATATTCTGTCACCAAAATACACTGTGGAACGCGATCCGGAAAAAGGGCTTGGATCGCGTTCGCAAGAACAAATCCAAACGAACTCAATATTCTACTGATCAACGCGATCCGGGTAAGAGGCTTCAGGATCGCGTTTATAAGAACAAAACACGCGGTAACCAAGTAACACATGGCAACGCGATCCGGGTAATGATGCAGGATCGCGTTCCTCAATTTTTCAGCAGAAACTCAAACCTGTAATTACACAGCACGAACCAAAACCCAAAATCTACTAAAACTCAACTTATAACTCTGATTTTTATCGATTTCAATGTACCATAACACCTAATAACAACATACAACCATGATTCAAACAACAATTCATCACCAATCATCAAAATCACTTATAACCTAACTATTTCCATTCAAACTAAAAACTCACTAAATCTTTCATATTTTATCATGAAATCAAGAAAAAGGAGTTCAATCATCATCGTCAAATCGATATACAAGTATGGATTCAACTTATTTAACTACAAATCATTCCTCACTTCAAACTACCTAATATTCAATATTTGAGTTTTTACAAAAGTTTACTTACCAATTTAAGAACACAATAGAGATGAGGATGATGATCACAACTAGAATTCAAGCTTCAATTCATCAATCAATTTGATATAAGGATTTGGTTTGAAAGGATTTGAATGATATAGGAGTTAGGTTTAGAAACTAGGTGAAAATGAGGGATTGGGGAAAAATGATCGATCCCCTCCTTTTTTATTGAACCGACCCATTTAACTTACAGTACACTATTATACCACCTTTTGATCTATTGTCTGAAACCTAAATACTAATTGCAAGAAAATTATTTTATTTTACCGTCGTCTAAGATTATTTAAAACAAATAATATTTTACTAATCACAATATCTCCTGAGCCTTATTTACCTATTAATTTCACAATCAAACATATTCAAACAATTAAATGTGCGTATTTAAATTTAAATAAATACCTGATTCTACTGGGCCCAATTTCAGGGTGTTACATAATGTTTCAACTTACATTTTGTTAATATAGTTTGTACGATTTTTCTTGTAACAATTAGGTGTAAAATGTGACTAATTGGATCATTGCTTGATAATCTAATAATTTTGAGTAATTAAGGTTTGGAGGATATTAATTACTTTATAACAATGGTCACTATTTGAGTAATTAAGGTCTGGACTCTGGGGGATAACTTTGATGAAAGGACTATTTGTGTATATTTTATAAAGTTAAAGGATCAAAATAATAAAATATGTAATATCTTTATTGGTCAACTACATCTTTGTTATATGCTCCTAACATCACGAATGATATCCAACCTATTTCATAAAGTTCTTTTAATATGTCTCTATCTGCAAAAGGAAAAGAAAAGAACAAAACATATATATTTATGATGACATAAGCATGTTTATTTCATTATTTGGTTTGTTTTTCTTAACGCAAGTAGCAATAATAACAATAATAATAATAATAATAATAATAATTTATGTAAAGTAAGGGTTCTTAATGACTATACGAGTAAACTTTCTTGTAAAGTATGTAATAAATAGGATTATTCTAAATTTAGTCCTAAGAAATATGGTTAACATGAATCATATCATAGACCCTTATAATTTGTTTTAACCTTTTCTTCATTAACTTACCATTTTAAAGAACTCTAATGACATAAATACCCCTATATTTAAAGAAATGAACTAAACTAACATTTACTAATTATAAAAACTACCAACAATATATTCATCCATAATAAATACTTTCAATTATTTCTAAATACACACTCATATAATTATTAGTCAAAATAGTAGACATTAAAAAGTAAAATTATAAGGCGTACAAATAAAAATAATATTTAAACATAAATAAATATTTTTATCTTTTCTTTTCATTTTATATATCGTTATTTAGTAAAGAAATTAAAAGTGATTTCTTTAGTTTTACATTAATTATGTTTGATTTTTAATTATTTTATTACATATGAATGAGAATCGATAATAACTTGAAAAATAAAAAAAGTTTATAATTTATAATATTTATCTAAATCTAAATCTATATAAAAAAAAGGTATAATGTTTGAAAGTTTTTACATTAGTTTAAAGGTCATTTGAAAAATCTCTGATGCAAACACAAATTTTCTCAAACATGCGATCACGTTACTTTTAACCATTGTTAATATCTTCACCGTCGTAATGTGCGGGTTCTTCTAGTAATATAAATGTGCACGAAATTTAACTACTCGTATTTATTAAAGCAAATTTTTGCGCGTCGAATTAAGAATCCAAAAATATATATGGGCCTATAATAAGCGGTGGCCATATTGTACACGTAACCATTGAGTGGGTAGCAAAGAAGCATCGTACACCCACCAATTGTATATTTGTGTGTGAATAAGATCAATTAATGGCCACATTGCCGGATAATATGAATATGAATGAATATTATTAAAAGAAACAAGGTACCACTCTACCTACCCATTCAAAGGGTATGTTTGGCAACACTTTTCTAAGGGATTATTGGGAATTCTAAGAGATTGAGCTTCTAGTTTTAAGAAGCTCAATCCCTTATAAAACTACAATCCTTGTTTGGTACAAAAGGTAGAGTTGAGATTCTTCAAAAAATAATCTCTTAAATGAGAATCCCTTCAAACTAGCTTCTCTTAAGAATCCCCATCCCTTCCTTACTAAATTACTATATTACCCTTCTTTTCATTATACAAAATGTAGAGTAATAATATGTCATGTCCATTTACGTCATTTTACACTCATAAGCTCCAGCCCCAACTAATTTGCCAAACACTTCTAGAAAAATATAATCTCAAGCTCCAGCCCAAAACAAAAACTCCAACTCCAGCTTCAAGCTTCCATCTCCGTCTCCAGTTCTATCTCCATCTCCAACTATTTTTGCCAAACACACCCAAAGTATATCCGACATAAATAACTAAAGGGCCGCTTGGTTCGAATTAAAGAATAGTAATGGGAGGAATGCAATGACTATTATTGAGGGTTATCATTGCGATTGCTATTGCTTGGTTCATTCAAAATAATAATTATACTTATACATATTTACAATAACTTTAAAAGCCATTCATATACAAAACTTAAAAGCCAGATTATTTCAAATCAATTAAGAAGTACAGATTTAAGAAATCACAATTACTTTAAAAGGCATTCATATACACAACTTACTGGAAGTGCCAAGTATGTGCAAGATGCTCCAAGTACATATAGATTATCCTGTATGGTAAGTTAGACCATGTACAGATTCATAATTTTATTGAGCATTTAAGCTTCTTAAAGAATGTATATATATAATGTCCTTAAGCAATGGAAAGAGCTCAGATCAAGCAGTAAGAAAGGAAAAGGCGACACACACACACGGTCACTAAAATCGAGTAAAAAACTATAGCCTAACAATGTAAGCACGTAAGAAGGAAAGATGATAGAAGATGAATCCGTATGCGTCTGGAAACTAGTACTCACTAAATCCAAACAATTAAGTTAATTGCTTGTGACCTTAATTATGCGGAATTAATATGATTGTGTGGGAATCCTAAGTGTTTTATTTTTTAAAAAAGGAAGAAAGGAAAAAATATCGTAGACACACTCAATTAATAGGCCAATTTGTTAGATAGCCATCCCCATCAGTAAACCACTGGTTGACTAGTTGATTAATTAGATACAGTAGTGTGTGTGTATATATATATATATATATATATATATATATATATATATATGACAACCACATAATAATGAACTTGAAATTGCTTGGAAACTAGCTGCAAATTTCATTTTCAAGAGCAACATAAGCAATATAATATAACTCTTCTTATAGTGTGAAATACAACTACCATATAAATCTTCCTGCAGAAAATATTTTTGTTCTTTCTTTCGCTAACTGAAACAAAATTATGGGTTCAGACATATATGGATATGTCCAAGTTTTGAAAGAGCTAGAATCGTATAGTAACATTTCGACAGATTCAATATCTTCCCTGTGGCGTTACGCGTTATTAGTATACCAGTCAGATCAACAGAATAGGTATAGCAAACCTATGCCATGGATTGGGATCTATATCGCATTAGCTTCTTTGGTTTGCGTCTTTGCGATGGTGGCTGATTTGTTACATGGTTTACGAAATAGAAAATTGTGGTTTCCGTGCAAATATTTCACTTTCAATGCTGCTTCTCTCACCGTGATAGCTGTTGTGGTGAAACTACCCATGGATCTAAATAATATAATGCCTGGTAATGTGGATCAAGCTGCAAAGTTAGAAAGCATGGCCTTTATGTGCACAATGATGGCTAACTTATTGCCTTCATTAGCAACTATGCAAAGCAAGGAACTTCTAACAAACATCATAGCCTTGTGTGTTCTCGTAATCACTTTGGTTGTGAATGTTTGTATTCAAATAAATACGGGCGTTTTCTCCTATTCAAGTGGCCATTTGTTTGTTGAAATTGCTTCCAAAATTAATGACGAACAGTCGTCAGAATATATTGCATATAAAAGTGATAGTCGTCTAACAGCAATCATTTATGTGGTTATGTTACTCATACTGCTCGTAATACATATATGTTCATCTTTAGCGATTCTAAAGTCCAAACAGATAATTGAATCGAGATACCAAGCAGGTCACGAAAGAACTTTGAAGGACTTAGAGCTGCAACAACCAAGAATGATATTAACCGCTGAGAAGCTAAAACAACATGTCAGAAATTACTGGATAATGGCGGGAACTGGGAGCCCCCAATTCATGACAGCTTGCTTCGCTACAACCTTTGCTTCTGGGGTAATCTCTGCTATAAACTTAGTCTTACAAATTCTTACTATGCTTTGGGCTAGTGGAACTATACAGGACTATAGGTCAGATTATAAATGGTCAATGCTAGTGATTCTAGTTATACAATTTATCGGGGTTGTAGTGGGTACGATTGCCCCACTTTTTAGATGTTTTTCAGCCCTGAGCTTTAAGTTGTCCACAAAATGGATTTTGAACCATATGAAGGTGTTTAAAGTGGAGTGCTACTGGACTCAAAAGTTAACAGAGTGGAAACACAGTAGTATGGCCTTCACATTCGGAAGCCGCAAATGCAAGGTTATCATCCATAATATAAAAATCCTGATTGTGAACATTTGTATAGGATTTCAGATCATTGTTGTGGTAGCATGTAAGATAATAGGGTTGGTCCCAATTCTCCTTGTTATATGCGTCTGGTCTTGTTATCAGTGTTTTAAGTGGTTACAATCCACTCTAAGTAACTCTGATATTATTTTGGTACAAAATCCCAATCGAGTAGAAAACTATAAAGAACTTAGTTGTTACGTATTGCAACTTCAAGACGATTTGGAGTTTGCAGAGAAAACACTAAAGGGCCTTTCAAAATCTGTGAATAACCTGTACCAAAAGGCTGAAAAGCAACAACCTAACAATCTAATGAAGCTTCTAGAGGAATCGAAAAGTTTTGAAGGAGTTATAAAGTATGACAGCCATCTGGTTCCGCCATTATCTGTAGAAGAAGAATATATTAATTGCTGGAGCTTACCGTTGGTAACCTTGACAACGATTGCCATCTCTCTATCTAACATCCAAAACGACATAGTTGATTGGTTGCTAAGCAGTGTGAGTGAAGGTATTGTATATGTCACACTTGTGGAACAGACTCTGAATAGTACACGTGACTATGTAAATCTCCAAAAAGCTGCTACAATATTGTGGCTTGAAGTGGAAGTCCACCACAAATGGTTAGAAAACAAGCTCCAAAAACTTGTGCCTCAAGAAAAGACGGTAGGGCAGATTTTGCAATTGCTCAAGAATACAGCTAAAAACATGGTGGAAAGTACAGGCACAATTGATAATTCCAGCTACAAATCTATTTGTGCTAATTCAATGTACCGCATAAGTGAATCGATTTTGCTTTCCTATCACACCAACATTGAGGAGGTTAGCCAAGAGGAACTGTTTGCAGAATTATCATCAATGATCGCTGACATAATGGCTGCATGTCTTACCAACTTACCACAAGTCATAGCAATGAAATGCCACACAAGTGCCATAGAGGAAAGGGAGATGAGTGTCCATGATGCGGCCCAACTTCTTGGTGAGACTGCACAGATAATAAACACCCTTCAAAATCGTGAACTTCCAAACTTGAATACAGATGAATTGGCGTTTATTGACAAGTGGCATACATATTTCAGACATCCTTTTCCTTAATAACCATTTATATTCTTCAAGTGATAGCTAAATTTTTATGCCGTTTGGCGAAGAAGATATCATTGATTTACTACTCCTTTGAAAATATCAATATGATTCTCATAATCAAGCTAATAATTACTCAAATTTTTCTTGGACATCACTATGCTTGATCAATGTAATCCAAAATGGGAGATTATGTCCATTTAAGAAGTTTTTACCATGATTAGCATTCATAAAGTATATAGGTTAGCTTATAGCATATTCACTTAATGTAAGTTCGATCGGAGTAGCTGCAAAATAAACTTAAACTAGCACAATCAGTCACCAAATTTAAGGACTGGCCGGTTTAATTTCATTATTCCATGAACAATAATAAAACAAAGTTAATCAAGAATCAACAAGAATCCAAATTACCCTTCTTGAGTAATTAACGACTTATGGTTATGAACAAGTGACCAGAAAAAAAGAAAGGCGTGCATGAAACACGTGAAAGACCATATATGAAGATTGTTAAATTGGTGTCGTTAACGCGAATGATAAAGGGTACTATATATGTAGAATGTGATCGAGTCATTGATGGTAGCACCGCCTATGTTTGTTCTGATACATTGCAAATACTTATAAATGAAGTTGCTATATCTTTTGTAGCATTTTTTCATTATAAAGCATAAGAAGATAAAACTATCAAATATTGGTGTAGCTTGGTGGTATGGTAGTAGGCTTTGAATCCATATATGATATGTTTTGTAGTATTCGTATCATCTTTTCTTAATAAAAAAAATGAACTTTACAATGATTTCTTGATTAAAATTTAAATATTTACACTTATTTGTTGATGAAAACTATACATGACAATGACACTACTTTTTGACCATGGTACAATTTGTCCAAGATGAAAAATGATACATGTGTAAGTTGACGTGCTTAAAATCATGTGTAAAATTTTGACTAAATGAAGTTTGAAAGTTTTGCCAGTAAAGCTTAATATATTTTCATCTGTAGGAGTGTAGGTTAATTTTACATAGATATGTAAAAGGTTAAATTAAAACAAAGAAAAGCAACATATATAAGTATAGATATTAAAACAATTAATTACGTACTAGTATGATACTCGCGTTATACAAGTGAATATAATGTTTGATTGTAAATAGTGATTCCCGCGATACTCTTGCAGTCTTGCTTTATTACTAGAATTGAAGCTAAGGGATACGTTGGTGCACAACATAAATATATGAAAATGATAATTAGTGTAAAATGATAGTTATACGAGCTAAATACATAAATAACGAAATGTTAATCTTTAAATTTTATTTTTTATAAAGGGTAAATTAAGTATTCATGTAGTTGTTCATGTTTTTCAGCAACGATCATCATCGAACTACAATAATATCAGTTCACGTCATCAAACTTGTCAATTTCGTCCCAAGTTCATCGTGTCGTCCAAAATTGTTTGTTATTCACCGTTAAATAGATACACGTACATCCCATGTGAGCTTATATTTGTCATTTCATTTTCCCACTTGTTTAAGTCTCTGACTCCCTTCCCTCCCACTACCTACTCTAACTCATCCCAAGAAACCCCTATTGGACACTCGCTCACACTTTTGTCTCACAAATTCAAAATATGAAACCTAAATTGACATCATTATTAGACCAAAAGCTCGTGAAAAACTGAAACCGTTCGTTGTTCAAGACGAGTGGAAAACCTCGATGGCATATATGAGATTATGAAATATCGTTTGATGAGTTGCGACAGCTTTACAGTAAGAAGTATACGAGAAAATCACTAAAATACTCTTTCTCACTCCTCACATTTACCAAAACACTATTTATCTCTTCTATATTACCAAAACACTCATCTGAATAGCGAAAATAAAAATCGATGGTATAAGATATTTCGATGGTGTTAACTTGTTACTTTTTGTTTAAATAAAGGTCCAACGAAATGGTGACAACTCAACACAAAAAGTAACCATCAACATTCACCAGTGATTATTTATATATTCGTGGACCCCATCCGATGGTTGGGAGGAATTGGGGTTTCTCTGGTGATATGACATTTTCGATGAAAAAGGGAGCACCATCGATATGTTCAAATATTTTGATGGATGTCTTAGATATCAGTATCATCGACTTTTTATTGCGCCATAGAATAATCTTTCGATGGTTGCCACTTGTCATAAGTTGGTTGGACCTTTATCTAAACAAAAAGTAAAAAGTCTAGCTACACCATCGAAATCTCTTCGAGCATCAACTTTTATCTCGTTGGTCAGATGAGTGTTTTGGTAATATAGGAGAGAGAAAGAGTGTTTTGTTAAATGTGAAGAGTGAGAAAGAGTATGTTAGTAATTTTCTCGAAGTTTAATCGTTAATTTAGCTATCTTTTATGTTTTTTAGTGAAAAATTATGGTAAAAAGGGACTATGAAAATGAGCGGGAAACCGAAATAATATATATACCCTCATATGGGAAGCATGGGAATCAATTTAACGGAAAAAACCAATGATTTTGGATGGATGGATGAATTTGGGACGAAATTGACAAGTTTGATGATCCACACTTGTGACACCCTCAAATTACGGTTTGCGGAAGCTGTCGGGTCGGGTGTCACTAAATCAAATATCACAGCATAAGATACATAATGAACGACTCTAAATGAGACGTTTGAAAATAATTATACCATTCCCAAAATAGAACGTTTACAACGTTATGAGTTTGACAGTAAATTCCAAATACATAATTTGAAAATACAAAAGTAAATGCAGAGTAGTCCCAATTGTTGAAAATATGCGACTCGAGCTAATCAAGCCTTGGAGCAATCCTAATCCTGCTGGGCAACCTGAGAACACATGCTAAAACAGGTCAGCTATAAAGCTGGTGAGTTCATAGGATGGTTAGTTGAAAACATAAAGTAATAAAACAATTTATGTTTTGTAAAGTTGTTTCCAAAATCAGTGATTTTTGATATGTAATATGTTGAAGTTTGTAACACCAACGTGTAAAAGTCGAATCGAGGTATTCCATACCTAACTAATTTGAATTGTAAGTCTACCATTGAAATTGTTTGTCTAACTTAATGTCCAAAATACCCCGATTTGGTTGATTGTATTGTTACAAGTTACTCAGACTTGTTTGTCTTAAATTGATACAAGTTACAACGACTTGTTTGATTGAATACTGATACAAGTTACAACGACTTGTTTGATTGAATACTGATACAAGTTACAACGACTTGTTTGATTGAATACTGATACAAGTTACAACGACTTGTTTGATTGAAGTTGTGCCCACTGCAATACCGTGGCATCGTTTTGTACCCACTTTACCGTGGTATCGTTTTGTGCCAGCTGCAATACCGCGGCATCGTTTATGAAGTGCTCGAGAGCATAGTTGAAATGTAGAGCCAGCAGTACTACGACATACTGGCTATTGCAAATAAGAGTCGACCGTACAACGACGCATCCGACTTGAGTACTCGTGTTTGTATAATTATATGTATACTAATGTACGTAAGTAATGTTGAAGACAGCACCAAGTGCTCCAAATAATACACGAGCATGTAGAAATATATATATATGATTATATATATATGTATGATTTTCGAAATACTATCACATGTAACAATCATGCCACGCATGAAACTAGTTGTTTATATCTAAATATGTACAAGCAAGTATTTAGATATTAAGTAGCACATTGGTCCTAGGTATGAATACTCATCACCTAGTTGAGTTGTATTAGTATAAAGGATCTATACTAACATATTATGTTATAGTATACCTCTAGCCTAAAGCCTAGCAAGTATATTGGGGTTCTGAATTGTATTAAAAATATTAGTTCCTAACAGAGAAACTAATCCTGTAATTGTATATATGTCGTCTAGTGTAGGTAGAACTAACCAGTTCTAATGTATTTGATAATATTGTCCCGCGACAATATGGCCAATGAATAGTAATAACTATATCAAGTTATGTCTAGGTAATTGTTTTCCAACAATCTGATAGTGTACGAATGTGACCTATCTAAGTTAGGTCTTGATATTGTTCCAAAACGATGTGTTGGGTGTAATTCCTAAGTATTACACGTTTGTATTACATACAGTAATATAATTAATTGTGAATTATAAAAGATTATTTATATAATTCGAAAACAGTTGTTGTGCATGTGTTTCACCCCGAAAACAGTAAAACAGTTGAAAGAATGGGGCTATGAAACTCACCTGAGGAGCTAGCGTCCTAATGTAACGAGTCGTGTCCAAATATGATCTCCTAGTGTCCTAAACACGAGAGATTTCGTATGTTTGTAAGTGTGGTTCTTGATTGGGGAAATCGTAATAATAATTCATATTATTATTGGGTTCGAGTTTTCGTATTTAAATTGTCACTTGGAAACGTCTTCCGATACTTAGAAAAATTTGGCTATTTTCTGTTTTCTGCGACATAATATGCGACACAAAAATGGTTCATGCGACACAATGGTTGTGTCGCATAGTGCGACACAGAAGCTCTGCGACACAGTGGTTGTGTCGCATAATGCGTGTGATGCTAAATCAATAGCGACATAAGGGTTGTGTCGCATGGAGTCTGCGACACAAAGTACGACACAAGAATACGACATAAGGGTTGTGTGGCATGAGTAATCCATGCGACACAGTATGCGACACAAGGCTTGTGTCGCACTCAAGAACAGCAGCCCAGAAACTTTCGGGTTTCGTGTTTTTCCGGCCAAAATCGCAAATCAAACTCATTTTCAAGCTGTAAAATCGTGGTTTCTTGGTTGTTTAGGTTATAAGCAACTTATGTAAACATTTTTACACTAAAACATTACTCCAAAATGATAAAATCTAAGAATTTGAGAATTTCTTACAAATGTGAATCGAGGCCAAACGAGGAAGAAAACGAAGGTGTGGCCTTTGTTAATGTTGCTCCTCTCTTGTTGGTGATTCCGAAAATGTAAATTTTCGTGGGTCGATTTGAAGATCCGAAATTATGTAAAATTTTTAGAGAGAGTTTTAGGTGAGGTGTGTGAAATGAGATGAAAGAATGAGGGAGGGGTTTGGGGGGTTGGGTGGCTGATCCAAAAGGGGTGGGGAGGAGTTTTCCCCCACTTCGTTCCTATTTTGCAGTGTAAAATACCCGTATTTTGTACCCGAATAATATATATATAAATTTAATATTTTTAGATTTATATTTCCGCTCTTTCGATTAGTAATTAATTAAATTAAAAATAGTTTTACTCAATTTAAAATCTAATGTGACTTCAAATGGTTTTATTTGTGATTATTACATAATCACTATTCATTATATAAAATGTAAAGTTTTCGCTCGCTGAGTTATAATTGTATATAATAATACGATTATAAAAAAGTTTAAATTAGACGCGCAAGTTGACTTTTTGACCAGGTGTTACAACACTGAAATTAGAACAGTTCGATGATGATACTTGACAACATGAAAAGAGCAACTAATTTACCCTTTTAAAAATAGAACATCAATGTGTCCTATAATTACAGATTCTTATACACAATTGTATAAAAAATTACTCCATCAGTTCCAAAATTATAGTTCATGTTTCTTTTCATGGATGTTCCAAATTAATTGTCCACTTTCAAAATTATAATTGTCCAACAAATTATAGTGAAGTTTGGTCGTGATTACCATATTACCCTTAATTGAAATTATTATAATACACTTTTAAGAAAGCAGTAATTAATTGGTTAAATGTAAAACTGTTATTTTGCAAAAAGTAAGAAAGAGAAAGCAATAATAATTGAACTGCGTATTTTTTATTGAGGTGACAATAGTTTTAGGACGGACAGAGTGATATTACCACGTACTATCTAAGACAAAATCATAAACAAGAGGTGGCCGGTGCAACCGGGACCAGCCCAAGAATCCCGGGCCTACACGTACTACAATTTGCTTCCACGTTTGTACAAATAGTCAAAATTACCGTAAAATCTCACTCATGCCTAAAAAAGTAGTACCTACAGCACCAATACTTGTACCCTTCTCCTTTTCTTTTCTCCTTATAAATAAAAAGGTCCCACTTCTCCCTTACTTCCTTTTCAAATTTTAATACGTTTTCAAAACCCTTTCTCTGACACGTTATCTAAAATCGCTAGGTTTCCGGTTACCGTTTTCCGTTCATCAACGTCGCTCCGATTAAGCGTTTTTTATATCCGAATCTCATATTAAGCTTTCACAATGTCTGTGAGTGTTATTCGTACTTTACTTTATTATTATTATTATTTATTATTATTTGTTGCTGTTACGAATTTACGATCAATGCTACTGTTTTCATTTCATATGATTCTTTATTTTATTTAATTTTTTTATAGATCTGCATTAGCTAATTACTCACTTTTTAGAAGGCATGTGAAAAATACTGGAAATTAGTTTATTTAAGTGATATTGGTGGAGAGCTTAAAATTAGGTATTATTAACGTTTTTCTAATAGTTCAATTTGTAATAAGCGTTTGCAATGTCGGTGAATATTAATGATACATATTTATATAGTTAATTTGTTTCGATAAACTTACGATCAATGTTAAGGGTTGGTTTTTATGATGATTGGTAATCTTATTGAATCTGTAAAGATCTGTTTTAGCTAAATATATGTTGTAAGTATGCGAAAAAACTAGATATTTGTTAATAAAGTCAATATTGTTTCAGACTTGAGAGGTTGATATTATGTATTATTAAACATATTTGTTCTATAGATGAGAAAGGAAACTTTGCATTTTTTTTATCTGAATCTTAGGAGTATTAAGCACTCGCGATGACTTGGTGAGTGTCACAGTCACTGGTACCTATTTATATGTGCTGACCCGGTATTATTGATCGTAATTCGATTGAGTTTGTATTGATCTAATGTTGCTAAATAGTTTTCTGAAAGCATGTGAAAACACTTGTAATTAGTTTAGTTGAGGCAAAATTGTTGAGAGCTTGAACTTAGGTATGGTTACACATATATCTAAGCAATGTGAGAAACCTATGCATACTTGGGATAGTCGTAGGGTTTGATTTTATTATGTGTTAATATTACATCCCTTACAATATGCGAGCTTATTTTGTGGAATGAAAGAAACAAGAATGTATTCTACAGATACGTATGATACAAATCATTATTAGTATACAGTTGGCAAGGAAGTTGCTTAATTCTCTTAGCTCAAAATAGATATTGTGTTTGATATAATTTTATTGAGGATTTTGGTACATTATTTTGTGTTCTCTAGTTGAACACTTGAACACCTTTTGGAACTTTCACCCAAAATGAAGAAAAATGATAATCTGAGAATATGGTGCTGGAATAAGGATGATTTAAACAAATAACAAGAAGCTGATAAAAAAAATAAGTAGAAGATATCAAGATAACAAGAAAAAATTCATGTTAGTTGTTTATCAGCGAAAAGAATAGAAATCTGATGGCTCGTCTTATTTGGGATGGAGTGGGAATATTGTTTATTGAACAGTAAGGGCAACCTGCCTTTGTGTGGGGGACCTGAAATGGTGGTTGGATATTGTAGCTGGAAATTATTATCGTTGAAATCTGGGTCTGGATGAGGTTAGATTTGGAATATGAATCGTTTTGATGTTATTTTAACATATCTTGTTCACTTTGTTGGTATGAATGTCTCTGTTTTAACTTTCTAACTGGCCAATAGTATGCCTAGTGTTTGCTTGACATTTATCTTAGACTTTGGAAATAGTCCAACAAAAGAGGAAATTGTTGGAATGTCTTGATCAAATTATAAGTTTACAATGAGTTGGACATTTGGTATATCAGACATCAGCTATTTAATTAGTAAGTACACCTTGTGTTACATGATGTTACTAACAAACCCTTTGCAAGAAGCTTTTAGTCGCCATTTCATGTCTGTGACTACTCTGAAATAATCGTTAACTTTGTGTGCTTAAATCTTTGCACGATACCTTGGAGGCTTGACCAACTGTTCCTCAAATGTTTTTGTTTAAGGGTCCCCCTTGTCATCCATGTCGTGCTTATTATTCTATATTATTTTGTATATTCTGAGATATGGCATGAAGCTATATTGTTCTATGTTAGAGATTTGAAGGTTTATGAAAGAACAAGAGATCGCTCAACTTGCATTGAGTATTTTGATGCTAATTTGGGGAAAATTTTGTGGCGGTTGTCATTATCTAATAAGAATTTGATACAATTACATTATTAGCCTTTTCCACTCAGTGGTGTTAAATACCAACAAATAGAGGCTACTCTTGCTTTGGAATACAATAAAAAAACATGATTGTATTTCTAATATATTTGTGCTTACATGACACTATTAAGTACGAACTGCTTTCCCTGAAGTTCCCTTACATACTCGCCTTACCAGATGTATGTTTTTAAATTAAGTCGTACACATGGATCACATATAATGCATGCGCTAAAGCATCTGAAACACATAACTCAATATCTCATTTTAAAATTTGGTTGACTAACCATTTTCTTTTAATGCTAATCATATTTACCATTTGTGCAGCCAAAAACCGTTAAAGTTAGTAATCTTTCATTAAAGGCTTCTCCGCGAGACGTAAGGGAGTTCTTTTCCTTTTCTGGTGACATTGTATACGTTGAGGTGCAAAGGTTCGTATGCAATGTTATTTCGAGCTTCAAGTTTCTTTTTGTTTTGATATTAATGCTGACTATAAATTTAATTTGTAGTAATGACGACAGTTCCCAAAATGCATTTGTCACCTTCACAGACTCACAAGGGGCAGAGACTGCTGTTCTTCTTTCGGTAAGTAACTTTTAGCTGGGAAGATAATTTTTTACTGGTTTCCATATAGCTATTTACTTTTGAATTTAAATTATTATCTGCATCTTATATTTTTTTCAGTCTTTTTGTACCATGTACTTTTTTTTTTCTTGTTCTTATAAAGTTATTATCAAACTAGATGAAAGCTTTTTCACTATTTCTTCTTATAAAGCAAATGAAAATGAAAATGCCACTAGATAGAGAATTTACCATCAAGAAAGCTTTCTTCTTCTTCCTGGCTAAATAAGATTAAACGAGATGGGATCAAAAGATCCACCTGAGGTTACACATGAAGGGTTGCAAGATGCCAACCCAAGAGCCAGATTCAGATCATCCCAATGAAACACAACCCTAAAATTGAGATACGATCAAACAACTGCCACTGTTTGTAACTGAAACCTGCGAATAAGTGTAAAATCAAAATCCTCCTCGAAAGCTAAATCAAGATAATGATGTCTGCATTAGTGACTTATTATAAAGTCAAGTAGAGAACTTCATGCCAACTAATTCCCTGTGCTATTATTATGTATCTTTTTCCGCTACTCCGTTTTATCTAGATCTGCGTCTTTGTTTCTAATTTCATCTGATAAGTCACCATATGTAATAGAAAATACTTTTTGCTCATTTTTTGGATGTGCAATTGATTTGAGCTTTGCTACATTGTGTAAATATCAGGGAGCAACAATAGTTGATACGATTGTCACTGTAACTCTGGCACCAGAGTATCAGCTTCCACCAGAAGCGACAGCTGCTCTTTCCGTAAGGGTTTCTTTTATGTTTATATTCAAGACACATAGTATAAGAATTTTGTTTTACGTCAAACGATAATTAATAATGGGTTGATTGGGTTGAAAGTTACACATATTTCTTAAATGCTTAAAACCTTTTAAATCTTCCTCCCTGTGTGTGTGTGTGTGTGTCTCTCTCTCTCTCTCTCTCATGTCTAAAGATTATATGTTCACAAATGATTAGTAGATTTCAATAAAACGTACTAACAAGTGTACACCAACTCGACATGGTCCATTTAGACCCATATTAAAAACCTTCACGGTATAACTGTAAACCAACCTGCTCGATCTGCCAAATTTGCTACCTTTATGGCTTACAATCTTTATTTATGTTATGATAATATTGTCAATTCATTACAGCCACGTGGTGGGAACACTCCTGATAATGAATCTGCCTTTCGTAAGGCTGAGGATGTTGTGAGCAGCATGTTTGCCAAGGGGTTTGTCCTGGGTAAAGATGCTGTTAGTAAAGCCAAATCTTTTGACGAGAAACATGGTTTGACATCCACAGCATCGGCTAAAGTTGCTGACTTGGACAAGAAACTTGGATTTACTGAAAAGGTCAGCACAGGGACGTCCATAGTCAATGAAAAAGTGAAAGAAGTTGACCAGAAACTTCAGGTTTCAGAGAAAGCCAAATCAGCAATTGCAGCTGCTGAACAAACAGTAAGTAATGCTGGATCTGCCATTATGAAAAACAGGTACGTTTTAACTAGCGCAACATGGGTAACTGGCGCTTTTAACAAAGTAGCCAAAGCAGCCTCGGAAGTTGGGCAGCAAACAAAAGAGAAAGTGATAAAAGCTGAAGATGAAAACAAGCAAAAAATGGTGGACGATTTTGCTCAAGTTCATCTATCCGAGTCTCCCAAAGACTCAGGTCCAACCAAGCCTCCTTCCAAGCCTGCACCTGTACAAGGGTTGATCCTCTAAACCACTTTTCTGCTGTATATATTTATCAATACTCAAATTTCGGATCGTATACTTCAAATGTTGTGGTTTGGCTCTATGGAACTTCATGTCATTCAGTAATTCTTTCCATGTGAACTTGTCATGCACTCTTGACTCCGTTTTTTAGTAAGATGTTAAGTGATGCTTATGGTAACTTTTTATATTGTTAGAACTTGCTTGTATAAGATTGTGTTGGTGGAAGTTTGGTAGCTTCTATCATTATATCGGTTAAGTATATGGAGGTTAAACGATAATTGCTTTTAAACACAAACTTTTAGTAGTAATAAAAAAATAAAAATTAAGGGTGCGTTTAGTTACAGAAAACTTCCCACTTTTCTAGAAAAATTCTTTAAGAAAACAAGAAAATTAGAAAACGTGTTCAAATTCGAGCTTTCTAAAAAACTTTTCTAAGAAAAGAAAATTTTTGTTTTTCCTTTTAAAACAACAAAATTGAAAACTACTTTTGATGGTTTTCTAAGTTTTCTATTTCTACTATTCTTTGGAAAATGAAAACTCCACACTTCTCATTCTCTAGAGAAATGGAAAAGGAAAAATGGAGAAATTTTCTGTAACTAAACGCGCTCCACTTTTACGCATTCAATAGTGATCGCTTTATGATCCCATGTTCGATATTGGCTCCACCCGTGAGTTTTAGGGGACCATCTTGAACTATAAAGTTAAAGTTACAAAATTCTATTTAGATGTACGACGTAGATTATAATGACCTCCTTCAATGAACATTAGCTATAGTGTAGGATCAGGGTCACCAAATTTTGTTAGGGATTCTTGTTATTACTCTAGGGTGGTGATATTTCCACCACTTTTTTTGATAAATCCACCATAGTTGTGCTTTAACAGTTTGTACTGTACACATGATCAATGCAGAACTTTGGTGAATTTATCAAAAAGAGTGGTGGATATATCACCACCCATTACTCTACCTCAACATTTAAATAAAAACTATCGTTGATTAGCTGCACTTGTTGAAAAGGACCATTATTTGTATTATTGACTATTTTACCGGGGGTAACAAATTCATTAGCCGCCCTCATCAGCTAGCACATCGAACCAGCGACCACCATCATTGTACAAATTTCATATTTGTGTCCGTCGACGGTCGACCATATATTCATTGATCTACAATATATATACATATATGCATTACATCTTAAGTTCTTTTATTCACTGTATGTTCTTTAAGTTATTATATGCAGTCAGTTTCTCATTTGTTCATTGTTACAAATAAGTATCCGTACGCTACCCATAATTATTTCCCTTTTGTACAAAGAGTTTTGGGATAATAGAGTATAGACAACTGGATTTAACGTAACGGAAGCAGTCTGCTTGCACGCGAATTGTAATTGAGGTTTTGAGGTCGGTATTTTTCTTCTTTCATAATCCTTGTTACCTTGAACATTGTGAATTTGTGATCAGATTATATAACGAGAAATCGCATCGGATGCATATATATGAGAATACTAGAACTCAAACCCGTGTATACACACGGGACATTCAATTTGTATATAATGTGTATAAGTATTTAATTAATGTGTATGAAAATTTTTTAAAAAAATTTATTTGATTTGGAAAATATACAATTAAATTTCAAATTTAATGATTTAAGGCAAGATAACATGTAGTCGGTGTTGTTGTATATACAATCTCGTACTTCACAACCATTGTCCTTTACTTTTGTTTATTGTCATCGCAAAACATACCGTCACATGATATTGTATTTGATTAAACTTGAACATATTTATTTTATCAAATGACATTAAGCGTATTATTATAATATAAGTTATGTTACTAATTTGACTACCTGAAATATTCTCCCATTCGATTACATGTTCACCAAGTCTTTTAGTTTGTATTCTTGTTGGATAACCCATTAAACTTATCAATATTTCGAAGTATATTTACAATCACGCCTTTTTGAAGTTTATATTCTCGATAACGTTAATTTTATTTAGCCAAAAATTTTAAGGTAATAAATGAATTAGAATTTAATAGAAGTTTAATGAAGTAAAAGATTAGAAATTTGTTTTTTAGAACATTATTAGTAATTTCTTTGATGTATGGATATTGCGTATAAGATTTTTTATAAACTTCAAATATTGATAAAAGAATCCGGCTCTTGTACTTGGTATTGCATTTGCATTATGTCCGTTTTTATTTTATTTTTTTTATTATGCAATATTACTTTTTTGTTATAAAGTATTAGGATTATGACGTGATTAGAATTCCTAAATAAAGAATGATCCTTTTTTTTTTATCTGAAATTAATTTTATATGATTATCTAGCTTGTAAATAATTTATGATTTACGATGTCATTAAATCTTATAATTTAGCCAATTAAATAAAATTGAGTAATTCTATTGGTTGATTAAATTTTTGATGACATCATTAGTTGTTTCTTATATATAATTTAAGATAGCAAAACATAAACGTGTTAAGTCATGATGTCATTTGCGTTACTCATAATCAGTACTCTCCCGATCCCATTTATATCGTTCCCAAAAAACATACAGTATAATTTGTGGTATATTGATAAAAATATCGATTTTACTTTTATACTTAAACCAATTTTGATTTGAAATATGAGTTATTGGAGTTGGAGGTTATAATTGGACCTTTGACCCTTCGGTACATGAGAAAACTCTAATATACTGATTATGGGTTCAAGTCTTGCAGGAGGCAACATGTATATATTGTATGAGGTAGGTCATAGGTGTGTGTTTGCCCTTCTAAGAAAACACAATAATAAATGAAGTTAAATATGAGTGTTTAATAATTTTTTATAGTATTTTTTTTTAAATATACAATCTTCTCTGAAAAAATAAAAATTGTAATGTGTATAACAAAAATGAGATGGTGAGAGTCAATATCATCTACAGAGTAAACGGGTAAAAGATCTTACCAATCAGCCGGCCACGACCTGCCAACGAGTTTTTTTCTCGCCCATTACCATCCCGATGGAGTAGATGGAGTGATGGACAAGTACTCCCAAATTGCGAATTTTTCTCGCCCATTTTCAACCTAGAGTAAAGAGCCAGCGACTATAGGTAACAAACTTTTATTTTAAAACCATTGCAAATATTAAAAATGCTAGCTAGCTAAAAGTGGAAAATAGCAATTCATTTTTAAAATCATTCCACTTTTCCAATTTCATTATAATATACTCATTTCACAAAGGCAACGTAAAATGAAAGGTAGCATAATTAAGGGCATTGATAATATTGCGTTACAGTGTACGAATCAACCATTTAAAAACTATACAGCATTTATATTACGAGTCCTTCAAAAAGAGTAATGTACAAAACCGTTTACTTTTTCAAATCTACAAATATCGTCGTTCAATCATGATGTATTTTAAATTTTTAACAATAAATCTCGACTCGATTATTTGACAAAGAGTTGAACCGTATACTCCACCCAGGGCTGTTAAGGAAACACATCAAATCGAATATCAGAAATTGAACTCGACTTGTTTGTTAACTGCTTAGTTCAAGCTCGACTCGAACTCGAATATGTATCAAAATTCGTGTTCGAGCTCGAATTTGAAACTCGTTTACTTATTGAGATATTTCTCTAATGAACTACTATTTCAATATCAAGTTTCTTGTTTATGGACTCGAGCTCGATTAACTCGTTGATAGCTTGAACTCGAGTTCACGTAAGTTTATTTTATACTTTAAGGTGTTAGATTTAAATGTATTAGTCACTTTTATTAAAAGTATTAAATGTATAAAACTGTTATTAAAAGTAGGATCGTTCGACTCGTTAAGATCAATTAACTTGTTCGACTGAAAATTTAACGAATATTCGAACGAGCCAAGTCTGAATAACGATTTTTTAAAATTAGTAAAAAAAAATTTTTTGTTAAAGCTCGACTAGAGTTCAAATATCTTCAAACCTGAATTCGAGAAATCAATTATCGGGATGTAGTACTTTCTATTTTCTAATCTTAAAACCTTTTTAGTAGTTTTGTAACATAGTTTATAATTAATCATGTAGGTATCACAATCATTGATATCAATTAAGATTATTTCAACACGTTATCCATTAACACCAACCAATCATTATACTCCAACTATTAAACCTTTTTATATACGAAACTATTATTATAAACCTTATTATTGATTGATTAGTCATTTTGGATTCATCCAAAAAATCAACTTCGTTGCGTTATCTATCTAAATGGACAACATGAAACAACAAACATTATTTTAATGGACAAAATAACTATTGGATATGAATTTACCAAAATACCCTCTCTCGTTAGCTGTCAACAACACCTACCGCGAACCCCTATGTACTGCAACGGTCCTATACCTTCAATTTCCAGCTGTACTCCATTTACCACTAATTACTTTCTCTTTCTCGAGGTCATCTTCATCATAACATGCGCAATTTAGCTACCGTACGCGTTATTATCAAGCGCATGTTAGTACCTCCTCGACACTTGCTGACTTGCAGCAGGCGCCCGTCGTTTTCCAAGTGAGACACGGTCACACATGCGCATTTTAGCCTTACACACCTTGCATTCATCACACACCGACACCAACACTTTTAATTTATTTTACTTTTTTTTCTAAATAAAAAAATCGAATAAATTATTTTTTGTTCAAAGGAGAGCGTCACACACGCGGTAAGTTTGTGGTGGTTACAGTAAATGCCAAAATTCACATGCACAATACAATACAAAAGAGCGTGTATGTATCAATGTATGTATACACGCGGTAGAAACAAAATGTATATATATATATTCAGCACCATTTACGCACGTGCGAAGCTCTCCGGTGACCGGAAACGTGTAATTTGACTTTATTGACCGAATTTCCGGTGGAAACGACGTCGATCTTGTTGTTGTTGCAAGTTTCTCATACTTCGAATCGATACAACATTGCTCTTCTCGATCTCCATAAATCCTCTTCCGATATTATCATCGATGTCATCAACTGAATCTATAAAATTATTACAGAATAGCATCAATTAATAAATATATAAATTAGCTTAAATCTACAGCTAACTGCAGCAACAGTCAATGATTATCAAAGTTCGCGCGTGAAGAAATATGACTAATTGCAAATTGCAAATCGAATTACATTATCATCGATATCAGTTGAATCTCCGGATTATTACGGAAACATTAACGATTAAACTCAATACGAAGTTTGAATGAATTTATCCGAATAAAAACAGTTTAAACTATCGCTAATTATGTAATGAAGCAACATTTGGAGCTCTAATTAGGTTTTGTACCTATAGCATCTTTTTTGGACGAAAGCGTTGTGTATCCACTGAATTGAGCTAAATCTGAAGCATAAAATGAACGAATTACTGATTAAATCCGAGAAATTACAACAAATTTCATAATTAGAAGTTTATTAAGTAGATTTGTTCTGAAAAGTATATATACCGGTTCCAGAAGGATCGTGAGATGACAGATAGAGGATAACGAAGCATAAGAATGTGAGGAACGGAATTAGGTGAACGAGTCTTGTAGAAGAACAAGATATTGATACTGATTTCTGTGACTTGCGTTCTTCATCGTCCACGTCATCAGACGAAGATGAAGCTATTGACTTATCTTTGCGGTGGTCTTCTGAGATGAAATTAGTGTCAATGTCGTCTTTCAGAATTCCGGCGCCGGGGAAGAAGACGCCGTGGGAGTGAAGTTTAGAAGCCGGTGAGCCGAGTGATTGACGGTGCATGTTTACTAGTGGTACTATGGTTTTAGTGAGAGAAAGAGAAAAGTGGATGTATGAGAGAGATGGAAATGTAAAAAGTGACAAAATTATTTTAAAGAGCTATGCTAGGTAATTGTGTGTTTCCATTTTTGCCCTTGCCTTACTGTAGGTAAGTTGGTGTTTTTTCTATTGCATACTCGTCGTCTAGTGGTACTGTGGTAGGAATTAGCATAAGCTACCCTTAAGAATAAAAATCTTCTGCTAAAAGCTTCTTTTTTTTATAAGTATTTTTATTTTAAAAAATAATAGATTCTGCAAGTTACGTAAAAAGGTATTTCAATATATTATTATTATTATTATTAGATTTCAACTCTTCATAGAGTATTTGATGGTTTAACTAAAATAAAGTTGTTAACTTTTAATTTAATTAAAATAAAAGGATTTAATTAATTATTTAAATCTGATTATAAAAATGATGTTATAACTCCGTTTCTTACATTATAATATTTAAGAAGCCTTTTTAGAGTAAAAAAAGTAAAACGTCTAAGGGTAAACGTTGTTGGGGAATTAGGGGTCGATGATCATCTGAGATATATTCTGAATCGTATATGAATCACTTTCTCAATAAATTATCTTGACCATTTACTGCTTCAGTTCACGAATCTTTAACATGATAAGACAAACAAACATTTAGAATCTTAGCAAAGTTTGACTTTATTTTCTTGAAATTTGATAGAAATTCAATGGAATTGAAATCGAGATTCATTTTCCTTAGCATGTTTGGTTGAGTTATTTATGAAAGTGAAATCCATCAAATTCCATTGGTTAACGAAATCAAAGACGCAACCTAAGTTAAATTAGAGAGAATGGTCAAGTTTTTGTGTGAAAATTGAGACAAATAAGCATCGTGTTCGAGATAGCAATTATTCAAATGAATAGACACGTCATTTCGCGAAAAGAAGTAGCAATTGTTGGTCAACAAACACACCTATCGACAATAAGTGTGTGTGTGTTGGGGTTGGGGGAGGGAGGGGGTATTACGTTGATTGTATAATAAATTCAATACGATACTCCAATTGAGGCTCGACCCCTTATACACCGAGTAAGGGCGCTACCCCTTGATTCCTCATTGGGGAACCTTACTTCCGATATTTAGTAATGTCGTTCTAAATTAATTTGAACAAGTGTGTACGCTAGACTTACCAACTTGTTCTATAATTTAATTTGAAACAGCCCTTTTCTAATTACAAAAAAAATTACCAGCAAACATTAGTTTGTTTTTGTTGCATATCTTCTCTAATGATTATAATGAAAACTTACAAGCTAATCGTCAAAGTGTTAGTTTTACACGTATTTTTTTTTATTAAAATCATTAATATCGTTCTAAAAGGATACACATTTGTTCCATTATTTGTAAGATCACCTCTATACTACAAATTAAAAAATAGTTTATTTAAAGCAAATTAGATACACATCAAAATCGACATAGATGATAGTTTATTTTGATATTAAGTGTGAGCAATCAACACCTCATTTAACTTTTTTTTTTTTTTTTTCTTTTTTCATAGAGTGATAGAGAGGTTTTTGAAGCTCTATAAAGATGATTAAAAAAATCAATAAATGCATAAGTGGTACCAAGTTAAAAAACTTTAGGGAAATAATAAAGTTAAACCACCAAATAATTACTACAGTAATTTTATTTGTTTATTTTCGGGGATAAAATCAAATAAATTGTTAGTAAATCCTTGGAGAATTGAAAACGAAATTGGAAAAGCCGTATCTTGAGAGAAAAGATAACTTAATGTATATATATTTACCTATTATTATTATCCCATTTCCATTTCACAAAAGTAACAAAAATGTTTTTACTCATTCTAAGGAGAACATACAGGCAGCTTCTTCAGTTTCAACGTTTTCTCGTTAGCCGAAATCGTCCCAGAATCACTCAATCCCTTTACAGGTATACATAATTACTACTTTATCTTTCGTTACGTTCTTTAAATCTCATATAACTTTTTTTTTTTAATTGGAATAAACGTTACAACAGCAAAACTAGAAGCATATATGATGCTTCACTAAGAACTCAAAATGAGGTACAAAAGGGAGGTATTAGAAATCTGGCCAACACTGTTGCAAAGCTGTTGATGCGTCGAGAGCCTGTTGTGACAAATGCGCAGTACAGATGGTTCGGATCTGGAAACAAGAATGAGTTGGGATTCGGGTACAATGGAGTGATTCGAAATGATGTGTTGCAGTGGATGGCTCGAGCGTAAGATCGGGATTCAAAGTGTCTATTAGGTGAATGGTGAATTAGTAGTACGCGCAAGTTTTTTATTTTGATGTGTTATAGCCTTATAGTCTACTTATTATCAAGTTATAGTATGTCATCGGTCTATTGTCTTTCGAATTATTGATGGTTTATGTTTTTTTGGTTGCCTTATTGCAATGTTGGACGTCTGTTGAAATTGTTATCACGTAGTAGATGTTATGTTGAAATAATTCTTTTGCACTTGTTCATGACGACCAACGCTTATTAAACGATATAGATTGGTCAAGTGTCCAATATGACTGATTTGATCAGTTGATCTGAAACGAGACAAAAACCCTCAATGTAGAAAAGCTGATGCAATAAAAAACTTTGTCAAACCAAACTAGATTACTTGAAATACCATAAGCTGATGCAAATAAGGGTGAAAACGACCATCTTTAAAACTTAAAGCTAAAGAACTTCCTTTTAGATATTGCAATAAGTTCAATCAAGATGTACAACAGCTATAAAGGAGGCACCAAATGAATATGATTGTAGCTACAAGAGGAACCATAATTTTAGAACAACTTTTAAGAACTAAAATGCTGTAGATAGCTAGGTTTTGGTTGCTCGATTACGCACCATAAAACATCATTCTTCTTTCTGGATCACACCAAAGGATCGATATAAGTTTCATTCGTATAACCCATGTAATGTGTCGTCCGTCTTAAGAAATTTTAGCGGACAACATAATTAAGGTTAAGCCCACTTTCTCCAAGATGATTTGGTACTTTATTGTATTTATTGAGTGTATTCATTAAATCAATTCAGTAACAATATTATTGAAGATTATAATCAATTGTTCTTGAGTTATCACGACCACCCGCAATCGTAACACCAGAACGCCCATTTTTCAATTAACACATCAGCATAACAGCACAACACCATTTCATCACACGCAATCATAACATCAGAACGCCCCTTTTTTCCCCTTGGGCCCCACTAATTTTCACATAATTTTCACTTATTTAACAATACAAATATAATTTAATTTAAAAAAATACAATTCAATAAATAAAACACAATACAATTCAATAAATAAAAAATAATACAATTTAATTTTCTTTTCTTTTTTTATTTTATTTTTTTGTTTTATTCTTTTCGTGTGAGAACCGTCAAAAAAAAGAAAGAAAAACTAAAGAAGAAAGAAAAAAACATTTTGTATTCGTGTGGGATCCGCCACCTTTTTTACACGGTGCCTTCTTCCTCTCCATGTAAACCTGCAACCATTTTTTTGCACTGTAACTTCTTCTTCTTCTTCATGTATATGTATGTATCATTATTATTTTTTTATTATAAACCGCATGAACCAAACGAAAAAATCAATTAAATAATCAAGTGGCGCCCATTTTTTCTCGTTCTCGTCCCGTGCTCACATGACGAACGCCCCCAGAACGCCCGGGCAGAACGCCCCACTGCAAGCGTTCTGGGCGGTTTTTTTTTTGACACCACGCCCGTTCATTGCCCATTGCGGATGGTCTTACTGGTACGCGAGTTTACTTTCAAGTGGGCCTAATGTGAAAAAAATGATGATTCCGATCCTTTAATAAAATTATCATTTTGTAATGTTTTGAGATGAATATTTAGATATATCTATATTACGATTCGGTTAAAAATTTCATATTCAAAAGTTCTTTGTGATCCGAGTTTAACAATTTATATAATCAAAAGTTTTGTTGTCGTCTATAAAAATGGGAAATGCAAAACTTTTGTTTGTTGTATACAGACTTATAGTCATTAGTTTGATTGGGGCAAGGTATCGAATAATGAAAGGTTACCATGTTCCTTTAAATATTTTCATGGAGTACAATGTTCACTTAAATTCTTATCGAAATACTATCATCTTCTAAAAAACTCCAATATCGCAATCAACATGGACAACGCCTATAAAGGATCGAACAAAGCAAATGATTACAGCTACAAGAGGAACCATAATTTAAGAACCCCTCTTTTGAACTAAAATGCTATATATAGCTAGCTAGGTTTTGGTTGCTCCATCACGTAGCGATGTTTGTGGTCCGATTTGAGCCGTCTAAGGATTAATTAAATTTCAATCAAACCAGTAAATACGGTTTGATGTTTTCTCAAACTAAACCGTCCAATTTAGTATCTTAAACCAAACCAATTAAAGTAATTGAAAATGTTTGGTTCGCCCGGTTTGACAGTTTGAACCAATTCCTTTTTATTTATCTAATTTTTAATAAAAATTATGTTTAACTAACATTCAAGTTACATAATACGAGTAATCGTTCGATTGTAATTATCTTACTAGTTTTTTAAAGATATAAGTACCTACGTTATATAATATTGGTAAAATCAAAAGTTCAACAATATCTTACAATTAATAAGAATTGTATTTCATAACATTGTTAAAACATTGTAAGTTTTCTTTATAATTAGTTGCATAATCGGTATAGTGGCTTGCATAATTTGAGCACTTTGGATACTATATAAGAAGCAAATTTGGAATTTGTTTAATGACATACTCAATCTTTTAAATTAAACGTATATACCTAACAATTAAATAAGAAAATACAGTGTGGTCAAGTTTGGTTTAAACGGCCGGTTTGAGCATTGAAACCGCAAACCGAACCATATATGGTTGTTTGAAAAAATTCAAGCCACCTGACCAATTATGAAAAATGAACCTGGCCAAACGGACAAATCAATTCAGTTTGGCCAGTTTAAACGGTTTTGGTCAAACCATGAACATCCCTATCATCATGCACCAAAACATCATTCTTCTTCTAAGATCCCACCAAAGAATCAATATATTAAGTGAAACAAATATCAGTAAAAGTAAATCGAGAGATATAGTTAACCTTGTAATTTGTGAAAGTGAATCATTGATTATTAAGCTAAACGCAAGTTTCGTTTGTATAGCCCATGTAATATGTCGTCTGAAGTACGTCTAACAAACTAGACCCGTTCTCTAAAATATGGGTCCTTTGGGTAGAAGTGTGGTTTCCTTTGGGTTTACTTGAGTGATTACCTAAGTATGATAGCGGGTCTTTATATGATTTCGTCAGAAATTATAGCGGGTCGAACAGGTCAGGAGGAGGTTGGACTAATACTTGTTGAAGACGACTTAACAACTTACTAAGCGATGAGCACCACAATACCTGTTAACCATGGGCAAGTGGTTCAAAAGGTAAGATGTATACAAAAGAGGAAGTTCGTACGGTGGTTAGTAATGTGGTTGGTAAAATGTTTGGTAAATTAGCAAAGCATACAAATGATAACTTTGCAACGGTTTGTGACGTCCAACAAACCGCTAATGTTAACCGTCCGAAGCTTAAAGAAGTGGATCCCATGATGTTTCTAGTAGATGATGATGAGGATGAAGACGAGGAGAAGGACGAAGACGAGGAGGAGGATGAGGAGGAAGACGTTGAGTAAGTTGGTTAGTTTGGATTTCATGCGTTAGACAAGAACTTGTCTAAAAAACTTGTATGTTAGTTGGTTAACGGATTTGGATGTTTGAATGACTTTGAAACGTTTGTTGAATTTTCTATTCCCTAACTAGATTATTATACACGCAGCGGAATAACAAAACTTTAAATAATCTAAGGCAATTAGGAAACTAAAACCCTAAGGGATCTTTAACTTTAACAACATAGTACAATAAACAAATTGGATAAAGAAAATAAAGAAAACACTAACCTTAAGAGAAAACCTATTTCTCGCGAGCAGACCAACGAGCAGAGCTTCGTTACTTGGAGGCAAGTACCCAAAGTAGAATACCTCTAATGCTTCACACCCAAAAACCCAAGTGAAAGTCGAATTTTTGAAAACCCTTGAAAATTCGTATCTGATTCGTTATTTTATGAAGGTATAGGATGCCCCTATTTATAGTTGTGGAAGAAACCCTTCGGTTTCCTGAATTCGACTCCCAACCGGCGGTTGGACCTTCCAACCGGCGGTTGGAGCTGTTTGACTTGTACTCCAAGTCTGCGAATTCCACCGCCTTAGAAACCCTAACCTCAACCGGCGGTTGGACCTTCCAACCGGCGGTTGAGTCAGTTTCTGGAATCTTTCGCCAGATTTAATTACTTTTAATTTCTAATTAATAAACTATTATTAATTAATTAAACAATTAAATATAGTACAATATTAATACTATTAATATTATCATTCATCTTTCTTTTGACTGTTTATTGAGGGCAACCCAAAAAGGACTTTACCATTAATCATAGTCCCACCAATTAGTTATGATATTGGACACTATTCCAACAGTCTCCCACTTGGACAAATCATCAACTACTATTGGTCTCAAGGCTATATCTCATTAACTATGTAAAGTGTGCATCCAAGCAACTGCCGAACTCTGATCTCATCTTTAGAGTTAGTCCTTTAGATAAGTGATCATCCATTCCTTTGTTTCACGATATCGTATGAACCGAGACATGGATTATAATCAATCTCAAGATTCATATATGTTTTCTGATTTCTGATTATATTGACTATATGAGACTACTGAACTATCACTTTAGTCTCGGCCAGGCCTATCACTTTTTTTAAGTCAAACTTTAATCATCAGATGGCCCATGATATCTCTTTTACATTTTAGGCAAAAGGAACAAATAAATATCGACTACATAGCACTAGTCAACTCATCATATCATACCTAGTATACCCTTTATAACTGGCATTTACGCACAGCGTTTGAATAGACTAAAGTATAACAGACTTGAAGAACTAGATACTCATGTATCTACATTTTAAGAATGGAAGATATTATCATCTTAAAATCACTCGTGATTTAATCCATGAAGTGATCTCTTTAAGTGCGGGTTTCTCCTATACTTAAATCCCTATTAAGTACCCATGAGTGTTGCAGCAATCTCCATGCCATGTCTAATCTCCATAGACATCTACTAACACTCCATGACAGTCTTGATTCACCACATACTTCCAATAGTGTGATCGACTAAGGAGGTTTGAGTAAGAACTTATTACTCTGGAAGTGGTGTCTAAACATGCAAAACTGAAACACAACGACAAACAATAGTAAATAGTAGAACTCCTTCCCATTAAAAATCTCCATTATTAATCACCAAGTCTATTACAGTTTCTATCATTGTTTATAACATTTCAAATTTAAACTAATCAACTAAAACTTTACATTATCTCTTAAACCTATGCTCCTAGCATGTTCATCGTGCTTGGACTTTCCTAGAGGCTTTGTGAAAGGATCAGCTGGATTATCCTCTGATCTTATGCTCTTCACAACTACATGTCCTTCTTCGACTTTCTTTCGAACAAAATGGTATTTCCTTTCAATGTGCTTTGACTTTCCGTGATCCTTGGGTTCTCTACTCAAGGCAACTGCACTTTCATTATCACAGAATATAGCAATAGGATTTTGTACTGTTGGAACAACTCCAAGATCTCCAATGAAATTCTTCATCCAGATAGCTTCCTTTGCCGCTTCACTAGCCGCAATGTACTCAGACTCACATGTAGAGTCTGCTTCTGTATCTTGCTTAGAACTTTTTCATGTCACCGCTCCCCTATTTAGTAGGAATACCCAACCAGACTGTGATCGACAATCATCTCTGTCTGTTTGGAAACTAGCGTCACTATAATCCGTTACTCTGAGTTCTTCTTCTCCACCATAAACCAAGAACCTGTCTTTAGTATTTCTCAAATACTTAAGAATATTCTTTACAGCTGTCCAATGACCTTCACCAGAATTCTGCTGATGTCGACTCACTAAGCTCAAAGCAAATGAGACATCAGGCCTTGTACACGTCATGGCATACATGATCGATCCTATAGCCGAAGCATATGGGATTCGACTCATTCTGTCCAATTCTTGTTCAGACTTTGGACATAGATCCTTACTGATCTTAATGCCATGATTCAAGGGTAAGTTCCCTTTCTTAGATTTTTCCATATTGAATCTTTTCAATATTTTATCTATGTACGTATCATGGCTGAGTCCTATGAGACGTTTTGACCTATCTCTGTAAATCTTTATACCTAGGATATATGCTGCATCTACAAGATCTTTCATAGCGAAACACTTTCCCAACCAGGCTTTTACACTTTGTAAAGTTGGGATATCATTTCCTATGAGCAGTATATCATCCACATATAATACTAAGAATACTACAATACTCCCACTGAACTTGACATATATACAGGACTCATCTTCACTTCTAGAAAATCCAAACTCTGTGACCTTTTCGTGGAAGCAGAGATTCCAGCTACGAGAGGCTTGTTTAAGTCCATAAATGGCCTTTTCAAGCTTGCACACTCTATTAGGATACTTTGCATTTTCAAAACCTTCTGGTTGTGTCATGAACACATCCTCTGTCAGTTTCCCGTTAAGGAAAGCGGTTTTGACATCCATCTGCCAAATTTCATAGTTATGAAATGCAGCTATGGCTAGCATAATCCTAATTGACTTAATCTTAGCTACTGGTGAGAAGGTTTCCTCATAATTAATCCCATAGGTTTGAGTATAGCCCTTTGCTACCAACCTAGCTTTATAAGTGTGTACTTTCCCATCCATGTCTGTCTTCTTCTTGAAGATCCACTTACAACCCACCGTCTTAAGACCGGGTGTAGTGTCAACCAAATTCCAAACTTGATTGTCATACATGGACTGAATTTCGCTTTTCATAGCTTCCTTCCAGTTAGCAGCCTCAGGGCCTGCCATCGCTTCCTTGTAGTTAGCAGGCTCATCTAATTCACCCAGTGTACTATCACTTATCTTATCCTCTTCTTCTATTTGGTGACCATAATAGAACTCAGGAGGATTGCTAACTCTACTAGATCTATGAACGGGTAAGGATATGTCTTCAGGTTCAACAGGTGTTTCCACCTCTTGTTGAACGTCAGTGTTTATTATAGGTTCTTCATCGGTAGATTCTTGAATTTTTCAAGATCAATTTTACTCCCACTATCCTCTTTAGATATCATTTCTCTCTCAAGTAACACTCCTCTTCGAGCTACAAAGACCACATTATCTTTGGGTCTGTAGAATAAATATCCAAATGACTCTTGTGGATAACCGATGAAAAGACACTTTTCAGATCTGGAGTCTAGTTTGTCTTGAATTTCCCGTCTAACATAAACTTCACAACCTCAGATTTTGATGTGACCAAACGAAGGTCTCTTTCCCTTCCACATCTCATAAGGTGTCTTTGAAACTTTCTTAGTGGGTATTTGATTTAAGATATGGGCGGCTGTTTCTAATGCATAACCCCAGAAACTTATTGGAAGTGTTGCTCGACTCATCATAGATCGAATCATGTCTAACAAAGTTCTGTTTCTCCTCTCAGCAACACCATTAACCTACGGTGTTCTAGGAGGAGTCAATTGTGAAACTATTCCACAATCTTTAAGATGATCGAGAAACTCGATACTAAGGTATTCTCCTCCGATCCCCTATCGGATCGGAGAACCTTTATCTTTCTGCCCAGTTGATTCTCTACTTCGTTTTGATATCTTTTGAACACCTCAAAAGTATCCGACTTATGTTTGATCAGATAAACATGTCCAAATCTGCTGAAGTCATCAGTAAATGTAACATAGTATCTATTTCCATCTTTTGTGGCACATCGGAATGGTCCACATACATCTGTATGTACCAAGTCCAATAATCCTTCACCTCTTTCACACGTTCCAGTGAATGGTGATTTGGTCATCTTGCCTAATAAACAAGATTCGCATACATCATCCGACTTGAGATCGAATGATTCCAACACTCCATCATTTTGGAGTTGGGCGATGCGTTTCTTGTTTATGTGCCCTAGACGATAATGCCACAACTTGGATTTATCAATTTCATTAGACGAATCAACATCTAAAATAACATTGCTAACACATTCAACATTTTCATATATGCCTTTGTAAGGAGAAGCTTTAAAAATAAAACAATCATTTAAATGAACCAAAATATCTCAATTTCCATTATCAAAAGAAAAATGATAACCATCTTTATACAAAGCATAAAATGAAATTATGTTTCTAGTCATTTCTGACGAATAATAGCAATTATTTAAATCTATCCTAACTCCAGAATTCAGCATGAGTTCGAATCTTCCAATCTTCGTCACAGGTACAATTCTCTTGTTTCCCATAACTAAGTTGAGCTCTTCATGCTTCACACTTCTACTTTCCTTTAGCCCCTGCAATACAGTGCAAATGTGATTACCAGATCCTGCATCCAGAACCCATGAATTAGAAGTTGTTGTATTATGGAGTTCGATCATAAACATACCTGAGTGAATACTCTTCTCGACCTTCCCATCTTCAAGGTCCTTCCGGTATTTTGGGCAGTTACACTTCCAATGCCCCTTTGTGTTGCAGTAGAAGCACACTGCTTCCTTTGGGTCACTTACAGGTGCAATCTCAGAATCGGTCCCTTTCTTAGACCTGCGAACGGACTTTCCATCAGTAGTCTTCCTTTTCCAATTTGAATTTGACCTTTTCCTTTTCTTTGCACTTTGACCAACAGTCAACACAGGAGCTGTTGAGCCAGAGGACACATCATCTTTCTTGATTCCTTTCTCAGCAGTTTGCAGTAAATTGTGGAGTTCCATTATTGAGCCTTCTCTCTCATTCATATTCATCTGATATGACATTACAAACTGATTGTAGACATCTGGCAAACTGGATAGAATTATGGCGATGGAAAACTCTATGTCAAATACCATGTTCAAAGACTCCAACCTATTAAAGTACCCTTTCATCTCTAAGACGAAAGCACAGATAGAAACTCCAGGTTTGGGCTTGCAAGCCATAAGGGATTTCACCACATCAAGGCGTTCTTTGCTTGCCTTAGCCTGAAATATTTCTTTCAACTGTTGGTTCATTTCATAAGTCCAAGTGTTTTCAAAAGTCTTTTGCAGTTCAGGGCTCATGGAAGATGCCATGATACAAGATACTTTATTCGCATCATCATAATGTTTCCGGTGTGCCTCAATCTCCTCTTGGGTTGATTCTTCATCAATTATGGGAATCTGCTCATCGAGAACATACTCCTTGTTCTCGTACCTCAAGGTAAACATTAGGTTTCACATCCAGTCCATATAGTTTGGACCGGTTAGTCTTTCCCTCCCAAGAACTGAGAGTAGTGAGAAGTTCGAGTTATGTGCGGGATTGGGGACGGGAGGATTTGCACCATTTAAATTAGCCATCTATGAGATAAAATTTTTTAGTTAGTTTGTGTCACACCCCCAAAATCGGTAATTGTGTTTATTTAATGTTTAGCGGAAGCAAGTTAAGATTTAGCGGAAGCATCTTGTTTAAACAGTTTAACAGCGGGGTGATGACGTATCAATTGTGCATTCATCGTATCAGAGCATATGATCATACAGAACATAATATATTAAGGATGCCAGTTAAATAGTTATTACAAAAGTAGTACGACTGTGTAAGTCGTACAGTAGTAATAAAGTTTAAAACATTTAAGTTTTACAATACATATGTTAAAATAAGATTTCATGAGTATAACTGCAATGTCTGCAGTAATACAGAGGAAATCCTCAAAAGCTGTCCCATAAGGTATGGCATCCTAAGTAGTCCAGGGTTGTCATCCTGAATGCATGCGATCCTTACTTACATAGCTAATTTCCTGTAAAACATAGAAAGAAAGTCGTCAACAAATATGTTGAGTGAATTCACAGGTTTTGTATAAATATGTGGTATGTTAAACCATTTATGTTTAAATTATTGAAATGTTATTCAATAAATAAAGGTTTGCAGGTTTTGCAAATTATAAGATGATAGGGATAGTTACCCTAAAATATAGTTTTATGTAGGTTGTTACCCAAAATGCATGTCTGGTTGTTTACCAGAATATAAGTATAATCAGTAAGTATACTGAAATAAAACGGTTGTAGGATATGTTCATCCTAAATAATAATTGTGGGAATGCTTAGACTTATAATCCCCTGAAAGGTGAGCTAAACCTCGCAGGTTAAAGTAACGCGACCTAACCCTATAACCAAACCACAACCAAAACTTATGTTTCTTGCCTGAAGGACAGTTAAGTATACGCTCCATCCACAGGAGGGTCGTCACGGCAATAGTACTATTCGTATACTCAGTGGCTAGAGTCACCTAGCTAATGGTTATAGTCTGCATGACATAAGGTCTTTCATGCACACATTTCAAGTCTGGGTCCGTACTAGGATCTGTTGTCTAATTCCCAAAACAGTTGAGAAATAATATTTCATATCAAACAGTTGTATAAAGCAATTTAAAGCATTTATATAATTTGCTGCATATGTTTGCATGCAGTTTCTATGTTTACACCCCTATGTTTAAAACAGAAAACATTTGTAAAGTAGGGGCTGTGAACTCACGGTGGTTTGCTCGGAAAGAAAGCTAGCAGCCAATCAGCTATAAGCCCAAGGTATGTTAACCTATACAATAAATATATTAACATAAGTACGTTTGATTTGTTTTAAATCACTTATGTTAACAGTTTGTTCGTTAGAAGAAATGGTTGATTTCTTTATCATGTAAGTCGTTGTATTTGTAGGTGGCATTGAGTAGAAATATTGTTATTATTTCTTTCATCGTATACTTGGTTAAGTATATGAATCAATATGTGATTGTCTAGTTTAACGGAAGGTCGTTTTGTTTCCATTTGTACATATACTTTGTATATAGTTGTTCGTATAATTTGAACGTTAATCAAATATCATTGTTTGTACATATATTTGTTTTATATATGTATTCGTATGTAAATATACTTGTTGTATATTATTAAGTTGTACGTTTGTTAAACGTGAACTTCATTGTGTATATATATATTTGTGAATATATATTTTTAATTGTCATATGTATATATGTTAAATACATTGTTTATGTATATCAAAATATATATAAGTTTTCATTTGTTTAAGAAAACGTATACGTTTGTGTCAATAACGTGTGTCCTCGTATATATTTATATATAATGTAATACGTTGTTTACGTATTTAAAAACGTTATAAGTTTTATTTGTTATAAAACTCGATAATGTATTTATTATGTTTATAAAATAAATATTATTTGTTTTTAATATCGTCACGTTTGTTTAATAAGTTTAAGTGTCCCGATTGTAATCGTTTTCCCAAAACGTATAATTTACAAAGTTCGTATTCATATATATGTCATATATGTATTTATTCATATATCGTTTGTTCGTACGAAATAAATAAGTCCAAAGTCCGTGTCTCGGATATATCACATTAATGTTTTATTAATAGTTTACAATGTCTCGTGAATGTATCGTATAAATGAAATCGTTAACGGGAGCGTTTATGTTTTTAAAGTAAAAGTCAAATTGTTGGTCAGGGTTGGGAATCCGCCGGATTCCCTTGAATCCGCCGGATTCAAGTCAAAATTCGGAATACGCCGTATTCGAGTGAATCCGCCGTATTCATCGTGGTTTTCATGTGGTTTCGTTTTAGGTTCGGGAATACGCCGTATTTAAATGAATACGCCGTATTCAATCCAGTTCGGGGGAATCCGCCGTATTCAATCGAATACGCCGGATTCATTTGTGTTCATCAGATAGTTTGTGTGAAGCTTTGGAATACGCCGGATTCATTTGAATCCGCCGTATTCACCCGTGTCTTTTACTCGTTCATCGTTTTAGCCGAAGATTTGTGTGCGGGTCGGACACGGGAATCCGCCGGATTCCCTTGAATCCGCCGGATTCGTTTGGTTTTCGGTGGGAATACGCCGGATTCAAAGGAATTCGCCGTATTCGTTACTCGTTTCAGTCCCCTGTTCGCGTCTGATTATATATATACACACCTTTGTTTGTTTCCAATCTATAATACATTAATACCAAATGTTCATCTAAGTATTATAGGTTGTTTTCATAAGTTATTACATCATTGTAACAAGTTTTAGTATAACGATTTTCGTTTTAAAGTTTTGGGTTTTATAAACTCATTTTCAAGATACATCAAGAATCAACAATTTGGTGTGTTATATGTTTAGATTATGATGTATAAACATGTTATATCACGAATTAAAAGTAAAGAGATCAAAGATTTGAGATTTTCTTACAAAGTGAAAATGGTGAGAATGATGATGAAGGCAGACGATGGTGATGATGATGAACGGATGATGATGATGTGATTATTGTTATAATGTTTAAACTTTGGTTCTGCTACTCTTGTGTTGCCTCTGATCTTGTAAATTTTTAGAGAGAGAGAGGAAATAAAATGATCGGAGTATGGTTTGTAATTGATACGGTCTCCTCAATTATTGAGGTTTGGTGACCGATTTTGGTACATCAATTTCGAGTACGGGTATAATTATAGCAATATAAAAATAAACATTTTACATTTTTATTTTGTAGGTGTTCTCCTGGTTCGTAATTTATAATCAGAATAATGATGTTATCATTACTTTAAATCGAAGTAAAATTCTGTACATTTTACTGCGCGCAGTTAATTGAGCGCCAAATTTCAGTTTATTTAGGATTTCATATTTTGAAGTAATGTTCTAACTTCTTCCAAACGAATGGGAAAATTTGTATTTTTATGATTCGACCTTTTATGAGCGTTTTAGAATTGTTTCTGTTCGTGTTATAATACGTTTTATGTTAAACGTAAAATTAGACCCTTATATCTATATGTTATAGATATATAAATACTCGTAATTAATAATTACATTATTAATTATTTTTGTATCACGAAACTTTTGTCATTTATTTTTGGTCGGGTTCGTTCCGATATATTTGTACGTAACTTTTAATAGCTACGTATTAAGTAATACTTTTTGTTTAAAAGTACCGGGCTTGCTAGGCTTACATCACATCAAATAGTTTTGTTAAAACTTAATCAGGAAATTAGAGTAAGAATGCACATGCTTAAATGTTAATTAATACCTAATTTGGAGAGTTGTCACAGTTTGAATATTCCTTAATTGTTTACCCAATTTTCTAAATTAAAGCTAGGATCCATATTTTCAGTTTTATGAAAAGGGTCGCCGTAATCATATAACTAAAATACCATTATCTATTTCTGTTGCACCCCCAAATTCAGGTTGCGGAAGCGGTTCGGGTCGGGGCGCGACTAATTACATATCAAGCACACAGGTATAATGAACAACCACTATATGCGTCGTTTTGAACTTGTATTGATAAAAACAAAAGTTTACATCAGAATAATGTTTACACTAGCTCAGTTTCTGAAATTGAGAGATTTACATCACATAATTACTTTATACAAAATATAATAATGCAATTAAATATCTGATTGTATGAATGCTGACTCGAGCTAATGATTCCTGCTTGGGCAGTCCAACCTACTGCTGTGTACCTGTGATTCATGCTAAAATGGGTCAGCAAAACGCTGGTGAGCTCACAGGTTTGTATGTCAACACATATTTGTATGAACCACAAGATTTATAATTGAATTTAAAATGCAATTAAGCAAAATAAAAGTTATACAGCCATGAGCACATAGTCTGAGCTTAACTTGAGTGTCAGGTCCAATTAAGGAAACCCAACTGTGGTGCCTCCTACGAGTGCCTAATCTACACTCGTCTTCCCAAATGCTAATACGTCCGTTTGACCAGTTAGTGCGTGCTAACCCGGACGAGGATTGTCAATCCTATATGATATCATATACTAACATTCACGCTACAGATGTATTACCAGACTATGCTATGGAGGGCTTTAGTGATTAGTTGAAAACAACTCATGTAGTATTTGATTGATTTGTACTTGCGTTCAACATGTAAATAAAACGAGCAATGTAATCACACCCCTGATTGAAAAGTAGTAAAATAGGGGCCATGAGACTCACCTGAGCCTTGAGTGTTTATCGAAATAAACTTGAATTGATTAGCTTGCGAATTGATGTCCGAAGACTTGTAACCTGAGGGCGTTCAATGCGCGCGATGGTTATTAATTGAATAGGTATCTTAAAAGATTACCTTGTAGTTGTTTGTCCAAATTACCCCGATTTGATTGATTGACTTGTCCAAATTACTACGATTTGGTTGATTGATTTGATTTTTTGAAAACGTGTACGGCCCGTTGGTGACTGTTTGTAATAGAAATCTTAATATTATTATCTTGATTTTTGAAGTGTTATACAAGTTTGACACTTGGTGAAATGCATTTACAAACTCTAAGTGACGGGGGTCCGGGGGCAGCGCCCCTGGTTAGCGGGGTTCCAGGGGTGACAACCCCTGGCAGGGTCCAAGGGGCTGGCCCCTGGTTAGGGTCGAGATGCCAAGTCAGCTCGAAAAATTTTTATATATACCGAATTGCTTTGGTGAAAAACGCATCTGAAACTTGAATTTAGGTGAAATCAAGTGATAAAATTTAGGTCTCGACAGTTTGTAAAAATGAGTTGTAAACATTATGTTTTCTGCGACACTTGAAGCGACATTCAATAGTTTTCGGCGACACTCAATCAGTGTCGCATAAAAATGTGAATTCTGTAGTAATTGCGACACTTAGTGAAGTGTCGCAGAAGGTGGCGACACTTGGTTGCGGCACTGAAGGTAAGTGTCGTATGGATTGTAAATTGATTATAGGTGACACTTAGACAAGTGTCGCAGGTTTTGGATTTTCGATTTAGGCGGCACTTAAACAAGTGTCGCTAGTGTCCAGTTATAAAAATAGGCGGCACTTCGATGAAGTGTCGCTTGGGAGTGACGCTTATTGAAATTGAGACACTTAGGATTTTTGCGGCACTTATTTGCGACACTTGGGGAAGTGTCGCACACTGTTCATCGTCTCTGCGACACTCTCGGCTGTTCGCCGGATTTTGAGCCAAAAACGGGTTTTCCGGTTTTCGTTCAGTCCGATTCTTTTACCCAATCCTTATGTGGACATTTTAAGCTTATATAATCAACAAACATGTAAAAATGAGTGAAATCGGAGAGTTTCGGGTTTTTGTCGGAAACTTACGCGGTGACGAATCAAAATTCCGAAAAGATGAAGTTGTAGATCGTGATGCCGTGGTCTTTTTATTCCAAACGAGTGAGATGATACGAGGTCGTTTCGTGGTGTTATTTTGATGATTTAAGGTGGTGGAGGTTTGATGGTTTTTGAGAGAAAAATGGAGAAAGAGAGAGAAAGTGGATGGTGAGAATGAGGAAAAAGGAGGGAGGGAGTGGGGTTTTGATGAAAGCCTCACTTTCTCAGCTCCTGCAATCGTGCTCCGTGCGGTGTTCATTTTCCCGATCGTTTTAACGTTAAATATTTATTTTATACATTTAATTATAAGTTTTAAAATACGAATTATTACTCGATATTTTGGTCGGAGTATTTCACCAAATACTTTATAATTGAGTCATAAAATATAACTTAGTTTCGTTTTGTTTGTTTGCGCGTTCAACATTTTAATTATGTAAACGTTATTTGTACGATACGAAATTTGAATTGTAATATTATTGAAATAATATTCTTGAATATAATTGTGTTATTGAATATTATTGTATTATTTAATAAAATTGTTCACCAACGTCCGTATTTATTTGAACCGAATTACATCCGATTTGAAACTTGTATGATTTAATCAACCAGCATAATTATATATATTCATCAATATATATATATATATTGATACATTAATTAGCCTAACACAGAACTAATTAAATATATTAAAACTTGATTAGACGCTAATGACTAGTCCTAATTTGACGGGTGTCACAATTTCATTTCTATGAAACTCCTAGATATTTGAGATTCATTGATTTCTATAAATGGCATGTTAATCTCGGTTATGCACATCTACTATTCATGACTGGATGCCGAGGATCATGAACAAGATGGTGAATTAACCATGTAAACCCCGCGTGATCCCCGGCTCGAGTACGTTCGAGAATCGCGAGTCTCAATCACCTCTCATTACGTCCTCTTATTAATGTGCCGGTAAACCACACACGCTCCATTAACAGTTCATACGAGAGATGTGCGGAGTTCATGGGTTAGCATACTATTCATCATTTCCTATAGCTAAAACGGGATTTTGTTTTACTATTTTAAGTCTACTTTTAATCTTGACATCATCCTATCAAAGGTCCTCGGTAGCTCCATCGAACGCACAAAGAAGCGGAGAAGTAGGTCAGCGGGAAGCTTATTAAAAACCTGACTTCTTTAGGGAAGCAGAGCGACCCGCCTTATACCTCTCTTATAGTTTGTTCCTTATGGGTGAGCCGATTTATCAATTGACTAATGATGTATTTAGACTTTTAATTATACATATATATAAATCATATTATACATATAATCTCTCTTGAAGTTTAGGGTTCTATTTTAAACCTTTTAAAATTAGTGGTCTATTTTAAACAATTTAAAATTATCAGTATCTAAATTGTAAATGCATATTACCTATTTAGATAGTTCTCTTTCCAATTTATCTTTACCTACATACTATTGCAGATAATTGCATGCTACTATTTGTTAAGATATGGCATTGATACCACTGTTGGGTTTTCTATTCCCTAACTAGATTATTATACACGCAGCGGAATAACAAAACTTTAAATAATCTAAGGCAATTAGGAAACTAAAACCCTAAGGGATCTTTAACTTTAACAACATAGTACAATAAACAAATTGGATAAAGAAAATAAAGAAAACACTAACCTTAAGAGAAAACCTATTTCTCGCGAGCAGACCAACGAGCAGAGCTTCGTTACTTGGAGGCAAGTACCCAAAGTAGAATACCTCTAATGCTTCACACCCAAAAACCCAAGTGAAAGTCGAATTTTTGAAAACCCTTGAAAATTCGTATCTGATTCGTTATTTTATGAAGGTATAGGATGCCCCTATTTATAGTTGTGGAAGAAACCCTTCGGTTTTCTGAATTCGACTCCCAACCGGCGGTTGAACCTTCCAACCGGCGGTTGGAGCTGTTTGACTTGTACTCCAAGTCTGCGAATTTCACCGCCTTAGAAACCCTAACCTCAACCGGCGGTTGGACCTTCCAACCGGCGGTTGAGTCAGTTTCTGGAATCTTCCGCCAGATTTAATTACTTTTAATTTCTAATTAATAAACTATTATTAATTAATTAAACAATTATATATAGTACAATATTAATACTATTAATATTATCCTTCATCTTTTTTTTGACTGTTTATTGAGGGCAACCCAAAAAGGACTTTACCATTAATCATAGTCCCACCAATTAGTTATGATATTGGACACTATTCCAACAACGTTGTAGGTTTGTTTGGATGATAATGTTCAATTTGCGGATTTAGTAATAAATTTTGCTTGCAATCAGCTGGAAAAATGCAGCTTGTAATCAGGAAAAACCCTAGGAAAATGGAAAAATAGGAAGATCTGTTAGAAACTGTCTGTGACTTTTAGCGAGGACCCTTTAGCGAAGACATGTCCTCGTTAATCAATTTTATAGAAAAAAAAAATATATCTTTCGCGACGACATGTCCACGCTACTGAATTTGATAGAAAAAAATAAAAATTTCTTTCGTGATGACATGTCGCCGCGAAGGATTTTTATTAAAGAAAATCAAATATTAAATAAATTATCTTTCGCGATGACGTTTCGCGACAACATGTCGTCGCGAAGAATTTTTAATACAAGAAAATCAAAGTCAACGTGGACCCCACGTGTCGTCACGAATGGTTATCGTGAAAAACATTCAGCTACGCGAGTATAGCAACAACCTTTTGGCGACGACATTTTGGCGAAATGGCGACGACTTTTTTCGTCGCCAAAAGTCCCGATTCTTGTAGTGTACCCTGCACCGCTTATCGTCGTCACCTCCACCTACCATCGTCAACCTCCGACAACCTCCGACTATTAAATGTTCCGTCAGTTTTAGGTGACGGCCAAAACGACGGCGTTACTCACAAATGAAATATCTCCGTTTCCCATACTAAAATACCATTTTTTTTATTTTTTTATACAATTAATTTATTGATATTTATCTAAAAAAGTTGTCACCGACTCACCAACCAATAGCAGACTCCTGTTCAATTTAATTTGATTTATAGAATCGATGCAAAGAATGTGTGCGTTTTAACAATTTGATTAAAACTAGGGTTTTATCTGCTCGCGCTTCGCGCCGGGACAAAATTAATATTTCTAAAGCTTCAATCATTTTTCTAGTACAAAAATAAAACGGATTCATTTTAGTTTCAGTTTTATTCTTGTACATAGTATATACGTATTCGCAAAATGAATCTTATAAAGATTTTATAAACTGTAATCCTTAAACATTTCCTAATAGAAATGTGTAACAGATAAAACACTATTTGTTATATAAGTTATTGTATTATTAATGCTACGGTATCATTTAATAACAAAACTAGCCTTTAAACCCGTGTATACACACGGGTCATCTGATATTAACATGATACATGATATTAGTCGTATATATTATACTTATAAATAATTGTGTCTTGTTTATTATGATTACTCAAATTACGTAGTTTATAAAATTTCATTTTTAGATACAAATTTACTTTTCTAACGACAAAAGAATTTCATTTAACGCAAAGACATTATGTTTGACTGTAAAATGAAAAACCCTTAAAGTTTGAAACAACTAAAATTGAGCCATACCCAAAATTCTAAAGACTAATACTCATTGAGGTTGCAAATCTGTAGATAACTAAGTGTAAAGGTATGTTACATTTATTTGATATAAATTTATAATTTATCTAAGTGTAGCAGGCAATTGAATAATTTTTCTTTTAAGAACGGCAAACCTACAATCTAACACACTATTGCTACCAAAGGGCTCTTAGCCTTTGGTGGCGATTGAATGAATACCGTAAGTAAGTAAAACTATCTCAAAAGTAACCACTAATAGACTAAAAGAGTAATTTAATTGAGACACAATCAAAGTGAAAAACAAATAATTTTAATCTTAATATGCGACTTGTTTATAACAATTATACAAGTATTAGGATTAGGATTCCTAGCTAGTTTCATATGGATATAATAATAATAAATAAATAAATAAATAAATAAAGAAATGTATATTAAATTATTTTATCACCTCATTTTACTACTAATTGTGATTGTGGTCGGCGTTCTTCGTAATTATATTTATAGATAGATATTAATAATATTAAGATTAAAGTCGTTGCTTTTTTAAATGAATTGAATTAAAACACAAATAAAATTAAACAATAATAGTATAATAAATACTAAATCGAGATTGGTTAATTGAACTTCAATTTTAAGATTGAATGCCTTAGCTCACAGAAGTTTAATGTAAACATGTCGATAATATGAATTCTCATATTATCACATTAGATAGATGTCTTCAAAAGTTTCATTTTTGGGGTTTACAAATTCAACTAACATTTTTTTTTTTATACATGTTAAAGGGAAATTAATAAAAATGCCACTTTTTCCGAACGTATTTTTCATTTTGCCACTTCAAAAAAAAAAGATGTCGATTTGCCCTACCCGTCCGCAGGTCAAAATGCATTTTTATTAAAATGCATTTTGCCGGGGTTCCGTCCCCTTTATCCAAAAAAAAAAAAAAATAAAAAAAAATCAACTAACATATAACTCAAGTCCTTTTATTTTATCATATCACATACTATGATTTATTTCTTAAAAGTTAATTAACTAAATAATTCTTCTAAATATACTCATGATAAACTAAAAAAATATAATCTATTGATTATTACAAATCGCTAAACTATTATTAACTTGTTAAATTCTATGGTAATATTTACATAACACAACCTTCTTTTCACTTATTTGAATGTTAAACCCATATATACACATGGATATGATGTTGAATCAAACTAATTTTATTATTTGAATGTTAGACTCGTATGTACACATTGATATTGCATTGAACTATATATCAAAAAAATTCTTTCGCTTATTTGAATGTTGATAATGTGATTATTCACTATATATAACCCACAATAATATTTTTAGTAAAAATTCATTAATGAAATATATATATATATAATATATATATATATATATATATATATATATATATATATATATATATATATATATATATATATATATATACTAGTTTTCATACCCGTGCGATGCACGGCTAATAATTATAGGAAGATGAAAAAGATTGGGGATACGTACTTATATAGTCAAGTATACATAAATAACAAAACTAAGTACCTACGTATTGATATATTATAGTTTAGAAGGAATGTAGACCGTAACACTATACAAACAACATGATGTCTGGTTCATCGAAGTGATTCTACAAATTAATAATGAGTGATGATGATCAATACCTTGATATTATCAAATACCGAACTTTCATGAAATGACATATCAAAACCCGTATTAGTTTTTTAACCTGTTCGACCTACGGGATGATTCATATTCAACAATTTTTATATTAATTTGCAAAAACAATTTATCTTATATAAACAATACATAACAACAATGAGCATGTTGATAAATCACGTGAATGATGAGTAAAATATATAATTAATCAAAACAAAGAACTTTATATAAAAAAAATGTAGTTAGAAGATAAACTAATCATCTAGAAAGCAAAAGAGTAGGCAATGAAGTTTTTCTTCATAATCACCTACTGATGAGTTGCTCTCCATTTTTTGTTCATTAAACTAATCAAATTTATCATGAAAACATGTAGAGGGTAATAAGATCGGAATGCATATAAATCTTTAATTTTTGAAGGAATTATTAATTATATAGAAATATATATTAGGAATAAATATCAAGTGAAACAAAAACGCCTATTACTTAATTAATTAATAGGTTGAAATTATATTTTATTGAATTTATTTGTTGGAATCTACATGTTATAAATTTTTTTTTAAGAGTTTAATAGCTAAAAAATATGTTGGTTTAGAATTTTTTTCAATTTAAATGACACGTAGGATTTTTTAGGAAGTTAAGGTGATGATACCTAGGATTTTTGCTTAGTTGTCAAAACTAAATATATGACACGTAAGAAAGAGGCTATCCTCTATTACTTATAGTTACTTGTGCATTAAACTAATCAAATTTATCATGAAAATATGTAGAGGGTAATAAAATCGGAATGCATATAAATCTTTAATTTTTGAATGAATTATTAGTCATATAGAAATATATATTAGAAATAGATATCAAGTGAAACAAAAACACCTATTTTCTCAACAAGTAATGGATCACCTATGAAAATAAGTAATACCACAATATTAATACAATTAGAACATCTCTAAGGAATAAGTTAAAATGTATGAGATGGTGTCCTAAACAACTTCCCCAATTCAAATATAAACATATTGTCGTCATATTAAAACTATATATATATATATATATATATATATATATATATATATATATATATATATATATATATATATATATATATAAAATGATAAGTCAGTCGCCTTAACTCCATTTATATTATTATAACCATAATCAAGTTAAGCATATATGAAAAGTACTACTTCATCATCTATATATATTTAGGTAAATATTTTCATGTATGCACGTTGACTACAATTTTGAAGCCTTTCTTAACTATATTGCTATAATAATAATAATAATAATAAGTATATGAAGATAATGAAATCGAAAAAGCATTAATTGTAAAGCTTTTGCAATTGTAGTCACCGTCCATTGATATCAAGTGAAATAAAAAAGCTTATTATTTAATTAATTAATAGGTTGAAATTATATTTTAAGAGTTTAATAGCTAAAAAATAGGTGGGTTTATAATTTTTTTCAATTTGAATGACACATAGGATTTTTTAGGAAGCTAAGGTGATGACACCTAGGATTTTTGCTTAGTTGTCAAAAAAATAAATATGACACGTAGGAAAGAGGCTATCCTCTATTACTTTTGCAATTGTAGTCACCGTCCATTGATATCAAGTGAAATAAAAAAGCTTATTATTTAATTAATTAATAGGTTGAAATTATATTTTAAGAGTTTAATAGCTAAAAAATAGGTGGGTTTATAATTTTTTTCAATTTGAATGACACATAGGATTTTTTAGGAAGCTAAGGTGATGACACAAAGGATTTTTGCTTAGTTGTCAAAAAAATAAATATGACACGTAGGAAAGAGGCTATCCTCTATTACTTATATAGGTAGATATATATATATATGGATATCGAATCGAACTATTAATCAAAATAAATTTATCCCATTTATTTAAATGCTAAACACGTGTATACACATAGATGTGGAATGAAGCTATTTTTTATTTATTTGAATGCTAAAACTGTATATACAGATGAATATCGAATCAAACTATTTTTGTTTTATTTGAATGTTAAACCTGTGTAAACAAACCAAGTTTTTTATGAGATCAATTTAACTTAAGTTTGACATTTTTGAATTTGTATTCAAGTTGATAATGCGATCATTCACTATATATAACCCACAACAAAAAATTTAGTAAAAATTCATAAATGAAAGTGTTAATTAACGTAGTAGACCTTTTTAATTAAATCGAATAATAATTTTAGTTAATAGGAATTTGATTGATGGTCGAGAATCTAATTACTTATTTTTATTTAATTTTAAGTTAAAAAAATGTGTTATTTTGAAAGGAGAAATCTTAGGTAGAAAGTCCGTTTAATTGGTTAATTGGAAGATGTTTAAAATCTAAGTATTTCATTGGTTAATATGGAGTTAGGGACCAATCTTTAAACAAAATTACCTTATCAAAGTTTCATTCTTTTATTAATATTTTGAATTTTGAATTTGAATTATATAGATTAGATTAGGAGATGGGATATATATTTGTCCCGGATTCTAATTGAATTAAAAATAATTAAATTAGCAAAAAAAGATTTGTAGGGCTGCTAATAGTTGGTTTCCTAAATAAATTAAATTAAAAATAAATTAAAATTATTAGAAGATGGATATATCCAATACGGATTATAATTGAATTAAAAAAATTAAATCAACAATAATAATTTTTGTAGGGCTGTAATCGTTGGTTTCTTAAATTAAAAATAAATTAAAATAATTAAATATTAATAAAATAATAAATACTGAATTCTGATTGGTTAATTGGATTTTAATTTTGAAATCGGATTCTCTAAGTCCGATTCCTATATTATATTTAAGATTGTTATACTTTTTTGAACAAAGTAAAAAGAATATAATAGTATTCATCTGATAAAGACATAAAGTTGATTCAAACGCAGATAAGGTCAAATAAAAAGTCAAACATAGGGAGCTAAACCAACACCCCATATTTAACCTTCACGTGTCAGTTTTAAATTGGAACCTTCTATTTTAACTGTTCATAAGACTTCTAAAATTGATTATAAGATAGTACAATTATTTACAATTTAGAAAAATTATAATATCTTTTATTCGAGTTAAAAATAAGTTCCTTTGGTGTATTTTACACCGTCAAAAAAACAAATTACTATAAAATATTATTATAAATAAATGATTGATGAAAAAAGTTAAAAAAATTCTATTTTAAAACATTTACTAAGTAGATGAAACAATTAGTGGCTTGACCCAACCCAACACGACCTAACTCGGTTTTTGCCTGACCCGTTCGACCCAATTCAAAAGATGACCCGTTTGACCCGTAACCCGTTTCGACCCAAACTCATTTCGACCTGTGACTCAACCCGACCCGTTTGCCAGGTATAGTCTAAAGAAAGTTTAGCGAAAAGGTTAAGCCAAGTAGATCGAGATGACTTGGCAGGAGGGGGTTTATAATTGAATGAAGTTTAAATAGTAGTTTCCACTCTCATTTTAATTGTCCACATTATTATCATCATTAGAATCTTCAAAAATATATTTTATTAACCACCGAAAAATAATTTTTTTAAAAAAATTATTAAAGTCTATATTACCAAATTTGGATTTTTATATATGTTTCTTTATTTCTATTTTACAAAAATGAATTTACATAAATTATAAATTAGGATAAAGTTACGGAATGTGATTCACCTATTCGAAGTCTTAAACTCTTAATAGGATATTTGAAACATTTTAGCCCCTAAATGAACCTTAAGCATCGAAGAAGTCGGTTCTTGTTAAGTCGAGAACATGGAATAGATGTTATTGCGAAATTAAAATGTAGACATTACGTATATAAATTAAATAGAATCATAATTAGTTTAATTACCATAACAAAAGGGACAGTATGTCTAAAATTTTTCTAAAGCAAGGATGGTAGATGAATATTTGTAGCAAAAGAAGGACCATTTCGGTAAATATACTTGTTGAACAAGATTAATGATATGCCTTGGAGAAAACGAAATGGGAAAAACAGGGTATCTTAGAGTAACGATAGATTGATTTAAAAAATTGTCTGTTATTCTAAATTTCTTCTATCTCCATAGTCGTCGATTCTACAGAGGTAAAAAGGATGGTTTTATGGGAAATTGCATTAGGTACAGCGTATTTTTTAGGATTAAAAAGGACATACAGGCACGCTCTTCGTATTCAACGTCGTATCGTTAGCCCTAATCATCCCAGAATCCGTCAATTTCTTCACAGGTATATATATTTCATCTCTTAGTTTTATCTTGAACTCCTTATGTTATGGGATCGCGTTTGTGGTGTGGCATAGGGACGTCGAAATTCATTCGACGGCCGTGCTACTACCTTGTTAAAATCGACGGCCCGTGCTACTACCTTGTTGAATTGAATATTACTAACCCAAGCTTTTTTTGTATAATACTAAACGTGACAACAGTAAAACGAGAACGGTATTTGATGTAACACTAAAGATTCAGAATGAGATACAAAAGAGAGATATCAGAGTTGGTCAAAATCTAGGCGAATGGATTTGTAGGTGGCTTGACAAGGCGAAACCAGCAGCTCAAATTCAAGCAGTGGGTTCTACCCAAAATGCTAGTAATATGATCAGGATGCCAAATAAGCGGTTGAAAGATTTTCGTCACCAGATAACTACAGAGGGGTTTCGGTATCTGGAATCTCGTAGGCGTTTGGTTGCCTCATCAAGTAATCTTTGGCTTACTGCATATCCAACTGTTGCAAAGCTGTTGAGGCGTCGAGAGCCTTTTGTGAGTAATATGCAGTACAGACAGTTGGTATCAGGAAACAAGAAAATTCAGTTGGGATTCGGGGATAATGGAGTGATTTGAAATGATGTATTGCAGTGGTTGGCTCAGGGGTAAAGTTTGGATTCAAGGTGTTTATTGGGTAAGAACAATGAAGTTGTAAACAAGATGTGATTTTTACATGTTATAGAATATATATTCTCAGTTTATTACGTAGGTACATAATGTTTGAATAATTAGTGATATTCACACCAAGAAATTTGATGCATACACCATAAACTGTGCATTAAGCAGAGGTACTATATGCATTGCTAGTATAGAATTATGATGTATCTATCGATTTTATGGTGTAAATATTACAATGTAGAAGTTTTGTTAAAATAATTGCTTTGAACGATATAGATGCTGTCCAATATGACTGATTTTATCCGTTGATCTGAAATGAGATAAAAAGCCTCAATGCAGAAAATCTTGTTCGCTATATAAAACTCATCAAACCATCTAAAATCAAATGGAACTACTAGAAATACCATTTAAGTTAAGGAAAACGAACAAATAACTTCCTTTTAGCATCCACTCCTGATATGTGCAGACCAGCAGATCCTTATCAAGTTATGTGATAGGAAGTCAATAATATATTGACCGTTTGGGAATCTTTGAAGGAGCCGGACCCGAAATTACGCCTACAATATTAGCAACCATCTCTTGCAAAGGGTTGAGTGACTGCTTCAGTTTTGAGAAATTGATACTTTTATAAGTATCAAAATTTTCAGAAAGATTGACGTTTGACCTTTTCTTTTGAGGCTCAAGGTTCGCTCCTTAAACTCTACCTGCAGACGCATGACAATTAGGTTCCACCCATTTGTATCATTTTCAACTATTCTGAAGTTCTAACTTCTATCTATAGTGGAGGTAGCAAAACTATGTATATCAGTATATGGAAACGGGTCAATACAGGTGAAAACTTTATTACTAACGGCCTAACGGGAAACACACAGAAAGCTACCTAAAAGAATTGGGTTAAAGGTCGGTTTACGTGAGGCGAAAATTGTATTGACGGGTCAGCCCAACCAAACCTGGATCCTTTTTACCTGCACCAAACCCATTTTGGCCAGTAACTCAAGTCTTGCTTCACTAAAAAAGTCCAAAAGATTGATCATTTGCATGAAGAAAAATGACAGTGAACCTGAGAATTCGAACCCATTTGGGTTCAGTTTTGACTTTGGGAAGGTGTCTGATATGAAGTCGATGATACCCGTTGTTTGTAATCCGTCAGTATCGGGTGGTACGTTGTTTGGTAAACTAAAGGATCCGAATACAGTGTTCATTGCTGGTGCAATTGGACAGGCTGGAATTTGGATTGGCTTTTTAGTGTTGGAGTTAGTGTTTGTTGTGGTTGAAGGGGATACTACTTCATTTTGAGAGTTACTATAATAATATGTCTTTTGGGTGTTGAAAATAAAAATAATGATTTGCCAGTTATTTCTGACTCTTGCATACAAATTCAACAATGTGAATTTTGTCCAATGAATCCAAAGGTCCATTCCAGCTATTGAAACGAAGTAAGATGGCAATTTTGATCCAGTTACCTATAAATGCATCAATATGGTTTTTTTTTTCTTTTTTCCTAACATGTCAAATGATAAAAAAGTCGTCCAAAGTGTATCTAAATGCAGCCTCCTAAGTTTCTTTGTTAAAGTAAGTTTGATCAATGTTAGTGTAATCTTATAAAAGTGTATACGCGTTTAGCCCTAAACCCAACCTGCCCATTTTGCCATATGTAAATTTTACATATTATCTCAACTGAAGAATCCAAACGCCTTAACACAGTTTTGAATCCACCTTCCAAGATCCTGAAGACATTTCAAAAGCAATTGGGAGCGCCACCAAAGCCGTAGTCACAATCGGTCCAGGTGAAAACGGTCCCACAACAGTGGTCACAACATCAGAAGCCCTGCAGTCCAGGGGCGGATGCAGCATGTTACTAGGGGGGTCCTGGGCCCCCACTCACTTTGGCCCAGCAAGTGTTAAATTTTATGGCCCATATGTGTAGCCCCCAACCCAAAAACTCAATGGCCCCCAATATGAGTTTGTATATGAATCGATCAATGAGTATATTGGTCCAATATGAGTTTGTATATGAACTGAAACAACAGATTTGTAAGCACCGGCCCATATATTGGCCAAGATATCAAAATATTTTTCTTACTTGTCTTTAAATGTGGTGTATTTGATATATTTACAAAGGTTTTTGTACATGACCCGTTTGGACCCGACCCGTTTTGATCGGTTATTAAACCATTTATTATACGCTACCTCTATTGCGAGATACCAAGTGCCCCCCCTAAACAATTTTTCTGGATCCGCCACTGCTGCAGTCCATTCAAAGAGCTCAATTGGCTGGTGTCAGCTACGTCACCATCATCTACAACACTGCACCACAAGCTTTCACCTCAACCAAACGCATACTAGATGGGATCTCATTGTTCTTCAACAACTTATTTGCAAAATCACAACCGTTGACTTTGAAAGAGTTTCTTGATGGTTAAATAGCAACTGATGTCAACTACACGTTGATCATGACATGATGATTATACTTCTGAATGTATGCAATTGAGTTTCTTGTGACCGATGATTATTCATGATATATTCATATCTGACTAAATTTTGATCATGAAAACTGTAGGAGTGTAGGTAGCAAACTTACAATCGCAGCGTGGTAGCAGACTAGCAGATGTTTTTCCATCACAGAAGTGGCCGAAAACATTATATACATGAACTCTAAGTCTCTAACTATGGCCCAAATGCATGTCTTATTACGCATACAATGCTGTGTGTATTTTTTTTTTATAAGTACTATCTAAACGATCTCTCTCAAAAAAAAAAAAAAAAAAAACTCTTTCTTTACCAATTTTCAACGTACTGGTACATCTAGCAAAGCTAAATATGATTATTTGTGCAACAATTATGAATAATTTTTTTTTTTTTGGTTTTTTTTTTTAGGAATTTCATAGTGTGTATTCATTTTAAATGATTAAAATAGGAAGACTTGATTATAAATAAAATCCATATACATCGAAAAAGATCATATCAATTTTTCTATACATTTGTTTTATATAAAACTAGCATTATACCCGCGCAATGCAGCAGTGAAAGTGATGACTGTGGGTGGAGGTGCGAAAGAATATTTTAAAATAAAAACATATTGTACTCCGTCCGTCCCATTTAAAATGCCCACATTACTATTTTGGGATATCCCATTATAAGTGTCCTTAATCAATCAAAAAAAACTTTAGTGGGTAGATTTAATATTTGATTGATGAAAAGTAGTAAGTGAGACCCACTTTACTTACTCTTAAAATTTTTTGAGGAGAGAGAGAGAGAGAGTGTCAAATGTATTATATAGTAGTACAGATTATGAAAATACCTTATTAATACATGTGCTTTCTTTTAAATTTTAAATATTTAATTCGGTATAAAAAAAAATAAACACAATATCAATGGCATAATAATTTTGTTGTTGCAATCAAACTTTTATTATTCAAATTATGGGTAGGGTTCAAATGAGAATAGGAATTTGTGTGAGAATGAGGGAACCAATGATATCAAGCCATGTGTACAAAGAGAATGTTCCACATGTACAAAACCCATTTACTCCCAACATCAATTATCTCACAAACGACAAATCCAAAAATTATGAAAATTGCACCATTAAATTTAGCGTTTTCTCCTCTTCGATTTGCCGTCCCTCAAGGCATACTTTCGACGAAATTTTTTTTTTTTTTTCATTTTTTTGGTGGGTTTCACATTTACTAACACATGTGTTACAGTGTTGCGTTTAGGGTTTAGGGTTTAGGGTTTAGGGGTTAGGGGTTAGGGTTTAGGGTTTGAGGTTTGGGGTTTCTCCCCAGAAACCCCAAACCTCAAACCCTAAACCCTAAACCCTATGTAACATCCTCGAAATGGACCTAGTTGTGTTATATTATTTCTTGATTTAAATTAGTATTTAAATGTGTTTGGAAATAATATTGTTTGAATTAATGAAATAATTGGAATAGGAGTCGAATATTCCAATGTGATAAGTGAATTATTAATTGTTGTAAATTAATATAGTTGACGGTACAATAAAATGTTTGGACTCGCAAATGGTTTTCGGGTTCCAGACTATATATTGAGATGGGGTATTAAATTATACCCGTATATTGAAGGCGGTTTATTTGATGCCGACTATATATGTACTTTCCTATTTAGGAAAGTTATTCATTTTCATTTTAAAACTCACAGAAACTCTCAGAAAACCTCCAAATCAAATTAGAAATCAAATCAGGAAGTTGTGATTCTCGTGAAACTTCACCATGGACAGATTATCATCAGTAGATTCTTCAATCAGTAAGTGTTCTTGAGTATTTAAGAATTTGATTTCGATTGAAATTTGGGTGAATTGATAAATTGGAAGAATTGGATGTTAGGAACAAGTTATAAGTATTACATGATGATTATATGAAGTTAATTGAGTTGTTTATAACATTAGAACTGAGTTTGATAAGCTTGATTTATCAAAAATGGTTTTGAATTCGGAGCTGGGCAATTACAGGGATGAAGCTGAGCTGAAAGACGCTCAAACGCGATCCCAGAACCCTAGCCAGGATCGCGTTCGTTAGTTATAAAAGGAATCGGACGAGTTTTGTTCTTGGGAACGCGATCCCAAGAATTTGTCCGGATCGCGTTGCTTAGTTATAATTTGTCACAGAATGATTTTACAAAGAGGAACGCGATCCCACCATTGTTTTCTGGATCGCGTTTGTCGGTACTTTTTGTAAAATTTCAAAAGTGCAAAAGTGTTTAGTAGTGATTTTTGCCACGGAAAAATTGACAAATTGTCTTTAAACTCCGATTGGGCTGAAATTTACATGGTCACTCGAAAACGGCCCACTGATCAAAGCTATATACTATAGCCTAGTCAGTTTTTGGACATTCGGGGTCGTTTAGGGGTCGAAAATGGCATTTTACAGTTTTTGGACCTTATTTCGGGACTTTTTGATTTTGTTCCGAATTGAACTTTTGTTTGCTGTGATCTTAGAGATCATTGGATTCATGTAATTATGTTATGATTGTGTAACGATATTAATTACCTAAGTATTATCAGTTGAGACAAGTTACTAACTTATTGTTTAATTGATTGTATTCTCAGATGTGGAGAAGGCTCAGTAATATTAGACTTCTGAGCTGGCGGCTGAGGTAGTCGGTGAGTGGATCTGTAACCTCAGTGTGATTTAGTTGTAATGATTTGATTTACAACAAGTAATTATAGTATTACTTTGATAGAATGTAATTGTTGAGATATCTTGCCATGATAGTTTAACTAGTTGCTTAATTGACTGTTTGAGCTAGTATGTAAGATTTTGAGGTCAACTTGACTTGACAGTTGGACTTGGTTGTTATTGTAGACGACAGGAGATCTTGAAACTTGAAATGTTGGTTTAGAGATCTAGGTCGTGTGTGATTAACAACTGGTTATCGATAATTCTGTATAGGCCAATACAGATGATTGATAAGAGTTCCTTGATTTCCAAACCGGTATTAGGGTATCTCAGGAGCCACCGATCCTCATGACGATTGATAATGTTTGATTGGTGTAGCTTGACATTGATTGGATGTCGAGTGAATGATTGATTTTCTGTTTATTGTTATTTGATGTAAACAGATTATTATGCTAGGTTGTACTGTTGCTTATAGTTTCATTCACTTAGCTTTATGCTAACCCCACCACAGTTCTTCCTGCAGGTTGAAATAGATGGGACATATTGGGCAGGGCAGGAAGTGTTTTGACTGGATGGAATGTTTGACAGGCTGTACTCTGATGTTAATTTAATAGCCATAGAAATGTTTTGAATTATATAACACCGAGTTGTTGAGATGTCACGTATTTGATTTGAAAAAGTTTACTGACATTTTGAGTACATTGATAGAATGTTTTTAAATATACGCTTCCGAGTCGCAATTATTATATTATTGTTTATAATGAAACGAGGGGTGTTATAAGTTAGTATCAGAGCAATAGTTTGGGTGAATTGGACATGACAGAATGTTCAATCCTAAACTTTGATTGAGTTGAGTCAAACATTCCAGTGGGTGCGGGTTTAGTTGATTAGTGAATGTGTGAGGAAGTGATAGGTTGAATATGTAAGTAGTAAGCTGATTTTGAGTATGTATCAGCTGTTAGAAACTATTAAATGAATTTTTATTGATTTGAAATCATATGAGATGAGAATAGATCACATTGATAATTATAATGTAGAGTAACCTGAGAATGGATTGTGAAGAACATAATCTTGCAACGCCTGATCACCGTTGTTATATTATGTTGTGTCACATGAACTTGTTGAGGCTACTTGGTATAAAAGAAATGTAATGTGATTTTGGAAATGGAGCATGATAGTATGCTAAGTTGTTTAATAGTTGTTTTGATAAGAAAACAATCAGTTGATAGAACTGTGACCTTTAGACTGTAAAGGTGAGAGTGTAAATGATAGTTGTCATTGATAGAGGCTTTGATGATAAACCTAAGTGACTAATTTGATTGTGTTGAATATGTAATTGTGATTGATTGTGATAGATTACATGTAGGCGAATTTAATAGTGCTTAAATGAGTCACTATTTTTTATTTGGCTTGTATGAAGCCAAAGTTGAAATAGGTTGATATTGCCTTGCTTGAGGAATTTCTAGTATTATTGAATGTAATAATTTAAAATATAAGTTTGAAAGTGAACATATAAGATGAAATGGTTTGTTGTGAGTTAATATTGATAGTATGTTAACTTTGAAAGTCAAACCATGAATAGTGAGTTGTGTATAAAATTAATTGATTGTGATTGGTTTGAGGATAGGTCAAACTTGAGAAAAAGCAGTTAGAGGATTTTATTGATTGGTTGATTTAAATCAAGTTGACATTTAGTCAACTGTGTGTGTTGAAATAGTCTAACATAGATTGAAATGTTATGATTGTATGGAATATGATTGAATTCCTAGATTTGCTTAAATTATGTTGAAGGGGGTCATTTAAGATCCAGAGGGGATAGATGAATTGTCTAAGTTTGTGAAACTTGATTCATTACTTAAGGCTAGTATTAAGTAATTGAAATAGTGTTAAGTATAATTGAGTATTCAGTTAAGTAATATTTGATATTTGAACTGAATATGTGTTAAAGAATTATACGAATATAAAGCCATTGTTTGATATGACAGTTATAATTTGCTAAGATATGTTAGAATAATTAAATCACATTGATTAGAATTGTGATAAGAAAATCTTACCAGTGTGTGAAGCTTGTGATGATAGCTTTGATTGGGTAAGAAGATGAGATAAGAAATAATTGAAAGTTATTATTAATAGTTGTCTAGGTTGATTTGTACCTTATGGTGAATTACTTAAGTATTGAAAGAATTGGATGAATTCTTTAGTTATTTGTTGATAGTATACAAGTAAAGTAAGTGATAAAGTGGAAAAACTGGGATTAGATCCAAATAAGGTATGATATGAAAGTATATCTGGAATTGGATGGTGTTAAAGATTTAGTTGATCTTTGTTTGATAAATTGAGGAAATATGAATTGAATGATTGTTCATATTTTAAGAAATTGTATGTGTTAGAGAGTAAGAGAAACCTTGAAATTGTGTAGGTATGTATGTGTGGTATACATGATAATAAATGGCATGATAAGTTTTAATAGAATGAATTAAAATATGCCATAAGATATGTGGAGGTTAGTTAATTGTGATTAACTTGATGTAGATTTTGTTGGAAATGTGTTGGAAAGTAGCACATTTTGATAATGTGATATTGTGATGTTTGACCTGTAGTATCATAATATGTGGATTAAGATTGACTTAGTTGCTAGATTGACGGGATCTAGTGTTGAATGATTGGGTGGTTAAAGTTGTATAATTTTCTAATGGCTTGTGATTAGTAGTTTATGATTGTAAGGTTGAGTTGAAATAACTGGTTGCTAAGAATAGATTTTGATGTCTTACCAGTTTAATAGTATATAAATTCTAACTTGATGGTTAGTTAGAGTTTGAAGACAAATATTAAAGTACTGATAGGTGTACTGGAATGTATAATCACTAGTGTTGTGATTATTGTTTGAGCAGTAGTTGTTGTCGACTTTGATGTTGTTGACAATTGATAGGTAGTAATGAAAGGAATTACAAGTGGAAATAAGTCAATGTAGAGGTTGGTTGATTGTAGGTAAGATTGATTGTAGTACTTTTGTTGATTGAGCAAAGTATTTGTTGATTGTAGTTTTACCTACTGAGTGTGACCTCTGCTTTGCTTATTAAGGTGATATGAATCTGGATTACTTTTAAGTAAAGAATTTCATATGATTGAAATGATATGTGAACATTATAGGTTGTACAAAAGAGCATAGGTATGAAACTTTTGGATGAAAAACTGACCTAGATTTGAATTTCAGATCTTTGATGGTAAAGACTTAAGATTGTGATCTGTATATTAGACTGATTGTTGGTCGTGAGCTGAATTATATTTCAATGTTGCTAGGTACATTGGGGTTTAATAAACACTATTGTTGGGATATTGTTGCTGCTGTTTTATTGTTAACAGTGATGAACAGTGAGAATAGGTTAAAGATTTTAGCATGTTGCTAATTTTGGGTTGCATAAACCTATTAAGTAATGTTAAGTTTTATTTGTTGATTAAGTGATTGTAGGTTTCACTTGTTAAAGTAAGTGTCTGTCTATAAGATATATCTGATTGATGATATTGATTAGATGCACTGTATGTGTGCATAGGAAAAGATAGAAGCATGTACATTTGGATATGTGCATGTGAAAAGAATTCAAACAGTCTAAGTATAGTTGTAAGTTACTATTGGGGACAAATGTATGTTAAGATATATGTGATTATATCACATTAGTTAGATTGATTGAGGTTAGATTTCGGGGACGAAATCTCTTTAAGGGGAGGAGAGTTGTAACATCCTCGAAATGGACCCAGTTGTGTTATATTATTTCTTGATTTAAATTAGTATTTAAATGTGTTTGGAAATAATATTGTTTGAATTAGTGAAATAATTGGAATATGAGTCGAATATTCCAATGTGATAAGTGAATTATTAATTGTTGTAAATTAATATAGTTGACGGTACAATAAAATGTTTGGACTCGCAAATGGTTTTCGGGTTCCAGACTATATATTGAGATGGGGTATTAAATTATACCCGTATATTGAAGGCGGTTTATTTGATGCCGACTATATATGTACTTTCCTATTTAGGAAAGTTATTCATTTTCATTTTAAAACTCACAGAAACTCTCAGAAAACCTCCAAATCAAATTAGAAATCAAATCAGGAAGTTGTGATTCTCGTGAAACTTCACCATGGACAGATTATCATCAGTAGATTCTTCAATCAGTAAGTGTTCTTGAGTATTTAAGAATTTGATTTCGATTGAAATTTGGGTGAATTGATAAATTGGAAGAATTGGATGTTAGGAACAAGTTATAAGTATTACATGATGATTATATGAAGTTAATTGAGTTGTTTATAACATTAGAACTGAGTTTGATAAGCTTGATTTATCAAAAATGGTTTTGAATTCGGAGCTGGGCAATTACAGGGATGAAGCTGAGCTGAAAGACGCTCAAACGCGATCCCAGAACCCTAGCCAGGATCGCGTTCGTTAGTTATAAAAGGAATCGGACGAGTTTTGTTCTTGGGAACGCGATCCCAAGAATTTGTCCGGATCGCGTTGCTTAGTTATAATTTGTCACAGAATGATTTTACAAAGAGGAACGCGATCCCACCATTGTTTTCTGGATCGCGTTTGTCGGTACTTTTTGTAAAATTTCAAAAGTGCAAAAGTGTTTAGTAGTGATTTTTGCCACGGAAAAATTGACAAATTGTCTTTAAACTCCGATTGGGCTGAAATTTACATGGTCACTCGAAAACGGCCCACTGATCAAAGCTATATACTATAGCCTAGTCAGTTTTTGGACATTCGGGGTCGTTTAGGGGTCGAAAATGGCATTTTACAGTTTTTGGACCTTATTTCGGGACTTTTTGATTTTGTTCCGAATTGAACTTTTGTTTGCTGTGATCTTAGAGATCATTGGATTCATGTAATTATGTTATGATTGTGTAACGATATTAATTACCTAAGTATTATCAGTTGAGACAAGTTACTAACTTATTGTTTAATTGATTGTATTCTCAGATGTGGAGAAGGCTCAGTAATATTAGACTTCTGAGCTGGCGGCTGAGGTAGTCGGTGAGTGGATCTGTAACCTCAGTGTGATTTAGTTGTAATGATTTGATTTACAACAAGTAATTATAGTATTACTTTGATAGAATGTAATTGTTGAGATATCTTGCCATGATAGTTTAACTAGTTGCTTAATTGACTGTTTGAGCTAGTATGTAAGATTTTGAGGTCAACTTGACTTGACAGTTGGACTTGGCTGTTATTGTAGACGACAGGAGATCTTGAAACTTGAAATGTTGGTTTAGAGATCTAGGTCGTGTGTGATTAACAACTGGTTATCGGTAATTCTGTATAGGCCAATACAGATGATTGATAAGAGTTCCTTGATTTCCAAACTGGTATTAGGGTATCTCAGGAGCCACCGATCCTCATGACGATTGATAATGTTTGATTGGTGTAGCTTGACATTGATTGGATGTCGAGTGAATGATTGATTTTCTGTTTATTGTTATTTGATGTAAACAGATTATTATGCTAAGTTGTACTGTTGCTTATAGTTTCATTCACTTAGCTTTATGCTAACCCCACCACAGTTCTTCCTGCAGGTTGAAATAGATGGGACATATTGGGCAGGGCAGGAAGTGTTTTGACTGGATGGAATGTTTGACAGGCTGTACTCTGATGTTAATTTAATAGCCATAGAAATGTTTTGAATTATATAACACCGAGTTGTTGAGATGTCACGTATTTGATTTGAAAAAGTTTACTGACATTTTGAGTACATTGATAGAATGTTTTTAAATATACGCTTCCGAGTCGCAATTATTATATTATTGTTTATAATGAAACGAGGGGTGTTATACCCTAACCCCTAAACCCCAAACCCTAAACCCTAAACGCTTTACAAAACTATAAACCCTAAATCATACTAAACCCTAAACCTTACTAAACCCTAAACCCTAACCCTAACTCTAACACTAAACCCTAACCTTAACCACAAATTAAATGTATAACCAATCACTAACACATGTGTTACTAATTTGTAAAACCCACCAGAAAATGGAAGAAAAAAAAAGTTGTCGAAAGTATGCCTTGAGGGACGGCAAAACGAAGAGGAGAAAACGCTGAATTTTATGGAGTAATTTTCATGATTTTTCGACTTACCGTTTGTGAGATATTTAATTTTAAAAAAATGTGGAGGAGAGAGAATAAAGTGACACATGACATAAATTGGTGTACTCATTTGAACCTTACTCTTCAAATTAGATAAAATTTACACATTATTTACAAAATTTTATAGATTTTATTTCATATTAATATATACTCCAATATTTTTATAAAATTACGCCGCAACGTACAAATTAAAAATACTCCGTCAATAAACAAAAGCTAACTATTGAAAATTCGTATAATGACATGATTATATCATTATATGCTTATGCTAAATAAAAATAAATAACATATGCATAAAAGATTGTTGTCATGTGTAATCGGAGGAGTCTAGAAATTGTGCTAGAGTTCATGATCCAACATGTTATATTATCGACATCGACATGACATAGCTCACCTTGCTTTTTTTTTTTTTTTTTTCTTCTTCCTGAAAGCTCCCATAAGTTGATCAACTCTTGAAAACCAATAGCAATACTAGTGACTTGTGACAATAACTACCCTTTCAGTGCTTCCTAATTTGCTTTCCAGCAAGCTCCCATAAGATTCTCATGACATGTTATACGCCAATTTGGCGCTATTGAAGTTTCTGCAACACATGCTTTTTAAATGTTACTCATAGGGTAAATTGTTGGAACAATACTCCAAATTGTTATGAGAAGTTATTATATTTGAACTTTGATTAGGAGATGCTTATTACATCAAAATCTGATAAGTTATTATATGTGAACTTCCAGAATTATAATTGTATTTTTTGTTTGTTAATAGAATATACTTTCTTGTTTGGCTTTTCACAGCTGGGACTTTTCCTGTGGACTTGACGAGATGATGAATCATTTTTCACTCGTAAGTCCTGTTGAAGCATGTTAAAGAGAAAGAAAGTGGAGCTAGAGAAGAGTAGTCTAGCTACATATTCAGTGTACATCGTGTATATATATATGAAAACATATCGTTGCACAGTGAGCGATAGGACGATTACAAAGCAGGTTTAGTAAGTACATGTGTGCATTGTGTATTATAAGTACCTCATAGACGATGTGCATATGCTCAAACTAGATGATAAATGCAATATACTATGAGATCTAACGCAATATACTAGAAGGATTTTAAGCCTGTTTCCTATTTACATGCTTCCTAACAAATCTCTTTTTGCTTTTCAGTTTAACATGCTACACAAAATTTACAACACTAAAAAACAACTCCACCTATTATCGAGTAAAAAAAACAAAATTTGGTCATGTCCACCAAGTGTTTGATCAAATGCCTCACTGAAATTGTCGAAACTATGAGAGTGAGTCCATGTTTAACTACAGAAAAAGGTCTATGGAATCGAGCAGGTAAGTGAAACGGGTGTAAATTTCAAGAATTTATGCGATGAATAGGTGTGAATTCAGATGTATTAATGAACTTACAGATGACGATAGTGTATGATGATAAAGTTGGAATTTTGAAGTTTTTCGAGAAGATATTACAACGAAGAGTTTGGGAAATGGGATTTATATTATAAATTCGTGACATTTGAAAGATGTGAATTATACGACCAGGCTAATTGATGAATTAGCCCTTCAAGCTGCACTGTGAGGGTTGTTTCTTACTCCCTCCGTCCCCAAATTTATAGTCCACCTTTCCATTTTGGGATGTCCCAATTTTATTGTCCACTTTGTACTTTCAACCAATCAAAACATATGAATGTGGTGAGAGATTAAATCTTATTGGTTGTATAGTACGACTAGTACACTTTTCTTAAACTGCGTGTTTCTTGTCTGTGGACAATAAAATTGGGACGGAGGGAGTAATATTTTGACTTTAGAAAAAGAAAAAGAAAAACGCCGCAAAGGTTTGTTGGTAGCTAGTCATGGATGCCACAACTAGCCAAGTTAGTCATCCATCACACAAGAACCGTATAGTAGTCATGACTTGTCGTAGTATGCACCACGATATATCAGCACCACCACTACCCACCACAAGTCCTCTTATATATATGCTGATATTAATGTAGCTAAATAGCTTGTATTATAAAGTAACCAACTTTTATTCTATCTGTCAATGTCTATAATTAAGTGACGTTTAATAGTAGTAAAAAAATGCATATGTTGTTGGTGCGATAAACCTCATGTTTATTGAATATTATTGATGAAAATGCTGATGTGTTTTGTTGGCAGGGTACACTACTACATTGTTGTGTAACAATGGCAAGCTTTCTGATGTATTGGGCCAACTTCAGGTATAATATGTCACTACTTGTTCTCCCTAGCTACCATTGTTTACTTTGTATAATAGTTAATCTTGGTTTATTGAAGTGAGACTAAAGGGGTTATATGATGTCAATTTAATTGGAATTTTGAAGGTTTACTTGGGTTTGAGTCTAAAACTGTACAGGATTTAGTGAAAGGATTTGAAAGAAATCACGGACATGGAGATGAATATGGGGATGCCATTGTTGGGCAGGTACTTTTTTGCTTCTAATTCTTTGTCTATGATGTACAATTTCAGATTTCAAGAAAGCCTTAATTTGCAAGCATACACAACATATGATATGGTATTTTTTCATAACAGAAAAGTTAATGATGATTAAAACAAGAAGCATTTCATTCTTTTTGATGATATATCAAGACACGTAGGCACAAAAAATTCTACATAGAACATAAGATGTAAATTGCCCTATTCCCGGGTAAAATGGAGATTACATTAATATGTTAGATAGAAAGACCCCTTCAATACGAAGCAATTCGTTCTCTTAACAGGTGAAAATTGGCGATATGATGTTGCTGCTATATATCATCATTATTGTCATTTATTATCCTACATGCCTATTCATTATGTACATGGTAATTGAGCGACATCCATGGTAACAAAAGACAGGTTCGTCGGTTAGCAATGGAAGTTCAACAGCTGGCTTCGGCACGTCAGATCACTGTTCTTAATGGAGAATCTAGTGGTATGTTATCGTTACTTTGTATTGTTTTTAAGACATTCAAGTAGTTTCCATGGTAATTCAAAATTTCCCGTATGCTGTGATGACAGTATGGATATGATTAAAAGGCCAAATTACTGACTTAACATATGAACAATAATCATTAATTAAAAAATTCTTTATTAATTTGTAGTTCCAGCATAAGATTTAGTTTATACGACAAGGTACTTAAATGTCGCAAACCTAACATGTGCAATGTCTTAGAGGGAAATAAAGCAATACTAAACAAAAGATAAATACAAATTAGAAGAAAGCAAATCTTTGTAGCTAATAGAGAACTTGAAAAATATATAATCGTCATTCGCACTTTGTGATAACATTTTTATCAACTTCTTAGTTTTTTCATCACCAATCTAGCTTGTATTGATGCAGGTAATGTAACATCTCTAGTGGTACCAGCTACTGCATTGGGGGCTATAGGCTACGGATACATACGGTGGAAGGTATGATTGGTGTTCACTTCCTATTCACATTATGCACATTAATGTAAACTCTTGTAGATTGACTTCTCTTCTTCTTCTTTCAAAATGGTCTTTTAGGGTCTTTCATTTTCAGACTTTATGTATGTGACAAAGGGGAACATTGCAAATGCAATTTCAAACTTGAAAAATAATTTGGAAAGCGTATCAGAAGCTATCACTGTAAGCTCCAACCGTAGATATTAATCTTTCAATCATCAATATATATGTTCATGTTTTTATAGGCTTTATTTGGGCGTTTCTATAATCAGGCAACAAAGAGGCATTTAACAAAGAAGGTTGAAAACTTAGATAAGAAAATGGATGAGCAAGTGGAGACAACAAAATTAATTAATAATGAGGTACTTTTGTTAGGAACAAATATTATAAAGATGAGTTCAAAATTTAAATGCTGCCATTTCTTTCCATAAGCAGGGTCTATAGATAATGTGATGGATTTTATAAAGGTAAACTTGTGAAACAGTTAAAAGAAGTTAGTGACGATATTTCGAGATCGGGCTATGGCATAAATTCAGTGATAGGGGAACTTTCTCGTTTGGTGAGTTGATTTTTATTTTTTACATTTGTTTTTGAGATTTTATGTTGCATGTAACATATTGATTCAATATTTATTGGACCTAGGATGACAAGCTAATGACATTTGAAGAAAAGCAGGTAAGACAACTACCATACATCAGGGAATATATAGTGTTACAAACTATCTGCATTTATTTGTTAACTTTTTCTGAGAGGATATACTTGAATCATCTTTTGCAAACAGGAAATGATAAATGCTGCAGTGCGGTTCCTATGCAAAAAGGCCGATGAAAGAATGATCTCGCAAATAGCACAGGTTGTACCTTTAACACGTGTTAGCTTGCACCAAAGCCGCATTTTGATTTCTCATCTTGATATCAAAACTAAGAAACTGATGTATATATATAACTCCTTACCTAAAAAAGTGTATATAGTTGAACTATTCGAATTCCATAGTATTCACTTATATTTTTTTAATACTATTATATCCGTATTTTGAGTATTTTTTGACCTTGTCATGCACTATAATTGGATATAGGAACAAGTCAATCTTGCTAGTAGAAGGTACTGTGGGGGTGATTTCTCATCTGCAAGAATGCTCCGTCTTGAGGTATGTCCGACTTCTGAATATAATTCTTCTATGTAAAACCCGTAATTCATAACAGCTATACTTGACTGTTACTTTCATAAACGCCTGTTAGAATGTAAACTAAACTTTAGGGGTTTGATTGTATTTATATAATTTAAAAGGGGGTTAGTTTGATAATTAAGGGGTCTAAATGGGCAGTTAGTTTGGTACGATCTGGCATAATCTGTAGTGTTACAACCCTTCAATATGTCTCTTCATGGTGTATATATATGTATGTAGCCCTCTGTAAATGATGTTGTTGTTTCTGTATATGTAAGATATATAATTTGTGCAGTAAGTTTCCTGCAAATTCTGTTTCTGGTGTTCTATCAAATCTGCACAGCAGATCTTTATAAGGGCTGTCATATATTTCTGTTTTCCAACATAGTGGTATCAGAGCAAGGTTAAGAATCGTGTTCGTTGAAAAGAAAACAGAAATCTGACAGAGACCGAGATTAGAACATATCTTTTTTTATTTTTTCAAGAAAGAAAGATATATTTCCATGGCATCCAACAACAACGTGTTCCAGCCCCAACTTCCGAAATTACATGGAAATAATTATCATCATTGGAGTATTCAAATGAAGGTCTTGTACGAATCACAGGATCTTTGGAGTATTGTTAGAATGGTGTAGTAGAACCCGCAAATCAAACAAATATGACTACACAACAAACGACAGAGTTAAAAGAGTATCGAAAGAAGGACAAGAAAGCGTTGTTTCTGATTTATCAAGCGGTTGATGAAGTAATTTTCCAGAGAATTTCTGCATCAACATCATCGAAAGAAGCGTGGGATATGCTGTACAGAACCTATCGAGGGGAAGACAGAGTAAAGATTGTTCGCTTACAAACACTACGATGTGAATTTGATGGTTTAAAGATGAAAGAATCTGAATCTGTTGAAGAATTCTACAATCGTGTAATTACGTTGGTGAATCAGATGAGGTTGAATGGGGAAAATATTGATGACAAAAGAGTTGTTGAGAAGATCTTACGAAGTTCAACCCGGAAGTTCGAGTATATTGTTGTTGCAATAGAAGAATCTAAGGATCTATCAGTTTTATCCTTAGAAAGTTTGTTGGGAACACTTCAATCTCATGAACTTCGTATGAGACAATTTGATGATGTCCCAATAGAACAAGTTTTTCGATGTCAAGTGTCTGTCAAGGGAAAGAAACTTGAACATAGTTCTGATGGAGATGAAACCGAAGATGATCATGTGGGAGAGACTTCCAAAGGCGAAAGTTCTTCCAAAAGAGAAGGCTGGAAAAAACCTTTATCGGAGACGCAATGCTACTATTGTCACAAATATGGGCATACAATGAAGTTTTGCAACAAAAAGCAACAAAATGAATGCGAGAATGCAAAGTAAGTTAGTGAAAAGGAGTCCAAAGATGTGGATACGATGTTTATGGTGTTTGAAGAATCTGTAAGTGGTGATATGGGATACAAAGATGGTATCCCTATCAACTTCGAATAAAGAATCGAATGTATGTTTGTGTCTATGGATGATACTCTCCATAGATTAGTGTTGATTGGTGTTTATAGAAAGTGATGGATGATACTCTCCATAGAAAAAGGTGTTGTTTTGGTGACTAGGTCTAACTGGAACGATGTGTGTTTGGGTGCAGGAACAAGTTTTCTGCAGTAAAGTTTCAACAAGTTGGTGTGATGTGGTATCACATCTTGTGTGTTTGTGTAAAGTTTAGTCTAAGAGGGAATGTTAGAATGTAAACTAAACTTTAGGGGTTTGATTGTATTTATATAATTTATTAGGGGGTTAGTTTGATAATTAAGGGGTCTAAATGGGCAGTTAGTTTGGTACGATCTGGCATAATCTATAGGGTTACAACCCTTCAATATGTCTCTTCATGGTGTATATGTATGTAGCCCTCGTTGTTTCTGTATATGTAAGATATATAATTTGTGCAGTAAGTTTCCTGCAAATTCTGTTTCTGGTGTTCTATCAAATCTGCACAGCAGATCTTTATAAGGGCTGTCATATATTTCTGTTTTCCAACAACGCCATTGTGGTGTGACATTTTTTTTCTTTAAACTACTCCGTAAGTCTAAATTACAGGAATATATGAGCGTAACACGCTATTAGTACATTATATATAGAGATATATATGTGTTTATACAAGATCTTCAATTGATAATGATATTGTTTTCTTCAACAGGGTATCAGGCTAATTGCTGACAGTCTAGAACCAGGGGACGTTAACAACTTGTCAACCAATGTGTTTCCAAAAGACTATTCGTTCGGATCTAAAAATCATTCAAGAATGCTAACCAGGTAATAACCACATTCTTACTATCTTCCGTTATACTTTGATTTTTTACTTATATGCTCGTTAAAATAAAATAATAATATAATAATAATAATAAAATAAAAAATGTACAGTAATCTTTGGTGTGTAACAGGAGAAGGACGGTCAGAATTACGCTAGAAAGCTCTGGACAGTAAGAGTGGTTATTAGAAGAAATCTTGTCCTTTAATGGTAGAGTGTGAATGAGCTGAAAGTGAATTCTAAAGTTTATAGTAAATCTTTAATATATGTTTACATTAGTAGTTTAATCATTCATGCACATGACCTAATCTTTTTTTTTTTTTTTTTTTTGTCATTTGATCATCCCTCGTATAGCCAAGTTGTTTCTTGGAAGTTTTATTCATAATGTGTACATTTAGCACGTGCGAAAACACGTTATTATGTACCAAAAGTAAAGTATATCTCTATAATGGTAAAAACAAGACACACATGCATCTTTTTTAGCGACAGTTAGTTCCTAGAAGGCTTGTTCATGTTCAAGGAGCCATTCCATAGAGATTGGTTTGGATTCCTAAATAATGGTAATTCATCTTTCTCATCTTCTTCGTCATCTAATTCCATTCCAACTTTCGAAGGATCCATTCCATTGAAAAACATGCCTCGAAATTCATTCCCTTCGGTTTTCATCACCTCCTTAGTGTCAAGTTCTTCTTCATTTCCCTCAGTCAAATTCTTCTCCACGAGTTCCTTAAACATGGATGATCTAAGGAGGAGGCTTAAAGCAGAAGGAGAAGGTGAGGAGTCATGAGTGGATTCACAATCAGCCAGCAGCAGCTTTGTGTCAAGCAGATCGTTATTCTCAGAAGTGATCCCCAATGGTAATGAACTGGAACCGAATGGAAATTGAGGTTCGTCAATGAGTGGATTAACGCGGTGGCTTGTGGTGACAGGTGGTTGCAGTTGATCTTGAGACTGAGAGGGCCCACCAGTGGCAGAGGTATTGGAACCTGTTCTTAGCCATCTTATGTATGTACTTAAATCAAAATTTGTTACAGCATTGATTCCTCTGTATTCTATTGCTGCAATATCATAAGCATGAGCAGCCTCCTCTTGAGTACCTAAACATAGTCAAGTTATTGAATATTTAGCATATTTGTTTTCTTGGTTAATTCGATAGTTTCATTTTGTGTCTCTTGTACAATAATATTGTTCGGTGGGACCCAAAAAGTGTAAGGTAAAACTGGAAACTTACTATAAGTGCCAAGGTACAGATACTTGTTACCAAACACCCTTCCTATCCTTGCTTCCCATCTACCATTGTGATGATGCCTGATTTTTTATAAGAAAGCACATCTTTGATCAAATTTAGAATTGAAATAATCCATAAGTACACCACACACACATATATAAACAAGAAAAAAATAAAAATAATGCTAATAACTCCTGAGTTACCTTGCAACCCCTCTGTATTTTGATACCCCTCTTGAGAAACCACTGCTTCTCCTGCGATTGAATGGCATTTGGTCATGTATTGCAGTTAATACACATATATGCATATAACAGATATGATGCATACATGTATATATGTGTTGGGTCACTGATCTAAAATCTCTGACTACTCGCTGATGTTTAGAAATGACGTGACAAACACTATTCAACCATATGCCTGTTTCTATTAGATTCTAAGTACCTTCTTAAGGTGGCCAAATACTCCTCCTTGGTTGTGTTCTCCATTATCTCCAATTCTTTCTCATATTCAGTCACCTGAAGCACAGAAATATGCAACATTGCACTCGCTCAGTTCATGTCAGTGTTTGAATTTTCGATGTTTGATAATTATTTTCGAAAATGTATATTGAATGTAAATACAAAGCATGACTTAATAGTACCGGGAAATTTGTGAAGGTAGATGTTCCCCAATATTTTATTGCAGCTAGATCGTATGCTCTGGCTGCAGATTCTTCTTCATCATATGCTCCTAATAGCAAAATCCAGTATGGTCATTCTTTACTCCATTAAACTTGTTCATGATAGACAAAACCATAAAAATTGTTCAGTGTTGATTTGTATCTTACCTAGATAAACTGCTTCATCCAATAGTTGCATCCAACACAACATACAGGAAATAGAGATATCGAATTAGCAATTACAGTATATACTAGATAAAATAAGTATGCTTTTGTAACTTTCGCTGAAGTTCTGTGACCTGTAAAAAGTTGTTGCTAAATTAACGGCTATGATGGTTAGTATGCTCCAACGGTCAAGTTCAACTACTGATACTTGGGATAAAAAAATGTTTGAACAAATATATGGAAAAGGTCGCAAAAAGGTTATGTGACAGACCAAGAAGATTGAATTTTGTAAACTTCTGGTGCAAGTATTTGTGACCACTATTGTTATTGTCATTAAGTATTTATAATTACAAACAACCATATTCTCTAACCTTGTTTCCCCTTCTTCTTTTGTGTTGCGTTCCATGACCCTTTGTCCCACAAGTGAGCCTCATATCTACCTGTCCATCGATGTCTGTAAATCCAAAAACACCCGTGATACAATCACTAAGAAGAAAAGGCTTCTTGATCTATGATATGCTACGGAAATTTATAAATATCATGGTTGCAAATATTAGGGGTTGGAAGTTGGGTCGGGTCGGGTATGGCGGGTCAAAACTACCCCAGCTGAAGACGACCTGATCTCAAAAGTGGGGTTTAAAATTTCAACCATAGACCATACACGACCCACGTAACCCATTCTGAAAAACGGATCAAATAGGTTGTCGGGTTAATTCTGGGTAAAATTAGTCAAATTTGGCGGGTTGATTTGGGCTTGGGTAAGTCTAACAAGATATGTATATGCTAATTACATTATAAAAATACAAAGACTTAGTTCCAGTTGGCGGGTTAACTTGTTTACCCAAACCCACATGAAATTTGAACGGGTATGGGCGTTCGGGTTGAGAATCACAACTATAACCCATTTATTTCATGTCAGGTTTCAAGTTTCAGACTGTATCAGGAATTGTGACGCCTAATAAAAGCAATGTTCTTAGATGTTGACATAATAAATGTCAACTCTGAATGGTTGTTTACAAAGATACATCTGTATGTTTTGGGCACCTGCTGACTCCTCGGAACTTTGAGCTTCTTTTCACAGTTGTCGGGGTAGTTGGAGTAGTAGGAGTAGCCGTGACAACATTACTAGACTGATTAATAATCGGTGTCGTCGATGTTTGAAGTTGGTTATCATCACCAGCAATCGTCTTTTGATCATTCAACACTAGTACAGATGGACACCTACGTCGTCTTTTCACAATTGAACTTGAAGCATCACTTACCGTGCTAAATGAGCTACGCCTTCTTAGACTTGTTTCGGATTTTGTAGCAATCAAATCCATACGACAACCTCTATCGAGCTTCAATCCAACGCTTTGATATATAAGAAAGAAAATAGAAATGCACAATCATAGTTTTTATATGTAGAAGATTTTTGGCAACTAGTCTTATTTGGATTGAAGCACAAACTAAATTTAACAATAAAATCATAAATGAACGATAATTTCAAGTCTATGTGCAGCATGGATACAAAAACATATGAACGTACGTATTTTATTATAATTTCCCCAGAAAAGATAATATTTGGACATATTTCTTATTCTGTATTATTTATCTAATATTATTATCTGGTACGTTTTTATTTGGCCTTCCTTAAAAGTTTAATTTAATAATAATATAACATTAATCAAAAATATATGTACATTGGTTATGTCGATATGTATGCAAAAACAATATATATGTGATTTCAAGATCCTTTAAAAAACTGAACTGTTTAGTAACTTGTGAGTTGACAAATTTTTGAGTTTATGATACCAAAGTTTTCATTCTTTTTTCCTATTACTGTTTTATATGTTCCAAAAATAACTAACTTATAACGGTTGCGAAAGTTAAACTTAAAATGGAACCATCATATTAATATGTTTCGATCTCGACACGAGTTGCATAAAAACACAACAATAACTGTTATCTAGATGCATTCTCGAGGAGCAGCAAAAGGATCACACCAAAACGGCTATAACAGAAACGACAAGCACAAAAGTTGTAAAAACACAAAATCTTCAACGTTAACTCGGAATTATTATTTTAAAATTTATGAAGATGTACAAAATCGAACATAGATTTTATAGGATACAACGTGAAAAAATGTTGGGTCGTAGCTGCTCTTTGTGAGTTAGTTGTGTGTTTGTATTATCAAGTGATGGACATAACTAGGAGAGGAATCAAAATCTATTTATTTCTTGTTGCTAACCTAATACATAATAGGTGTCAGAAAAAAAAAAATTTGTGATAGATCTAATTTTATAAGGCTAAATAAAAAAAAAATCTATTTATTTCTTGTTGCTAACCTAATACATAAAAAAGTGATTGATAGATATGCAAAATTGATAGGTGGAAACTAAAATAGACAATATACATATACATTTTTTATGTGTAAAATGATTAATAAATTTAACTTGTTTTTAGACTTATGTTTTTAAGATTACTTTGCAATACTCGTTAGCAAATGTTACGTAGCCCTTAAGATTATGAATAAGAAATTCAGACACGCATTGAATGTTTGTACCTTAATAATAATCACCCACCCCTTAATATAACTTCTCTCAACCACCTTAATTTACCACCTTTTAAAGCATGAATTAACTCTTAAACATAGTCCTTTGGGCTACAAATAGCAAAATCCAAAAAAAGAAAAAATTTCAAAATCTGTTAGAAAAACATAGTACTGACGTTGTTGGGCTTTGACTATGGGTAAGGCCCAAAGAAGCCATACCTGTTACTAGCCCATACCTCGTTTGGCTGGACTCGCCCTAGCATGTATGTTAAGGGAAGAGCGTACATATATTTTTTGAAAATACATATACTTATCTTAAATATAATATACAATTAACCTTTACGATGTCATCAAATTAAAAAAAATCAATTTATCAATTAAGCCCCTAATTTTAAATAATATTAAAAATTAATATTATAGAGTACTTCTTATCTAATAAGGATTTATATCTAATAAGGATTTATGTATGATATAATTTTCAATAAAATACGATGGACACATAAATTAATTAAATAATCTTAAATTATTTATATTATGAATGATGATGTCATCAATACCTAAATTTTAGCCAATTTTACAAAATTGAACAATTTTATTGGTTGATTAAAATTTTGATGACATCATTAAATGTTTCCTATATATAATTTATTATTTATAAGATAAGATGTGAAAGATATAGAGAATGGAATTATTTGTACTCCGTATCATATTATTATTATTATTATTATTATTATTATTATTATTATTATTATTATTATTATTATTATTATATTATTATTATTATTATTATATTATTATTATTATTATTATTATTATTATTATTATTATTATTATTATTATTATTATTATTATTATTATTATCTATACTCCTAAATCTTAAAACGTCATTACATTATTCATAGCATTCGATTTATAGTTAGCTTGTTCTTTATTATTCTTTTTTCTGAAAAAGAATACCAACAAAACCATATTATCTCTCTAAAAGATATTATCTTTTGGGGAAAAAGATACATATAATAAATCATCAATTTCTTCAATTTATCGTCTTCTATGATTATCAATAACTCTTTTTTTTCCTAAACAAAAGAGTCAAAATTACCTTAAATACAAAGGCCAAAATTACATTTACCTAACATGACTTAAAGATTTTTTTAACACACATGGTGTAGTCGATGTAAATAAAGAAACTGTAGATATAATAACCAATATAACCATTACTTTATATTACTAATTTCTTAATTAATATTGGCACTCTTAGATTTCCGAATGTTTTTTAAACTTCTCATTTGCAAGTGAACATGACTTCTCATGTTGGATTCAACATAAGAGTATTCGAAACGTGTTTTTACATGGTCGTTAATCGATAGTTAATTATACAAATATGGGTTAATGGCGCAGATAGGTAATGAACTTTACCTTTTTACCGAGTTAGGTTACGAACCCAATTTATTACCATAGTAGGTAACAAATTATGTTTCATATTTTGTGTCGATATAGGGAATCAACGTTTTTTATGACCAGTTTAAGTTATAAAAATGAGAGGTGTCAGATAAAAAACATACACGTGGCAGTTTATTTATAACGTACGTGCATTTTTAAAAATGGAAAAACTAGCTAAAAAATTAAAATGACCGGTTGCTCCGAATCACCCAAGGGTATACTCCCTAACTCGAACTTCTTTTTGAAAGTTCATTACCTATCAGAGTAATAAATTTGATTCATATCCTAACTCGGTAAAAAAGGAATAGTTCGTTGACGATACGCGGCATTAACCCTACAAATATTGGTACTACTTCATTTTCAAATGAACCTTTATAGATAGAAAAATTAATCCATTAAACATTTTTTCATCCATTTATCGAAATCCTGAAAATACTTATAATATAATACTAACAGTAAAAGCCCGTGTGTATACACGGGTCTCAGAGCTAGTATATTTATACTAAGATAAGATAAAATAAGATCTAAGATCTAAGAGAAAGGGGAAGGATATCGAAACAAGCATAAGAGTTTTGATGAATATATTTATTATTAAACATGTTTAATAAACGTTAACAATATTCATTCACTAAGACGAACAATATTCATTCACTAAGACGAATTTGCACTTAATAGTCATAAAGAATGTTATTATTGACTTAATTTGCACTTCATTCAATATTCATTCAATAAGGATTTAAAACATGCATTGATACTTGTACTTATACCATAATAAACTCTCTCCCTTATAAATATCAATTAAAGTACAACCACTTTATGCACGTTATTGACAGCCTTTAGGGCTGTCATTAACCATACCCATATTTATTTGATAATAATAAATATATCTAATCAATGTTAACTAATACTCCTTCCGTCACAAAATTATTGTCACAAGAAAATAAATACACAGTTTAAGAAACATACATTTATTACAGCCGACTATCAATAGAATTTCACATTTATCATTTTTAAGCATTTTGATTCATTAATTTTAAAAAATGACAATTATTTTAAGATATATCAAAATAAAAAGGTGAACAAATAAATTGGGATAGAAAAATTACATTTGATGAATTTTTATCGACAAATTTTATCTTAATATTCTCCTCATACCTGAATAATGAAGTTTCTTTACAGTTTCCCTATTTAAAATGAACCACTCAAAAGATTATGACATAAGTATTTGGGTTAATTCCGTCTATATCCCTCGAAACCCTTCAAATTACGCCTATATCCTTGTAAACTTCAAAATTACGTCAATATCCCTTCAAACCATCAAAATTCTCGTTTATATCCAAATATATATTTTAACTATATTTAAATGATTTTGAAAAATAAAACTCTAATTAAATACTAAATAACATATTGATTGACTCTTTTACCCCTCCCACCCCTAATCAAAATCCAATCTTTTTTTTTAGTTGTATATCACGTACATATCACGATCTCCTTCTTCTTCTTCCCCGTGATTTCCTACGGTTGATAACGGCTCCAATTAGGTATAATCTAATCCATCTAAAATTAGGTTTAATCTAATCCAAACGAGTTACAGAATCTGCATATGCGATGGGGGTTGATCTTGACTCCACAATTTTCCCTTGTTGTGACTATGACCATGAAACCGTTAGCCATATGTTCTTTACATGTCCGATTGCATCACAGGTTTGGAAAAGTACTACTGATTGGTGTCGACTTGCGATTTCAATTCCCCGCAACATCAAAGAAGCTCTCGAGATCGAAGATTTTGATGTAATTCCAAAGGCTTGCAAAAACCATATTGGCGTGATCATTTACGTACTCTCTGTTTTATGGGTCATAGGGAAATTTAGAAACGAGATGGTTTTTAACTCGAAGAAACCGAGGAAAGATGTTCTTGAATACGACATTCGGCTTCGATCCTTTTTATGGTTATCAAATAGATGTTCTTATGTAAACATAAACTGGATGGAATGGTAATGTAATCCATGACACATAATGTAACTCTTTTTCTAGCTACTTGCTAGAATTTGAACCATGTACTGGAGCACTATTGAGTTTGAACGATGTAAACACAATATAATACACCAATACCATATTGTGAAGTTATAGCAACCATTAAATACATATTGTGAAGTTACAGCAACCATATCACTACTCTTATAGAGTTAATGTATTAATATAACTTGATCACTGAAAATTCATAACCATCCATGACAAATCAAGAAATACAGTCGACATATTTGGACTAAATAAAAAATCCCAACAACTAGTCAAGCCTTTCTTTAAAATGATAACTCAGTTTTCAATTAAAATCCCAGCAATAACTCAGCTTGCTAACTTGGTTGACTCGACTTTGAGTTCCTACTTCCATGAGCTTTGGTGTGGTTTCCTCGTCTCCTGAATATCAAACAATTAGCATTTAAGAAAGCTTTTTGAAAAGAATAAAACTAAAGAAACATTTAGTTGAGAACCGATTACCTTTTACTGCTCGATGCTTGACTTGGATTAGAACTTTGAGACGTGCTTGGAATAGATGCTGAATTTTTGCAAGTCTTTTCATGGTGTCCATAACCACCACATCGCTTACATCTATGTCTTCTCTTAGGCTCGTCGGCTGGTACGATTCTATTCTTTCTGGGTCGTCCAGGAGGGCGTTTGATGGTCGGTGGGTGTATCTTTTCTGTTGTTTCTAAGTGCACCCATTCATCTCTTCCAAGCATGGGAGAAATTTCTAAAGAGTAAGCTTCTTTATATTTCTCGATTGTGAAAAATGGATCCACATATTTGGCCCAATTAGTATCCCCTATGGATGCAATGAAAGCTGCCGCATGTACACATGGAAGACCCTTGACTTGCCAAAACCGACAACTGCATTCTTTCACATCTAGTATAACATCCCAACGCTTTCCCTTGCCCTTTACTTCAGATACTTCAGCCCGATTGTCACTGCTTCTACTAACGTGAAATTCACCCAAATTTTGCATGAAAATTTTTAAACATGGAATATAAAATGTTATCAAAGATATATCTATCTAATTCTAGTTTTATATTATATATAGCTCATTCAACTTGCCTTAGAAATTCTGTTGAGATGCTTCCTAGCAGTGGGAACTAATGTACCCTTCCATTTTTTTACAATCCTTCTTTTCTTGTCAAAACGTAGCATAAGCTTTTCTCGAATGCCATCAAGAAGATCAAGAACAGGTCGATTTCGCAGAGTACCTACCCATGAGTTAAAAGTTTCCGAAATATTGTTAGTGATGTAATCACACTTGGACAAGGTGCCAAACTTACTCTTACTCCATATCTTTTTATGATTATCATTAAGATAACTAATAACATCTCCACGTGCACTAGCAATTTCCATTAAGAACTTGTCATGCTCACTAATTATGTAGGTATTTGCAGCAGCCCATAGGTTAGACTTAAAAAATTCGCCACGAAAATGTTTCTTGAAGTTGCTATACAAGTGTCTAATGCATTCTCGGTGCTCAACGTTAGGATAAACTTGTGTGATCGCAACTTCCAACCCCTTCTGCATGTCTGATGATATAACAAGACCATTGGGCGTCCCAATTGCTTTTTTTAGTGACTCAAGAAACCATGTCCATGATTTTGTATTCTCCGATTCAAGCACACCATAGGCTACTGGAAACAAACCATTGTTACCGTCAATACCTGTGGCAGCAACTAGTACTCCATTGAACTTCCCCTTTAAATGACAACCATCAAGACCAATATAAGGACGACAACCCGCAAGAAACCCCCTTGAGCAAGCCGCTAGTGAAATAAAAAAGAGTCGAAAATGTTTCTTGTCACCAATTCTCTCAAAGTCAATGTCAACTACACTTCCTATGTTTCTGCTTAGTAGTTCCTCTTTAAATTCATCCATCTGTATAAAAGAGTCATCCCAACATCCATACATATCTGTGAACGCTTGTTCTTTACCTCTAAAAACTCTCGAATATGGTACTTCAACATTATAATTTACCATAAGCCACTTCTTAAGCTCGGAAGGAGAGACATCCGCGTCAGATTTCACCCTATCCGATATTACATCGGCAATCCATCCTTGAGTGGCACGTTTATTACCACTTTTGTTACTTCGAGTACAACTATGTGTTTCTACAAATTTCCTAACCTACACAATTGTAAGATAAATAAAAAATCAGTTAGTAAAACCAATATGACAAAACCGTAAGACTTCTAAAGCTATATACGTACTTCAAATGTAACTCGATCTTCCATAAGAGAAGCACGAATTCTCCAGGTGCACGTTTTGTCTTCACAACATGCTGAGAATCGTGTCAAATCACTTTTTTCGATGTCATACTCAAATTCATTTGTTATTGCATAATGGTTTAATGCTCTTCTAAAAGCAATCACGTTTGGGAACTTCGAATTCAGTTTCATGGTTGCACTTTTCTTGCTCGTTTCACCTTTATAATTTACATTCTCATATTCATTATCACTAAGACTATGATAACTTCCTTCACTATGACAATATGAGTCTGAATCACTTTTTTCACCATCCGGTTCATCGCATTCTTCTTGGGAACTGTATAGAAAAACTACATGAATCAAGTTGAGGATTTTATACTGCTAGTATAACATATAAGTCATAAATATAATGAATTATACCTTTGTTGTAAATGATCATCCGTCGTCGCATAAATTGTTACTTCTTTCTCCTTATCATACATGCTAAGCATCCGTGTGAAGTTCTCATCAGAATCGAGCTTGATAAAAGATTGATTATTTTTGTACTTGTCAATAAAAAGAATTGTCAAGTCAGTCTTTGACGGGTAATGCTTCATTACGTCCCCAACTAGTTGATTAAAATCGTATAAGAATGCGTCCATGTAGATACTTTTTCGAGAGCCAAAACAATATACTTTCCTTGACGAGTTTCTGGCTAACCGAAAGTGGCCTCCATATTTGAGTTTAATCTCGTACTTGGAACACACTTGTCTGAATGTAAAAAAGAATCATGTAATGTATACAATAAACTTTTAGGTCATGCACAGAAAAAATCTTGCAATTGTATAATATTAGAACCTGTTGGATCATGCACACATAAAATGTATAAAACGTTTCTAACAAAACCATCGATTTCACATTAACAAAGTCATACAAACTTACTCAACTACAGGCGATTCAACCAACTTCTCCCATCTTGGTGCTGAGGAGTCATCAATAGTAATATCAACATTATCATCCATCTTTAACCAAACTTCAACAACTTGTTCCTGACACAAAATGTGATTTCAGCATATATACAATGGATCATAAAGGACTCATTGATAAGTTGCGATGAGGAGAAAAAGATAACAAAAGAGAATCCCTAATTTTAGATGGATTAGATTATACCTAATTGGAGCCGTTATCAACCGTAGGAAATCACGGGGAAGAAGAAGAAGGAGATCGTGATATGTACGTGATATACAACTAAAAAAAAAAGATTGGATTTTGATTAGGGGTGGGAGGGGTAAAAGAGTCAGTCAATATGTTATTTAGTATTTAATTAGAGTTTTATTTTTCAAAATCATTTAAATATAGTTAAAATATATATTTGGATATAAACGAGAATTTTGATGGTTTGAAGGGATATTGACGTAATTTTGAAGTTTACAAGGATATAGGCGTAATTTGAAAGGTTTCGAGGGATATAGACGGAATTAACAGTATTTGGAGAAATTTGACTATCTATTAAGTTCCCCAAATAAAGTAAAAGGGTAAATCTGCTTTTCCTTTGGCAATGGTTTTGTACATAACACTAGAGATTAAAATGCTTAAGGGATACTATAATTAATGTTGTGATAAAGACTAGCTTTTCTCTCATTCTTTTCCTTCATAAATAAATAAATTGTATCCCTTTCTGCTTTATTTTTTGCACATAAGCGGTTATGCTTTTAATGTATAAAACAAAGTAATTCATTAAAAGAATTTACCAAAAATCAATAGTTCAATACACACCTGAAAGATTAATTCTTGATTTCCTTTTTCAACAGTTTTAATAAACCCACACTTTTAATCATTATTTCATTTCATACATTCTTGTATAAGCAGGATCATATATTCTAAAAAATTAACACCTAAGCATCTATAAAGTTGATATGTGTCAACAATAAAAAAGTTATAAGTTCATTACTTACTAGATCATCATTCATATAAAATAAATAAAAAAAAAACTCATTTTTTATCTTTAAGCTACATAAATAAATAAAAAGACCAATGCATAACATTTTTTTTTTTCCTTTTTTAAACATATTTTCATTATATCATTTCATTCAATTAGTACTATATAAAAAGACATAATTGATTATGTGACACCCGGTCAAAAAGGGCAAAATTAGCCCCTAATTTAAACCTCAAATACTCGTACTCGGTACGTGTTAAAACGAAAGTATTCGGATAATATATATATAAATGTGTGTGTGTGTGTGTGTGTGTGTGTGTATATATATATATATATATATATATATATATATATATATATATATATATATATATATAACGTTAAATGATTATTTAATAATCACATACAAACAAATCTGAAAGAACGCGCAATCTCAAATACGGACGTTGGTGCAAAACATTTTTAAATAATATATTATTGATGAGAATAATAATTATTTACTCGGTTGAAAGTTTAAACACATTTTGTACATTGAAAACTATCCGTCAAACCAAAGTGAAACAAAGATATAATTTTAAATCTCACTAAAAGTATTTTTATAAAATACTTCGATTAAAAACATATACGATTTTATATTTAGAAATTTATCATTTGAAAATATTATACTACTTTACGATCGAGTACAAAAATACGGGTATTTTGTACTGCGAATGGGAGCCAACCAACTCCAATAATTGGAGTCGGTCGACTACACCAAACACACCCTTCACTTTCCATTTCATTCTTTCAATTCATCATCTCAATCTTTTCCTCTCTATCTCTCGGTTCTCTATCTTTAACAACAATAACAATCAACAACAACAACATCATCATGATCTTCATCTTTGATCATCATCATCATCGGGTTCATCATCATCATCGAGTTCATCATCTTCATCCTCACGGTTCCATTTTTATTTCGTAAGAATCACTCAAAAACTACCATCAAACGACCTTAAATTACAAGATTCATTTGGAGAAAAAAGACCACAACGACAAGAGCTACACATCTATCTTTTCGGATTTTGCTCGCGACAATTTGTAAGAATCCCGACATTTTCGAAAACTATTATATTTTACTTATTTTACTTGTTTGTTGTTGATCTAGCTTAGTGATGTCCAAATAAGTACTAAAAACTTGATTTCGAAACCTTTGTCGGAAACTTGCGGTTTTGACTATATTTTATGGAAGCGATATAAGTAGGGGTGGAAACGATATAACTAGGGGTGGAAACGATATAACTAGGGGTGGAAACGAATATAACTAGAAGTGAATACAGATATAACTAGAAGTGGAAACAATATAACTAGGGGTGGAAACGATATAACTAGGGGTGGAAATGAATATAACTAGAAGTTGAAACAAGGGAATCATAACTAGCAGTACAAAATCTAGAAAACACAAATATCACTAAGTGTCGAACTTAGATAACCACTAATACTTGTACGATATGACTTCTAAACCACTTGGGATATATTTTTTTTAAGTATAACACTTAGATATCATAATAATAATGCTTTGAGATTATTATTACAAACAATCACCAACGGACCGTACACGTTTTTGAAACGCAAACTAATCAACCAAATCGTAGTCATTTGGACATTACTAGTTGGATGAACAACTAGCATCAAATGGTCTGTTGAGACATCTAATCATTAAAACCTTGCGCGTTTAGGACGCCCAACAGGTTTCAGTCGTTGGAGACAACATCATTTCTCTTGTTCACCATCATTAGTGCTTGATAGCATCTCATTAGGCTCAGGTGAGTCTCATAGCCCCCACTTTTATTGTTTTACTGATTTAAAACTTGGGGTGAGATACAACACTTACTTGTTTTCGTGATCACTGTTATTCGGTTAGTTAATTTAATTATTAACTCAGTGGATTATCATTGTCGGTCTTGATTTTCTTTGTTCGGGTATTGCATGAGTGTTTTAATACGGGAAAGTCCTCATCATTGCATGGTTCGTTAACTTAATAAGGCGCGATTACTAAAAGATAGATCTATCATGGGAGTGACGTCCCCGTCCGGGTTGCTAGCTACAACCACATCCAAACAGGCATTTTAGTAATTGTTATGAGTGTTGACACCGTTCGGGAGGCACAAATCGGGTTAGACCTCGAACCATGGCTTAATGCAATACAATGTCATTGTCGGTAAATCTATTCGGAAACCTTTATTGGTTTATCATTGTTCGGTTATGTTGTTGAATCATTGTCGGTATTAAATCGTCGGATAATCATGTTGATTACATCATATTTTATGTTAAACCTGTGAGATTCACCAGCTTTATAGCTGACCCTTTAGTGTTGTATTCTCAGGTGATCAGCAACAGTAGGATGGCCTACAGGATACGCTAGCTAGTACGAGTCGCATGCATCTATAAACATATGAAGATTTTATAGCATTATCTTTTGTTAATCGGTTATGTATTAAAATCTTTAGATTCATTATGCGAACTCAATTATGTTGTAAGACTTATGACCCAAACTATGTATTGCTTTTGTAAAATGTTTAAACGTCTCATGTAGAGTCGTTTGCTTGTAATCTTGGTGTTTCGATATTTGATTAGTCACACCCAAAATCGTCACTTCCGCAAATCATGAAATCGGGGGTGTGACAGATTAAAACAATCACATCTTATGACCTTTTGCTTTACAACATTAATTTTTTGTAATTAAACAACTTAAAAATAAAATAATAAAACATATCTTCATAACAAAAAATACTAGCAATCTTCTTACAAAATAAAAATTATTATGATCTCCTTCAAAATTTTTGCATTTCGATACACGTATCTCACTTTATGTAGTTTTTTTCTTTAGAAACACTCTTTCCTTTTTAATTTATATTTTTCATTAATCTTTTAATCATTTCATTCTTATTATATAAATAGGGTGATACTACTTCTTACAATCACACGACTAACACATTATAACAAAAAGGGTAAGTTTTTTTTCTAGTAACATTTGCTTACAACTTATTTTGTAGTTTTATTTTATCAAACGCTTCAGCTCTTTTATTAAAGGGCCGGGTTTTACTTTTTCAATCTATTATTTCTCTCTAAAATTTTAAAATAACAATTTCTTAGGACATTTCAAATGTAAAGTTCTAAAAGTTTCTTCATACAAGAAAATATTTAAAAAAATTTCCTTATTGGAGATAATGCAATTTAATATGAATAATTTTGAGAAAATTGAAACATTGTCAAATTCTTGTTTTTTTATTCATCAAGTGTGTGTAAAAGAGTTGTTTATTTATTTTTCATTTGAGTAAACAAGGTATTCACTAGAAAATAATTTTATTAAAAGCCAACATGGGAAAGTATATTATTTTACGAAACAAATTATTCATGTTGATTCAGAAGAAAAAAAAAAAAAATCCCCTTTAATGCTGGTATTACATTGCATGTGATTGTCTAATCTAATATACTCATGGTCATCAAATTATATTTTCTTTTGTGTATATATTTTTTTTTCATAAACTATCTTTTCAATATTACATTCTTGAAATGTGTTCTGCATAGACATCTGATTATATATTTCAATCAAGAATAAGTTTCATATTCAGTAATGGTGGTAGTTTCATGATCGATGAAGACAACAATTAAAATAACTATCACGGAGACATAACTAATAGCTATATCGGTCATATGAAATAATACATTGTTTATGACATTCAGTTTTCGTTGCTATCACTTAATTTCTATACATTCTAAAGTTTTCATGGGATCTTACAACGAAATTTATCTTCACATAATATGTGATTCAAAAGTCGATATGATGACGACCTAATCGAAATGATGATGTCTAGCAAGAGTAAAGAGAAGAAATAAAATCTTATTTTTTCGTTTCAGCCGATACTCATTCTTATATGCAATATACGTATATCATCGTAAAAATTAACATTGATTTACCTGTGTAAGGGCTGTGGGCCGTGCATTGCACGACCCTAAATACTTACTAGTGAATTTATGAAAAAAAAAAAAACGGTGGATATATCACTATTCCTTGATTAATTATAGAACGTAACTCATACAAGTTCAACAAAAAACCTTAGAAATCAATACGCCATATAAATGGTATCAGATCGAATTAGTTTTCCTAAGGCAAACCGGTAGTACTTAATGAGCTTATATATAGTCATCACTATTATCTGCCATAGTTGAGATACAAAAGATGGCTTAGTTACATGCATAAAATAATAGTACTATATATCTGTCAACTTTCAATTGATATAGTAACTTTCTTCATCCTATAATTTGTTGGTTATGTAACTTATGTTTCTTTTAACATCAAAATGGATATCCAAACATTCTTTACCTCACCCTTTTTAACTCTTTATCCATTTTTACTTTTTTACTTTTATTTTATTTTTTTCCTTTTCTTTTTAGCAAGTGTAGATCAATATCACTCACTAGAGAAAAGAAGATGGATTTCGCAAAAATGTACTCCTCCTTTTCCTGCTCTATATAAAGTGCTCCATTACAATTACCAAAGACCACCTCATCCCTTTTAACAAAGTTAAAGCTCTCACTCTTTAATGCAAGAAACATTTTAAATATTTAATTGGACTTCATACTTTTCTTCCATAAATGATACTCTATCTCTTTTGTCAAGTGTCCACCTTACTATTTTATATTTTTCTAAATAAATGTCAATTTTCATATTACAACCAATTAAAAGAGACTTTAGTGGGTAAAAATTATATTTGATGGGTGAATAGTGTAGTTAGGGGACCTTTCTAAAATTGTGTGCATTGTTACAAATAGACATTTTGACTAAGACGGAGGACGTATATATAATGTGTATATAACCAAGGTATATAATAAATTGAAAGATGATCACAATTCACAAATTTGATAGGAAGGACATGCTTTTCAATATGTCCTAGTTCCCTTTTGTTGCCTTCTTTCTTTACTTCACCCTTTCACTTTTCTTTTCCTTTTCTAATGTCCCAATGAGGACGGGGGACCTCTATCTTTTTCACCAGCAACCATTCAAAAACATGCATAATGATATTGAAATCAATAGTACAATCAGTTTATGTATAATATCATCATCATCACCAACATATATGCCTCATGTCACTGTGATCTTCCCAAAGTGAAGTCTAGATTGGGTTTCAAAGGGAAAAGTTTTGATGAGCTCACTTCTGATAATATATCATAATTCACGCCCTTCGAATTCGTTTCCTTCTGAAAGAAAGTAGTGGCATCAGCACTATGAAGATTCATATTCATCAATAGAACAATTAAAATGAATGTTTAACTGTTTAAGTGCTAGCTAGATTCACTCTCTCTTGCTAATGTATGTGAAAATAATAAGAATTTTCATTTTTATAAGTTATGATAAGACTTATAAATTATAAATGTAAGAGCGCAAGGTAGAGGCATATCAACTACGGAGTATAATTAATTACATATGAATGTAAACTTATAAGACTGTAGAAGTACGTCTTGGACCATTTCAGTAGACACAATTGTATTTGCGTTTAATTAGTGTCACATAATACGGAATTCCAGCTATAGCAAGGTTCTCTACAATCACGCTTGATGATATCTCTTGAAGGCACTCCGTTAAATAACTGCGCTCATACTAATGTGTGCAAATCCTAGTCGGTCTACAGAATTGTACGTATAGTATATACATTTACATTTCATGTTTCATAGTTATCGTGGTCGCTTTAAGGGTTTGAATTGAACATGTCAGTTACACCCTTTGAAGGATGTTCTTTTCTTTGCTTTTAGCCTTATTGCCCTTATCTTACAAAAAGAATAATTGAGCCTTAATTTTATAGAATGACTAGTATTTTAAATAAAGCCTTCATCTTTTTCTACTCTTTTTCCCACTTTAAAACTATTAGAATGCTATAAAAACTAGTGAAAGGTGATCCATTTTTTACTTTAAGAAAGATTAAATTGAATTTATCAATAAAAACAAAAAGAGCGTCATATATATATAATCAATTTACCTTATGAAATGGTATATTTACTTGATGAGAATATTTATGTTTGCCATGCAGCCAAGCTTCCCTGTTACAAAAACCAGTACAAGGGAATATTTCCAATCAGTGGGAAGCTCATGCAGAAGGAAGGAAAGAAGAGAAAAGGCAAACTCATAAAAAGAAAGCTACATCTCAGTGTCTTGAGATAGATAAAGTTAAAATCATCCCATGTGCAATGCCATTACCCATGACATACAAATTGAAAGAGGGGTAAAAAAGGATGAGAATTTAGAAAACATACACGGATACAAACAGAAACAAAGTACAAGGAAGTTTCAAAGTGAGTAAAAATTTGGCACCCAAAAGTTTCTCACATAATGGGTCCTTCAATTCATCTAAAGGTCTTAGCTTTGGTACCAAGTTTTACTAGTGGATCCCACTTAAAATGACCTTGTAAATTAATGGGAAAGAGATATGTTCATCTTTGTCTTAGTTTTAAAAAATGGGTCAATTAGAGTTTCTTTCTATATCTAGTATCATTGAAATCATTGAGCGTAATATAAAGATAGCCAACTAGCATTTCTTAGAGCATAGAATCGGTGATAGTGATATGTACTTTTGAACTTATGATGCTCGTCCGACACGAATTATGAGCATTAAATCTTGAAAAAACTTAACATAAATGACATCATGAGCGTACATATATTTATAGCGACTAAAGTGTTATACTCCTACTAATTAAATGTATGTTTCCTTATTCTTACAAATAAAAATATATATTGCTAACCTTGAAGAATTGCTCCAAAGTCCATGTTGATGATCTTCAACCGGATGAACTCTGAGCCTTCCTCGGTTTTCAGCCGATGAGTCTGTCCTTCCTAAGTTTTGTATGTCAAGAAATATACCATCACAAGTATCTGCCGATGATCCATTGTCATGAACATCCCATTTCCCTAGTTAGCTAAAGGTTAAATAACATGCTTTCAAATTCAATAAACATAAACACGATCCTAGCTACAAAGCAAATTACCCGAAGAAGTTGGAGCTCTATCAGTTGTTTTAATGGTTCTATACATCTGCAAGACAAGAAGAGATAATCTCTTATTATGTAGTAACATTTAACTAGTTCTTAACTATTAATCAGAGTGCTAATTAAATGTATGACTAAGATATATACCTAAAGTTAGGTCTAATTCATACTGTTTGTTAGTGTAGTATTCCACTAATTATATATTGACATTTCTAACACTAACATTTTTAAGCACATATTTATGTATTTTCTAGGCCTCTTAACTTAATACAGTATGTTTTTGCAGTTCATTTCAATGGTTTAGAGTGGTTTGGTATGTAGTCCAAAGGGATAATAAATGCCTCAGCCCTCAAGCGTTGTAAGCTTTTTGTTAAAAAGGAAGGTTAATTTATTACAAACCATATTAACTCCATGAGTAATGACCATGCATAGAAAATAAAGAAACTGCATATATATTTATGGCACAATCCCATATAGGTGAAAGTCAGCTGTAGAATTGACTTAACCATGGTTAAAGATGAAACCACATGTGACATATGCTAGAGTTACATATACATGCATCATATCTACACGTACATATATCATTGATGAATGATGGCGTTTTGTGTACTTTTTTCAAATCTCAAAGTTCTGGAAAAAGGAGAATTTTATACGGAGTAATAAATTTTCATTTATTCATATGACAATAAACTGTGTGTAATCTTGTCCAGGCTTGGGTTGTGTGTCTGTGTTATCAATTCTTTGGTCTTTGTTGTCTTGACTCTTGTACCGTACATATTTCAGAATAATAAACATCTTTGATTTTACCTTTTCTAGCAAACACATTTTCTTACAAAACACATATATATTAATCTATATATGTACATATGATATTATCATATTAATCTTGTCATGAACCATCGGATACCATAGTTACAACAATAAACAAATAACAAAAAATTAACCAAATATTTAAGGAAAAAGTTGATTGAAATATGTAACTTTTTTTATAGCTACTAGAAATACAGGTCTAGTAGCATGCAGGAGAAAAACAGGTACCAAGAATTAGACATACTTGTCTGCAGGTAAACAACCATTGGAATTTGTTATTTTTATCTTAATCATCTTATAAATTATATGAAAAAATTGTAGTAATATTTTCTAAAGAATTTTTTATAAAAGTCAAAATAAAATATACTACGTAATAAAATAAATCAGCTGCATCTTCATCTGCAATTCTGCATATATGTTAAGGACTTCAATTTGACGGTGCTAGCTCTTTATTATATTTACAACAGTATTATATATATTTATAGACCCATATAAAGAATCTTATAAATTTATAATAGTACTTTAATTTGAAGAGTTCAAGATTCTTGAAGAACTTAAACCTAAGAAAAACGTTTTTTTTTTTTTTTTTTGTTTTTTTTCTTCAAAATATATATATATGAATAAAAATTTAATATATTTGTTTTGAAATTATTGTAGAAATGAGAAGATCGGTGTACCTGCAAGTGAGATTTAACATGTGCTAATGTGAGATCTTTTACATCCATTAGCTCAAGAACTGACTTTGGTGTTGCTCCTAAACTCATTACAACAACATTAATTAATAAAATCAGTATAATACAGAAATTATTACAAAATAACAAAAGAATATATAGTTAAAACAGATTAATATTATAGAAAAATGTTTGAACTAACATACTTTCATGGCCACCCAAGAGCTCAACAGCATGAACAAATCTGGAATGAAGAGTTGTAGTCCACCTCATCCTTGGAGCTCTCATGCTTCTCTTGGTTGAAAACCTCACAGCAGACAAGAATCTTGATTGTGCATTATCATTGGGATGAATTAAAGAAGGTGGACTTATAATAGTAGTGGAACAAGAAGAATTCAGTAAAGATTGATGTTGATTATGAGATAGTATAGTTAGATTAGGACAATTATTGGTTGTATTATTATGGTAATAAATAGGAACTCCTTTAATAGGTGTCAAGAACCCTAGTTGTGATCTGAACGCTAGATGATGGTTTTGGTTGGTGAGATGGGTTAAGTCAAGATGGGTGGAATGTGTTGGGTGGGGTGAGTTGAGCCTTAAAGTGGGTTCATGTGTTGCTGTTGAGTTATGTTGTTGTGAGCTCAAAGCTCTTTCCCATAAATTCCCTAAATCAAGATTATGATGATCTTGATCACTTGTTGTTGTTTTTGTGGTGGGTGGACTAATTTGTAGAGATAAATCTGGCTGTGCTGGAAAAAGTTCCATTACCACTTGCATCTTTGCTCTTGGTTCTTGATTGTTTCTTTAAGGTTGTAAAGGTTTCAAAGTTTTGATCTTAGATATATATGGAGGGATTGCAAGTTTTATGTTGTTGAAATCAAGATTCATATATATTGGATTTTGCCATGAATATATGGTGATGGTATTGCACTGATTGTAATTGTGAGAGAGAGAGGATATATGAATGACAAGGTATAAGTAGAATGGTTGTATCTCTCTCTGGTACATTGAAGTATAACTGAGAAAATGACGCTTGAAGAGACCGAGGGAGAAGCTTTTTTTTTTCTTTGGACGTGGGGGTAGGATTAGGAAAAGAAGAAAGGGAGACACAAAATAATTTTTATATTTGATAAGTAGAGCATCACAATGACAAAAAAAAATGTCATCAATAACTAAAGAATTAATTAAAAATTGAGATTTCTTAAAAAGGCACCAAGCGTTAAGACCACCTGTAATAGTAACGAGCGTGGTGGTGTGTTATGGATGTCACGTCACCCATAACATAGTATTATCCTGTAACACATGCAATGATACAAGGGATAAGTGTCCCGAAATGCTACCAACTTTGGACGAATATCTATTGTGTGTAACTAACTAAGTGATGGGTGTAAGAATGCAACCAACTTTCAAAAAGGGTGTTTTAATGTAATTTGCTGACGTGTCGCTCGTTGAAAGTGACACGTGGCGTACGGATGTGCCGCGTGGCATCCGGAGAGTTTGACAACGCATCGACACGTCAGCAAATTACATTAAAACACCCTTTTTGAAAGTTGGTTGCATTCTTACACCCATTGCTTAGTTACACACAATAGATATTCGTCCAAAGTTAGTAGCATTTCGGGACACTTATCCCATGCTACAAATACATGATAACATACAACATGGACATGTTAGAATTCAAGTATTTAATTATAATTGAGAGTGAAAGATGGTTTGAAACAAGAAGTGTCTTTAAAAGCATACACAATCCAACGATACAAATACATGATAACATACAACATGGACATGTTAGAATTTAAGTATTTAATTATAATTAGAGTAAAAATTCAAAGAATGTTACGACCGTGTGTTAGAAAAAAAATGCTTAATTATCTTATTCACTATGCTCATTATATACAGATTTTCTGGCTTTAGTATTATATATAACTATATATACCTTTTGTTTTATAAAAATCTACTTAAAGCATCCTTGAAGGTCCAATCGCCTCGAAGCAAAACCTAGTTAAACAAATTTAGATTTGTAGCTTTGCAAAAACAAGAATGTTTTGTATGCAACATTCGATCTATTCCTCGCCCCTTGAAGTTTTTTCTCTACTCTAAACGAATAATTAATCCGTTAGTCCTTTACTCAGAATCTATCGGACCGCAACTAGATTAAACGAATATGGAACGAATAATCAAGTAAACTAAATCACACAAACACACGAATCTCTATAAGCTTTTATTGTATTAATGATTTGAACGTATAGAATATTGCTTATAGGTATCACAAACTGTAACACCCTCAAATTTCGGTTTGCGGAAGCTGTCGGGTCGGGTATTACTAAATCAAATATCACAGCATAAGATACATAATGAACGACTCTAAATGAGACGTTTGAAAATGGTTATACATTTCGTAAATAAGAATGTTTACAACGTTATAAGTTTAACAACAAATTCCAAATACATAATTGGAAAATATGAAAGTAAATGCAGAGTTGTCCCATATGTTTGAAATCATGCGACTCGAGCTAACATAATCTTGTAGTAATCCTAATCCTGCTGGGCACCTGAGAACACATGCTAAAACAGGTCAGCTATAAAGCTGGTGAGTTCATAGGTTTGTTAGTTGAATACATAAAGTATAAATCTTGTATGTTTTGAGAAATTGTTCAGAATCTACGATTCTGATTTGTAGCAAATTATAGTTGTAATTACCAATGTGTAATTCGAAAGTTTAGGTATCTAATACCTAAGCAATTGTAGTCCGTACCTAAGTACAAAATAATTGAGGCATACCGAGCCTGAATACCTATCTGGTATGAGTAAGTGTATAACGGGAGGCAATACCTGCCTAAGTTGTAACCAAATAACTGTATGACCACGTCATATGATAGTAAGTAACTGTAGTCCCGCAGAACTAGGATTTAATATATGAGGTGTTGCATCCAGCAACGAGTGATTGTAGACCCGCAGATCTATGTTTGAATGTTTAGCGTGTCCGTTTACCCGATTAGCATAAGCTAACCCGGACATGAATTGAGCTAACGGCCTCGCGTGGCAGCACCACCGATCCGTTAACTTATTGTGAATCCCGAGTATAACTCGCTGATCCATTGATTGAAGTTTCGTCCACTGCAATACCGTGGTTTCGTTTTGTGCCCACTTTACCGTGGCATCGTTTGGTGCCTACTGCAATACCGCGGCATCGTTTTTGAAGTTGCTCGCAAGCAATTTGTAATTGAGCCGGCAGTACAACGACATGCCCGACTAAGTTGATCGTATAATAGTATGTAGATATTCATCAGGTGACACCCCCACGGTTGGATTACATCCTGGGCCGGGGGACCATCCCTGGTTGGATTACATCCTGAGCCAGAGTCGTCACCAGTTGTGTCATTTTAATATAAGGAGTCTGTACTAACTTGTGATAATATTGTATACTCCTAGCCTAAAGCCTAGCAAGTATATATATAACGGAGTCTTGGGAAAATGTTCACTTAAGTTCAGTTCCCATTCTAATGATGATGGAGTGTGTCGACAGTTTTAGTTCTTAAAGAATAACTAAACTTGTAACAGTATAGATGTTGTTCAGTATAGGTAGAACTAACTAGTTCTAATGTATTCAATGATATTGTCCCGTGACAATATGGCCAAAAGATTGTGATAACTAAATCAAGTTATGTGTTGGTAATCATTTTCCAATGACCTAACCGGGTACGATTGTAACCTATCTAGGTTAAGTATTGATATTGCTCTTAAAACAATATTGCGGGTGTAATTCCTAAGTATTACACATTTCGTATTACATACAGTAATATAAATAGTTGTAAATTATAAACGATTGTTAATATGATTTGAAAACAGCAATTGAGCATGTGTTTCACCCCGAAAATAGTAAAACAGTTGAAAGAGTGGGGCTATGAAACTCACCTGTGAGTTGTTAGCGATACGATGATACGCGCGTCGTCCGAATGGTAACCTTCTAGTGTCCTAAACACGTGAGGTTATATAAGTATGAGACAAATCAGTTTGTCTAAGCGAGTTGTTCATGTATGCATTTGTTGTTGAAGTCTGGGAATGGTGTACGGGGGTCCGGGGGCAGCGCCCCTGGTAGCGGGGTCCAAGGGGTGGCAACCCCTGGCGGGGTCCAAGGGGCAGAGCCCCTGGCTGGGGTCGAGCTGCCAGGTCAGCTTGGAAAATTTTTATTTCTACTATATTGCTTTAATGAAAACGCTTTCGAAATCCAAATTCGGTTAAAATCGAGTGGTAAAATTTTGTTGTCAATACTTAGTGAAAAACATAGGTTTTTAAGGTTCTGCGACGTCAGATGCGACGTCAGATGCGACGTCAGATGCGACGTAGGGGCTTACGTCGCTATGTGCGACGTTCGCAATCTAATGCGACGTTGTGTCCTGCGTCGCAATGTGCGACGTAGAATTTGATGGCGACGTAGGGGCTTACGTCGCATTATGCGACGTCGGGATGTTTTTGCGACGTTGGCTGCGACGTCGGCTGCGACGTCGCAGCACTGTTTTTGGTCCCTGCGACGTAGCGGACTGTTCGCCGGAGTTTGAGTCGGAAACGAGTTTTCCGGCTCCCGTTGAGTCCGATTCTTTTACCCAACCCATATTTAAGTATTTTACGCTTATCTAAACCGCAAACAAGCAAAATAACAAAGTTTTGAGAGATTTCGAGAATTGTCGGAAACTTACAAATCCGCGCGAGGAGAATCCGAAAAGATAGGATTGTAGATCGTTGCGTGGTGATCGTTTTTCCCTAAAGGAGCTTCGAGATTGGAGGTCGTTTGACGGTGGTTTTTGGCGGATTATGGTGGTGGTGGTGTGGTGTTAGAGAGAGAGATGAGAGAAAAGTTAGAGAAGAGAGAGAAAGTGAAATGTGGTGAATGAGAAAGAATGAGGAGGGATTTGGGTTTTTATTTGAACTCAGATCCCTGACTCGTGTACTGTGGTCTCCAACCACAGTACAAAATGTCCGTGATTTTATACCTGATTAAAATGTAGATTTATTACTTTAACTCTATAATTTGGTTATGTTATTTTGTAAGTATTTTTAATAAAGATATTTCACTTGAACTATAAAATGTAATTATTCAAAGTTTAAAATCGGCGCGAAATTTGACTTTTTGACCGGGTGTTACATTCTCCCCCTGTTAAGAAAATTTCGTCCCGAAATTTAAAGTGATGTCGTGATCGCGTGGAGTCTGGGGAGCAATGCACGTACGAGAGATTTATCGAGTAGATATTTGACATATCATGTCTTATGATGGAGTTGAAGGGCAGTCAATCCATGACTGGGTCGCGGTTTATCGTTGTAGTCATATTCTGACTATATTTGTTTAGAGTATGCTTATTTTGTGGTTACTCGGTAACCGTTTATGTCGTAGTCCATTCGGGATTAGATGGTTGTCACATAGGGTCCGTTTTGTAATTGGTTATATCAGGGTTGAGCGATTTATCGTCGAGTCGATTAGTCTACTGAAAGTAAACATTGAGTTTGGTTGGTGAGTGTTCTATCGATTGGTCTGCTGAAAGCAAACTTTGGGTTTTATGTGGGCCTAGGTCAACTAGCCCTAAGATGTGATCGACATTAAGTCGTTAAAATGATGGTGGGGACAATAAGTACACGTTTAGCGAATCTACAATTGAAGAGTTATGTTTTCGAGGAGAAATTGTACTTACATTTTCGTTGGAGATTTATTTGATTTACTCGGAGTCGATTAAGTGAATTTTGCGTCTTTTTGGGCAGTCCTTCTTGTAATGACCGGGTTCCTTACATTTGAAGCATATCCTTCGAGAGTCGGGATTGGCAGGAACTCTGCAGTCCCGGATTACGTGTCCGTATCGTTTGCATCTTTCGCAGGGTAATCCGCATAATCCGTCATGATGACGTTTACAGCCGTGACAAAATGGTTTGTTACCCGCATAGCCTTGTCTTTCGTTGGGTTCGACAGTATAGTACCCCAAGGGTTCAGGTTGATTGGTTGGATTTTGACTAGAGCTGGAATTCCCACTCCATTTTGTTAGGTTGTTTTCGGTTGTAGTGGCTTCGCGTCGTTCCCTCTGTGCCATAAGTCTGTGGGCCATACGAATGGCCTCTTCAATAGTAGTGGGTTTAGAGGCGGTGACCATTCCCTCAATTAGTAGCGGGAGTCCACCGGTGTACCTTGCGATTTGTTGACTTTCAGAGTTTACTATGGTGGGGCACAAGTGTGCTAGTTGTTGGAAACGAGTGGTATATGTTTCGATATCGTTGTCTTTTACGGTGAGGTGCCAAAGTTCGTCCTCAAGTTTGTGAAGTACTTCGATGGGACAATACTTGTCCTTCATGATTCGTTTCAGTTCCTCCCAAGGGAGTTGGTGTGCGGTATCGATCTCTACAGTTCGGGTATAGAAGTTCCACCAGGTAGAAGCATCATCTTGGAGATTGTATGTGGCGTACAAGACTTTGCAGTCGTCTGGGCAGTTGCAAAGGCGGAATATAGATTCCATTTTCTCGAACCATCGGATTAATCCGATAGCTCCTTCAGTTCCAACGAAGTTCGGTGGTTCGCACCTCAGGAAATCCCTAAAAGTGCAAGGCTTTACTTGGTTCTGAGCAGCTAGGGTCGCAGTCACTGCTTGATTAATGATGTGATCGTGCTCAGCTTGAGTGAAAGTTTGTCGTTTAGGAGGCATGATTCTTGAACAAGAATGAAATGACAAAGTGTGAGATCTTTATTCAAAGATTTTGACTTTTACAGTGACATGGATAGTAAACTTGAGTTCTTAAATGAGTGGTACGGGATCCCATGATCCTTGATGTTGAAGTTTTGATATCGCGTGTGGCAGTCATATTTCTGCCCTTTTTGTGGTGTTGTCCTAACAGTTTAAGTATCTGTTGTCTAGTTAACCTTGGTTAAATTGTCCTGTTTCCATGTTTTTCTAGAGTTGTGACCAATTAGGTTGTAATTTTGATGAATAGTCGTAAATATGACTAAATTGTGTTTTAATGTAGTCAACCAGACTATGTTGTTGCGAGTAGTCCTACGGACTATAGTGTAGTACTAAGATACTATACGGCCATTCACGCCGGTGAATGTGACACCTACAGTGCCCTATGTGGTGTTGAAGCGGGGTCCACCAACACAACCCATGTGTGTAGTGACATCGTGTATTTATCGATTGAGGCATCACATGCCTTAGTAGTAGTGGTGTGGCACTTTGTGCCGGGTAAAGTAATCGCGTATGCGTATAAGTGTACAAGTGCCTATAGCGAGTGTTCATACGCAAAGTAGTCGAGTGGAACACCTCGTGTCCAGTAGAGTAGTCGTATATACATATATGATGTACACGTAACTATGCAAGTATACGTGCGTAATGAAAGTCAGGTGTGGCACCTCGTGCCCAGTTAAGTAAGTGTATATGTATATATGTAAGTCGTACATGCAACTATAACAAGTCTACATGCATAATTGAAGTAGCACCTAGTGCTATAATGCAGTGCTATCAGCACAGTAATTGAAATACTAATGTTTTGTAATTGTAGTACCAAAGTACCATGAAACGCAGCACCACGTGCTGTAATGAAGTGCCCGCGGCATTGAAATTGTAGTACCCATGTACTATGAGTGTGGCATCAACATGCCATGATTGTAGTATCGACGTACTGTGAAGGTTGCACTAACGTGCTCAAGTTGTGGTATCAACATACCTTGAAATCGTAGCACTACGTGCCATGTGTTGTTCGATTGTAGCCCTAAGGCCGAATATGCGTTAAAGTTATGTGATTTCCCAAATGTAGCACAATGCTAGAATGTGAGTGCCAAGGCACTGAGGTATTTAATCAATTGATCCAAATGATCAAGTTGTGCTTGAGATAATTAATTTGTTGTGGACTTAGTCAACACTAATCCAATTGTGACTAGCACAGTCAAAGGTGGGAGATTCGTTTGTTTGTTTTAAATTTCGTGGACGTTTAGCATGTGTGGGTTTCCATTCCCATTGAATACGTTTGTATCTCCTTCCCGAGGCTCAGTGATAAATGTGATATTCTCCTATGCGTGCATATGGAGAAAGGTGTCGAGTCGCGATAGTTAGGAAGACGGCGATGTGCCTCTTCGCGAGTACAGCGGAATTTAGTTGTATATACCCAGTATATATTTGATACGTAGAAGTAGTATCCATGTAAGGCCTATTAATATATACCTATAGTACATATAATAGCCTAGGATGTCTAGCACATAACAATCAGAGTCAACTACGCATTCCTATTTCAGTATAACCCCTTTCAGATCTTATATCATCTTTATTTAATTGTACATAGTTAGCTACGCTATGTTAAATTAAACTCGTATGATGTAATTCCTGAACCAGTCATACCTAATGAGGAATACTGCCTAACGGTCATAGTCTAGGCCCACTAAATGCAACCTAGTTCACTATAACCTTAGGCTCTGATACCAATCTGTAACACCCTCAAATTTCGGTTTGCGGAAGCTGTCGGGTCGGGTATTACTAAATCAAATATCACAGCATAAGATACATAATGAACGACTCTAAATGAGACGTTTGAAAATGGTTATACATTTCGTAAATAAGAATGTTTACAACGTTATAAGTTTAACAACAAATTCCAAATACATAATTGGAAAATATGAAAGTAAATGCAGAGTTGTCCCATATGTTTGAAATCATGCGACTCGAGCTAACAAAATCTTGTAGTAATCCTAATCCTGCTGGGCACCTGAGAACACATGCTAAAACAGGTCAGCTATAAAGCTGGTGAGTTCATAGGTTTGTTAGTTGAATACATAAAGTATAAATCTTGTATGTTTTGAGAAATTGTTCAGAATCTACGATTCTGATTTGTAGCAAATTATAGTTGTAATTACCAATGTGTAATTCGAAAGTTTAGGTATCTAATACCTAAGCAATTGTAGTCCGTACCTAAGTACAAAATAATTGAGGCATACCGAGCCTGAATACCTATCTGGTATGAGTAAGTGTATAACGGGAGGCAATACCTGCCTAAGTTGTAACCAAATAACTGTATGACCACGTCATATGATAGTAAGTAACTGTAGTCCCGCAGAACTAGGATTTAATATATGAGGTGTTGCATCCAGCAACGAGTGATTGTAGACCCGCAGATCTATGTTTGAATGTTTAGCGTGTCCGTTTACCCGATTAGCATAAGCTAACCCGGACATGAATTGAGCTAACGGCCTCGCGTGGCAGCACCACCGATCCGTTAACTTATTGTGAATCCCGAGTATAACTCGCTGATCCATTGATTGAAGTTTCGTCCACTGCAATACCGTGGTTTCGTTTTGTGCCCACTTTACCGTGGCATCGTTTGGTGCCTACTGCAATACCGCGGCATCGTTTTTGAAGTTGCTCGCAAGCAATTTGTAATTGAGCCGGCAGTACAACGACATGCCCGACTAAGTTGATCGTATAATAGTATGTAGATATTCATCAGGTGACACCCCCACGGTTGGATTACATCCTGGGCCGGGGGACCATCCCTGGTTGGATTACATCCTGAGCCAGAGTCGTCACCAGTTGTGTCATTTTAATATAAGGAGTCTGTACTAACTTGTGATAATATTGTATACTCCTAGCCTAAAGCCTAGCAAGTATATATATAACGGAGTCTTGGGAAAATGTTCACTTAAGTTCAGTTCCCATTCTAATGATGATGGAGTGTGTCGACAGTTTTAGTTCTTAAAGAATAACTAAACTTGTAACAGTATAGATGTTGTTCAGTATAGGTAGAACTAACTAGTTCTAATGTATTCAATGATATTGTCCCGTGACAATATGGCCAAAAGATTGTGATAACTAAATCAAGTTATGTGTTGGTAATCATTTTCCAATGACCTAACCGGGTACGATTGTAACCTATCTAGGTTAAGTATTGATATTGCTCTTAAAACAATATTGCGGGTGTAATTCCTAAGTATTACACATTTCGTATTACATACAGTAATATAAATAGTTGTAAATTATAAACGATTGTTAATATGATTTGAAAACAGCAATTGAGCATGTGTTTCACCCCGAAAATAGTAAAACAGTTGAAAGAGTGGGGCTATGAAACTCACCTGTGAGTTGTTAGCGATACGATGATACGCGCGTCGTCCGAATGGTAACCTTCTAGTGTCCTAAACACGTGAGGTTATATAAGTATGAGACAAATCAGTTTGTCTAAGCGAGTTGTTCATGTATGCATTTGTTGTTGAAGTCTGGGAATGGTGTACGGGGGTCCGGGGGCAGCGCCCCTGGTAGCGGGGTCCAAGGGGTGGCAACCCCTGGCGGGGTCCAAGGGGCAGAGCCCCTGGCTGGGGTCGAGCTGCCAGGTCAGCTTGGAAAATTTTTATTTCTACTATATTGCTTTAATGAAAACGCTTTCGAAATCCAAATTCGGTTAAAATCGAGTGGTAAAATTTTGTTGTCAATACTTAGTGAAAAACATAGGTTTTTAAGGTTCTGCGACGTCAGATGCGACGTCAGATGCGACGTCAGATGCGACGTCAGATGCGACGTAGGGGCTTACGTCGCTATGTGCGACGTTCGCAATCTAATGCGACGTTGTGTCCTGCGTCGCAATGTGCGACGTAGAATTTGATGGCGACGTAGGGGCTTACGTCGCATTATGCGACGTCGGGATGTTTTTGCGACGTTGGCTGCGACGTCGGCTGCGACGTCGCAGCACTGTTTTTGGTCCCTGCGACGTAGCGGACTGTTCGCCGGAGTTTGAGTCGGAAACGAGTTTTCCGGCTCCCGTTGAGTCCGATTCTTTTACCCAACCCATATTTAAGTATTTTACGCTTATCTAAACCGCAAACAAGCAAAATAACAAAGTTTTGAGAGATTTCGAGAATTGTCGGAAACTTACAAATCCGCGCGAGGAGAATCCGAAAAGATAGGATTGTAGATCGTTGCGTGGTGATCGTTTTTCCCTAAAGGAGCTTCGAGATTGGAGGTCGTTTGACGGTGGTTTTTGGCGGATTATGGTGGTGGTGGTGTGGTGTTAGAGAGAGAGATGAGAGAAAAGTTAGAGAAGAGAGAGAAAGTGAAATGTGGTGAATGAGAAAGAATGAGGAGGGATTTGGGTTTTTATTTGAACTCAGATCCCTGACTCGTGTACTGTGGTCTCCAACCACAGTACAAAATGTCCGTGATTTTATACCTGATTAAAATGTAGATTTATTACTTTAACTCTATAATTTGGTTATGTTATTTTGTAAGTATTTTTAATAAAGATATTTCACTTGAACTATAAAATGTAATTATTCAAAGTTTAAAATCGGCGCGAAATTTGACTTTTTGACCGGGTGTTACACAAACGATCTAGGGTTTCATCAATCCTCAAACTGAACCCTAACACGTCTATTTATACATTTCGTTTACCATCTTGGCGACAATAGCCAGTTGCTAGCGACACTAGTCAAGTGTCGCCATAGTGACACTGGCTAAGTGTCACCCTTTACACTAGGTAAAATCAGAATACCAAAAACCTAACAAAACTTATACAGACTCGATGACCAACTGACTGACAACTAACATGTACCAACAAATTCCCCCGTGTCAGCAGCTTGGCCTTCAAAAATCTTCATTCAATCCAGTCTGCCAGGAACTTACCGCCAGCATGTATTCCATTTTCTAAGCACACTTTAACGGCTTTCTGAAACTTGCCCGCCTCTGTCTTGAATCTCGGATTAACTGCAATCTTGTTGTTGTGAAGAACTTCAAGATCAGTTTTTGAGAGATTTATCAAACTCATGGGATCGTACACACGTAATTCATTAACTTTCAGCGTCAATAACTCCCAAGCATCATCCGTTTCAAGTTCAGTCTCAGGAATATATCTAATGATCGCCTCGGCCGTTATCTCATCAAATTGCCAATATCTAAACCGTTGGAGGAAGTTTAGTGGCAGTTTCTCCAGAGGAATCTTCGTCAAAGATTTGGGAGAACGGTAAATAACCTTAACAAACGGTGTTCGCGATACTGGATCAATTCTATTACGGTGGATGTATCGCTTTCCCGGATTTGGCTTAAAAAACTACTTGCTGTTCACTTCTTTTCTCAGGATCTTCTATACTCTATTTCCCAGCTCATTATCGGTATTATTGATAATATTGAGTTGAGCTAGATGAAGCAATTCACAGTAAGGAAGAGTACTTAACGATTTGAAGCTAGTGATAAAGTATTGCATCCCATATCTTCTCTTTATCACGATCTTTTTGAGATCAGGATCGTACTTCCAGCTCAGAATCCAACCCTTGTATTTTCCTTTAACCTTATAGAATCTGCAAGCTTTTGCAGTCTTTGTTTTTGGCTTAGCAGAACTAGAAGAAGACGAAGGTATCTTTGTAGCAGTTGACTCAGCAGTTGATTTCTCCAATTCTTCATCATCCTCAAAATCAGATATTTCCTCTCCCATGTGAACCTCATCACTAGCTGTATAATCATCATTTTCCATTTCCTGTTCAACCTCAACGTCTGGATCGTCGGATGCAAGTTCTTCTTCAACATTTTGTGTACCCTGCTCTTCTTCATTTATCAAACTTTGCAGAAATTCCATATTGACATCAAAATAATCAACGTTCAGTGGTTCTGGTTGCCCTGGAACAGAAGACGCAGGAATATAATCCAAAGTAATATTTTCGTTGACATTTGAATCAGTTACATTTTCTTTTACATGATTTTCTAATTCAGGAACCCTGGTGGTGGTTTCTTGTTCTAACTCCCCCGAAACACCAGCCAGGGATTCCAACTCTAAGACCCGGCGTTCCAAAACGTTAGCTCTAGCAGCCTGCTTCTCCAATTCTGTAATCCTGGAAGCTTGAGCTTGAATGACAGCACCCTGATCATAAACTTAAGCTTCAAGGGTGGTAAAAGCTTCTATTATCTACTGCATGAAATCAGAAGAAAGTTCAGAAGACACAGGAGCAGCCAGATCGAGCAACAGGCTCATTGATATGTATGGTTGAGCGGTTGCGTTTAGTTGGCGGAGACGGTGGCTCGTAATCTGAATCAGTATCCTCGCGAGCCCTTTTTTCTTTTCCTCCATTTGCAGGAACATGAACCCGGCCGCCGCGAATACCTCATTGAATACGTCGGTAACGATCAGGGTTTTGACGACGTATCATTTCCATCTGTGATGGATGAGGAACTACACAATCAGAGTCACTAGGTGTCTCACCTCCATCATGTGGTGGTCGATGAACATGATCAGAAGACGAGGAGCTTTCAACTTCCTCCATGTTCTCCTGATTTGTTGCGTCCTGATTAACCTGAATCATAAAGTCCGGATTTTCATGTTCAAAAACATCAAACATATCGATATCAATCAAATCATCAACTGTTTGTTCATTCATCTGAACCTGTATATCAACTAATTGTTCCTGAGCAGGAACAACAGGATCAGCGTAACCGTCATTTGGAGGCGGTACGTAGTGTTCATCAATGATATGACCGAATAATGGAACATCCGGTATCGGCGGATGGCCACGAGGTATACTGGCAGAATCACCAAAGATACGTAGAAGCATTGGTGTCGGACGTAATAACGAGGGCACGTCCGGTGGGATCCCCAGATTCAGGGAATTGAGAATGAGTTGAATGAATCTTGGATACATAAACCACATATCTTCACCGCTTTGAATATTATCGATCATGTTGTTGAATACGGCTTGTTGTAAATAAGAGCCAACATAAGCAAAGCAGTTGCATGACTCAAGCCGTCGAAACCCGCCTTACGCGGTGATAAGCAAACGATGACAATGTGAGCAAGATATCTCCAAAGCTAGCTCAAGTATTGCTTCCTATGCTGACCAGTAGGAATTCCTAGATAACCAATACGCATCATCGCACCTCCAATGAAATCATTACCGAATTGTGTCGGCATATCAGGTGCATCGGCAAACTGCAGAACCTGACGAATTGTATCTTCAGTAATAATGATATTTTGATCCAAGACAGTGGTCACAATTCGTCGGACACCTTCCTCTGTCTGTACGGCCGCATTTTCCCAGAATGGCTGTATCCGATTGAGAAAAACCGGAGTAAAAGCGGTAATAGCAAAATGGATACGCGAGCGTCTAAGAAAGTTAATCATCGGATGAAACGGAATAGACCGCTCGTGTGTATCCTCCAAAAAGGCGACTATATTGTGTCGAGTCTGCGTGCGACCAGCGTTTACTGCTAAATCTGCCATTGGGAACTGAAACAAGCAATAACGTTATAGAAAAATATTCAAACATCCCTTGAAAAACTCAGAAATCAACCAAGTCTTGGATGGAGACACTTTTCGAGTGTCGCTATAATCAACAGCGGCACTTAACGAGTGTCACTAGAGTATACTTGGAAATAAAACTGAGAAAACTAGCGGCACTCGAGTGAGTGTCGCTAGCGGCACTCGAGTGAGTGTCGCTAGCGACACTCACCGAGTGCCGCTATCTATTACTTGGCTGATATTACAAGATACGATGGCGACACTAGGCTAGTGTCGCAAAATGAACACACCAGCAGATGTTCATCGTGCCCAGATCACACGAGGAGCCAAATTTGGGGCTTTTACGTTCTAACCTAACCAACGTGTGCGGAATACATGTAGGTATACTAATCAACTAATTATAACATGCAATTTTAACAATCAATGCACTAATTAATCGATTCCCGTTTGAAACCCTAACCCGTACGTATATATACAAATTAAACAACAAATACTCGGTGAAATTAGTGGAAACGCACACCAAAATGTGCGGAAACGTGAGTAGAACAAGTGACAAACAACGGACTACTCAGAAAAGCAGTCGAGAGCACAAATCAAACGCGAAAACCTTCGGAATTCAAGTGTCGCTAGATCGAGAGCGAGTGTCGCCAAAATCAACCGAGTGTCGCTATGGTTATTTGAAGGGTGTAAACGTGAAGTGCCGCTATGAGGCAGTATTTATACCATAACCCTAATGGCGACATTTGATGGCGGCACTTTTTGCGTTATTACTGGGCAAGTGTCGCCATTTGACACGAAATTTTTTTTTAAAAAGAATTTCAAACTTTTAAAAACGTTTGCGAATTGATCTCGGTACATGATTTGAAGGATATGTGACTTGGAGAAGATAAAATAAAATAAGAAACAAAAATCTTTTTGTAGTTTTCTTTAATAACGCAAAAAGTAAAATAACTTAAATAAATAAACAAACCAAGCACAATTTTTTTTTTAAATCCAAAAGCACACAAAGCAGTTAATATACAAAATAAAACTACCAAGCCACAAATCACTTATGACTGGGATTTTTTCTTCATCCCAATCATTGACACTAACTCATCAAATCGAGACCTCGAAAAAGCTTTTGTGAAAATATCGGCATTTTGTGCAGAGGTGTCTATGTGAATTAAGTCTATTAAGTATTTTTCAAAGCAATCCCGTATGAAATAAAAACGTATTTCAATATGCTTTGTTTTAGAGTGTTGCACGGGATTGCGGGTGATTGAGATAGCGGTAGTGTTATCAATGTGAATAGGAGTAAGAGTTAGAAGGAACCCGTAATCTCTCATTTGGTGCTGAATCCAAAGAACTTGAGAACAACAACTGGCGGCAGCGATGTATTTGGCATCCGCTGTTAAAGTAGAAACCGTTGTTTGCTTCTTACACTGCCATGAGACTAACCGATTGCCCAAAAACTGACATCCACCAGTTGTTGACTTTTTATCCACACTGCAACCACCATAATCTGAATCCGAGTAAGCGGTTAGAGCGAAGTTATCCTCGTTAGAGTACCATAATCCAAGAGATGGTTTAAACTTCAGATAACTAAAGATTCGTTTGACCGCTTTCTCATGAGAAACTTTAGGCTTCGCTTGAAACCTTGAGCAGACAGACACATCAAACATGATATCGGGCCTTGAGGCAGTCAGGTACATCAGCGAACCTATCATTAAACGATAGTCGTGAAGATTCACATCGTCTTCATCTTCAGCATGACCAAGTTTATGATTCGTGTCTATTGGAGTTCCGAAGGTTTTACAGTTGAGCAGGTTGTATTTTGTCAAAATGTCGTTCACATACTTAGTCTGATGAATGAAGATACCATCACCAGATTGCTCAACTTGTAATCCTAGGAAGAAAGTAAGCTCCCCCATCGCATTCATCTCAAACATGTCCTTCATAATACCCTCAAATTCTTTGCAGAGAGCCTCATTTGTTGACCCAAATATAATGTCATCCACGTACACTTGTACAAGTAGCAAATCCTTTCCAGACTTTTTAACAAAGAGTGTACCGTCAATACAGCCTCATGTAAAACCATTTTCGAGCATATATGTTGACAGTGTTTCATACCACTTTCGCGGAGCCTGATGAAGACCATACAAGGCTTTGTCCAACTTGTAGACATAGTCAGGATGTTTTGGGTCTTCAAAGCCAGGCGGCTTACAGACATACACATCTTCTTGAAGCTTTCCATACAAAAACGCCGTTTCACATCCAGTTAAAAAACGCGAAATCCCTTATATGAAGCATATGCCAAAAATATATGAATAGACTCCAGACGAGCTACTGGTGCGAATACTTCATCATAATCTAATCCCTCAATCTGCTTGAATCCTTTAACAACCAGTCGTGCTTTATTCTTCATGACCACACCACGATCATCCTTCTTTACATTGAATACCCATCGAGTTCCAATAGGATAAGCATCCTTCGGTGCTTTAACTAGCTTCCGAACTTGTAACTTTTCGAATTGCTGAAGCTCATCCTGCATTGCATTAATCCAATGACCATCCTTTAATGCTTTAGTAATATTCTTCGGTTCCACTTGAGATAGATAACATGAATCTATCCTGGCTACAAGACTAATCATCTGCTGAGTTGAAGTTTCTTTCACTTGACTTCGTGTTTGAATACTACCATTTAGATCACCAATAATGTTTTCAACCGGGTGATCCCTATGCACACAAGTCACTGGAATTGCGTCCGGCACAAGGGCCAAATCCAAATTATTGAGATCTCCCTCAGTTTCAGTAGCATCTGCGTTCTCAAGAATAATAGCAGTCTCAGTTAAAGTTAGATTCTTTGCAGTCTCTTTATCTTCCTTTTCATTTGTGAAAAATTGAGAATATTCCATTTCATCTTCATCTTCATCGCCCGGTTCCTCTAAAGGAGGCATATTCGGATCAAAAGGAAGCTCCGCTGTGTAAATTGTTCTAGAAGTTGAAGGAGCATCCGAAGATGGTTTAGAGAGAGGTGGTACAGTTGTTGTTGTTGGAGTAGGAGTGGGTGTAGTTGTAGGAATGGTAGGGGATGTAGTTGTGGGAGTGGTGGCGGGAACAGGTGTTGGAGTGGGTGTAGGCTATGGAACAGGTGAAGGAGTAGGAGTATCATGTGAAAGATCAACTCCATGAAGTAACGTGACCACTTCATCAATCTCATCTACATTTGGCATATTAAAGGAATCGAAGAGATCATTATACTTGAAGAACCAATCCGGTCCAGTTCCTTGAGGAGGATCAATATAACGTAAGCATTTAACTTCAAAATGCTCCTCGATTTTGCCCATTGATTTGTTATAGACTCTTTTGTTTGGAGAGTTAACAGAATATCCAAGAAAAACTCCCTCAGTAGCCTTGTCACTAAACTTAGAGACTTTATCCTTCGTGATCATTATCATACACGGACATCCAAAAGGTTCCAGAAACTGCAGATTTGGTTTACGGTTATTAAACAACTCATAACAAGTCTTATTCTGTTTCTTAACCGTAAGGACCCAGTTCAGAACATAACATGCTATGCTAACCGCCTCAGCCCAGAAAATGATGGGTAATTTAGAGTCAGATAGCATGGTTCTTGTTGTCTCAATGATAGTTCTGTTCTTTCTTTCTGCAACTCCATTCTGTTGTAGAGTTCTTGGTGCAATGAATTGATGATCAATGCCTTTATTCAAATAGTACATCTCAAGAGTATTGTTCTTGAACTCAGTCCCATTATCACTACGCAGTCGCTTGATATTCAAATTGCACAGATTGGCCAACTTATCAAATAGATAAACCAGAATATCAAGAGTTTGATCCTTAGTAGAAAGAAAATAAACCCAAGAAAATCTTGAGTAATCGTCTGTAACAACCAAACAATAGGAACTCCCACCTATACTCTTTGTAGACACTGGACCGAACAAATCCATGTGCAGCACTTCCAACGGAGCAGCAATCGAATTCACCACTTTTGACTTATGGGACTTTTTGTGTATCTTCCCTTTTTGACAGGAAATACAATCATCCTTCAAAGCAAATGATTGCTTCGGAGCTCCATTCACCAGATCATTCTTTATCAGAAAATTCATTTTGCGGAAGTGAATGTATCCCATACGTCTGTGCCAAAGAAGTGATTCCTTTTCCGAAGCCTTAGAGAGAAGACATGTAATCTCATTCGTTGACTCAACCGTTCGCATATCCAGAATATAAGTGTCATTCTTTCTCGGTGCTCGCATCAGTACCCATTCTTCTAGAATAACAAACCCAGGCTTCAATATTACACACTCGGTATCCATGAAAGCTGCGGTGTACTTCTTATCGCAGACCTGTGACACACTTAGCAAGTTATGCTGAAGTTGTTCCACGTAATTCACCTTTACGAAACTTACATTTCCGTTTGTAAGCGTTCCCTGACCATAAATGATTCCACCGGTATCTCCCGCAAATGCAACATATCCCCCATTAATAGGCTTAACATCAGTCAATAGGGACACATTGCCAGTCATGTATCGCGAGCAGTCACTATCTAAATACCATTGACTTTCTTTTACAAGTTCAGACTGCTGTAACACAACATCAAACAAACTAATTAGTTAGTAACGGAGACCCAAGCCTTTACAGACTTAGGTCGTCCGTGGTCATCAACAATAAGCACATCAGATAGAATTTTATTTCTAAACAAATCATAATTATCTCCTGATGTGTTATTGTTGACGACTGAAGAGTCAACAATGGACTCTATTGGTTTCCAAATCTTAGAAGATTCAGAAGTTTGCTTAACAGTAATGTTGGGTGCTGGTTTAGGCAGAGGATTCTGCACAACATTACTTTGCTTTACAACAAGTTTGAGAGATGTGGAGGTACACCTAGAAGATGGATTTGAGAAAGAATTTCTATAAAATGAATTTCTAGGCATATTTCTCCTAAAACACTGATGTGAAAGTTTGGGACAATCACGAATCAAATGCCCTTGTCTTTTGCTGTAAAAACAAGAACGTTGCTCAACATATGGTTGAGGTGGAGGACGAACTGATTCAGGTCTAAAAGATGAAGCATTAACTGAGCATGCACATTTGTGTGTACATGTTGAATTAGATGCTTGTGTAGGTGAAGAAGTTGAAGTTGAAGGTTTGTCATTTAGAGGTTTTTCAACAATCTTTTCTTTCTTCAATATTTTCACATTTGACTGTGAAAGTATTGGAGATTTTTCTTTAGAAACCTTACTTTTACCCTTTTGTTTATGATCCTTTGCATGTTCATTTGTAACAATATAATTTTCAGGCTTTACTTCAACTTTTTCAAACTTCTTATATTCCTGATCAGTCACATCTTCTACTTCAACTACCTCCTCAACACTAACCGGAGGTTTACTAACAGTCTTAACAAACGGCTTCATAACGGGTTTCTCTGTATTGTATGAAGCATCATCATCAGTACTGTTAACAGCTTCTTTAACAGATTTTGTGTCTACTTTGGATGCAAAAGTAGGCACAAAGTCTTTAATGTCATCCTTAACAGGCATCTGACAGTAATCACTTGGAGGGGGAACCTGGTGATATCCAAGTCCAGCCTTACTCTTTGTCTCTGTTCGTTGCTTGTTTAGGATCTCAGTTAAGACAACAGAGGATGTTTAAAAATATGAGAACTTTCTATTTAAATCAACAACTTCGGCCTGAGATTCCGCAAGCTCCTTATTTAATAAAGCAATCTCTTTTAAATAACTATCAATGGCATCTTGCTGACTAAATTTCTTTGCTTTTAAGCCTTGTGTATTGGACAAAGAAACTTCAAGTTTCTTATCAAAAAGAGTTTCATTATGTTTCAAAACTTTATTGGCCTCCATTAATTTATCAAGATCAGTTCTTAATCTTTCATTATCCTCCTTTAGTCTATTAATAGAACCTGTCAATTTAATGCAAGATAAACAAGAGAATGGTTCGGCATCAACCTCATGAGTAATATGAGCCATGAGAGCAAGGTGATGTAGATTTGCTTGCGCCGTCCAATCAGTGGATGAAGGTTCAAAGACAACCAATGCATCCGCAGTGGTGGTTGTCTTCTCTTTCTCTTGTTGTTTGGGAGGAGATGGTTTGGTTAGACCAGATAGTGGTTGCTTGGGTTTTTCACATTCTCTAGCAAAGTGCCCATAATTCTGACAGTTGTAACATCTCACTTTACTCTTATCAAAACCAAACCCAGATTTCCCGTCTCCTTCCAGTTTCTTGCGCCCAGTACGCTGCAAGAAATTCTTTGCCCTTCTTGTGAGCATCGCAAAGTTCCAGGTTAAGTCCATCTGTTCCAGATCATCCTCATCGATCTGAGCGTAGTCTTCTTGAGTCAATGCAAGAGTGTTGCTTTGCTGCGTCAATAAAATCTTGTATGAGCTCAGAAAAGCTGAATAAATTGCAGCATGCTCTTCAATTTCTGGTGAGGTGATAGCTTGAGCTTGTGGTTGAGATTGAGCCCCACTGGGTGTGCCATGGGAAGTGTAAGTGGAAAAACCAGTGCATCCACTCCCAAAGCCGGTGTAGGAAGATGTAGAACTTCCATCAGAGAGAAAGGCCATTCCTCCATAGGATTGACCTGCATTTACTTTCCCTCCATACAAGCTAGGATCCTGAACAAACCCTCCTGACTTACATTCCTTCTTCTTCAACCCCATAGCATGAGCTTGAAGTATACCAACTAAGTCATCTAGTCGCATGGCTTCTAGCTCTGGATCTTCCTTCAAGAATTGTACTTTGATCTCCCATGCTTTTGGTAATGCATCCAAAAGCTTTTTGTTTATTTCAAGTTCAGTGAACTTGTAACCACCCTCAGTAAGCTCACTCACTAGTTGTGAGTATCTTGTAAACAGACCAGCATCAGCTCATTTCGAAGTAGGTCAAAAAGGTCATACTCCTTCTTAATCAATTCCAACTTACTCTGTTTGTACTTCTCATTCCCTCCACACCTAGTTTCAATCGCTTTCCAGAGATCGTAGGTAATTTCATGATGTTTGAACAATCGTAAGACTTCCTATGGCAAGCACATACAGATTGTAGAATGCGCTTTGCATTCTAAATCATAGTCTTTTCATTCCTTTGGAGTCATACTCTTTATAGTTTTAGGCGGTGGAACTCCTCTATAATTACCCTCAGCTGCGGGTGTTTCATACCGTTCCAAAATAGGATTTCACAACTCAGGAGCATGAAAGTTCAAGTATTGCTCAAGCGAGATCTCTAGTAAGCGTAATCACTATTGGCATGAAACATAGGAGGTTTACTACTGCTACCGACATCGTAGTTATGTTTTAACATTGCAGTAATATTTTGAATATTCTCTCTTTCTTGAGCCATTTCGTTACCTGCAAATCAAACACAATCTAGAACGAAAATATGTTAAAAGTATGTTTGGCGACACTAATTAAGTGTCGCTAAGAGACGGCGACACTAAGGTGAGTGTCGCTAGGTAACCGTTGCAAATAACCAAGTTCAATGAGAGGCGACACTGAGTAAGTGTCGCTAAAGTATGGCGACACTGAGATAAGTGTCGCTAGTCAATACTTGGTTAAATTTCAAGTTACAAAATAAATACCGCTATCGAATGTCGCTGAAAAGTGTCGCTACTGAGTGTCGCTATAAACCTACAAGCGACACTAAAGGCAGTGTCGCTATGTCGCGGCTGGAAACCCAAAAACCCTAAAACCGAAAAATATGAAACCCTAACGATACCCAAAAGCTCCAATCGACTAAAACCTGCAAAGACAAGTTAGTAAGTACGTTTTTGAAGCTATTGATCCCAGAAACACGATTGAAACCCGCAAGATCTTCGTGATTAAACCGAAAATTCTTCGTTACACGATCCGAAACCGTCGAATCCTTGATTCACGGCTCTGATACCAATTTGTTAGTCCTTTACTCAGAATCTATCGGACCGCAACTAGATTAAACGAATATGGAACGAATAATCAAGTAAACTAAATCACACAAACACACGAATCTCTATAAGCTTTTCTTGTATTAATGATTTGAACGTGTAGAATATTGCTTACAGATATCACAAACGATCTAGGGTTTCGTCAACCCTCAAACTGAACCCTAACACATCTATTTATACATTTCGTTTACCACCTTGGCGACACTAGCCAGTTGCTAGCGACACTAGTCAAGTGTCGCCATAGCGACAATGGCTAAGTGTCGCCCTTTACACTAGGTAAAATCAGAATACCAAAAACCTAACAAAACTTATACAGACTCGATGACCAACTACTGACAACTAACATGTACCAACATAATCGACTACAAGAATTAACCTTCTCAGTCACACAAAGACTTACAGAGAATTTTAATCAGAAAATATATATATATATATATATATATATATATATATATATATATATATATATATATATATATATATATATATATATAGTTGTCTCTAGATAATATTATTCAGAAAAACATATACAAAACCAAAGTAGCAAGGAATGAATTCTAAAGTAAAATTAGGTATATATGATTCAAACCATATCAATTCCCTTGTTGGCTGTGCAAGCTTTACGTTCTTATAAAGTTGAAAGTTGGCACCTGAAAATGCACAAATAATGATTCTAAGAAACTTGACCAAATAACACAAATAATACAAATCTCTTTCTTTTCCCTTTCACCAATCAAACCAACATATGTTCAATTGAAGTAGCTTTAGCTTTCCCATTTATAAATTGTTTTAGTATCCTTTTCAAGAACTTGATAGGATGAAACAAAGTTGGGGAACATATTGAATCTTTTCTCAATGACTTTGGTAAGAGAATACCTCACTTTTCTGCCCTACAAATCTTTGGGAACAAGAGAGTGAAAGATCCATGCCTAAACCGTCATAACAAATCAGCACTTTTGTTTTAATCATTGTCCTCTTAACTTATTAAAATCCTATAATTATTTGAATTATACTTTTGCCATTTAACATTTTCACGTATTTAGTAAAGTGGCCGATTAGGATGGGCATAGTTCAAGTGTTACCGTTGTGTGACCGACAAGTTAGGGGTTTGAGTCCGTGTTTCAGTACATGTGGGTGATTTGTGGACAGATGATTGGCAAGGTGTTGATACTCCTAACGAATGAGGCGGACGTGTACCATTGAAATATGATACGGAGGTCAGGGGTACCATCGCTCCAAATTAACCATTTTTTGTATCTAGTAAAATGGAATATCTATGGTCAAGTTGTACTTCTTTTGCCCACCGTTACGCAATTTTATTTTGTTTAGAGATGTCAAAGTGACATACCTTAAGCTCTCAAAGAAAACTGTGAGTTTACATAATAAGTTCAAAGTATATATCATGAAACGAAATGATAACGACAATTAATCCATAAAGACAAATTCAATTAATTAAATGCAAACATTAAATATATATGTTGAATGTAATTTTGAAATAACCCTAATAGATAAAGTGAAAAAAAGTTTTTCGTGTTCAAGTTATTCCGGGAAAGCAAACATTTTATTCAGATGTACATGATTTAATAGGGTTATCTCCGTAACCGTTTCTAATACTTTCTCTGACCACCCCAAGATGTGAAGGTAGTAAAGTTTCGACAATAGCTTTAAGAACATTTAGGGTATTAAGTTTTTCAATTTTATGTGTATCATTAAAAGGGTTGAACGACACTCACCAAGAGAAAGATGGATAAAGGTATAATACAGAAGTATATAATAAAGAAATTTTTAGTTGATTGCTCGTATAAAGTCATAGCGCATCAAATAGATCTTGTTGCGTTTCAACTATTCATTATGTTCCTCCATTCTTCATTCACAATTCTTGAATATCACAATCATACATGAGGGGTTAAAAAGATAATAATACTAATTCATCACTTTCAGGGTCAATAATTTTAAATATCACTGATTACTTTTAAAATCTATTTTTTTAGCGTAATTTTAGATTTCCTGGAGTCAGTTGCGTCATTTGCCCTTCTTCTCGATCCGCCCCTATCTCCATGGACCATTTTCATTAAGTTCAATTAATCGAATGTCCATGACAAAGAAATACTCCATGACAGATTTGGAACGAAAATGCTCTAATTCTCATGTAAAAAAAGAAGAATCAATCAATCAATTATACAAGCTTTTGTGCTTTCCTGTAAAGTTTAATTCTAATTCTAATTCCAAGGGATGAAAATATAAAAGTTGACATGACGTTCGTAGACCAACACACAAAAAAGATAAAATGAAACCCCACAAATGGTTGAAAACAATGCGCAGGCATAAATGATCGAAATCAAATAATCTCATATAATTGTCACATTATTAAAAAAATTAATAATAAAAATGTTTGTTGCATTGTTCTGTAAAGCAATATTTATTTTAGATTATATGTTACAAAATAGTGACTTTTGACCGTATGCAATTATAAATGTAGAAAAAGCATCAAGGAAGTACATGATTTTTGTAAAGTATGGAAGTATCAATAGGAGTGTGTCATGTGTACAAAGAGAATACCCACATGTAAAAAACAAATTTACCCCCTAACTTGAATATCTCACAAACGACAAATCGAAAAATTGCACCATTAGATTCAGCATTTAATCCTCTTCGATTTGCCGTCCATTAAGACATACTTTCGACGAATTTTTTTTTTTCACGTTTTTTTGGTGGGTTTTACTAATTGCTAACACATGTGTTAATATTTGGTTAAACATTTAATTTAAGTATAGGGTTTAGGGATTAGGGTTTAGGGATTAGGGTTTAGGAATTAGTAGGGTTTAGGGTTTAGTAGGGTTTAGGGTTTATTAGGGTTTAGGGTTTAGTAAGATTTAGGATTTAGAGTTGTATAAAGCGTTTAGGGTTTAGGGGTTGGGGTTTAGGGGTTAGGGTTTAGGGTTTAGGGTTTGGGTTTTGGGGTTTCTCCCGAAACCCCAAAACCCAAACCCTAAACCCTAAACCCTAACCCCAACCCCTAAACTCTAAACGCAACACTTTAACACATGTGTTAGTAAATTGTAAAACCCACCAAAAAACGTGGAAAAAAAAATTTCGTCGAAAGTATGTCTTAATGGACGGCAAATCGAAGAGGATCAAACGCTGAATCTAATGGTGCAATTTTCATAATTTTTCGATTTGTCGTTTGTGAGATATTTAAGTTAGGGGGTAAACAGGTTTTGTATTCTCTTTGTACACATGGCACCCTCCCATTGATACTTCAATTCTTTCTAAAATTCTTCTACTCTCATGATCCCTTCTCTATAAATGTAATTACATAATAATTTATCTTATTATGAGGGCCGAGTTAGAAATTTTTTATCGAGGGAACGAAATTAGCAGATAAATATGTAATAAACTTATCTATATTCATGTATAATGCATTTCAAAGTTTTTTTTTTAAGATAGATTTTACTATTTTACCCTTAACATTACTATTGAAATTTAAAATATCTATATGAAATTACTAATATACCCCTAAATATATTAAATGTAATTAATAGTATAATTATTAAAAATTAAAGTAACTAACATATAACATATGACATTAAATATTAATTAATTAATTCTACTAATTAATTAATTCTTTTCTATGTCTACTACTATAAAATATTAAGCAATTTAAGTTTTTTTTTTAAGGGAAATTACTATTTACCCTTGAAGTTTATGTTCTTTGAAAAACCTATTTGAAATTTCTAGGGTTAATTACCTAAAAAAATAAATACTCGCACACACATCAACCACGAATAAATACAATAATCAACAAATATTTACAAAGTGATAACATTTACTGAAAATTTAATTAAATTTGACAGTTTATAACTTAACATTCATTGTGATGAATACTAAGTTATAACATCAATTGTTAAATGTTGTAATTTAATTTTGATTGTTATAACTTAACATGCATATCGTTGAAGATTAATTTATACCATTTATAGATTAATATTAAGTGCTAACATTCACTGATAAATGTTATAATTTAATATTGGTTGTTTTCATAGATGAATATCAACTAATAATATTCATTCGGAACAATATTAAGTGATAATATTTATCGATAAATTTCATTAAAACAAGTTGACTTAACACTAGGTGACTTGCATTAAGATCTTGTCTACGTGGATAAACAACTGAACACAAATATTACAATCAAAGTGAGCCCAATACAATATCAACAAGTATTCATACAACCTACAAACAACAATTCAAACTAAAAGTTTACATACGTACGGATACTGATTTAGACAGTCATTCTATAACTATAGAAGGATACATATTAGATCAAATACTCATCCGGTTTCTCATGTTCGTTTTCTGACTCCGCTTGGTTGATCACTTGATCGTAAAACCATTAGCACATATACCATCGCTTATATGGATTTTAACGGACTCTCTTTTTTCTTGTTCTCCAACTTCAACGTACCCTATAACATGTGATCAAAATAAAAACAAGAAACATTGAAAAACAATAAAACATCGAACAAAAACAAAACATGCTATGTTCCTCAACACAATCAAGTGACTACAAAGTTAGTCCAAAAATTGGAATACAATATAAATATTAACTGTTGGTATTTCTGACTCCTCTAAGAAATCAAAAGGTACTTTATTCACTCAAAAACTTGAGGGCTAATCTAAAAAGTCCCTCGGTTCCCCATTTACCACATCACTCATTTATCCTATCGTGACATAAAAATACCAAAATATAGTATTCATCTTGCAACACTGATATTCATTATTGTTTATTGGAGAAGGATCAGTCATGGTAACATTGGTACAGATGATGAACGAATCTGTAAGTAAGTAATCCAAAACATTTCAAGAACACCAAACAAATGATTACTTTGCACAATGCAATAACCAGTAAGTAGCATTTTCACTTGATATCAATTCAACATGTTGATGAGAACATACAGAGTATCATTTTGAGCAAGTAAATCAAAGTGTATCTTAAAAACTCATCAAGAAATCATAAAATTGCCTTATTGCATGCAACTATTTATATGATCAGGATCCTTTTGGTTTTGAGGTCTAAGAACTTAGATTATAAAAGTCGAAATTGACATGGATTCTCAGTCAAAATGAATATCAGTGTTACATAAAAAGTGGTAGGTGTAATCGTGGCATTGACCTTTTACTTTTTAGATCAAAAACACTAATCTATGTCATAAATAAGCATAGGTACACTCTGATTTCTAAATCCACAAACTATTAAAAAAAATGAGATATAAAGAATCAAATATTCCTAACAAACATACAAAAATATGTAAAAATATAAATGAGAAGTAGGGGAAACCTTGAGTGTTGCGAGTTGCGACCATGGTTAAGAAGGATCAAGAGTGAAGCACACTTTTGGATAAGCAGTGAAGCGTTTACTATACGTCACACGCTGTTAATTTTCATGATTAGTGGCCATCGAAAAACTAAAGAATGTTAATCAAAATACACTATATAAAAAGATTGAGTATCCATCACTGCATTTACCTGTGAACACCTAACATACCTGCGTTGACTCAGGCTGCCCATTTAGCACCTCAAGTATACTTGTAGAAATAGAATAGTTTGTAAATAAAGTGGGTGACTATATTATACACAATTGATTATTCACATGAGCATCGTATATACATGTATACTAAGGTTTCCATAATGAAACAAAATCAGTAAAAAAATCTGTTAACTATATGCCCTTCTCGATATTGAATATTAAGTGAGCATTAAAATTCCAAGACATAACCTTTCTGAGCATTATAAATACGATACTCAAAATCCGAGTCTTCTTCGCTAATAATCAGATCTTCATCCTCTTTTACATAAATTTAAGCTCCATAATTATCTGAAATCCTCATACCATCCATTATTTGCCTATTATTACCTCCATTTGCTTCAATTAATCTCTTCTACCAATAGCAAATAACATCACAAACAAATTTTCACCAATCTAGCATTCATAATTAATCATCTACTTGTCGTTAAAAATATATATATATTCATCATGTAACACTAGATTCGTCAATTTATCGTACATCATCTAAGCAACTATACTTTCTTATTCTATCCTGGACAACATTCATTAGCAGTTCCCAAAATCTACGATTACAAACCGAATATTCTAACCGTATAACAATTGTATTCATCATTTTAAAGTAGATATTGTGTTTATTCATCACTAGGCAATAATAAATCAAGGAAAAACAATTTTTAGATGTATAATCAATTTGAAATTTACGTATAAAAGTTCATCTACCAATATCAACTTTACTTGAGTGTTGTTGAATATTCATAGAAGTATTTTTTGTCATCGATTTCATCATTTACTTTAATATTCCGGTTTATGTTTTGCTCCTGATTTTCGTTCTCTTCTTTTTCTAGCAATTAATTTCCCCATACTTCAATACCTAGGTGTTATATGATTCAACAACAATAAATCTCGAATAACCAAGTTATTAAGTTGAAATTAAAATTAAAACAAGTTACAAAGAAGATTCAATTTGTGTTTTTCTTACCCCTTTGTTCTTCAACCAGCTTCAATTTTTTTGATATCTTCTCGGTTCTTCATTCAATCAGATGAAATCGATTCTTGAAGTATTATATCGGTTCAATCGAGTGATTTTTGATAAATTTCACACTATAATTGTTGACGAATTCATGTTTCTGATGAGATAAGATTTTATGCCCTAATTTTGTTGGTGAAAGTACATTATGTTCTCCCAAATTCCTTTTTCTACTGTGTTTTATTTAACAAAGCAAAATTCAGTGCAATTATTAAATGACAAATATGCCCCTCCGTGTTTTTTTTAAATGAGGCTGATCTAAGGGCCCATAATCACTTCCCCCTTCCCTAAAATCTTTGCTTCCCCATTGATCCCACCCCTATATATATATATATATATATATATATATATATATAGGTTTTGGTTCAAATAAAAAGAAGCTTAACGTAAAAAGGGGTAAGAAGCCATGATATAGTGACACATGTCCCTTACAAATAGCATTCAATTATATTAAATGAAGATATAATCATGTATCAAACTACTTTGTATCAAAATCATGATGTATCAAACTACAATCGAATATGTATCCTTTTTTAAGGTTTATCGAGAATATGTATCATTCTTTAAATGAAATTGTATCAACTTGGCGAACTATGTTTGTACAAGTTTAATATACGTTTCTTCATTTTGTATTGATCCACATAAACCATTTTCTTTAAAGCAAATATGAAATATAACATTGTTTTTTATCCTTTTTACTTTAAATGTCTTTTTACTTACGCATTTTTTTAACATTTTTTAAAAAGGGTAACAAAGGTTATTTTGTTCCTTTTAGAAATATCATATCTCAGTGTATCGTCATATAAGTTCTAATTTTAATTTAATACTTTATATGTATAACACCCCTCATTTATAATAGTTTAAATTTAGTAAATCGGAAGCGTAAGTCCAAATAACTAGTGATAGTTTACACCATTTTATCACATATAAAACTCAACCTTTTAAAAAACAGAACTTCTCGACATAGGTGTTATATAAAAACATTATTTTATACAATTCCACTATCAGAGTATTGCCTCGTGGTCAAACATTCCTGCAAGCCCAACTTCTTGCACACCCATTATTCTAACCGAAACCTGCAAGAAGTGTTAATGTGGGGGATTAGCATAACGCTAAGTGAGTAGATAACTAATCAACAACCTAACCTAGCTCAACAACTTTGTGTACAACAATAATCACTAAACAAGCAAGTACACCATACAACACATCAACAATGCATCAGTTCAACAATGCAACAATTCAACTATTCAACAACACCATAATGAGGATCGGCGGCTCTGGGGATAACCATAAACCCGGGTGGCTCCCCAAGAACACTTATCCAACCTAACCGTATGGCCATACGGACGAGACCGATAGCTAGTGATTATCTTCAACTAACACAGGAGGTGTGTTAAACTTTGGATAACCAACTAGCCCAACCAACAGTTCAACAACTCGTTGCCTCATTAACAACTGATGCCCGAAGGCCAATTAATTCAAGTGATCACATATTCAACAAGTCACATATTCAACTAGTCAACATATCAACAATATTATTACTATCAACATAATCATCAATGCAACTAATAAAGTAATAATACGTTACTTGTTGTAACCAAACTTGTTACAACCAAGTTACGCTGAGGATTAGAGATCCACTCACCGAATACCTCAGCCATCCACTCAGTAGTCTAATATCACTGAGCTTTCTGCACATCTGAGAATATAATAGAACAATGCAAGTTAGTCACGTGTCTCAAATTATATACAACATTATTCCAATATTTCAATTAATACCTTTATTATCACAAGTTAACATGATTAACCTTCAACAAGATTATTATCATCAAATATTATATATAACTCATCATAATCATCAATTCTCTATAACTTCTCATGAACACTTAATCAAATTCTAGCTTAACCCATGTTAATCATCATTAAAAATCAACTAGTATCAATTATTCACTTATAACGTCAACTTAAAACATGGTTTCTTCCAAAATCAACCAAACTCTCAAACTTTTATAATGATTATATATCAACTTCATCACTTCAAAGTTAAAGATTAACTTATAATCATGATTCTATCATCAATTAACCATTCTAATGTAGTTACAACTTTCAACTCATGAATAATCAACTAAACTCATCTCTTTATATACAATTACACATGAATTTACATTTCTAAGCTAAGGTTTATATTACTTGATTCATATAATCATCAACTAACAACTATTATAACATTACAAGCTTCAATTTCAAGTTACTCATCATTATTTCATCATGAGCTACAAGAACCCTAGTTGATTTCACAAACTCTAGTTTATTTATTGCTACTAATCATCATCAACAATCTCAAATAACATCAATTTAACAACCTCAATCCTTGATTTCGAATTAAAGTCATTAATTTACTAAAACCCCAAAACCCAAATTCTAGGGTTTATATAATTCAAGAGATAGAGACTTACAAGATGCTTAGGAGAATTAGAGAATGATTAATCCATGCTTTGAAGCTTGATTTTGAACTTGTAATCTTCAATTTTGATGGAAAGAGGTGATTTAGAAATTAATCTAGGGTTTCATTCATGTGTATGTATGTATGTCGTACATATGTATGTATGGATATATGTTTTTGTTATAAACCGACTCAATTTTTAGTAGTATACAATAAGTGCTTAAATTTCATCCCCCGTACTTTTCATTGTCTGGAACTTAAAAACCATTTGCGGGGAAACATTATTTTATTTTACCGTCAACTACGTTAATTTAAAACAATCAATAATTTGTTAGTCACAATAAATTATTCGACTCTTTTACCCATTTATTTTCAAATAATACAACACACCTATTTTCTGACACACTTAATCATAATTCACAGTCAGAAAATATTAAATACTATTAGACCCAGAAACAGGGTGTTACAAATCTTCCCCCCTTTAAGAGATTTCGTCCTCGAAATCTAATCCCACTTAATCAATATAGATTAACACAACCACCAATTATTCTCATTTCAATTCACTAATAATCTTTTTCTTACACACGTTTAACCACATACTTATTCCCTTAAACACATAATGTATATACATCTTATTAGCTTACACATCATCGAGATTTGTTCTCCACTAAATTTGTTAACACCAAACACATCAACTATCTAATCACAATAATCGTTATACATATTCCATGTCACCCCCTAGAGTAACTCCTTAATTATATATACATTTAACATCCTTTCTACAAGCACATATCCACATGTGCATATTTTGATACATTTTACTATGCCACTATTCAACATATATCCTATCTCTGATAATTAACTGATCGCTTACATGATCATTCATATTCACTATGTCAATCTTAACTTATAGTCACTTAACATATCATCTTTATTACAACACAACTATAGCAACAATTACAGCTATGACGACAACAATAATCATAGTAACAATAAGGGGTACCGAACACTACTACATGCATCTTAGCAGCAGGTTGTAACTCGATTCGTCACCAGTAACTTAACTAATAATCATATACTTCTTTAGTCATCACATTGCTAAATCTTCCAATTTTAGCAACTAGTTAATTACTACTTTATAACTTGTAATTATAATTACAACTTGATTATATGAAATTCTTTACTTAACAGGAATCCACAACCATATAATCATCAACATATAACATTAACTAATAAGCATTATGTAGAGGTCAAATTCTATAGTTAAAATTATTATCATGTAATCAACTAGCATCACGTCACACCAATTTGGATGCTAAACAACACCGGTTAATACCATGTATCATCATCAATGGTATTTCAACAACACAAGGTGTAGTCATTAATCATCTTTTCAACAATATTAACACAGTATCATTCATAATCAATCAACCTCTACTTTGCTTAGATCATCTTTTTAATTCATGCTATTGGCAATACATCACCTATACATATCACTTGTACCATACAACATTAACAACAACAGCAACAACAACAACAACAACAACAACAACAACAACAACTTAGTGGATTACCACTCTTTCATTTTAGTCCATCCTTGACTATTTATCAATTACAGGTCAACATATATTACCTGATATTTTAAAACCACTTAACTTTATCTGGTACTTAGTAACCTCAACAACTCCATGTGAAATGGCATAATATAAATACGTTGGCCAGACGTCTTCATATTATGTCAGTCACACTTTATTCTCAGGCCACTTCATACCATCCATCTACAAGGTTATTACTCTTTTACTTTCACATGTCTCACTAATGTGATATTCAATTTACACACATATACAACACCTTAACAACAGGTATACAGTCAAGTATTTATCTTACTCCCACATATATCATGACAACGTTGAGTAGTAATTATATCACCAATTATTAACTTGCTACCATTTTCAGCTTATCACCTTATATATAAACTACTCATATCATTAAGTATGTACAGTCGACATAGACATTCAACACCATTTTCAATATATTATTAACATAGATGTAAGGTCTAATATACATACATCAATCAACCTCTTTACTACCTGATATAATATTAAATTACCATTTACATCTCTTACTACTTATAGTACGTTGAGTACCAAACACTTCGTCAATGCTAAGTGCATTATTCAACCTATATTCATCAATTTTATACACCTTTAGTCGAATTACAATTAAGCATTCCATGTTTTACTATCACATAAATATAAGCTTATATTCTTGTTTCGCAATTTCTTAAAATACTCAATTCAACACCTGTTTATACCCTACATGATTCAATTACTTCATCATATTCAATTTAGTCCACATAATATAGTCCACCTAATTCCACAATCAATGTTTACTAATTCTTGCTAGTAGCAATCAACAATACCATTTACTGGTATATTTTGCAGTTAAATAAACTGCCTACAATCAACGCATACACCATAAAATATGTGGACCTCTTAAATCAACTTTTAATATTACATATAGTCACAGGAATGATCTCTGGGCATAATAAAACAAAAGCCCAATACAAAACGTAAGCTAAAAGTTCAAACTACGGTCCGAAAAACAATAAAACGCGATTTTCGGGCCTCAAACGACCCCGAATGGCCAAAAACTGCCTAGGCTATAGTATATAGCATTGATTATTGGGCCGTTTTTGAGTGACCAAGCGAATTTCAACCCAATCCGAGTTAAAAATTTTGTCACCTATCCGCGACCCTGTTATACTTGTCAAATTTCACACCATTTTCGTCCCAAAAATTTTCTGTTGACTATTTGCTCTATGTTAGCCGTTCGGCTTTATATAGCCGTTCGGCTGGGATCACATAGCCGATCGGCTTACAACCTACAGCCGATCTGCTGAGCTTCTGAGCCGAAATTACGTGCAGTTTTCCGAATTTCCAACGAGCATATCTCCTAAACCGTAAAGAGTTAGGGTCTGAAATTTTGCAGGCATGTTCATATGATCAAAATGAAACTTTTTCAGTTTTACACTTTTTCAAAATTCACGTTTTACGAGAAACGGACGTATGACTCATTTTGGACCATTTTAACCATTTTCGTTGACACGCCATATTCCAAATGGCTAGGTTTCTGACTTCAACCCTTTGCCAACATGTTCCTATATACATTTGTGACGTGTGGGCATATTCATCACTTTCATATACTCATTCTACTATGGTTTGGACTCTTTGACCCGTTTGAGTGTCCAATTGGACACTTTCACCAATTTTAACCATTTTGAATACCATAACACTTTCTATACACTTTACTACTATATTTATGACTTAAAGTCACATTGGCATTCATTATACTTGAACCAACACTCATTTTAACCATATTACCATCAAGTGACCCATTTAGACACTTTAACTACCCGTTTGGGTTTCCGCCCATGTAATCACTATTCTAACAACTAATTCACGCTTCTTTAACTTTACCAAGTCAAACAACTTCATTTTCATTATTGGTGTCACATTTTAACTTTTAAAACACCAATTCACATTAAAATCATCATGTTTATAAAAATTACAACAAGGTTTCAACTTTAACTTTTTCCAAACTTGTCAATGCATACTAAACCTTGTTGACCACTTTGACTTTCTACTACACCACTTTTAGTACTTAGATCATAATTTAATCACACTCATGATCAATGTTAAACACATAAACATTTAGTCACATTTATTACTTTATAACACAACTATTATCAAGTTTGACACAACCATATTCACTTTGACCTTTCCAAATCAAATGCATACCTTTCAATCAATAGACACTTTCTACTTCACACAACCAAACGACTCCAACCCTATTAATGGAGAATACCAACATCCCATTAATTTCACTATAGCGAGTCACACCAATTCAATTAATGGACACCTTCTAATTTGAACATCAATACAACTCCATATTACTTCAATTGAGATATTCCAACATCTCATTTCACTACATGGAGTCATATCAACTTTGCTAATCATATTACTTCCAAAAATTATTATTTCACATAACAATTCATACAACCGATTTCATATTTCAATTTCATATTGTAGACACAATTAATTCCACATAATACAACTATTACACCTTATTCAACAATGTATCTACACAATTCAATTACTTCAAGTTCATTCAAAATTACCCATTAATATTTCTATCATCTTATTAACAAGTAATAATCATCAACGACTCACAACTTGGGATTCATATTAGTCTAACTCGATTAATTTTACTACTACTCATACCGTAGCAAATAAACAATTCAAGCTTAATTAAATACATTAAGCTTATCGAAAAGTACCTGATACATTTAGGCCCACGAGTATTGAGGAATCATTGAGAATACCATTCGGTTCCTCATATTCCTCCTTCTCTGCAACCAAAACAACAAACTTGCAACTTGTTATAGGTTAGTACATATTCAATAACAACTTTCTCATACAACCACTAATCCCGCACTCCCAGGAATGTTTGACTTGACACTACCATAGATTTGGGATTGAACACATTGCTATGTCCAATTCGCCCAAACCTATGCTCTGATACCAACTTATAACACCCCTCATTTATAATAGCTTAAATTTAGTAAATCGGAAGCGTAAGTCCAAATAACTAGTGATAGTTTACACCATTTTATCACATATAAAACTCAACCTTTTAAAAAACAGAACTTCTCGACATAGGTGTTATATAAAAACATTATTTTATACAATTCCACTATCAGAGTATTGCCTCGTGGTCAAACATTCCTGCAAGCCCAACTTCTTGCACACCCATTATTCTAACCGAAACCTGCAAGAAGTGTTAATGTGGGGGATTAGCATAACGCTAAGTGAGTAGATAACTAATCAACAACCTAACCTAGCTCAACAACTTTGTGTACAACAATAATCACTAAACAAGCAAGTACACCATACAACACATCAACAATGCATCAGTTCAACAATGCAACAATTCAACTATTCAACAACACCATAATGAGGATCGGCGGCTCTGGGGATAACCATAAACCCGGGTGGCTCCCCAAGAACACTTATCCAACCTAACCGTATGGCCATACGGACGAGACCGATAGCTAGTGATTATCTTCAACTAACACAGGAGGTGTGTTAAACTTTGGATAACCAACTAGCCCAACCAACAGTTCAACAACTCGTTGCCTCATTAACAACTGATGCCCGAAGGCCAATTAATTCAAGTGATCACATATTCAACAAGTCACATATTCAACTAGTCAACATATCAACAATATTATTACTATCAACATAATCATCAATGCAACTAATAAAGTAATAATACGTTACTTGTTGTAACCAAACTTGTTACAACCAAGTTACGCTGAGGATTAGAGATCCACTCACCGAATACCTCAGCCATCCACTCAGTAGTCTAATATCACTGAGCCTTCTGCACATCTGAGAATATAATAGAACAATGCAAGTTAGTCACGTGTCTCAAATTATATACAACATTATTCCAATATTTCAATTAATACCTTTATTATCACAAGTTAACATGATTAACCTTCAACAAGATTATTATCATCAAATATTATATATAACTCATCATAATCATCAATTCTCTATAACTTCTCATGAACACTTAATCAAATTCTAGCTTAACCCATGTTAATCATCATTAAAAATCAACTAGTATCAATTATTCACTTATAACGTCAACTTAAAACATGGTTTCTTCCAAAATCAACCAAACTCTCAAACTTTTATAATGATTATATATCAACTTCATCACTTCAAAGTTAAAGATTAACTTATAATCATGATTCTATCATCAATTAACCATTCTAATGTAGTTACAACTTTCAACTCATGAATAATCAACTAAACTCATCTCTTTATATACAATTACACATGAATTTACATTTCTAAGCTAAGGTTTATATTACTTGATTCATATAATCATCAACTAACAACTATTATAACATTACAAGCTTCAATTTCAAGTTACTCATCATTATTTCATCATGAGCTACAAGAACCCTAGTTGATTTCACAAACTCTAGTTTATTTATTGCTACTAATCATCATCAACAATCTCAAATAACATCAATTTAACAACCTCAATCCTTGATTTCGAATTAAAGTCATTAATTTACTAAAACCCCAAAACCCAAATTCTAGGGTTTATATAATTCAAGAGATAGAGACTTACAAGATGCTTAGGAGAATTAGAGAATGATTAATCCATGCTTTGAAGCTTGATTTTGAACTTGTAATCTTCAATTTTGATGGAAAGAGGTGATTTAGAAATTAATCTAGGGTTTCATTCATGTGTATGTATGTATGTCGTACATATGTATGTATGGATATATGTTTTTGTTATAAACCGACTCAATTTTTAGTAGTATACAATAAGTGCTTAAATTTCATCCCCCGTACTTTTCATTGTCTGGAACTTAAAAACCATTTGTGGGGAAACATTATTTTATTTTACCGTCAACTACGTTAATTTAAAACAATCAATAATTTGTTAGTCACAATAAATTATTCGACTCTTTTACCCATTTATTTTCAAATAATACAACACACCTATTTTCTGACACACTTAATCATAATTCACAGTCAGAAAATATTAAATACTATTAGACCCAGAAACAGGGTGTTACAATATGGAATATATGTGAAGCTAATAGTTGTTTACCCGCAGCATCGCGCGGGCATTTTGCTAGTTTACTTCTTATTACTAGCACTAAATTGATACACTTAAATTTGGTAAATTTAAACGACATTTCGTGCTGTTAAGTACGCGGATAGTTACCCTTTTTTGCTAAAAAAGATACTACTATCACATGGCTATTGTTGGTGACCAGCATTCTAAACGATTATAGAAATCAGGGAAAATTTGGATGCAGTGTACTTTAGCTTTATCTTTTTTTTTTTTCATAATAAGGATGCGAGTGAATGTTGATAGTGAGCACTGAGCAGTTAAGATATTGGAAGTATATGAAGCAGAAAAGACACTTTAGAGCTACTTTTAGAAACCACTTGCGACCAAGAACCATGTTGACCATCAAACTATTGGTGTTCATTCACCATTGTGATTTACTGTCATAAAAACTTACGTACCCATATGTACCAACTAAAGTGAAAGCTTTCATTGTTATTTTGTCGAAAACACATGGTGTGCACCAGACTACCATGAGCAGTTTGTAAATTCTTTAACCCCATGTTGCAAGCATATACTCCAGCACCAGTTGTTTAGAAGTAACGATTAACAAAAATGAGAGGTATGTTAGACTGCGTTTGATAAAATTGAACAATATAGCGCTGAACAATTCAAAGGTCTGAATGATTCAAAGACTCTGTATGATTTTGATTCTGAATGAAAGTATACTGTTTGATAAGACTTCTGAATTAACAATCTGAACGATAAAAATGACCATTTTAACCTTATATACAAGTTGATTCCGTACAAAGTATGATACTAGTTTGTTAAACCATCTTAAGTTTTTACTAAATAACTTGAGTATATATAGGAAAAATGATAATATAATCAATGGAGCTATAAAATACAATAACATAAAACAATTTAAATAACTTTATCACAAAATTATTAACACCTAAAAATGCTATATCCAATACTTGCTTTTGGTTCCACCGTCAAGGTTAAAATTCAATTACATATAATGGAGTGATCCGTTCTTTTTTGTTCTCCGATATTTAATTCCACATATTGAGTTCATTCTTGTGAAGCTGCAATCAATACGGAAACATCCCGCACATATTGTTAATTTATGTTTTTATTAAATCAATTCTGTCAAGTAGATGTTTAATGATTGGGGGAAATTAGAAGAAACCCTAGGTTAGGGGGAGAAGATGAAGATGATGCGTGTTTTTTGGAGCCTCAAGCATGAATTAGATTGAAGAAAAGGGAAGGAGGACCAAAAGAACCAGAGGTGGAGGGCATATTTGGAATATTCGCTGCTGAACAAGAGGCAACATCATTCAGAGTGCCTTGTGATGCTGAACGATGCAGATATGTTGGTTCAGTTCAGAGGCTCAATATAATGTGTAACAAACGCGCTGAATGCTGACCGATTCAGCATTCAGCTCTGAATGGATCCATTCAGAAGCTATCAAACACAGCCTTAATCAATCATAAGATATATCCAATAAGGACTGTCATATGATTTAGTATAGATATGATTTGTGGAAAAGACTGTTTGACCAATATGACGCTCATTTAACCCAATAGTCTTACGATTCCCCACACGATAGAGATGATCAATGTATCAGCTTCCCACCAACCTTATGTTTTGATTCGATGGACCTTTTTTTATCATATTTGTATGTTTCCATCGCAACCACAATGTCAGTTTATCATGCTCCTAAAGTTATCGATTTCGTACAGATTTTACACCACTCAATTCTCATAACTACAGATAAACCTGCACTGCAGCCTCTATTATCTTTACCTATAAGACTTGATCGCTAACGAAAATGACTTTTCGACCCCCTTTCAGAATTAACTTCTACAGAAGTAATATATTCATTCGAGTCCCCAAACGGACTACCTAGAAAACAAAATTTCACCCTATTCAAATCTTCATCTTTTATAACCACTGGCCCTTGTAATTCCTTATACACAAATTATTTGAAAGCTGCTTAAAAGTTCTTCAATCCTTCCGTTCAATGTAAAATTGCACTCTTGTCCACAGATGACCCCTATACAGAAAGAAAAAATAGTGTGCATCATGAATAGCTAAATGATACATAACTTGCACCAACTAACAGTGTGTTGTGATGTGTTGTTATGGTCGTACGTTAAAATTCAAAACAATTCAGAAGGTTAAAAAACAGTAGTTGATACCCCTCCCCCACCAACAGAATTGATCTCCCCCTATGTTGATCAATTTGGTTCACTGAACTTTTTGCTAATTCTACTTGTTCAAATTTCCAGAGTCTGAATTCCTCAATCAATTTTATTTACAGATGGACTTCTGTTTGGCAGCAAAGTTTATTGCAGATATGCTGCAGCTGTAAAAAGCAGATGATATTGTTATGGAACCTGTAAATGCTAGTCATGCAGCTTTTCAATAGCACATTCTATCTAATAAATGACTTATGTGCCCATGAACCCCATTTCAGATTCAAACTAAGTGCAGGTTCTAATCAACAGATAGATGAGTCATGGATATAGCTGGCAATGGGTTGGTTACCATTATCTGGCAGAAAATTTAAGTAATAATTACCATGTCGTACCAACGGTCAAGGCAAAAAAGAGTTGGCTTTTATGTATGATCCAATCAGACGTGGTCACAGGGGTATTTGTGAATAAAGTACTTGTTTATACTTAAAACTTGCAGCTGATAGTTGCAACTTGATCAATCAAGATATCAAGTTGAACGGAATAATAGAGTTGATGGAGTATTCCCTACTGGTGCACTAATGGTTTGAGGAAGTGGGTTTACTACTGCAGCTCTCTGCTCTCACGAGAATGGTCACCTAAACCAAATCTATAGTTTGTAGTCTGTAAACATTCAGTATACGAACACCTACTGGATAAAATAGTAAGTACCAACTGAATATGTATAAAACTTTGATCTGAAAATTACTAGTAGGTTAAAATCGGTGTTGGTTAATCAAACAGAAGGCGCATTCATCAACTTATTTGGTCTATTATTCAGAAGAGCATTTGTGGCTTGCTAACTAAGGTAATAGGGATTGAATTATACAAGACAGATTAGTACATTACACTGGCTAATGAGGATTGTTCACTTGTTTTGTCATCCGTATGACCATTATAGGGGTAGTAAACACCACTAAATAGGCCAGGGTATATATGGTGAGACATGGCAACTAACGTGTACATGGTCGATTTAGATAAATTTTACATCAGTCCCCAACTGCTGCAGATGTTTGGCCCTATAGTAGCTGTAATGGGCAGAGTTTGGCTATGGAATTTTCATGCTTAAGGTAAAAAGTCCAGGGGTCTTTCAATAAGCAATCAAGAAGAATTTAATATGTAAACAACTACAACACCAAGGGCAGAATCGTGTATTACAGAATAGTACAATACCGAGGCAGCTGGATCCAAGGTAAATGCACTGCCTGATCAATCAACAGCGGTGAGAGTTCTAATTTAGCATTTCATAAGAGTACTATTGATCTTGACAGCCTAAACAGCTACTGATGATTACATATTAGTTTGCATGAGATAATGATATGGCTATGTAGCCCCTAAAACAAAAACTAGAGCTACAAGAAATGGCTTAGCTATACAGTAGTCATCAACTCATCATAAGTCAAATCTTGATTTCAATTACCTGCTACTAGCATGAGTCGACTATTTAATGATTAGCATCACAGTGGTAATCAACGCATTCACATAAGCTAAACGTATATAATTCAGCACCAACCAAATAAACGTACCACATTAATAACTTCAACAACCAAGTTACCATAGCAATAGCATTGTTCATATCATAAAGTTTTACACTATCAATAATTCAAGTACCTGAAACATGACACAATCAGTATCCAACATCATCGGGATCTCCAACATACTCAGCAATTTGCTCAAATGTAACATTTATCAACGCATGTGTGTCCGCATCACGAACAACAGCTGTTTCATTATCCATATCCTTCTCCTGTAAACTACCATAAACACCCTTATGTCTACCAGATACAACAAGAACAGGTCCACCACGTCTAGGCAATACAGTCTCAAGAAACTCTTGATCAACACCTTGTATAATTTCCCTCTTATCATCCAAAGATATATCACAAGTCGTTCGGCCTACAACATCAACAATCTCACCTTTTTGCAGATACAATCTCCCACCTTCTAACTTTTTACTAATAATCTTGACCCTAATACGACTATTTAACCAAGACTTCAAAGAACTAGCACTCGTTTCTTTGTGTCTCTCTCGACCCCTTTTACTTCCCTTCTTCTCATCATAAGTCGATTCATCCCTACGATTACTCCTCCTATCACTACCATTCCTATCACCCTTACCATCTCTTTTTTCCCCATTACTAACAGCTTCTTTTCTCGTATTCGTTTCAATTGTCGCAACTTTGTTATTAGTATGGTTATTGCTATCTTTAGTTGGTGGCGGTGGCATATCATTAACAAACCCTAACCCTTCTTTTCCGGTTCTTCTCGTATACTCGACAACTTTAACATCCTCTTTCGCGTTTTTTCCTATTCCTCTTCCTTCAACCCACCCATACCCTCGCAACAACGCAGAAGCGAAATCCTCAACCGAAACATCTTTAAATTCATCAAACCCATTATCCTCAGGTAACCTAGCCATATCATCCCTAAATTTATTCACCATCAAACTCTCAATACTCGGTTTAACCCGATCGACATCCGGGTTCGATCCAAGATCCAAATTGGGGTCCTTTTTCTTACGGATATTGAGACCGTAAGTGATGTTGGGGTCATCGGCTGACTCGATTGTGGAACTAGCGACTTCAAATTGGAGATTTGGGTCGTCGGATTTAACAGGGAGATCGATGTTTTTTAATTTTTTGTGGGGTCGCCATTCGTTGGATTTTGGAGCGATGACGTGAAGGTTTTTGGAATTGGAATCGGGTAGGGGTTTGGATGGATCGAATTCTGTAACGAATTGTTTCTGAACAGAGGATGGTTGATCTTGATCTTGTGATTGTGATGATGATTTTAATGAGGGTTTTGGGGGTTTTGATGATGATACAGCAAATGATAGCTTCATAGTGCTGATTTGGGGAGAAATTGGCTTACTTTTGTGATTTTGAGAGCGGATTAGTAGTGTTAGAATGAAAGTTATTAGGGTTTCAGTAAAAGATGGGGCTTTTTAATCGATTCTTCCTCACGTTGTTTTTTATTACTATCGCTTCTTCCTCTTCGATACGTTTATTTATCTATTTATTCATTATCTTACTTGCTAATTATTATTATTATTATTATTATTATTATTATTATTCAATTCAATAGACTGATTTATCATTATCATCTTTATTAAATAATAAAATTATTTTAAAAAAGGTTTTTAGATATCGTCAAACTATATATCTTATCTATTAGATGTAAATGGGAATTTTCAAGCTTTTATAATATATTAAAGCAATATGAAGTTTATAAGGATATCAAGTGAATATTAAACTTTTACAAACGTATGAATAAAAATAAAAATTATCCTTTAAAAGAAAACAAAATGGAAAAAGTACATTGGCTCGAAATAAAATGTTAATTTTGATCTAGGTAACCACTGGTAAAAAGAATAAATCAAAATCGAACCTTCCTTTATTGGTTTTATTCAGTTAATTTGGGATAATTATGTTGATTATTCAGTTATGGGTAAGTTATTTGATATATTTGAGTGTCGAGCATCAGGGGCGGATCTAGAAATTTTTTCTAGGGGTAGCAAACTTTTTTTTTTCCCGATTCACTTCCTCCCATTATATGATTGTTTTAAGAGTTGATTTTAGGACTAATTTTTTTCATCTCATTGATGATGGTTTGTGCAAAATATATATAGACCTCGACACAAAAATTTGTAAAAGTTTTTTGTATTTATTAATTCTTACGACTAGTTTCGATATTTTATGTAATGAATTATTTTCAGTTAGTTGAAAATAACACGTACAGAGTACACATGTAAACATGTAAATTTATTGGCAATTTATATCTTAAGATCATATAATAGCAATCGATATGCACATTGTTAAGAAACAAAAATTATTGTTAGCACTATGTGTTGTTTTCTTAAACTTTGAAACAATTTGAATAAATACTAACTTAAATTAGAAGAAATAGTAAACTTGAAGGGCTAATATGAAAATATCTAACTTTAAAAGATTACTTTTTCTTTTTTCCCTTGTCCTTCTTCCCCATCACTTACCAGCTGATTCATTCTTCCATAACCACAATGTCAAACTTTTTAAACTTCAAAATTTGTGCAAACAAAGATAAATTATATATGTAACATCCTCGATATGGACCTAGTTGTTTGGTATTGTTTCTTGATTTAAATTAGTATTTAAATGTGTTTGGAAATAATATTGTTTGAAATAGTTGAAATAATTGAAATAGGAGCCGAATATTTCAAGGTGATAAATGAATTATTAATTGTTGTAAATTAATATAGTTGACGGTATAATAAAATGTTTGGACTCGTAAATGGTTTTCGGGTTCCAGACAATAGATTGAGATGGGGTATTAAATTATACCCGTATATTTGAAGTCGGTTTGAGGAGCCGACTTATATATCACTTTCCTTATTTAGAAAGTTTCATATGAAACTTCAAAAACTCACAGAAACCTTATGAAATCCAAATCAGAAACTTGAAACCTACGAATTGGAGCTATGATTGATTCTAGTTTCACTGTTATCATCCTTCAATTCGGTGTTCTTCAATTGAGAGGTAAGTTTGAATTGAATCAAATAGTTTATAAGTTTTGAATTGATTGAATTGGATTGAAAAACATGAATTTGATGTTAGAACTTCGTTATAACTGTTGCATATTGATTATGTGAAGTTATTAGGTGTTTAAAACTGTTAGAAATCGTGTTTGATTGATTTGGGTATAAAAACCCGTGGGTTAGGGTTTTGCAGTTCGTACAGGGCCTGGACGATGATGGAAGCCGGCGGCTTCAGGAGCAAGCCGGCGGCTTGGGCAAAAACAAGGAAGCCGGCGGCTTTGTTATTCAAGCCGGCGGCTTGTGTTGCTTGGTAGGAAACCAGCGGGCATAAACCCGACCCGGCGGCTTGTAGAAGCTTTAAAATGTGTTTTAGTTCTGTTACCATGATTTTGAAATTGACCCGGCGGTTTGGAAGGCGAAGCCGGCGGGTAGTGGTTTGAAGCCGGCGGCTTCATAGAGAAGCCGGCGGCTTGTAAGGCTGTTACCACATTCTTGTTTGATTGTTAATGATAATGTGATGAGTATAAGTTACATATTAGTATATGACAATAGTTGTATTATAATAACTAATAGATATAATTAGGAACTAGTAATCTTAATGTTGATTATGTTAAGTTCCTAATATTATTGATTGATATAAGTTATGTATTGATGATATTGATTACTAACTTATATTTGATTATTGATTCTCAGATGTGGAGAAGGCTCAGTGATATTAGACAACTGAGTGGAGGCCTGAGGTAGTCGGTGAGTGGATCTGTAACCTCAGTGTGATTTAGTTGTAATGATTTGATTTACAACGAGTAATTTATAGTATTACTTTGATATGATGCATCTGTTGAGATATCTTGCCATGATAGATTAACTAGTTGCTCAATTGGCTGATTGTGCTATTATGTAAGACTGTGAGGTCAACTTGATTTGACGGTTGGGCTTGTTGTTGTTGTAGACGACAGGAGATCTCGGAAACTTGAAAGGTTGGTTTAGAGATCTAGGTCGTGTGTGATCGACAACAAGTTATCGGTAGTTCTGTATGGGCCAATACAGATGAATGATAAGAGTTCCTTGAGTACCAAACCGGTATTAGGGTGTCTCAGGGACCACCGATCCTCATGATGTTGTGTGTATGACATTGATTGGATGTCGAGTGATTGATTGATTTTCTGTTTATTGTTATTTGACGTAAACAGATTGTTATGCTAGGTTGGACTGTTGCTTATAGTTTCATTCACTTAGCTTTATGCTAACCCCACCACAGTTCTTCCTGCAGGTTGAAATAGATGGGACATATTGGGCAGGGCAGGAAGTTGTTGGACTGGATGGAATGTTTGACAGGCTGTTACTCTGATGTTATTTTGATAATTAAAGTAATGTTTTGAATTATATAACACCGAGTTTGCTGAAATGTCATGTGTATTAGATTTGAAAAAGTTTATTGACATTTTAAGTAATGTAAAACATTGATAGTATATTTTGAAATATAAACTTCCGAGTTGCAAATATTATAATATTGTTTATAATTAAACGAGGGGTGTTATAAGTTGGTATCAGAGCAATAGTTTGGGTGAATTGGACTTGATAGAATGTTCAATCCTAAACTTTGATTGAGTTGAGTCAAACATTCCAGTGGGTGTGGGTTTAGTTGATTAGTTGATGTATGAGAAAGTAGTTAGTTGAATATGTACTAACCCATAACAAGTTGTGAAGCTGTTGTTTGATTGCAGAGACGGAGGAACATGAGTATCTGATTGGTATATTTCATGTTTCCTCAACATTGTTGGCTTAAGATTTGTCAGGTAATCTTCGATAAGCCTCTATTAATTTACATTAACTTAAATTGTTTACTCTGTTATGTTGAGTAAGCTTTGTTATAAAGTTAATTGAGTCAGACTGATATGATTCCCCAGTTTTGAGTCAACTAATGATTGTTATATGTTGACATGAGAGTAGAATTACTAAATGAGATGCTTATTGTTGCTCATTGTTTTTAGTATTTCTGATTGAATTGAAAATGCAGAAATATGTTTAAATAGACAAAGAGTTGATTAAGGTTCAAATGGATTGATGTTAGAACCTAAGAGTGTCTTTATTGGTGAGACGAGATAATTGATAGTATTATAGTAGTAGATTGATCATAAGGTGTGAATTCAATCCTTGTTAAGGACTGTTGTGTCATTTGAATTGATAATGACTGTTATTTGAGAAAATATGTGTTTATGTGACTATATGATATGTGTTGACTATAGTTAAACACTTGATCAAAACCATGACTGATAGGTTTATAAGAAATAGGGCTTATGATAAAGCTAAATTGATTTGGGAAGTGATAGATCTTTCTGGTCAATTGTGAACTAATAAATGAAATGTTTTTATAGTAACATGATTGAGTAGGTTTGTTGTGACAGTGATGCTTGATATGATAGCATATGTCAAAGTGATGATAATTAATTAAGATGTGTCCTGAATTTTGAGGTAAATAGGGACATTGATTAGTGTTAAGTATTGAAACAATGATGATGAGTTATCATGTGTTTGAGGTTTCAGATAAGTGATACACTGAGTAATTCAGTTGTTGAAAATTAGAACATTGTGTGTATGTGAAATGGCTTGAATATGTAAATAGTAAGCTGATTTTGAGTATGTATCAGCTGTTAGAAACTATTAAATAGATGTTGATTGATTTGAAATCATAAAGTATTTAATATATATGAGATAAAAGTAGATCACATTGATAATTATAATGTAGAGTAGCCTGAGAATGGATTGTGAAGAACATAATCTTGCAACGCCTGATCACCGTTGTTATATTATGTTGTGCCACATGAACTTGTTGAGGCTACTTAGTATAAAAGAAATGTAATGTGATTTTGGAAAATTGAGCATGAAAGTATGCTAAGTTGTTTAATAGTTGTTTGGATAAGAAAACAATCAGTTGATAGGACTGTGACATTTAGACTGTAAAGGTGCCAGTGAAAATAATATTTGTCATTGATAGATGTTTTGATGATAAACATAAATGATAAATATGATTTTGTTGAATATGTGGTTGTAACTGATTGTGTTAGATTAACCATAGGTGGATTGGATAGTATTTAAATGAATCACTATTTTGTATCTGGCTTGTATGAAGCCAAAGTTGAGATAGGTTGATATTGTCTTGCTTGAGGAATTCCAAGTATTATTGAATGTAATAATGTGAGGTCTATGTTTGAAAGTAAACATACAATATGAAATAGCTTGTATGGAGCCAAGATTGATGTAGGTTGACCTTGTGTAACAACCGACAAAAATGACCAAAATTCGGGTCCAGTTTAAATTTTTAAAACACGTATTACATACGTGTATCATCGAAGAATTCAAGTATTACATATATATATAAATATATATATATATTTATATACCACGAAACGATTAATTATTTATCGTGTACAAGTAAATCATTCGCTACAAAACTAATAAATAATGTATCATTAAAAATGATAATAACTATTTACGTGGGTTAAAATAAAACACATTTCGTTTTATTTCATTTTACTCGAACGCAAGGAAATCAATCGAACTATATCCGTTAATCGAACTCAAAACTAAGTTATATTTTTATAACTCAATTAAAGTATTTTCATAAAATACTTCGAATAAAAATATAAACGATTTCATATCAACAAAATTATAAAATTTCAAAATATTATTTATTTTACAATCGGGTACCAAAACACGGGTCAAAATACCACGTAACGGATCGAAGCTCGGTCAACCACCTCCAATAATTGGAGATGGCCGACCTATTCATTTCATTTTCTATCTATCACTCGGTCTCATCTCTCCCTCTCTCTCGGCTCATTTCAACAACAACAAATCAACACCATCATCATAATCAATCGGCAACATCATCATCATCCAAAGGGGAACAACAACAACATCATCACCATCGTTAATCATCATCATCTTCATTCGTTCTTCGTTTTCATCATCTTAAAATTTGTAAGGAATCACTAACTTTTACTTTGTAATTTCGTGTTTAAATTACTTAATCTATCATGTATTATCGTTGTATAAGCGGAATTTGTCAAAGATTTAGATTATAAACGGTTTGGGGTTGAAATCGTTTGCACAGACCTGAACCAGACCAGTTTACCCGGCGGGTTCCCTTAGTACCCGGCGGGTACTTCTTCAAAATAGTTGAATCCGGCGGATTCAAGGGAATCCGGCGGATTCCCACCCAGAAAACTCGATCCACGCGGCGCGTACACTAGTACCCGGCGCGTTCTACCTTATATTTATTGGACGCGGCGCGTCCATTTGTACCCGGCGCGTTCTTTTGAAAATCTTCGGAATCCGGCGTATTGGGATTGAATCCGGCGGATTCGAACCAAAACCGCCTTACCCGGCGGGTACCTCGCCTACCCGGCGGGTACCTAGCCCAGATCAGTGAATTAATTTCAAAGTTGATTTTAAAAGAACACAAACAACTTATATATGAACCGAGACACGTTTATATGCATTTTTACACAAAAACAGCTTAATTATATTTTCTAAATATAATTTCAATATGAGACAAACGACACGCAATTTCTTTACGAAATTCAAACGTAAATATATAACAAACACGTTGAGTGCAAACAAACCGAATAAACAACAAACTTGGATTATTTATATAAATATCCATTCACTCATACGAAATCTCGCGTGTCTAGGATACTAGGAGATTACCATCATGTACAACTCGTCACCTTAGGATCGCTCGCTCCTCAGGTGAGTTTCCATAGCCCCTCCTTTCAAACTGTTATACTGTTTTGGGGTGGAATGCATACTCGTCAATTATTATTCAAAACCTATTTATGAAATCAATCATTGTAAATGATTTATTACAACTCTTACTAGACTAGGGCACTAGTCATCAATGAAAAACTTATATGAGATAGGTTTCAGGAACACGAACATTGATGGATAATATGGATTATCCTTACACATCACTCAGTTTTCAAGAATATTAATAGCTATAGGCTAACACTGTACTACACCGGAACAATTGAAATCATTGTACTCTAGGCTAGAGTACATCAAACTTAGAATTAAAGAATCCAAGAATACAAGAAAACATTAGAATCAAGAACAAGAACTCAAGGTCTAGAATACAAGAAACACTAAGATCAAGAACAAGAATTCAAGGATTAGAAACACTAAGATCAAGAACAAGAATTCAAGGAATAGAACACTAGAATCAAGAACTAGAATTCAAGGTCAAGAATACAAGGTCAAGAATACAAGAACATACAAGAAATCAAGAAACTAGAAAACAAGATTAGATCAAGGATTATGTGCTAGGTCAAGAACTTATTTGCAAGATCAAGAACCTATTTACAAGATCAAGAACTATGTGCAAGATCAAGAATTCAAGGTTTTCAAGATCAATAAAACAAGGTTTTCAAGATCAAGATTTTCAAGGACAAGATCAATAAACAAGATTTTCAAGAACATACTTGCGCTTTACTTTCCTTATGTGATATGTGCTATTGATTTGAATTAATTGATACGTGTTAATTGCTACTCTGTGATATTATTACTTGTGTTATTTTTGTGTGAACTGCTTAGATCAAGGAACTAGTTCAAGAATCACTTCAATTGAGTTCATCACTCAATCTAAGAAACTCAGGAATTCAACACTGTACACAGGGATGTACTTCAAGCATAGGATTATAATCTTATACTTTAATCCTTTTCAACTAAACCTATGGACTCACCAGCTTATCGCTGACGTATTTTAGTATGCATTTCAGGTACAGCTTTAGTAGGATCGGCCCGTCAGGATCCTAGCTCGAGTCGCATGCTTTCAACAAATGGATTTCTTGCATAACTTTTGTATTACAATTATGTAATGAAATTATTTTTGCGAACTCACAACCTGTATACATTTTATTTTGGGAAATGTATAACTATTTTCAAACGTCTCATTTAGAGTCGTTCATTATTTACCTTTGTGCTTGTGATATTTGATTGGTAACACCCGACCCGACCGCTTCCGCAACCCGAAATTCGAGGGTGTTACAGATTGGTATCAGAGTCTAAGGTTATAGTGAACTAGGTTGCATTTAGTGGGCCTAGACTATGACCGTTAGGCAGTATTTCCTACTAGGTATAACTGATTCAGTGATTACACCATACGAGTTTAATTTAACATAGCGTAGCTAACTATGTACAATTAAATGAATATGATGTGAAATCTGAAAAGGGTTATGCTGAGCGGAAATACAATAGATGACTCTGATTTAGCTAGGACTATATTGACTTAGCGTATACTAGACTTACTAGGCTATTATATATAGGATTATATATACATAGGCCTCACTCGCTGACATTCTCATCACTTCAAACACAACATTTAGAAACGACGCACCAACTATTCCACCTATTTCATCGCGCGAACGCTATTAGTTTTTACTAAACGTGGTGTATTTCTTTCCCCACGTGGTAAAAATCATTCGACTCAACCCATTGAAAACTTGAAACACGCTCAAAAATCAATAATACTTCTTCATGCATTATCTGACTCTATGTTGGCATTAACCTTCACAATTACAAAAATCAAATCTCATGTATCTTCATTTTTCTTTCTTGAAGAACCATGCCGCCAAAGTCAAGAAACTACACTGATGCTCAGATGACATCCCTCATTGCTCAAGCAGTGACTGAGGCTTTGTCTCGAGAACGACCATCAAATTCTCAAAGCACCACTGAAAATCCACCTGTTGCCAAACCATGCACCTACAAAGAATTCCAAAACTGCAAACCTCTCGATTTTGCTGGCACCGAAGGAGCTATCGGCCTGATCCGATGGTTCGAGAGAATGGAATCAGTTCTTCGCATCTGCAATTGCACCGAGGACTGCAAAGTCAAATTCGCCACCTGCACATTTCAAGAAGGTGCTCTCACCTGGTGGAACTCTTATGTTCAGTCTGTAGGGATTGATACTGCTTATCAACTTCCATGGGAAGATCTGAAAACCATGCTCAGGGAAGAGTACTGTCCTCCGGAAGAAATACAAAAGCTGGAAGAAGAGTTCTGGCATCTCACTGTTCAGGAGAACAACATCCAAAGCTACACCACTCGATTCCAACAACTGGCACTTTTATGCCCAAACATGGTGGAGTCTGAATCCAAACGCATCAAGAAGTACATTCGAGGCCTTTCGGACCCTGTCCAAGGCAATGTCGCCGCATCCCAACCTACCACTATCCAAAGGGCCATCCGTCTGGCACATGAACTTACAGCCATGGTTGATCAAAAGGAAACAGCTGCAACCCCTACTGGAACCCACAACAAACGCATTCGGGATGGGAATCCCAATGACAACGACCAGTACCAATCACCAACCAAGCGACTAGAAGCGCCTAAGGCTTACGTCACTAGATCTAAGGGTAGTAGCAGTTATGGAGGCTATTTGCCACACTGTTCCAACTGCAAACATCATCATGTGGGCCTCTGTAGTGAACCTTGTTCAAAATGCAATCTTAGGGGACACCCAGCTCAGGAATGTAAATTCCCAACCACACCTGTCATTTCCAACGCACCAAAAGTCTGTTTTGTGTGCGGTAACTCCGGACATTTCATGAAGGACTGTCCAAAACGCCAAGATTAGAACAACCACGTCTGCTAGGACGCTATATTATATTAGGGTACGTATCTTACTGTGACCCTATTTATCTCACTTATTTATATCAAGATTCACACTACTGTAGGTAGTCATTGTAAACGAAAATCTATCCCTCACACTGTCTGTAGGACGTTAATTTTAACGAAGGGAGCAAGATAAGATCAGATATAGAACTCTGTGACTAGAATCAATTAGTCTAGAAACAATAGGACAAGAAAGTCAAGATCAAGAAAGCAGATAACAAGAAATCATAAGTCAAGAAACCTCAGGTCAAGAAATCTTAGATCAAGGAATCGAAGGCCAAGAAAACTCTAGGTCAAGAAACCATAAGACAAGAAATCGTAAGGCAAGAAACTATAGATCAAGAAATCTAGAACTCGGATCATAACAAGAACAAAATACTTAAGAGAATCAATTCAATCGTCTTACTCTTAAGACCTCACACTCACTTCTATCTCCGTCTTGAATTTCGGGACGAAATTCCTATAACAAGGGGAGAATGTAACAACCGACAAAAATGACCAAAATTCGGGTCCAGTTTAAATTTTTAAAACACGTATTACATACGTGTATCATCGAAGAATTCAAGTATTACATATATATATAAATATATATATATATTTATATACCACGAAACGATTAATTATTTATCGTGTACAAGTAAATCATTCGCTACAAAACTAACAAATAATGTATCATTGAAAATGATAATAACTATTTACGTGGGTTAAAATAAAACACATTTCGTTTTATTTCATTTTACTCGAACGCAAGGAAATCAATCGAACTATATCCGTTAATCGAACTCAAAACTAAGTTATATTTTTATAACTCAATTAAAGTATTTTCATAAAATACTTCGAATAAAAATATAAACGATTTCATATCAACAAAATTATAAAATTTCAAAATATTATTTATTTTACAATCGGGTACCAAAACACGGGTCAAAATACCACGTAACGGATCGAAGCTCGGTCAACCACCTCCAATAATTGGAGATGGCCGACCTATTCATTTCATTTTCTATCTATCACTCGGTCTCATCTCTCCCTCTCTCTCGGCTCATTTCAACAACAACAAATCAACACCATCATCATAATCAATCGGCAACATCATCATCATCCAAAGGGGAACAACAACAACATCATCACCATCGTTAATCATCATCATCTTCATTCGTTCTTCGTTTTCATCATCTTAAAATTTGTAAGGAATCACTAACTTTTACTTTGTAATTTCGTGTTTAAATTACTTAATCTATCATGTATTATCGTTGTATAAGCGGAATTTGTCAAAGATTTAGATTATAAACGGTTTGGGGTTGAAATCGTTTGCACAGACCTGAACCAGACCAGTTTACCCGGCGGGTTCCCTTAGTACCCGGCGGGTACTTCTTCAAAATAGTTAAATCCGGCGGATTCAAGGGAATCCGGCGGATTCCCACCCAGAAAACTCGATCCACGCGGCGCGTACACTAGTACCCGGCGCGTTCTACCTTATATTTATTGGACGCGGCGCGTCCATTTGTACCCGGCGCGTTCTTTTGAAAATCTTCGGAATCCGGCGTATTGGGATTGAATCCGGCGGATTCGACCAAAACCGCCTTACCCGGCGGGTACCTCGCCTACCCGGCGGGTACCTAGCCCAGATCAGTGAATTAATTTCAAAGTTGATTTTAAAAGAACACAAACAACTTATATATGAACCGAGACACGTTTATATGCATTTTTACACAAAAACAGCTTAATTATATTTTCTAAATATAATTTCAATATGAGACAAACGACACGCAATTTCTTTACGAAATTCAAACGTAAATATATAACAAACACGTTGAGTGCAAACAAACCGAATAAACAACAAACTTGGATTATTTATATAAATATCCATTCACTCATACGAAATCTCGCGTGTCTAGGATACTAGGAGATTACCATCATGTACAACTCGTCACCTTAGGATCGCTCGCTCCTCAGGTGAGTTTCCATAGCCCCTCCTTTCAAACTGTTATACTGTTTTGGGGTGGAATGCATACTCGTCAATTATTATTCAAAACCTATTTATGAAATCAATCATTGTAAATGATTTATTACAACTCTTACTAGACTAGGGCACTAGTCATCAATGAAAAACTTATATGAGATAGGTTTCAGGAACACGAACATTGATGGATAATATGGATTATCCTTACACATCACTCAGTTTTCAAGAATATTAATAGCTATAGGCTAACACTGTACTACACCGGAATAATTGAAATCATTGTACTCTAGGCTAGAGTACATCAAACTTAGAATTCAAGAATCCAAGAATACAAGAAAACATTAGAATCAAGAACAAGAACTCAAGGTCTAGAATACAAGAAACACTAAGATCAAGAACAAGAATTCAAGGATTAGAAACACTAAGATCAAGAACAAGAATTCAAGGAATAGAACACTAGAATCAAGAACTAGAATTCAAGGTCAAGAATACAAGGTCAAGAATACAAGAACATACAAGAAATCAAGAAACTAGAAAACAAGATTAGATCAAGGATTATGTGCTAGGTCAAGAACTTATTTGCAAGATCAAGAACCTATTTACAAGATCAAGAACTATGTGCAAGGTCAAGAATTCAAGGTTTTCAAGATCAATAAAACAAGGTTTTCAAGATCAAGATTTTCAAGGACAAGATCAATAAACAAGATTTTCAAGAACATACTTGCGCTTTACTTTCCTTATGTGATATGTGCTATTGATTTGAATTAATTGATACGTGTTAATTGCTACTCTGTGATATTATTACTTGTGTTATTTTTGTGTGAACTGCTTAGATCAAGGAACTAGTTCAAGAATCACTTCAATTGAGTTCATCACTCAATCTAAGAAACTCAGGAATTCAACACTGTACACAGGGATGTACTTCAAGCATATGATTATAATCTTATACTTTAATCCTTTTCAACTAAACCTATGGACTCACCAGCTTATCGCTGACGTATTTTAGTATGCATTTCAGGTACAGCTTTAGTAGGATCGGCCCGTCAGGATCCTAGCTCGAGTCGCATGCTTTCAACAAATGGATTTCTTGCATAACTTTTGTATTACAATTATGTAATGAAATTATTTTTGCGAACTCACAACCTGTATACATTTTATTTTGGGAAATGTATAACTATTTTCAAACGTCTCATTTAGAGTCGTTCATTATTTACCTTTGTGCTTGTGATATTTGATTGGTAACACCCGACCCGACCGCTTCCGCAACCCGAAATTCGAGGGTGTTACACCTTGTCCTTGTGAAGGATTGATAAGATTATTGAATGTAATAATTTGAAATATATGTTTGAAAGTGAACATATAAGATAAAATGGTTTGTTGTGAGTTAATATTGATAGTATGTTAACTTTGAAAGTCAAACCATGAATAGAAAATTGTGTATAAAATTAATTGCTCGTGATTGGTTTGAGGATAGGTCAAACTTGAGAAAAGCAATTAGAGAATTTATTGATTGGTTGATTGAAATCAAAGTTGACATATAGTCAACTGTTTGTGTTGAAATAGTCTAACATAGATTGAAATGTTATGATTATGTGGAATGTGATTGAATTCCTAGATTGGTCACATTATGTTGAATTGGGTCATTTAAGATCCAAAAAAGATAGATAAATTGTTTAAGTTTGTGAAACTTGATTTATTTACTTAAGGATAGTATTAAGTAATTGAACTAGTGTTAAGTATAATTGAGTATTCAGTCAGGTGATATTTAATATTTGAGCTGAATACATGTTAAGGAATTATATAGATATGAAGTCATTGTATGTTATGACAATTATAATTTGTTGAAAAGTGTAAATTGTAACACCCTCAAATTTCAGTTTGCGGAAGCGATCGGGTCGGGTGTTACCAAATTAAATATCACAGCATAAGTACATAATGAACGACTCTAAATGAGACGTTTGAAAATAATTATACATTTTCCAAAATAGAGAGTTTACAATGTGACAAGTTTAGTAGAAATTTCAAATACGTGATTTGAAAATACAAAAGTAAATGCAGAGTTGTCCCAAATGTTTGAAATCATGCGACTCGAGCTAGCATAATCTTGTAGCAATCCTAATCCTGCTGGGCACCTGAGAACACATGCTAAAACAGGTCAGCTATAAAGCTGGTGAGTTCATAGGATAGTTAGTTGAAATCATGTTGTAATAAAATCCTGTATGTTTTGAAGAGTTATTTCAAATTCAGCCATTTTGATAATTATTTTATTGAAGTTTGTAACACCGATGTGTATACGTCTAATCGAGGTATCTAACACCTATGTAATACTGGTTTGTACCTAAGTACATAATAACTGAGGCTTTCAGAGCCTGAATACCTTACAGGTATTAAGTAGAGTTAACAGGATGAGGTAATACATACCTAAGTTTGTAATATAGCCGACAGTACAACTATAACACCAAATTGTGCCTGACTAAGTAAATGAGAAACGATTGTACAACGGTGACACCCCCACACGGTTGGATTACATCCTGAGCCGGGGGACCATCCCTGGTTGGATTACATCCTGGGCCAGAGTCGTCAACAGTTGACAAGAGCCAGCGGCACCAAATTGTGCTTGACTGAGTGAATGAGAAACGATTGTACAACGGTGACACCCCCACACGGTTGGATTACATCCTGAGCCGGGGGACCATCCCTGGTTGGATTACATCCTGGGCCAGAGTCGTCAACAGTTGACAAGAGCCAGCGGCACCAAATTGTGCCTGACTAAGTAAATGAGAAACGATTGTACAATGGTGACACCCCCACACGGTTAGATTACATCCTGAGCCGGGGGACCATCCGTGGTTGGATTACATCCTGGGCCAGAGTCGTCAACAGTTGACAAGAGCCAGCGGCACCAAATTGTGCCTGACTGAGTGAATGAGAAACGATTGTACAACGGTGACACCCCCACACGGTTGGATTACATCCTGAGCCGGGGGACCATCCGTGGTTGGATTACATCCTGGGCCAGAGTCGTCAACAGTTGACAAGAGCCAGCGGCACCAAATTGTGCCTGACTGAGTGAATGAGAGCCGACCGTACAACGACGCGTCCGACTGAGAAAGTGGTGTTTGCATAACGGATGTATACTAATATACATAAGTAGTCTTGAAGTTAGCACCAAGTGCTCCAGGTAATATACTAGCATGTAGATATGTATAAGGATATATATATATATATACATATATCTGTCGGATCAGCAAATACAGTAAGTTATGATATCATGTAGCACGCGATGTAGTTTTGTTGTAGTTAAGTATGTATATATATATAGTATTTAACTATTTGTTGTGTCACTATAAGCCCAGGTATGACTAATCATCACCTAGTTGTTTCGTATGTTACTAACGTATGCCATTAACCATTAAACCTAGCAAGTATATCGAGATCGGGTAACAGTCTGGTCGTTGTTTAATGTAAGCTGGACTAACTAGTCCTAGAGTGTTTGATAGTATTGTCCCGCGACAATATGGTCAATGTATAATGATAACCTAATCAGGTTTATGAAATGGTGATTGTTTCCCAACAATCTAGTAGTGTATGAGTGTAACCTTTCTAGGTTAAATATTGATGCTGTCTCAAAACAGTATGACGGGTGTAATTCCTAAGTATTACACATTTGTATTACATACAGTAACATAAGCAAGTGTGAATTATAAAAGATTATCAATATAATTCGAAAGCAGTTATTGAGCATGTGTTTCACCCCAAAAACAGTAAAACAGTTGAAAGAGTGGGGCTATGAAACTCACCTGTGAGTTGTTAGTGATACGATGATACGCGCGTCGTCCGAATGGTAACCTTCTAGTGTCCTAAACACGTGAGGTTGTATAAGTATGAGACAAATCAGTTTGTCTAAGCGAGTTGTTCATGTATGCATTTGTTGTTGAAGTCTGGGAATGGTGTACGGGGGTCCGAGGGCAGCGCCCCTGGTAGCGGGGTCCAAGGGGTGGCAACCCCTGGCGGGGTCCAAGGGGCAGAGCCCCTGGCTGGGGTCGAGCTGCCAGGTCAGCTTGGAAAATTTTTATTTCTACTATATTGCTTTAATGAAAACGCTTTCGAAATCCAAATTCGGGTAAAATCGAGTGGTAAAATTTTGTTGTCAATACTTAGTGAAAAACATAGGTTTTTAAGGTTCTGCGACGTCAGATGCGACGTCAGCTGCGACGTCAGAGGCGACGTAGGGTCTTGCGTCGCTATGTGCGACATTCGCAATCTAATGCGACGTTGTGTCCTGCGTCGCAATGTGCGACGTAGAATTTGATGGCGACGTAGGGGTTTACGTCGCATTATGCGACATTGGGATGTTTTGCGACGTTGGCTGCGACGTTGGATGCGACGTCGCAGCACTGTTTTTGGTCCCTGCGACGTAGCGGACTGTTCGCCGGAGTTTGAGTCGGAAACGAGTTTCCCGGCCTCCGTTGAGTCCGATTCTTTTACCCAACCCATAATTAAGTATTTTAAGCTTATCTAAACCGCAAACAAGCAAAATAACAAAGTTTTGAGAGATTTCGAGAATTGTCGGAAACTTACAAATCCGCGCGAGGAGAATCTGAAAAGATAGGATTGTAGATCGTTGCGTGGTGATCGTTTTTCCCTAAAGGAGCTTCGAGATTGGAGGTCGTTTAGTGGTGTTTAAATGGCGGATTTAGGTGGCGGTGGTGTGGTGTTAGAGAGAGAGAGAGAGATGAGAGAAAAGTTAGAGAAGAGAGAGAAAGTGAGAGGATGAGAATGGGGTGGAAATGAGGAGGGATTTGGGTTTTTATTTGAACTCAGATCCCTGACTCGTGTACTATGGTCTCCAACCACAGTACAAAATGTCCGTGATTTTATACCTGATTAAAATGTAGATTTATTACTTTAAATCTATAATTTTTGTTTAAGTTGTTTTGTAAATATTTTTAATAAAAATATTTCACTTGAACTATAAAATGTAATTATTCAAAGTTTAAAATCGGCGCGAAATTTGACTTTTTGACCGGGTGTTACATTCTCCCCCTGTTAAGAAAATTTCGTCCCGAAATTTAAAGTGATGTCAGGGTTGCGCATGGTCTGGGGAGCAATGCACGTACGAGGTATTTGTCGAATAGATTGCAGACACATGATGTCTATAACGAGGTTGAATAGCAGTCACTCCATGACCGCATCATGTTTAATCGTTGTAGTCACATTCTGACTATATTGTTTGTTCAGAGTATGATTATTTTGTGGTTACTCGGTAACCGTTTATGTCGTAGTCCATTCGGGATTAGATGGTTGTCACATAGTGACCGTTTTGTAATTGGTTATATCAGGGCTGAGCGATTTATCGTTGAGTCGATTAGTCTACTGAAAGTAAACATTGAGTTTGGTTGGTGAGTGTTCTATCGATTGGTCTGCTGAAAGCAAACTTTGGGTTTTATGTGGGCCTAGGTCAACTAGCCCTAAGATGTGATCGACATTAAGTCGTTAAAATGATGGTGGGGACAATAAGTACACGTTTAGCGAATCTATAATTGAAGAGTTATGTTTTCGAGGAGAAATTGTAATTACATTTTTGTTGGAGATTTATTTGATTTACTCGGAGTCGATTAAGTGAATTTTGCGTCTTTTTGGGCAGTCCTTCTTGTGATGACCAGGTTCCTTTCATTTGAAGCATATCCTTCGAGAGTCGGGATTGGCGGGAACTCTGCAATCCCAGATTTTGTGTCCAAATCGTTGGCATCTTTCACAGGGTAAACCACATGAACCATCATGATGACGTTTACAGCCGTGACAAAATGGTTTGTTACCTGCATAGCCTTGTCTTTCGTTGGGTTTGACAGCATAGTACCCCAAGGGTTCAGGTTGATTGGTTGGATTTTGACTAGAGCTGGAATCCCCACTACATTTTGTTAGGTTGTTTTCGGTTGCAGTGGCTTCGCGTCGTTCCCTCTGTGCCATAAGTCTGTGGGCCATACGAATGGCCTCTTCGATAGTAGCGGGTTTAGAGGCGGTGACCATTCCCTCAATTAGTAGCGGGAGTCCACCGGTGTACCTTGCGATTCGTTGACTTTCAGGGTTTACTATGGTTGGGCACAAGTGTGCTAGCTGTTGGAAACGATTGGTATATGTTTCAATGTCGTTGTCTTTTACGGTGAGGTGCCAAAGTTCATCCTCAAGTTTGTGAAGTACTTCGATGGGACAATACTTGTCCTTCATGATTCGTTTCAGGTCTTCCCACGGAAGTTCGTGAGCAGTGTCGATTCCTACAGTTCGGGCATGAAAATTCCACCAGGTAGAGGCGTCATCCTGAAGGGTGTAGGTGGGGTACAATACTTTGCAGTCGTCGGGGCAGTTGCAAACGTGAAATATAGATTCCAATTTCTCGAACCATCGAATTAATCCGACAGCTCCTTCAGTACCAACGAGGTTTGGTGGTTCGCACCTCAGGAAATCCTTAAAAGTGCAAGGCTTTACTTGGTTCTGAGCAGCTAGGGTCGCAGTCACTGCTTGATTAATGATTTGATCGCGCTCAGCTTGAGTGAAAGTTTGTCGTTTAGGATGCATGATTCTTGAACAAGAATGAAACGACAAAGTGTGAGATCTTTATTCAAAGATTTTGACTTTTATAGTTGTATACTCGGATGTAAAAGTGATAGTTATCCAGAAACCACTTAAGGTATCCATATGAAAGTCCTCAGACTTTGAAGTTTTAAATGTGTAGTCGTACGAACGACCTAGTTGTGTATTATATGTAGTTCGACCAGAACTAATGGTATCGTCGTAGTCTATCAGACTATAATGTAGTACTAGAGTACTATAGATGTAATACCACTAAATTAGAGTGTATTCATCGAATGAGGCATCACATGCCTTAGTAGTCGTGGTGTGGCACTTCGTGCCTAGTAAGGTAATCGCGTATGCGTATAAGTGTATAAGTGCCTATAGCGAGTGTTCATACGCCAAATAATCGAGTGGAACACCCCGTGTCCAGTAGAGTAGTCGTATATACATATATGATGTACACGTAACCATACAAGTATACGTGCGTAATAAAAGTCAAGTGTGGCATCTCGTGCCCAGTTAAGTAAATGTATATGTATATATAAGTCGTACATGTAACTATAACAAGTCCACATGCATATTGAGAGTAGCACCTAGTGCTGAAGTGTAGTGCCTAAAGCACTGGAGTGTAGTAACAACGTACTGTAATGCAGTGCTATCAGCACAGTAAGGGAAATACCAATGTATTGTGATTGTAGTACTGAAGTACTATGAAATGCAGCACCACGTGCCGTAATGAAGTGCCCGCGGCACCGTAATTGCAGTACTCATGTACTGTGAATGTAGCATCAACATGCTATGATTTGTAGTATTGACATACTATGAGGTTTGCACTAACGTGCCCATATTGTGGTATCAACATACCATGTGTTGTGCTTGAAAGTATAATGTGACACCACGTGCCATGTGTTGTTTGATTGTTGCCCTAAGGCCAAAATACGTTGTAGTTATGTGATTTCTCGAATGTAGCACAAAGGCTAGAATGTCAGTGCCAAGGCACTGAGGTATTGAGTCAATTGATCTAAATGATCAAGTTGTGATTGAGATAATTAATTAGTTGTGGACTTAGTCAACGCTAATCCAATTGCAATCCATATGGTTAAGGTTGAAAAGTTGTAAATCTGTTTTAAGTTTCATGGACGTTTAGCATGTGTGGGTTTCCATCCCCATTGATAACGTTTGTACCTCCTTCCCGAGGCTCAGTGATGAATGTGATATTCTCCTATATGTACATAAAGAGAAAGTGTCGAGTCGTGATAGTGAGGAAAGCGGCGATATGCCTCTTCACGAAAGTATGATGATACAGCGGAATTGAGTTGTATATACCCAGTATATATTTGATACGTAGAAGTAGCACACATGTAAGACCTATTCATATATACCTACAGTACATATAATAGCCTAGGGTGTCTAGCATATAACAATCAGAGTCAACTACGCATTCCTGTTTCAGTATAACCCCTTTCAGATCTTACATCATCTTTGTTTAATTGTACATAGTTAGCTACGCTATGTTAAATTAAACTCGTATGATGTAATTCCTGAACCAGTCATACCTAATGAGGAATACTGCCTAACGGTCATAGTCTAGGCCCACTAAATGCAACCTAGTTCACTATAACCTTAGGCTCTGATACCAATCTGTAACACCCTCAAATTTCGGTTTGCGGAAGCGATCGGGTCGGGTGTTACCAAATTAAATATCACAGCATAAGTACATAATGAACGACTTTAAATGAGACGTTTGAAAATAATTATACATTTTCCAAAATAGAGAGTTTACAATGTGACAAGTTTAGTAGAAATTTCAAATACGTGATTTGAAAATACAAAAGTAAATGCAGAGTTGTCCCAAATGTTTGAAATCATGCGACTCGAGCTAGCATAATCATGTAGCAATCCTAATCCTGCTGGGCACCTGAGAACACATGCTAAAACAGGTCAGCTATAAAGCTGGTGAGTTCATAGGATAGTTAGTTGAAATCATGATGTAATAAAATCCTGTATGTTTTGAAGAGTTATTTCAAATTCAGCCATTTTGATAATTATTTTATTGAAGTTTGTAACACCGATGTGTATACGTCTAATCGAGGTATCTAACACCTATGTAATACTGGTTTGTACCTAAGTACATAATAACTGAGGCTTTCAGAGCCTGAATACCTTACAGGTATTAAGTAGAGTTAACAGGATGAGGTAATACATACCTAAGTTTGTAATATAGCCGACAGTACAACTATAACACCAAATTGTGCCTGACTAAGTAAATGAGAAACGATTGTACAACGGTGACACCCCCACACGGTTGGATTACATCCTGAGCCGGGGGACCATCCCTGGTTGGATTACATCCTGGGCCAGAGTCGTCAACAGTTGACAAGAGCCAGCGGCACCAAATTGTGCCTGACTGAGTGAATGAGAAACGATTGTACAACGGTGACACCCCCACACGGTTGGATTACATCCTGAGCCGGGGGACCATCCCTGGTTGGATTACATCCTGGGCCAGAGTCGTCAACAGTTGACAAGAGCCAGCGGCACCAAATTGTGCCTGACTAAGTAAATGAGAAACGATTGTACAACGGTGACACCCCCACACGGTTGGATTACATCCTGAGCCGGGGGACCATCCCTGGTTGGATTACATCCTGGGCCAGAGTCGTCAACAGTTGACAAGAGCCAGCGGCACCAAATTGTGCCTGACTGAGTGAATGAGAAACGATTGTACAACGGTGACACCCCCACATGGTTGGATTACATCCTGAGCCGGGGGACCATCCCTGGTTGGATTACATCCTGGGCCAGAGTCGTCAACAGTTGACAAGAGCCAGCGGCACCAAATTGTGCCTGACTGAGTGAATGAGAGCCGACCGTACAACGACGCGTCCGACTGAGAAAGTGGTGTTTGCATAACGGATATATACTAATATACATAAGTAGTCTTGAAGTTAGCACCAAGTGCTCCAGGTAATATACTAGCATGTAGATATGTATAAGGATATATATATATATATATATATATACATATATCTGTCGGATCAGCAAATACAGTAAGTTATGATATCATGTAGCACGCGATGTAGTTTTGTTGTAGTTAAGTATGTATATATATAGTATTTAACTATTTGTTGTGTCACTATAAGCCCAGGTATGACTAATCATCACCTAGTTGTTTCGTATGTTACTAACGTATGCCATTAACCATTAAACCTAGCAAGTATATCGAGATCGGGTAACAGTCTGGTCGTTGTTTAATGTAAGCTGGACTAACTAGTCCTAGAGTGTTTGATAGTATTGTCCCGCGACAATATGGTCAATGTATAATGATAACCTAATCAGGTTTATGAAATGGTGATTGTTTCCCAACAATCTAGTAGTGTATGAGTGTAACCTTTCTAGGTTAAATATTGATGCTGTCTCAAAACAGTATGACGGGTGTAATTCCTAAGTATTACACATTTGTATTACATACAGTAACATAAGCAAGTGTGAATTATAAAAGATTATCAATATAATTCGAAAGCAGTTATTGAGCATGTGTTTCACCCCAAAAACAGTAAACAGTTGAAAGAGTGGGGCTATGAAACTCACCTGTGAGTTGTTAGTGATACGATGATACGCGCGTCGTCCGAATGGTAACCTTCTAGTGTCCTAAACACGTGAGGTTGTATAAGTATGAGACAAATCAGTTTGTCTAAGCGAGTTGTTCATGTATGCATTTGTTGTTGAAGTCTGGGAATGGTGTACGGGGGTCCGGGGGCAGCGCCCCTGGTAGCGGGGTCCAAGGGGTGGCAACCCCTGGCGGGGTCCAAGGGGCAGAGCCCCTGGCTGGGGTCGAGCTGCCAGGTCAGCTTGGAAAATTTTTATTTCTACTATATTGCTTTAATGAAAACGCTTTCGAAATCCAAATTCGGGTAAAATCGAGTGGTAAAATTTTGTTGTCAATACTTAGTGAAAAACATAGGTTTTTAAGGTTATGCGACGTCAGATGCGACGTCAGCTGCGACGTCAGAGGCGACGTAGGGTCTTGCGTCGCTATGTGCGACATTCGCAATCTAATGCGACGTTGTGTCCTGCGTCGCAATGTGCGACGTAGAATTTGATGGCGACGTAGGGGCTTACGTCGCATTATGCGACATTGGGATGTTTTGCGACGTTGGCTGCGACGTTGGATGCGACGTCGCAGCACTGTTTTTGGTCCCTGCGACGTAGCGGACTGTTCGCCGGAGTTTGAGTCGGAAACGAGTTTCCCGGCCTCCGTTGAGTCCGATTCTTTTACCCAACCCATAATTAAGTATTTTAAGCTTATCTAAACCGCAAACAAGCAAAATAACAAAGTTTTGAGAGATTTCGAGAATTGTCGGAAACTTACAAATCCGCGCGAGGAGAATCCGAAAAGATAGGATTGTAGATCGTTGCGTGGTGATCGTTTTTCCCTAAAGGAGCTTCGAGATTGGAGGTCGTTTAGTGGTGTTTAAATGGCGGATTTAGGTGGCGGTGGTGTGGTGTTAGAGAGAGAGAGATGAGAGAAAAGTTAGAGAAGAGAGAGAAAGTGAGAGGATGAGAATGGGGTGGAAATGAGGAGGGATTTGGGTTTTTATTTGAACTCAGATCCCTGACTCGTGTACTATGGTCTCCAACCACAGTACAAAATGTCCGTGATTTTATACCTGATTAAAATGTAGATTTATTACTTTAAATCTATAATTTTTGTTTAAGTTGTTTTGTAAATATTTTTAATAAAAATATTTCACTTGAACTATAAAATGTAATTATTCAAAGTTTAAAATCGGCGTGAAATTTGACTTTTTGACCGGGTGTTACATAAATTAAATCACATTGATTAGAGTGTGATAAGACAGTCTTACCAGTGTATGAGGCTTGTGATGATAGCCATGATTGGGTAAGAATGTGAGATAAGAAATAATTGAAAGTTATTATTAATAGTTGCATAGGTTGATTTGTACCTCATGGTGAGTTACTTAAGTACTGGAAGAATTGAATGGATTCTTTTGTTATTTATTGATAGTATATGAATAAAGTAAGTGGTAAATTGGGATTAGATCCAAATAAGAAATGATATGAAAGGATATCTGGAAGTTGAACTGTGTTAAAGGTCTAGTTTGACCTTGGTTGATAAATTGAGGAATATGAATTGAAAAGTTGTTCATATTTTGAGAAATTAGGTATGTGTGTATAGTTGAATGTGTAGAAGTAAGGGAAACCTTGAAATTGGTAGGTGATGAGTGTATTCATCAAACTTTTCTTATAAGTTTAGACTAAATTGTTTAAGTTATATACTAAGTGGTATGTATATAAGTGAAACATAGAGTAGTAGATTTGGAATTGTTCCATGTCCTGTGGTATGGATATGTGATGATTAATAGTATCGAAAATGATTGATAAAGGCTTTAACAGTCTGAATGGCCTATTATGTAGAATTAAATGGAATTGATGGGTATGTGTCCATTTAAGAAAATATTTGAAGTTGTGTAGGTATGTATGTGTGGTATACATGATAATAAATGGCATGATAAGTTTTAATAGAATGAATTAAAATGTGCCATAAGATATGTGAAAGTCAGTTAATTGTGAGTAACTTGATGTAGATTTTGTTGGAAATGTGTTGAAAGATAGCACATTTTGATAATAAGATATAGTGATACTTGACCTGTAGTATCATAATATGTTGATTAAGGTTGACTTAGTTGCTATATTGATGAGATGTAGTATTAAGTGATTGTGTGGTTAAAGTTGTATAATTTCTAATTGTTGTGATTAGTAATTTAAGATTGTAAGGTTAAATGGAAATAACTGGTTGCTAAGGTAAGATTCTTGATGTCTTACCAGTTTAAGCGTTAAGTAAATTCTAACTTGATGGTTAGTTAGACTTTGAAGACAAATATTAAGTACTGATAGGTGTATTGAAATGTATAATCACTAGTGTTGTGGTTATTGTTTGGATGGTTGTAGTAGTTGTCGACTCTGTTGTTGTTGACAAGTGATAGGTTGTAATGAAAGGAGTTACAAATTGAAATGAGTCGGTGTAGAGGTTGGTTGAATGTAGGTAATATTTGATTGTAGTACCTTTGTTGATTGAGCAAAGTACTTGTAAATTGTGGTTTTACCTACTGAGTTTGACCTCTGCTTTGCTTATTAAGGTGAGTAGTGATATGTGAATATTATTGGCTATTCAAAAGAATAGATATGAAACTTTTGGATGAAAAGTTGACCTAGATTTGAAATTCAGATCTTTGATGGTAGAGATTTGAGATTGTGATCTGAATATTAGACTGGTTGTTAGTCGTGAACTGAAATTAACTTTCAGTGTTGCTAGATACTTTGTGGTTAATGATCACTGTTGTGATGTTGTAGTTGCTGTTTTATTGTTAACAGTGATAAATAGTGGAAATAGGTTAAAGATTTTAGCACATTGCTAATTTCTGATTGTATAAACCTATTAAGTGATGTTAGGTTTCACTTATTGAAGTAAGTGTTTGTTTTATAAGATATATCTGATTGATGATATGGGTTTGGATGCACTGTATGTGTGCGTAGGAAAGGATAGAAGCATGTTCATGGGAACATGTGCATGTGGAAAGAATTCAAACAGTCTAAGTATAGTTGTAAGTTGCTATTGAGGACAAATGTTTGCTAAGATGTATGTGATTATATCATATTAGTTAGATTGATTGAGGTTAGATTTCGGGGACGAAATCTCTTTAAGGGGGGAAGAGTTGTAACATCCTCGATATGGACCTAGTTGTTTGGTATTGTTTCTTGATTTAAATTAGTATTTAAATGTGTTTGGAAATAATATTGTTTGAAATAGTTGAAATAATTGGAATAGGAGCCGAATATTTCAAGGTGATAAATGAATTATTAATTGTTGTAAATTAATATAGTTGACGGTATAATAAAATGTTTGGACTCGTAAATGGTTTTCGGGTTCCAGACAATAGATTGAGATGGGGTATTAAATTATACCCGTATATTTGAAGTCGGTTTGAGGAGCCGACTTATATATCACTTTCCTTATTTAGAAAGTTTCATATGAAACTTCAAAAACTCACAGAAACCTTATGAAATCCAAATCAGAAACTTGAAACCTACGAATTGGAGCTATGATTGATTCTAGTTTCACTGTTATCATCCTTCAATTCGGTGTTCTTCAATTGAGAGGTAAGTTTGAATTGAATCAAATAGTTTATAAGTTTTGAATTGATTGAATTGGATTGAAAAACATGAATTTGATGTTAGAACTTCGTTATAACTGTTGCATATTGATTATGTGAAGTTATTAGGTGTTTAAAACTGTTAGAAATCGTGTTTGATTGATTTGGGTATAAAAACCCGTGGGTTAGGGTTTTGCAGTTCGTACAGGGCCTGGACGATGATGGAAGCCGGCGGCTTCAGGAGCAAGCCGGCGGCTTGGGCAAAAACAAGGAAGCCGGCGGCTTTGTTATTCAAGCCGGCGGCTTGTGTTGCTTGGTAGGAAACCGGCGGGCATAAACCCGACCCGGCGGCTTGTAGAAGCTTTAAAATGTGTTTTAGTTCTGTTACCATGATTTTGAAATTGACCCGGCGGTTTGGAAGGCGAAGCCGGCGGGTAGTGGTTTGAAGCCGGCGGCTTCATAGAGAAGCCGGCGGCTTGTAAGGCTGTTACCACATTCTTGTTTGATTGTTAATGATAATGTGATGAGTATAAGTTACATATTAGTATATGACAATAGTTATATTATAATAACTAATAGATATAATTAGGAACTAGTAATCTTAATGTTGATTATGTTAAGTTCCTAATATTATTGATTGATATAAGTTATGTATTGATGATATTGATTACTAACTTATATTTGATTATTGATTCTCAGATGTGGAGAAGGCTCAGTGATATTAGACAACTGAGTGAAGGCCTGAGGTAGTCGGTGAGTGGATCTGTAACCTCAGTGTGATTTAGTTGTAATGATTTGATTTACAACGAGTAATTTATAGTATTACTTTGATATGATGCATCTGTTGAGATATTTTGCCATGATAGATTAACTAGTTGCTCAATTGGCTGATTGTGCTATTATGTAAGACTGTGAGGTCAACTTGATTTGACGGTTGGGCTTGTTGTTGTTGTAGACGACAGGAGATCTCGGAAACTTGAAAGGTTGGTTTAGAGATCTAGGTCGTGTGTGATCGACAACAAGTTATCGGTAGTTCTGTATGGGCCAATACAGATGAATGATAAGAGTTCCTTGAGTACCAAACCGGTATTAGGGTGTCTTAGGGACCACCGATCCTCATGATGTTGTGTGTATGACATTGATTGGATGTCGAGTGATTGATTGATTTTCTGTTTATTGTTATTTGACGTAAACAGATTGTTATGCTAGGTTGGACTGTTGCTTATAGTTTCATTCACTTAGCTTTATGCTAACCCCACCACAGTTCTTCCTGCAGGTTGAAATAGATGGGACATATTGGGCAGGGCAGGAAGTTGTTGGACTGGATGGAATGTTTGACAGGATGTTACTCTGATGTTATTTTGATAATTAAAGTAATGTTTTGAATTATATAACACCGAGTTTGTTGAAATGTCATGTGTATTAGATTTGAAAAAGTTTATTGACATTTTAAGTAATGTAAAACATTGATAGTATGTTTTGAAATATACGCTTCCGAGTTGCAAATATTATAATATTGTTTATAATTAAACGAGGGGTGTTATAATATATGTAAAGGTTGAGTGGCACAAGTAAACAACATTAATTGAGGGGTTGCATAGTTAAACCATTGTTAAATTTCACGAAAAAATTATACTTCGTCGGAAAAATTCATGTGTAGCACTTGCTACCTCTTGCAACCACACAACTCCGCCCCTGTCGAGCATAGCATAAAAATGTGGTTACATCGTATATACTTTAATGATTGTGATTTCCATTAATCAAATATTTTAATTAGAAAATTTTGTTCACATGTTAACTTGTTAGCGCCTTTATTTTCATCATGAAGATTGAACACCCATGGACGGAATGTCATAATATATTGTTAACACTAGCATGACTAAAAGAATGTAATTCTTACCTTTTTGCCTATATTTATTCCATTAAATTATTTTTTAATAATAAGTATAATTTTTTTTAAAATAAACACCAATTTCCTGGGGGAAAAAAAAAAAACAAAACCCTCAGAAGCTTTATAAAGTTCCCTCCTTATCTTCCAACCACACTACCAAACATGACAACACCCACCAGTACCACTCTATCATCACCACTCTCTCTAAATCCCACTCATTTTACTAGCCCTAAATCCCCAATTTCAAAACCTAATTTCATCCAATTCTCACTTCAATCTTCATCAATTCACCGTTCCAATGCACTCAATCACCTACGCCCTCTAAAAAACCCTAACACTTTCATCTGCAACAGTTCGTCCACCGTGTCAACAAGCACCACCAATTACGAGGTAATTTTCTACCAATAAAACTATATATAACATTACTTACTAGTGTTTAGCTTTTAATTTAATCGAAACACACACTATCATATTAGATTTGAAACAGACACATAGTTGTTCCTCTGGTGTTTTTTACAAAAAGAAAAAAATGAATGGAGCTATTAAATGGATTCTCTTGATGTTTCTAAAAGTATCCATCAACTGCCATGGTGGTAAGTTTTTTATATCTGTTACAATAAAACAATCACGTCAGGAATTTACTCCACTACCGGCGAAAGAAAATGGATAAACAGATGGCAAGTATAGGTGTCAAAATGGGCGGGTTAGTTAACCGTTTAAATAGTATTGAGGTTGAAAAGGGTTTGTTTTTAGTAGTAGTTAATGCAAAGCATGATCACAGAACTACTTAGTGTACTTTATTACATTTATAATTACCCGATTTTTTTTTTAAATTAAAAAGATTTTGTATTGAATCAAAGATACAACTGGAAAGGGAGGTTCGACCTATTTGCAATGTTTCCCTTTTCGCTAACTATTATCATTTGACACTTTAGGCTTAAACCATAACCCAGAGTCCCAGGGCAACAGATTTAACAATTGACCGGTCAAATATCAAAATGGCAAAGGTGGAAAGGGTGATCATAGTATTATTGCTACCTTCAGCCCTTGAACATCAGCAATCTATTTTTCCAATCTTTCAGATTTCTGCTCGACCTCTTTCAGTTCCACCTGCTGTTTATTTCATAAACAAGTATCTAGAACACGGTTTCACTATAAATTGAATGTGCGAAATCCTATAATAGAACAATTCACCTTTTCTTCAAATCCTAGATTCATAGCCTGCCCTTTGAAGACCCTCAGCATACAAATTCCTAATATTTGGGGACATAATAAGCAAATATTATTTCTCTCTCGAACTATCTTGTTACCACTTTTTATTTCAAAACCAATGCTGCTTATGGGTAGACCAGACACTTAAGAATGAGTAAACTAATTCCTAAATTGCATGAGAAGTGAGGTCTCATTTTTCACAAGAATAACTAGATGCAGTCCACCTTGCAGTTTACGATATTTTAAGGACCAACTTGCAGACTTGTTTAATATCTGCAAAGAAGTTGTCCGTCATTAAATATATAGGAAGACCTATTACCTACAGTCAGTCAATCTAAAAAGCTCTCCATTCTGTATATGTTGAGAATAGCAGAATACAGACGTTATATAAAATGTCAAAGTTTATCTTATTATTTGTTTCAAATGTGTGTAATACGGAGTAACAATACAGGATCACTAGAACTTAGGCAGGGGTGAGAATCAATTCATAATTATTTTATATATGAACGGAAAGATCGCTCAATTTTATGTAAGTGGAAGTATATAAGTAGACAAATTTACAAAGTTGACTTTTTTGTAATTATGTATAGATGCATCGTAGATGCTCGTATTCGGCATATATGCACTGGGAATAGATGCACGAATCAATAATAGTGATTTTGTTGACTTGCATGCTTCAAATGCTATCAAACACTTCAATAGGGATCTCATTTTTCGACTTATATACATGTATGTCTATGTAACTCAATATGTTTGAGTTGCTGGTCAATTTCTGATACACTTGACAGTTTTCTGATGGTTCAGATGAGATAGAATTGAGATTGTTTATTGGAGATGAAAGCATTCAAAGCTCAAAAGATGTGTTTGTTGATGCCGATGAAAGTTTCTTAACGATTAAAACAAAACATGAGGGTTCTTTTAGAACTGCAATGGAAATTGGCTTGTATGAAAAGATAAAACCAGCTGAAACAATATGGTTTGTTTCTTGAATGAATGCTTTAATTAGGAACTAATTTGAATTATCTAACATGATTAACAATAGAGTTATAAATGTCTAGGTTGTTAGACGACGATCAATTGGTTGTTAATTTGAAGAAGCAAGATCCGGAGGTGAAATGGCCGGATATCACGGAAACATGGGAATCACTTAGCATTGGAGTTGCACAACTTTTGAAAGGAGTGTCTGTTTATTTAGTTGGAGAATCCTCTGAAATTAACAATAAAGTTTCTCGAGAGTTGGCAGTTGGCCTTGGGTATGTTCTAATGAGAATTGCAATGCTTTTGTAGAATGTATCGTGAGACTTGCTAGCATTTTCTTTCTTAGGAAGTATTAATTGTGTAAAGTTACGTTATTTTCTTTTCATTGTGCTTCTCAGGTATACACCCCTTGACACAAAAGAGCTACTTGAGAGTTTTACTAAGCAAACAGTTGATTCATGTAAGTGATTTCCCTGATTTTTCTTCCCACTGTAACGAGAAAGTAAAACCCTTTTCAAGATTTCTGGTTCGTCTTATATATTATGATTCTCTAAATAAATCAAACATCTGAGTTACTTACAAATAATGGTTTGTGACTCAAACCAATGCCCTTATGAATGAAATAATACTTCTGTGTATTAACCAGTAATAAGAAATGATCCTTCTGTGTATTAACAAGTAATTAATTTTAGTGGTAATAACAGAAGGGTCAAACGCTATATCAGAAGCAGAAAGTGCCATATTGGAAAGCGTAAGTAGGTACGGAAAAATCCCTGAAACACTTTTTTGCTTCTTCTGCTTACAGGAAGTCTTAACTTTTAAGATGTAACATAATATATCATTATCAATTGCAGTCATATACGTTCAGTTGTTGCCACCATAGGCGGACAACATGGGGCTGCTGCTAGAGGTGATCGATGGCGGCATCTTTACTCAGGATTTACAGTTTGGCTGTCACAATCTGAAGCTAAAGGTGGTGCCTTTGACTTTTCTTTTTCTTTCCGCATTTCTCTTTTTACTTTTAGTACAAGACTTCTAATTTAAGAATCCCAGAACGAAAGATGGATCTGTATCTGTAAAACACACCTACAACTCGGGGTGTAAATGAGCCTCCTTATAATTCAAAGAGCTTTAGCTCGTCTCATTTTAAGCCTAATATGTAAAGCTTGAGCTCAAACACCACTACCTGCAACTACAGGTGGTAATTTTGACGCATTTAGGAATTGATCAATTCAAGTTGTGCAACTATTGTAAGTTTAGCTAAAGAGGGAACGGGTCAAATGGGTCATGGGTTGAAAATCACCTGGTGTTTAGTTTCAAAACATAAAGCCTCCCAAATCATTTATGATTAGATTTAGATAATAACTGAAGTAATATAATTATGTTAAATTATATTTTGCAAACTAATTAATTTAATATTTCAAAAATACATAAAACCTCGTAAATCATTGTATCCTTAATATGAGATGATAAATGAAATAAAATAATTATGTTAAGCATATTTGGTACACTAAGTTTGTTCATGAATCGTGAGAAAAAATTAGTACAGTTCAACTCGATTTGCGCCTTTTCAAAACAGACAGTAGATATTGTCTTCTTCTTTTTTTTTTTTTAAAGGTGCAGACGGTAGATACCGTATTGACTTGAAACTGTTTTGACCCACCACTAACTTGTCTGACCCGCTCATTTTGCCATCTCTATCTGCAACTTACTAAGCACATGCTTCTTTGATTTGTTTCAGATGAAGCAGCAGCAAAAGAGGAAGCAAGGATAAACATGCAAAGTCGTAGTCAGGGTTTCACCAACGCGGATGTGGTGGTCAAGCTGGGCGGTAGTTGGGATCCCGACTACTCAAAGAGTGTAGCACAAGCTACACTAAGTGCCCTTAAACAGTTAATCTTGTCTGACAAAAAACTTCCAGGTGCATACTTTATGCTTAGCTGGTATAATTCAAATAATGTTTCCCATGAATCTTCAACTTTAATTAGGACAAATGAAAATTTATTGAAGGTAAGAAGAGTCTTTACATACGCTTGGGATGCCGGGGTGATTGGCCGAACATCAAACCTCCTGGGTGGGACCCATCGTCTGGAACCGGAGCCGCCTAAACCTACATTTTATAGTCATACAACATTTCACTTGTCTTTTGTCACAGAGGAACTTTTTTGTTACCAGAAAAAAACTATATTGAATTGAGATTGCAACATTAAAAGAATTATTGTCTCTATTCTTCAAAACACTACAAAAATTTATTAGAAATCAGTTGATTTTTTTATCAGTTGTAATACTTGCCATCAAAACGCGTTAAAGTGTTAAGTGTTGCTGATAGACAAAACTAACACTCAAATTTGGCAATTGTGGACCTTAGCCTGAGTATCCCAGCTAGTGATTGCAATGTCTTTAACATCGAATTAGTGTTCAAAATTCATCATGGTCATCTTGTAACAATGTTGATGCAATTATATTTGAGATGGCTGATAGACATCTAATTTGGAAGACATATGAGACGGAAGCTATCGATTACAAATAATTCGCTATCAAGTGTAACTTGAGTATCACGTACTAAGCAATCTAGACGGAAACAAAACATGACAACAGAAACCGTTGAATTAGTCCATACATTGTCTTCTACATATTTTTCTTGGGGCGTGACATCAGTCCAGGAATAAATTTCATTCAATGGTGTTATAAATCAAACTTTTGACTTTGGTATCAACAGAAAATCAGAATCGTTTTTGTAACTAGGAACTGATTCTTTATTATTATTTTGTAGTATAGTATGTATAGATACTACTATTAAATTAGCATATTTTAATTTGTATTTACTCAATACAACCTTAAAAAACGATATTCGTGATCCGAACCACGGGTAACAGCGTGACATTGCCACACACTCAACGCATACCTCTCTAACGTGGGTCAGGTAGTGAAATGAGATACACGTGCTATAAAAGACGTGTCAACTTTTTACTACGGCTGAGATTCGTACACGATCAGTTTTTCTCCGTATACCACTAAATATGCTTTAAGTTGTTGTACTATACAACATGTTTAGTGGTGTAAGGAGAAAAATTTAATGGTGTACGAATCACTGCCCTTTTAACTGCCTGCCCTGCTGCCCACGAACACCCTCAAGTCCTAAAATGTAATATTACTCTGATACCAATAATATACCGTAAAACTTGAGTAACTCGGTGAGGTATTTTTGGAGTACTGAAAAGGGAATTTTATAAGGCCCTAAATTGTTTGAAAAATAAATAGAAAAACAATTAGAGGGTGTTTGGGCTTATTTGCAAGAAATAAGTTTAGGTTTAATGTTAGTAAGAATGTGTATTAGGTTTTTTAACAAAATCTTAGTAAAAAACTTTCAAAAATGTTTAAGTTAATTAAAATACATTAAATTAGTACAATTATAGGGTTTAAGATATAACTAATGGGTTTGTGTACATTGAGCTTTTCATTACCTCTCTCAAATTAAAAATTGTATTTTTAATTAACTTAAACCCTTTAAAAGCTTATTACCGTTGGAGTTGTAAGGTTTTTTTAAAATACCTATTTCATATTCTTACAACAAAAACCCTTTCAATTTTAACTATTGGGGATGCTCTTAGCTTATTTAGTAGGGGATAAATAAGCTCTAAATTCTTGACTTATTTTGGATGTCTTATGCTTATTTCATGGTGGGGTAATTAAAATTTACACATCTATCCTTTGATTACTACAAAACCAAGCAAAGTTGTTGTGGTATAAGTAGTAACGTATCGATGCAATATGGCAGATAACCTTTTTTAAATAGAAAACGGATGTTGTTGATTGAGATGCTTCGAGAGTTTTATTATGATTTCCGAGGTAGTTCAATAGTTTTGATACTGATTCATATGTGTGTTGGTACCATTGACGGATCCAAAAATTCAAGTAATCCGTAGCACAAATTTTTTTTCATAAAATAAATTAAATAATTTTTCATGACCATGTATGATTTCATTATAAACAAGACTTAATTAGTAGTTTTTTCGTAAATAACATATAAAACCGCCTATTCAAATATCAAATCACTAGCAAAACTTGTTTGGACCCAATAGTAATAAAATCAACTATTTCTTAAAAAAATGTAGTTCACATGATGAATGAACCCGATACATAACTCCACCCCTAATTGGTATGTATATTTTATCGCCATGTTATTTTTAACCGTTTATATATACGGAGTATTAATTTTGTTTCAATAATAACAAGACTATGTAAAAAAGATGAATGAATATGTGAAACAACTCTTATCAAATCACTAAAGATTAACATTCATTTTCCTTCATTTTATTTAAGGGAATACTCCCTCCGTCCCAATTTTATTGTCCACAGACAAAAAACACGCAGTTTAAGAAAAATGTACTAGTTGTACATTACAATCAATAAGATTTAATCTCTCACCACATTCAAATGTTTTGATTGGTTGAAAAGTACAAGGTGGACTATAAATTTGGAACATCCCAAAATGGAAAGGTGGACTATAAATTTAGGACGGAAGGAATATTATATTTTAAATTCTGTTAACAATAGGTGTACTCCTCTAGGCTAAAAGTTCAATATATATTTACACATTGAGTTCTTAAACTTTTTGAAATATACAAAATTAATCCCTCATTTATATCTTGCTACGCGTAATAATCCGTGGAGTTTGATAATGGATGATTTTCCCTTGATACAAAATAATTTCCAATCTCGTAATTTTAGAAATTGAGAAAAAGATGAAATAACTCAAATAAGTAGTGATCAGCCCAGTATTTGGCCCAATAGATTTTAAGCAAAAGCCCTAAATTTTTATTTTCGAGTTGCCGCCATGGCGGGCATTTTAAAATTTATCCGTTAGAATTTTTTTCTTATAAATACGCAGGTAAATGCTCAATAGCAGCACCATCAATCAAACAATTTTGATTTCGTTGTTACTGTAATTTTTTCTGATGCCCAATTTTGTCTATCAGATTTCTTTCTCTATCTTCCTTTCTCTTTGTTTTCTCGTTGCTTTCTTTTAGGGTTTTTGTGTTCAGATTAAAATCGGATATTTAGGGTTTGATTATGTGTTTAATTCGATCCTATATGATTCCGGTACAATTACTCACTTCTTGCCCTTTAAAATTCTTGCTGATTTTTTTTTTTTTTTTCGAAAGCAATGGCAATCGTTCGTGCTTGGATTTTCTAGTAGTTCTTGCGCGCGAGGGACTATCCATTCTATCACATATATAGCAGGACGTACGAAATAACAAATCGTGTGTTTCTTCGTTTTTATGGAGTTTGCAATCACCGATCACTTTTACTCACCTTTTCATTTATATAATTGTAATTATAATTATGATTATAATTATATATATACACGTAGGGAAAAAAAGCTTACTGCCTAATTGCAAAATCGGAAAATCAAGGCACCGGAATCGGTTCTGTTCATCACAGTTATTGAATTACCGCATATTCTCAAATTTTCTCGAGACAAATTTTTTCTGTTTTCTTATCATTTTTACTTTGTTTTGCAAGTACGTTCGTTTCTTTTAGGGTTTTTGAGTTCAGAAAAAAGTAGGATTCTAGGGTTTGCTTGCTGACATTGTTTTATGCTGTTTGTGAAACCTTATGTGGTTGTCAAAACTGGGTGGGGGTAAACACCATCTCAATGTTCGGAGAATTATAACAGGTGAGAGATCTTTGATTTTTTTCTTCTTGTTTCTTACAATGTATTATTTGAAGATTTGAAGTGTTTTCTTTATTCTTGTGCAATTTTGCAGCATGTATCATAAGAGTTCAAGCTGTCGGAGCTTCTGCAAATATTGTGGCAAGATCAGATAAGATCGATCACCATTAAGTAACTGACAAAATTCAATAAAGGTGGCAAGACAAGTGGGTTTGGTAAGAGATCGAAACTGGTCTGTTAATCTTTCATTCCGGTCAGGTTAACAGTTAACGGTTAACCAACAAATATTTGATTCTATTATTTTACATAAACTTTTCGAATGAGTATAGAATTAAATTATATACTAGTTTTCATAGATTTCAGAAATACTGATTTGTTAAGTTATTCTAATTTAATAAGGTCAATTAAGAGGCTGTAAACATTTAAATATACTTTTGATTACTATTAACCTGGCCACTATCCATTCGGCTCTTCCATTTTAACCAAAATCTATATGAGTTAAGGATGATATAACTCGAATCTATTCAAATCTTACCTCTAATATGAATTTTTGTTTCTGATGGTATATGTTGTGCTTTATAATTGACTGGAAAATTCATGTTTGATGCGTAGTTTTGTGTGCTTTGTATCTAAAGCTTAAAGTAGAAGGAAATAGGTGTGGTGTATTAGCAGGGCAAAACCTGATAAAGTTTAGGTAACATTAAAGATTTAAAGATAATCATATGTTAGCTAAATTGTCTACTCAAGAGCTTTAAAGCGTCGAATCTACATTTATGTTTTCATCAGATGATTATGTATTTTGGTCTTTAGATTCCAGAATATAAAAGACCATGTAACTCTATTAGCACTTTTCTTGCTACGCTCCAGCAACATTGGTGGCAAATGATCAAAAAATGTATTTGCAGCACGTTTTAATCAATACAGTGAAACAAATATACTCTATTGAAGTTCGAGCTAAAGATCAAGCTTCTAATGTAGAGATTCGAACTGGTAGGCACTGAAAAAATGAGTTATACATTTAGAAGCTTTCACATGCCTACCAACTTGGAAGCTTTGCTTTAGAAGCTTAAACTTTAGATTGAATTTCGGTAGCGAATTTTTTTTCTTTTCATTGTTTTGATTAGGATGCAGTTCAGGCACATTTTCTTGATCATTCGTGACTAATGATGCTGGAACAAAAGAAAGAGGACTACGAGTAGAATTTGGAATCTGAGAAAAATAATATACATCATTTGATGAAAACATTAATGAAGTTGTAACTCTGTGCAACCTTTGAGGAGACAAATAGCTGATGTATAATTATTGTTACCATGCCTGAATCAAGTTTTTCGCAGCTAATACACTTATTCCTTCCGTTTTATGCATTATATACAAATCATGTGATGCTAGGCATCCAACGTGAATTTTCTGCAGTCGATCATTACAGCATGACATTTAGGATGTGAAGGCGATGCACGTAAAGAAACAAATGTCACTTGTGATTGATCTTATATGAGTTTCTACATGTTTTATCGATGTTAGGGTCTTATATTTCTGTTGATTTGGATACTGATTTATTTATGGTCGCTCAAGTATTAACATTGGATTTTATAATAGAACTACCTTTCTTACGCACTTATGCGTTTGTAACAGTCTCTTTTATCTTCTTTTATACTTCAAGATTGTATATTTTTTAGCGGGCGCTAGCTTGGTTCAAACCGCTGGATGTAAATGGGAATGGAATACTCAGGAATATATATAATGGAGTATGGCATCGCATTAATGTTGGTTGGTTCATTAAGGTATCATTAGAAGTATATGTATGTATATTCACACAGAAGGGTGTGTATATATATATATATATATAGGACTATATATATATATATATATATATATATATATATAGGACTATATATATATATATATATATATATATATATATATTTTAACGGCGGATATATATACTATACAGATAAACACACATACATGTATATACACAATATATAATCTGCTCCTTCCCTTATCTTTTAATAATTGTAATGTAAAAATGTCTCATTTGTTTGAGAAGATGCTAACTGCTAGGCTTTACAGGTCTAGCTATTACTATTATTATAGCACGACATTTCACATTTCACATTCTTTTTTTAGCACAAGACTTGTTAGAATCCCAGAACGGAAGATAGGATTCTGTATCTGTAAAGCACACCTCCAACTAAAGGTGGCAATTTGACTCATTTATGAATTGGTCGATAATTCAGGTTATGCCATTCTCTAATAGGTGAAAAGGGCAGATATCAAAAGTTCAGCTAAAGAGTGAATGGATCAAATTGGCCAATTCATAAAATCTCTTTTGATCTAGGTCATTTGGCTTGATAATCACACAGTTTATTTTCAATACATAAAACCACCTAAATTGTTTACTTCATAAATTTAGATTGATAGCTCAGTAATAGAATTCTGTTTATATTTTGCACAATAATTTTCTATGAAAGTGTTTCTTTTAGTCTTGTGCAGCTCTGTAACATATATCACAAGACTACAACATATGTTAGAGCTTCTGCAAATTTTGTGGCTAGGTTAGGTAATATTGATCATTAATTATTAGGTAACTAACAATATTGATTAGAAGTGGCAAAAGAATCGGGTTTGGTTGGTGAGTGATTGAAAAATGTCTAATTTCTTTTTCATTTGGGTCATGTTAACCCTCAAATATCCTATTTGTTTTACTGAACTAGCTACTACGGAGTATATAATAGTATTTGAATGTACATAATCACCAAAACTGAATTCTTGAAAATGTGAGTTTGATACTTTAAATAAGGTTTAAGAGGTTGTAATTTGTAAACAAATTAATATATTTTGGCTTACTTTTGACCTGTTCAATCCGTATGGGTAACTTAGAAATGTCACCTCTGAAATTAACTTTCGTTTCAGGAGAAATGTTGTGATTTTTTTAATGGACTGCAGAAAATTCAGGTTGGATGCATATCTCTAGTGTTTTCTTACCGCCCAAGAACAAATTAATGTAAAGTTTTATGGCCTTTCCACTGTCTCAGTAGAGAATCAAAATTTTCCTTTGATCCGGATCCTGATTTCTTTCTGGTATTGGATTACCTTCACGTTTTTCTTTCATCTTGATAGCTTTTACTTGTGAAATTGCACGTGACAAAAATTGAGCTTAGTTTGTCATTGGTGGCTTTTGCGCTAATGGATCTTTTGTACAATATGTGTTTGATCTTAATTGAGTTATTCAATTACTGATTGAATCGCATTATAATAGAAACATTTTTTTCACACAACGGTAACGGTCTCTTTTATCAAATTTCATATCAAAGATTGCGTGTTTATCGTAGATACATAGAAACGTTAATCGTCATTGTGCAAACAGAGAGAGAGAGAGAGAGAGAGAGCATACTCTCAAAGAGATTATGTTAGAGAAGAGTTCAATTGAGACCATTTATTTTGTGTGAGAATGGTGAACCAACCACAATATGCCACGTGTCACTTTTTTCTCTCTCATCCACGTTTTTAAAAATTAAATATCCCACACACGACAAGTCGAAAAATCATGAAAGATTGCGTGTTTATCGTATCATACATAGAAACATTACTTGTGATTGCGCAAACTAGGAGAGAGAGAGAGAGAGCGCGCATACTCTCAAAGAGATTATAGTATTATACTCTTCATAATTACTACCGCCATGCAAAATAATTTTGAGGAATAATAATAATAATATATAATATATAGGAGACATCTAAGCTAAATAAATGTATGGGTCAAAAGGATTGAATGATGTGTCACACTAATTGTCAAAATGGTCCATCTAGGTGCTCTCTATATTTGAAGCTAGACTTTGATGTACCACTTCTTGTAGATAACATCGATGGATCAAAATCGGTATGTTGTATAAATGAATCTTTACTTGCTTATTATGATAGGGATATCTCACACTAATGGTCATAACGGTCCGTCTAATGACATCTATTATTGAAGCTAGATTAGGAGGTACCCAATCTTGTAGGTAACGTGTATGCGTCATGTTTATTACAGAAATTTCTCTTACTTTTTCATAAAACTTCTTTAAGAAAACTAGAAAGTCGGAAAAGGTGTTTAAATTTGAGTTTTCTAACTTTTTAAAGAAAAAGAAAATTTATATTTTACTTTCTATGGTCTAATGTTTGTTTTTCCTTTCTTTCTACTATAATCTCTCTTATCTAATATGAGAGAACCTATATTAGCTAATCCCCTCCTCATCTAACCCTCCTAACTTAATCCCCACCTTTCATTGTTTGAGTTACTATAATCTTAGCCATTGATAGTCTTTAGTAAAATGATTAATTAATCTCACTATTTTTTGCCCTAAATTGTTCCAATTTTACCCTTGTCTCTATCCAATATCAATCTCCAATCAAAAACATAAGGCCGACCAATGGAAAAAAACGGTGGAAAAACACGATGGAAAAAACCGTACGGCGACCAATCCCCAAGCACCAAAATCAAGCAACCCCATCAATCCCAAATCAATAATTAGGGCATCTAATCATCTATTCTTCTCCATGTCAACCGATTGCTCATCTCAATTTGTGTTAAAAACCTAAGAATTGCACTTGAAGATCAGCCCTGTGCGCCGGCGGAGATGGGTCAATTTCCGATCAACAAGTACTTGAACGGATGGAATGGAGGTGGCGTCGGATCAGCAAAAAACGGAATATTCCGTTAATCGCCGCATTGAACGGCAACACCGGCGGCCGGCAGCGGACGGTCGTCTGAACCGGCAGTCGATTGTAACAATTTAGGTATTTTTCTCTCCATTCTTGTATTCGTATACAGTTTATGTGATTTTTTCATTTTTCTAATTCTAGCGAAAAACTTTTGATTATGACTGTGTAGTTCAACTCGTGATGTGGAAGAGCCTCACAATGGATAGGAGTTGGAACATGGATTCTCGATGTAAGTGTTTTATCAGATTTTGTATGTTATTTACTGATTGTCAACGAGAGTTTTATGGAACGGTTAAAAATTTTAGATCGTTAGGAGAAAAACAAAAAATAAACGGTAAACTCCGTGAATGCTCTGCATGGTTTATACGAATTTATGGAGAAAACGCTTGCTTACTCTGTTTAGTATTCGTCCGCTTGGAGTGGAGTCAACGAAAGACATGGGTGAACGGAAAATGGCCATAGTCCATAGAGGTGGTAGTTTTGAGCCATCTTATAACTGGGTTGATTCAGGTTAACTTACAGATCTCTAACGTGTAAAAGAAAATAATTTAGCTAAAAAGGATATGGGTCATATGGAATGATAGTTACCAGAAGTACCTATTCTTACAAGTTACAACCTCTTAAATCATACGAGTACTCTTCAATAGATGAGATAATTATTAGTAAAACTGTACAGTTTGTACCCATATTTAGTCATACTTATTAACAAAAATAAAAAGATTTTAAAATTGTTTTACTTTCACAGATTTCAAATTGGAGTTCTTAAGGATGGATTTTTTTGGCACCTCTTCACCAAGAGGGATGTTCATCAACTCTTGCTATGCCCACTGCCAAACTGAAATGCATGAGACATGGCTAATGAGTGATTCACCCATGTTGAGTAACAAGGTAAACCGTGAACCAATAACAAAATTGTTAAGATAAGTCTTTGTAACTAATGCAAATAACAAAATTTACTCCAATGGGGAAGGAAGACATTGTTAATTCAAAAACCAATCATATAAGTCTCTACGTTAAACGTGTCTTCATTTCTGATGCTTTCGACGGAGAGCTGGTAAATTCAATCTTTATGTATTCTTTTAGAGAAAATTTAGAACTTTAAGAATGGTTGTTAACTGTTATATTCTTATTTTCTATATTTGGTGTAGTTCCCACGATACCTAAGCTTTGTGAAAGGTGTTGTTGACTCTAACAACCTTCCCTTGAATGTATCACGTGAAATTCTCCAAGAAAGCCGCGTTGTAAGTAAAAGCTAGCATTCATCTTGATCAGCTCAAATTGTTTGAATATAAAGTGTATATGACTTCTATTTCTTGCATCTGAAAGGATAAGGCTAATGGGGAAACGCTTGGTGCGGAAGGCGTTTGACACGATTGGAGGCATATCCATGAGTGAGAACCGAGAGGTAAGCTACTGTTTCATTGTCGTTAACACACATAAGGTTGATGTTCATATAAGTATTATTTTGCTTTATGGAGTTCTTTGCTTGACATGCGTGCAGATTTCCATTCATTCATCTTCCAATTTGCCATGGTTCAATAAACAGCATAACCATGTTCAAGTGGTGGTTGTATAGTGCAGCTTGACAAGAATTTTGTATGCTGTACGTATGTCTCTACCGAATTTTGATTGCGTGTCTCTTTATACAGTAAACATGCCATTTTATAGATAATATAAACTTTGTGCTAATGTTTTTTTTTTATATTACTAGCCATACAATGCTTACACAAACTACCTCAAAATTCAATACACAGGTATTCATTCATTTTCGCCAAATGACGTATTACCAGAACAACAAAAAAATTCTTCTGCCCGACCAAGTTCAGGTATTAACTATCATCCCTTTCCTTTGCCCACTTCCATTTTATTTTGGCATTAAAACTTTCAGCATATATTGTAAAGATGAATTACGTTCTTTTACATATCAGTAGTCGAAAATATGTCAACCAATGATATGATCCATACAAACGAAGTCACACCTTTATCCCGCATCACTAATCGTGGTAAGACACTCACATAGAAATTAAATTTTTTTATCAGAATTCCAGAAAAATGATAAGTTGTAATTGTATAACATTCTTACTACATTTATGATGTCAACTTGGGTAATCTCTACAGCTATTTATGCATTTACATACAGTCATTTGGTTGCTTTGTGAAGGGAAAAAACCACCAACCTCACATAAATGAGGTCAACATATCAAAGAATCTAAATGGTTTCCGTTCCAGTACAAGGCACTCAAAGTCCACCTTTTCGAAGCAAGTTGATGTGCCTGTTGTTATGTCTTCTCCAACTACATCTATTACAAATCAATCAGGTCTATTAATTGTCAATATTTTTATTCATCATATATTACTGCAGGTATTTAATGTGTTCGTTGAGAGACATACATTTTTGGGTTTAGTGTGTACTCTGTAAATGAACTTGAGAATCCAAATGTGCATCAGGTGACAGTATATATAATATAAATGTGTGTATATGTGCAGGTATGTGCATCAGGTGAAAGTATAATTTTGCAACCGGATCAACTACTTAATAAACTTGAGAATGTCATCGGTGATGATGCTTAACAACAATTGCTTACTATGCACAGCTTCATGCTTGGTTACTCATACTTGGAGCAAGTCAAATAGTACTTTGTACATCTTAGCTAAATGTTGTTTGAATGGGTTTATAGTTCAGGAATGGGTTTGAAGTACATGTGTAAGTCATGCATGACAAAAAAAATGGGACAAATGCTTTAAAATGTTTCTTTGATGATATTTATATACTTTAGTACCTATATGGTTCGGTAACAGGTGAGTTAGGTTTCAGAGTTTCAGAGTTTCAGTATGTTAACTCACTTTGGATGCGCTTTAAAATGATTTTCAGTATTTTGTGATGATATTGCAGTTACCACTATGGCTTAACTATTCAAAACTCCTTACATGTGTTTAAATCAGCTTAATCAGGTACGTTTTTTCCTTTTAAATTTCTTATCTCTATCTGCACATTTTGACCCCATAAAATGCATGGATTTATCTTTCTATTTATACTCACCATCACAGCTTTAATTGACTTTGGAAGATGTCAATGCAAACAACTTCAACTTACAAGCGAATACAAAATACCTATAATGACTTAACTTTACGTTCAGATAAGGTTTAAATTTCTCTTAAGTAGCTGCAAGTTACCAGAGGAAAAACACCCATCACACAAAATTTAAGCTGTATAACATAGGTGTTAGCTGTATTTACATATAGATGCTTGATGAACCACTTGGAAACTGTCCATTTTGATAGTTGAGTCATTTTGCAAAAACAATCTAAATGCATTATTATAACCTTTTCAACGTGTTTTTATTTTTCAGGTTGCTGTGCGTACTATGGATGCTATTGTTGACACTATAGCGGCTGATCATATGGTAAACTATTGTAAACAGTGTGTCTTCCTATTGTCTCAAACTATTGTTACGGCATAAATCATGTGAGTAATAACTAATCCCTTTCCAGGATTAATCATATAATCTTTCACCATTATAAATTGTTTAGACATTTTCTTCAATAACTTACATTTTTAAAGAATACAAATGACACATATACCCCTATTTACAACGAAATAGACCATAATGCACTCAGCTAATTTGGGAAACAACCTATAATATTCAGGATATCTTTCATAAATAAACGACCCATACTTTAGGAAACCACTTATAATATTAAATGAAATGTAATTTATTGTATAAATAAAAAGTTTAATTTTGGTTAAATCCTTTATAAGAGTGTAAGATTATAAGTAGTATTCTTATATGGAGATCTAATTTTCATTTTAAATTGTTCATATCAACGAAATAAATTGTGATAGCTACCCGCTGCTTTGCGCGGGCAACTGCTAGTCCTATATAATTTGTGTGTACCATATATTAAGTCCAGAAATCCAAACAAATATGTTCCAAAAATAAACATTTTATTTATGGTCATAACAATAGGTGCTCTTTTTGGAATGTATTCTGTTTTTGTTACAATTATAGTAACTCATCAATGTATCATTTATATACACGATTTTTTAAATCCCACCTAATCTCACCTTTTAAATTTCAAATGTCACACTGCATTTTCCCTCCCAAATCACCCAAAACCAGTCTATAAATACAAGGCCTAACCTATGCAAAAAATTCCACTTACAAAAACAATTTACACAACTTGAATTCCACATCCTGGTGTTTGTGAATACCTATTCTTTAAACCCATGGCATCTGATGAAGCTTTCACACCACTGAATTTGATTAAGACCTACAAAGAAGGAATGAAAGTACGCGTCCAAGTTTTCCTATTGTGGCATCAGCGCTACATGAACAACCCCTCTCAAGTGGCATCAGTTGATATGATCCTCCTGGATCATGAGGTAATTGCCAGCATCTTTACATTGTTGTTTACAGCAAACTTCAAACACATAAACACAGTATCAAAACCTTCAAGAGTTGCATCTTTGTTTTACAGTTGACTCACTGCATAGCTCTTCATTTACATATTCTTTACTCTAACCTTTTAACCTTTGACACTTTGCATACACATTCTATCCTTGGTGATTGCATCTGATTACTGAAATTGATTATCTTTGTGTAAAAATCAAATTGCTAACAGTCGTTTTAAGACTAAAGTACTGATATCGTTTTGACCTATCTAGGTCCAAATACATGATGCTATATAACTGTATTTGCTCAGAATGTATCAAATACAGCTAATAGTACATTTAATCACTTAATGAACGAAACGTAGTTTTGGTGTAGATGTAGGAACCTAGATAGGTACTTATTCATTTAATGGTTGTTCACTTGCACAAACTGCTTCACACCTGATATCCTTAGTCATTGCGAATTACACCTTACATGCATTTGCCTTTACATATATCAACTTGTCTACGCTTCCCTCCACCCTGTTACCATTTCACAATTTGCAGATAAATTCTATCCTTTGTCATTGCAACTGTTTAGGGAAATTTTATTCTGTCCAAAATCCAATTAGGTTTCCTTCGTTTTAAATCCTTTGCACTAACATCATTTGAAGATATACACATGAGCATACAACATACTATATTACTCTATTAGGTAGTAGTGCTAGCCTACATCAAATTCAGCTAATAGGTGTTCATGTGAGAGTACCATGCAGATGTGGATGATTTTTATGCATCAAATCCACATTTATAGAGTTACGTCACTAACAAAACCATGCTTTGTTGCAACAAACTGAAACTCATTTCACATCTGTTCATTTAATTACTTTCAGTTATAACCATGTAAATGGATTTAAAAAGGCTTTACTGATACGTTTTGTGTCTAATCTTTATGTAACTGCATGTCTCCATTTGCAGGGCAACAAGATTGTTGGCTCTGTAAGGCCATTCATGTACCCAGATTTCCATGAAACGTTACAAGAGGGCAACTTTGTTGACATCATCAATTTTGGCGTTGACCCATACAAAGGGGACTATCGCCTAATTGACCATGAGGCGAAGTTACTACTCTTCAGGACTTCCAAAGTACGCAGATGTCCGGCATTTGAGATAGCGGGAGATCCTTACAACTTTGTTAGATTTGACGATGTTAACAAGTGGAATGTTACCATGACATTTGGTTTTGGTAAGCAACATTGCTTAGTCATCGGATATTTTCATATTATGCACACAACAAATGTACTAAATACACCAACAACTGTATTTATCCTTTGTGATTGATATATTCAGTGAATTTATATATATTCAGTTTCGAAATGGAACCACGTTGTACATTTTCAGGTCTGAGTTCCAATATGCGTTGCCATTGCTATTATGTGCTGGACCTCTATCATGAAACAGAGATCAACATGATTTACTGTTTGTTTAATCATTCTATGTATATTTTACTTTAGAAAAAAAAGAGACTTGCACAAGTATCAGGAGCTGTAAAAAGGTGCAACCTCAGAAAGAAGGTTAGTAAAAATAATTATTTATAGACGTTATACCCATTTTAATTGTAAGCATTGGCTATTTAATAATATTTTTTTTACTTTCATATATATTAGTATTATATTGTCGTCGTAGTCTGTAAATTTTAAATTCAGATATACACTTATAGCTAACCCGTTTTTGTTATCAACCGTTTTTAGGAATACTACACTGATTTGGAAAAGTATAAAGCAAAATATGAAGAACTAACGAAACAAGTTAAAGAAGAACAAAAGAAGGTGAATGTTATATTACTAGAATCGCTATAATGAGTGTACCTCTTTAACTCTATGGATGCACTCTCTTTTATGCATTGCCACACTCAATTTCAGGGAAACTTTCTTAAAGTCAATACGGACGCAAATCGCCTTCATACTTACAACGGTACTAAATAGATGCATTGTACACTTTCTTTGATGACAGTTATCATGTCGTAATTAAACACACATTTTATGTTCACTAAACGACTCAATCATTATCTCTTACTTAACGCACCAACTTTTAAGATGCTCATGGTAGGTATAATTTTATATACTTATAATATTATTCGTTATATGTGTACAGTGTCGTAGGAGTTCTCAAAAAGTTACGCACAATGGTTAACTCAACATTTTCACTTGACGGGCCAGCTTAAACAAGCAATCTACTCGGGCAAAACGGAAACCGAAATTAAACCACTTGTCCATAAAACAGCGTCACAATTCCACGAAGTCTTTCGCATAAAACAAGATGTATGTAAAGCTGATGTGTTTCACATTGTCTACGGGACATGGACTTCGCTTGCTGAGCGATGCATTATGTGGATTGGTGGTTTTCGTCCTTCTGATATAATCAAGGTACATGAATTTATTAAAGTCGTAATTCACTAACTCGAACACTTCAAACCTTTTAATGTTAACGCACTTTGTTGTGTTGATAGTTTTTATTACATTGATTATTTAATTCATTTCTAATTTTAATATAGTATAGAACGTACCATACTCATCCCATAAATTATTTTTGATTCTTGTCTATTGCACTTAGTTAATTCACAAACAGGTGGATGCCTCAAATGAGCAACAAAAGAAAACACATTGTTTGCTAACTAAGACCATAAATCAAGAGAAAATCTTAGTTGAGGGAATGACCAGATTGCAAGAGTCTATTTCAGATACAATGTTATGGGATACTGTGACATCTTCCCCAACATCACCAAAAATGTCGACATACATGTCTCAGATGTCCAAAGCAATGGGTAATTTAGGAGCTGTGGAAGACTACCTACATCGGGTACTTTATTTCTTACTCAAAATTACCACCTTATTACCATATTACATCGGCTACTAACTTTTTATTACTCCCCTTTCTGTAGGCTGATTCACTTCGTGGGAGTACTTTAGTCCAGCTTCATGAGATATTGACAACACGACAATCCGCATTGGCATGGCTGGCTATATCAGACTACTACGCACGTCTAACTGCTCTAAGTACTTTATGGGTTGCAAGGCCTCGAGAGTCTCAAGCAACATGATTGCCGCACGTTCTCATTCGTTTTACCTTTTTTAAAATTCAGAACATACGAAACCAACTATTAAATGTGGTATTAAACTATGCGTATTATTTATGTTTTCATCTACGTACTTACCTCCACACTGATTTAATTTGCTTGCATTACAACAACATTAACACAATCACATCTAAGATAGCACTTCAAAAATAATAGTACCATTTAAAAAAAAACATTGATCTCTGCCGCAAATATGCGGGTTATGATCTAGTAATAATAATAATAATAATAATATTTAATATAGCTATCAAATACTACGTATGGAGTATACTTTAAACACTTCCTAAAAGGTTATCGATAGGGTAAGTGATAAATACAACATAAAATTTGATACATACACCAAATTTATGCTTTAGTTTGTTTGTACTGTGAGCTTTAACAATTGTACAGTTTGGTGTATGAAGTAATTTATTTGTTATATCTATCAACTCCCTATCGATAGCAGTCAATTGTATAAATTCATTCCAATAATTGTTGATATATTTATAAGTCAAACAAATTATGAAAAAAACCAAGAAACGGTTGGGTATTATTAGGTGATTTCACTACGTGATCGATGAATTTATGTCTGATGTTACTAACCAAAGACTCTTTACCTTATTGTATTTTTTGCAAAAACACATATGAGAAAGACAATGCTTTAACCGGCTTAGCAAAATCCTCCCCTTTGAAATTGTACGTTGTAAAGTGTTTTAATTAACTTACTGTGATACCCGGTCAAAAAGGGCAAAATTAGCGGCCAATTTAAACCTAAATTATTCATACTTGGTACGTATTAATACGAAAGTATTCGGATATTATATATATAGGGTGAGGTTCAAATGAGAATGGGAAAATTTGTGAGAATGAGAGAACCAATGGGAATCCTCCATTTCATTTAAGGGTGAAGGGGCATAATAGTCATAATACATTTTAAATAATACAAATTTAAAATAGAAAAATAAATTAAAAAACAAATATTATTGTTTTATCATTATTTACGTACAGATACAGATTTGCATCCACGCACAGGAAAATACGATCATCGATTGATCGCTCCCACAGTTTTCTGAAAACGCATCAAATCGATCTCAAAAGAACAACAAAATCATAGGTATGCTTACGTTAATTCGAATCTATTTTTAATTAAGCATCAGTTGTGATTCAATTAACTTTTTAATTGAGATTCGCACAAGAAATCGATCATCTTTTTGTTTGCGAATCAGTGCGATTTCAACCTAAATATGATCTGGTATTTACGATTTGATTTATGATAACGCAATTGTAAACTGATTTCTACTGATTCATCAATCAATTTTAATTCGATTTGGAAAAAATGCGTAATTGTACGACGATCATAAAACTCCGTTCAATTGGATCACAACTAAAATTACTTTGGTATCATATGTGTTAGTAGCTAATAACCTCTTTTACCTTTCTGATACTATCATATGTGGTACTAGTTAATAACACACGTGTTACTAAATAATATCATAATGTGAACCTAATAAGAAGTCGCTCGTGTGATAGAAAGAGATATGAGGCTAAGGTAAAAACCAGAAGCAAAAGAAAAGGAGAAAACGAAAGCAGATGCGAGGAAGATATCAGAAGAACACGCATGTGATACCGGATTATATAAGTTGAAAACATTTACTAGTTGTTTAATTTTCAATTTTTTGTGATACTGCTTGCTCGAAACTGTCTTTCTTTATTAACTTGATATAATGAAATTGTTTGATATCTTAAAAAAAATATAACATATTCCATACAATATGTGTTATTGGTTTAGTAACACATGTGTTACTGGTTTAGTAACACATGTGTTACTTGTACAGTATCACTATCAAAATATGTTATTAATATGTGATATGTAATACTTGTTTGTGCTCTGTTGTTTACATATATAGTGTCAAATTTTAATTTGTATGTGTGTTAAGATCAACCTATGCTGGTTTCTATCACATGTTATACTATTTCATTCACTTGTGAAACTAGTTACTCTCACAAGTGGTAGTAAAAACAGTGCAAGATTGTACATCATCACAAAAAATGATCTAATGATCTAATGAAAACCAACTTAATATGATTAAACAAAATCTAAAATGGATCTAAATCAAAAAGGCACTATAACAAAAATAAAATAAAAATATACCATTTCCATACAACATGTATTACTGGTTGCTAACACATGTGTTACGTGTTTAGTACCACATGTGTTACTTGTTACTAACACATGTGTTAACACCAATACCACATGTATTACTTGTTTAGTACCATATGTGTTACTATCACTATTAAAATACATTACTTAAAGACGTGACATGTGTTAGTGGTTGGTAACACATGTGTTACTGTTTACTATCACAAGTGTTAGTAAATAACGCAAGATTGTACATCAACAAAAAAATAAAATAAAAATATACCATTTTCATACAACATGTGTTACTGGTTGGTAACACATGTGTTACATGTTTAGTACCACATGTGTTACTGGTTACTAACACATATGTTAACACCAATACAACATATATTACTTGTTTAGTACCATATGTGTTACTATCACTATCAAAATACATTACTTTTAAGAAGATGTGACATGTGTTAGTGGTTGGTAACACATGTGTTAGTGGTTAGTAACACATGTGTTAGTGGTTATTAACACATGTGTTAGTGGTTGGTAACACATGTGTTACTGATTACTATCACAAGTGTTAGTAAATAACGTAATATTGTACATCAGCAAAAAAAAAAAAAATATATACCATTTTCATACAACATGTGTTACTGGTTGGTAACACATGTGTTACATGTTTAGTACCACATGTGTTACTGGTTACTAACACATATGTTAACACCAATACCACATATATTACTTGCTTAGTACCATATGTGTTACTATCACTATCAAAATACATTACTTTTAAGATGTGACATGTGTTACTGGTTGGTAACACATATGTTAGTGGTTAGTAACACATGTGTTAGTGGTTATTAACACATGTGTTAATGGTTTATAACACATGTGTTAATGGTTGGTAACACATGTGTTACTGGTTTTTATCACAAGTATTAGTAAATAACGCAATATTGTACATCAGCAGTAAAAATGATATAATCTAAACCAACTTATAACGATTTAGCAAAAACCTAAAAATGGATCTAATAAATAACCAAAAAATATGACTTGATTACATTGTATCCAACACATCCGATTCGAAGAAGCATACACCATATTGTCTACAATAATTGTAAATCGATAACATCACCAAAATATTAATTTTTTAAAATAGGCGTTGTGACATTTTCTTCACAAGGTCTTCTTCAGCACTTAACAAATCAACGACTTCCTTTTGGCTGGTTTTAATAGCATCTTTGACTTGCTTCTCTATCAATCCCGCGAGTGGACATGCATAAAATGATCAACAAATGTGTGCACTCGTTCTCCGTGAATGTTTTGCTCGCACAATAACATTTTTGCATCATACTTTATCCTCAAATGGATAAGTTGCGTATTCTGCAAATAACCCTCATGATCCATATGTATCATTACAAAAACGCCACATCCACAATGGTTTTTTACTGTCTTCCACTTTAAATGCATCATTGATGCACTCTTTAACTTCTTTAATTACATTACAGGCTCAAGCATCTTGGAAATGCTATCCAGATAAGCATATACATATACAAAATATAACAAAGGCATGTTTTGGTAAATAAAAGTTTGGTACATATAGAGTAAGTAACACATGTGTTACCCGTAAGTAACATAAGTGTTACAGAAAAAACATGATGGAGATTCTAACACATGTGTTACCCGTAAGTAACATAAGTGTTACAGAAAAAAACATGATGGAGATTCATTTATAGTAAGTAACACATGTGATATCAGTAAGTAACACATGTGTTACAGAAAACACATGATGGAGATTTAGTATTTGGTGAATCTATTTAAGCTGCGGCTACTTTGGTAAGCCTACCCTTTGATGGAGATTCTTTTGGGGCATCAGATTTTGAAGATTTGGAGGCTTTAGCTTTGCGAGTATTTTATCTCGCTCCTCTAATTGTTTGATTTAGAATCTTGGCGATAGTGGGAGAATGTAAGGACAATTACTTCCTGACAAAACACAATACAAAACAAATGTGGCTAATAAATTGGCATAACTTAACAGAAAAACGCATAATATTTCAGCTGAGTGTCAAATTTAATGCATACTACCACATGTGATACTGAAGGCTATTCATATCTCATTACCAACAATTACAATCTAAACTCTACATGTAAATAGTTACAGATCAACACACATATACATAAATAAGTACTCACAATACACTTATAGAAAGACAGATGCATACATGCAAACACTTATAGAGACATACATACATACACTTAGTAAACAATAGCCAAAAACCCTAGATCAACAAACAGATAAATACATACATACAAACTCTAAATCAACAAACAGATACATATATACATTATAAGTGACTGGAAACAATAAATACATAACACAAAATGCTTACAATAGTAGTCGATAAAAAAAAACTTCAAACAACTTTCTCAATGGAGCGGATTAAAGAGGAACGACATTAATTGGATATCCTGATGATGATGCATGAGGAATCTCTTCACGAACATCCCTTGTATGAACGAATTTAAGTTTAATCGATGTTTTAATGAGGTTTAGAGAGTTAGGGTTTTGCACAACCGAAATCGGTAAAAATCACTACTAGAATGATGAATCTAACAACAGGAGATGCAAGAAAACGATGATTTAGTAAACGAAAACAAGGATTTGAAGAGTGAATCGAATGAATTTCAAGTTTTTAGAAGTTAGGGTTTGAGAGGTTTGATTTGCAGAGAGAGAAGGAGAGTAAGGGATTTTTTCCCCCTTTTTCTTTTTTATTAAAATAAAAATAAAGAGGAAGTAAAATTGATTTTTTAAATTTAAAATTATGTATTAATCTAGACCCTTGATTTGCAAGATCTAGTGGTTCATGTGCATTCCCCCATTCTCACCCTAAATGCTTGTACTCATTTGAACCCCACTATATATATATATATATATATCATTTAATGATTAGTTAATAATCACATGTAGTCAATCCGAAAGAACGCAGAAACATAAAAACGAATGTCCGTACAAAACATTTTTAAATAATATATTATTAATGAGAATAATAATTATTTACTTGGTTGAATATTTAAACACCTTTTTGTACACTAAAAACCATTCGTCAAGCTGAGTTAAAACAAAGTTATAATTTTATATCTCACCAAAAGTATTTTTATGAAATATTTCAATTAAAAAATATATACGATTTCATATTTAGAAATTTATCATTTGAAAACATTATACTACTTAACGATCGGGTAAACGAACACGGGTATAAAATACCCACCAATATCAATTATTGGAGCCGGATATAACCGACTCCAATAATTCTGTAACACCCCCAAATTCGGTGATTTAGATTAGCGGAAGCATTTAGTTAAGTATGGGGAGTGCCACAATATACAGTACATGCATACGTATCAGAGCATATGATTACAACAAAACATCAATATATTAAGATGCCAAAGTTAATAGTTTACAAAAGTGGACGATTCATCGAATCGTATAAAAGTAGTAATGTTATACAAAAGTAGATTTCTGGAATATGACTAAAAACCGATTAGTTATATAAAAGAAATCCAGTGTCAAAAGTTGGCATCCTAAAGCTCCGTGGGTCGCCTATGTTCCATATGTGCAGGCGGTCCTTACGTGTGCTGCTAATTCCCTGAAAAACATAGTAAAAGTCAACAACGAGGTTGAGTGAATTCACAGGTTTTATGTTTGCAAGTACAGTTGGTAACCCACTTGTTGTTTATACAGTAACGTTGGGATGTCACCCAAAAGTGTAATTCGTAAAACCAAATACGTTTCCAAATAGTAGTTTGTAGGAAAGTTCGTATCCTAGTAGTTGTAGGAAAGCAATATCCTATTTCCAAGTATGTTCTGTAGGGATATACGTATCCTAGTAGTAGGTATGTTTCGTTGGGATGTTGCCCAAAAGTATATTTCAAGTTATAGTAGGATTGTAGGTATCCTATTAGATGATCGTAGGAATGTCAGTATCCTAATAGTTGTATCTCGTAGGAATGTCAGTATCCTAATCGTTTGGTGGGTCCATGTCAGTAGGAACCCAGTGCCCATGTCAGTAGGGACTTTTCATCGGTTTAATAACAATAGTAGACCCATGTTCGCTGTAAGTCCCCTAGTTTTAGGATCGATAACTTCGTTATCTGTAGTATTAAGGTGCGGAATCCCTCAATACGGTGTTATCTTACTAACAACGAATATGTTCGTATTGCGTTTTGTAAGACTTAGCTTTAAACGATAAATCGTCAAAACCTAGTCGTAGGTTATGTTTTCTCTGGTTTGCTGGAATCGCAGATCAGCAAAAGTATCAAAATTGTTATGTTTTTCACGATTGAAAAACATTAAATATGCCGTCTCAACTCGCTGCCGCTGGGCCTGCGAGTTGACTCGACTCGTTCTGCAAGCCCAAGCCCATTATACTTTGGCTCGTTATGCCTATCTGTGTCCACGAGTTCAGTTCTCATCTCGCTGCTCAACTCGCAGCGACTTGAGAACTCGACTCGCATCAAACGTATATATTTATTTCGTATTTAATTATTCGTCTAACTTTAACAAAATAATATGTTTAACGAATATCACTAACAAAACAAATATTCTTTTACAAATCCAAACCAATATACAAACATAATAATAATTACACTAGTCCTATTTCAAGCTAGATCTGTTGTCACACTCTATGTCCCAACAGACTCCCCCTTGACAATAGCTCTAGCGTCTTTATCTTCACGCTTGTCTTTGGTCTTCATTTGTAAATCTTACTGCCTGCATAAATCTTCATCTTGATACACGTCTTAACCATCATCTGATAATCTCGTCCTAAATCACCCCATGCGTCTGTCGTCAAGATTCTATTTTCATTCAACTTAATCAAATCTTTCTTCGACATGTTCATTAGGTGTCGATGGTCATAGACTCTGAAGATTTCTCTTTCACCACCGTCAACCTCATCATCAGCTTCAACCATAACAGCTTCTCCAGTTCTTGAATCTACATGCCATCTCTTCATATTACCCAGAATATCTTGTGGCATTGTCTTCAGTGGAATCTGCTGTATGCATCTAACAGCTGGATATATCTTCTTCCTTCTTCTTCTTCCTGTTCTTTGACTTCTCTCTTGTAGTTTCACAGTTTTTCCCTTTCTTGGCTTAATCTGAACAAACTTATTCGTACCAACCTCATGTCTAATGATTCTTTCAACACGATCAGCATAATCATCACGACTTGGGTTGTTAATCTCTAATCTAGCCAAATCACGTATTTCATAACGTGGTAGAGAACTAAAAACTGCAAGCTTTCGCTCAAAATATTGAACTCCGTCAAACCTTTTGATCGCAAAAAGCTTTAGTTCTGAGTCAAAGTACCAACCAATAATCCCTTTACGTGGTACACGCTTTTTCGTAACATCAACTTCAGAAATTCCAATCTTCTTCTTTTTCTTTGGAAGTTTCCTAAGTACAACAGCAGGATTTTTGGTTTGAACAAGAACTTCTACTTCTTCATCAGAGGTTGAATCATCAATATCTTCATCTATATCGACAATTGTTGGACCTTGTTCATTTTCAATAACAACTTCTGTCCTAGATGGGCTCACATGGTGTTCATCAATGTTTGCATCTAGATCTACACCCATGTCTTGCACATTCTCAGGTACAGCAGTCCAATCTGTAGGTGGTTGAAATTCTCCATCCTCAAGATCATAATCAATGTCTTCATCTATCTCATCAAAAATATCATCTTCCGAATCAGATAGATCAAGCATCTCCAATCCTAGAGAAAAACATAAATACAAATATATTAATAATTAAAATTCTCTTATCAATTTCCCTGAATCAACCTAAGAATTTCTTTATTAATTCTTTTGTATATTTTAACCTAAAATATAAACGCAATTTACATACAACTTATAAAATCTTTTATTGATTACCCTGAATCAATCCAAAATTTCTTAAGTCTACTTAACAAATATTAATTAATTTTAAATTCTAATGCATTGTGAATAATCACCAAACATTTAAATTTACTATTAATTACCTTATATAATTTCCAAGTGTTAATTGATCTCATTCATTATCAATTTAACCTTTAAATTATATATCATTTGTCTAGTTAATACGAATACATTTTTAACTTGTTAATTACTTATATACCTTACGGTCTTAAGTCCATAATCAAATCTAAAATGCATATGTTATCATAAAATTTTGACCGCCAATATTAATCGGAACACGCCGCTCGACTATTCAAAGAGTCGGAAGTCTTTCGATCACTATTTTATCTTAACATAATTATATAAAATCAAATAACTTAATAATATCTAATACATTTAACTTGTAATTACAATCTCAAGCCGAATATATTACCAAAATATTAAGTTACAATTATTCTGTACAAATTAATACCAATAATTACTACACTATGCTAATACTAAGCTATCTTACCAGCTTCTGTATCAACCTGTGCAGTCTTATCAGCACTTGTACCAGCACCCGAACCACTAGCACCAGCATCAGACTCCCCCTGAATAGTAGCTTGGTCACCAGTCTTTGAAGGACCAGTCTGCTCACCACTCGGTGCATTGGGATCATCGTCTTTGTCTGAATCTCTCTTCCTCCTTAGCTCATCCTGTTTGCAAGACTCCAGATATACCAATATCTCCCCCTGAGTAGACTGTCCTGAATGCGATCTCAAGACCAGACTCTCCAAAGAAGATAACTTCAGTCTCTGTACATTGAAGTCCGCAAGCAAAGTCTCATGAGTCTTCATCAACAGATTGTACGATTGACTCTGCTTGAGAATCTGCTGTGAAAGAAGAAGATTGCTCGACACCAGCTCTGGAATCTGAGAAGTAAGCTTCTCCAAATCCTTTACCCTCGACTCTAAGGATGTAATCCTTTCTGCATCAGTCGTTGGAGTAACAGGTATCGTTCTTGGTCCAGGCAGTGTAAGAGACTCAATATGCCAGTCTCTGGTAAGCGGTGTATGAGGTTGAGACAAAGCTTGCGTAAGCAAACTTGTCGCAAATCTAGCTGTTTTGTTCGTCGGAAAATTAGCTCCACGAACTAGATCAGCAACCTCATGCTGTAAAGTTAAACACAATTAAAATCAGTTATTGTTACAGATTACTCCGTCTCAAACTCTAATTAATTGCATAACACTCATAGTTATAGAGCTTATATCTCATACCTGAAGCGGTAAAGATATCGATTCAGTAACCACCGGTGCATCCATCTCCACCTGTGGTGTATCCTGAGCAACTGTATACAGAATTAACTGTCTCAGTTCAACTCCTGATAAACAACAAGTTAAGATCATTTAACTTTTATAATCAATACTAACCTTCTCGAATAGTAAGCGTTCTCGGACGCTTCATCAAAGGAATCTCAACTTCCTCAGTACCTTCCTCTATAACACTCTTACCTTTTCTCTTCCTTTCAGAAACAGATGGAGGAGGAGAAGGTGTATTGTCTGAATCTTCATCTGACGCCGTCTCACAATCACGACCTCTAGATGATCTAACAGTCTCCTAAAGTTTAAATATATTCAACATTTATGATTAGCGTAAGCTCTATCATACAAGTTCTATATATTTTAGATTAATCAGATATAATACCTCAGTCGGTACAACAACTGATCTATCAAGCTGTATCTGCTCATCCTCAAGTAATATAACTTCGGGATTTGCAGCCTCAGCTTCAGCTTCCTGTTCATGTAATGATATTTATATTTTAAAATCAGAAATAATATCCAATTTACTAAATATCTAATATCAGAATCATTATATAATAATAATATGCATCTATGATTAATAAAACAATCTATCAACTAAGCATCTATATTATTACATAAATAAAATAAAATTTTACCTCAGGTGGTGCCAAATAACTCTCAATGTCTTGAAGCAAAGGATTTGTCGCATCATCATTCTGCTTCAAAACCTCTTGCACAACCTGTGCAGCAACCTCTTGGTTCACTTGCTGATCAACCTGACCAGCCTGAATAAGAACATCCTCAAGGAGCCCTTGTGGATCTTCAGGTTGAGCTTCCTCAGCTGTAGGTTCTGGTACAACAGCAGCAGCAGCAACATCAACACCAACATCATTCCAACCATGATTTGGCGGCGTCACATAAGCAGGATCAACAATATAGCCAAAGAGATCACGAGTCTCCGGCTTGACATATTCCTCCCGCCGAATAGTCTGCTGAAACATCGCGTTGTATCCTCTGAGCGCGATAGTATCTACACGTAAGTGCGGCTCAGGGATAACAATATCCGGAAAATGAGCACGGATAATCATCATACAGAACCTCGGGTAGATCATAAATCTAGATCTAACAGAACCCGATATCTGTCTTACCATCTCGCCAAAAATATAATCACAAAAACTGTATGGTTTATTGTAAACCAGTGACAGTACCGCCGATACAAGAGCAGGGCTCAACTCATCAAAACCACCCTTCTTCGGTCCAAAAACTGTGACTATAACGTGCCATAAGAATCTCCATTGCCCAATAACAAGTGCCTTGAGGAATTGACGTCCTCTTCTCTCACCAGTATAACCCATGCGACCTAACGCACCCTCGATAAAATCACTGGAGTACTCAGTAGGACCATCTTCTTGGTCTACTGTACCCAGATGTAAAATCTGACAAAGGTCAGAAGCAGCAAAAATAATCGGTTGTTGATTTACCGATGCGCGAATAACCGGTGGGTTAACCGATTCATCATACTGAATGTCCGTCCAAAAATCGTTCAGTATAGTCTGAGAGATCTGTGGAGACTCTGTAAGCGTATATCTAATACGTGAACGTGCAAAGAAGGTCAGCACTTGAGCTACTTTGCTAGCTCCCTTTGCTGATAGATCAAGATCCACAAGAATATTGTGACCCTTATCGAATTGTCTCGCCATATCTGTACAAGAAACACAAATGACAAAAACAGTTAATGCACGTTAGTAAGTTATAAACTATAATGTTTATGAATCAAAATGATCATCTAACATCTTAGTTCTTAACATATTAAACACATATATAACTTATAACTAATAAGTCGTAAGTCCAATATGTAAAATCCGTTAATTACTTGTTAATAAGAAATCCTCAAGTCGTTAACGTTTTATAAAACCAATATATATATTATACCGCTAACAAAAATTAGGACACGCCACTCGATTACATTGTGAATCGGTAGACTTTCGATATATATATACATACATTGTCATAGGAAACCAAAATATACTAGTTATTACTTAAAAAGTCTTAACTCTTATAAAAACCCTTTTTTTAAAAAAAATTTAGCTAAGTTCGGGACTCGCATAAGACACCTATGCGAATCGAGTTCAACTCGTTTCGCTTATCAACTCGCGATTGGATATGCAGCCAAGTGGACTCGCTAATCATGTCGATCTGCAGGTCAACTCGCTGGTCGATCCGCTAGTCAACTCGCTGCGAGTTGAATCGAAGGTTCAACTCGTTCGATGAACAGCCGTCGCGAGTTTAAACTTAAAATCGATGATTTTGTTAGTTTTAACATGATCAAACGATATATTTACGTTTATTAAGGTTCGTTTAACATTAATCCTAAGGATTCGTGTTCTAACAAGCCGTTAATCTACGTGAATCGATCAAACTTTAAACCGAAACCCTAAGTTTATAAAAACTTCGATTTATCGTTAATTAGACGGTGAAATCCGTTGTATTTTACCTCAATATGTTCGCAAAGAAGTCTTGAATATAATCTACGGATTCAAAAACTCGTTCCCGTACTCGTAAAATCGAAATCAAACGAAAACTATATTTCGCCTCGTTTCGCCTTTTTGACGGATTCGCAAAGTTTAGTGAACTCGCGAGATTTGTGTGGGTTCGGTGGGCTGGTTTGACTCGTTTGACCCCCTTTATACTACATATCCGATTCGCGAGATTTAAGTGGACTCGCAAGTTGTTGCCAACTCGCAGAAACAATTAAAAACACGAATTTAATGCTAAGTATAAATAAAAACCCGATATTTTACAAGTCTAAATTATGATTAATTTTCACTTGTATTTGTCACGTTGTTCAACTCAAAAATATACAGTATAATTTAATTCCGAAGGGTAAATTCAGATAAACATAAAAACTTAAAAACAAATAAAAATTAGATAAAAATACAACTATATAAACTTTGGTATCAAGTACCATTTTATTAATTATTTGAAACAAAGTACATATACAAAGTAAATAAGATTTTATCTGCTTAGGGATCATATTAGTAAGAATAAGCAATTAATTATATATTAAAAAGTCTAAGCAGATTGGTAGTATACATACCTCATGAAATTCAAATAAATTACTATAAAATTACAACTAAATTCATCATTGATATATTTATATTTATAAAACTATATCTTAGGTACCTTTATCCACATAGCATAATTAATAAATGCATTACTCATATAAAGTGAATATTTTATTATAGACAGTTCAAGACGATTACCGGTATTATGATCCACATAAACAAATTACACTCAATTTTCTAAGCAAACACTTTATTGTTAGTATGAATATTATCAAGTGCTTCCTATTATATGACATACTGAAGAATTCAAGTAAAACACATAACACTGCATCATTAAATTTCAAGGTAGCGGTTACTAAATGATGTATCTTTTCGAAACATATAACATACACTTGAATTTTATTTTAAGGTTAGACAAATATCAAACATACTTTGAATATGCTATGTTATCTAAGTCTGTACGTAGTACAACAGAAGATCCCTTCTAGCATAATTCAAAATATATTTGAGAATATTAATTTAATTAAAGGCTTCAGTTCTGTACTTAGTACAACAAAGTTACCAGTAATTAAGTTAATACCCATATTGCTACTATTTGTCAATTCAAATTAATATGTATGATAACAGTGTATGGCAATACCATCATTCAACAATTAAGACTTAATGTCATACATCATAGAATAGTAACACAAAATAATAAACAAGTAGTTAATTAATTTCTTAAAGCTTAAAAAATTTCATATAATTTGCCTACCAGTATATCATATGATGAAGCCATCTAAAGTTTTAATAGAAATAAACAAATTATAACTAGTGGATATAGGTGTATAATCAAATAAATATAAACACATACCTGATAGAACCGCTGTAGTTCTAAAGCAACTTTATTTGAACCTACTACCATATCATACTTAGGACTTAAGCTTATTATTGTAAAGCTTATTCTCCTAATGTACTATCATATCCCTTAGTTTTTGCAAATAAAAACTTAAATGAAGGCGATTCCCCTTAGGTAACAAGCAAATGAATGCCATACGCCTTTTTTTTTTTTTAATAAACACCGAAATACTAACTATTACAAAAATACCCTTGGAAGACTAATCACTCTGGATTTCTCATTCCGTTTAGTTGAACCAACGTCTCAAATCTTGCTCTGTCGAACGCCTTTGTGTATAAGTCTGCTAAGTTTTCCAATGATGGAACCTTAACTAACTTTATCAATTTCTTTTCAGCACAATCTCTAAGAAAATGATGTCGAATATCAATATGCTTAGTTTTACTGTGCTTCACCGGATTATTGGTGATCGACATAGTAGATTCATTATCAATCATCATAGGAGTATTGGTTATATTTAACCCGTAATCCCGCAGTTGCTGTTGAATCCAAAGAACTTGTGAGCAACAGCTGCCAGCTGCAACATACTCAGCTTCACATGTGGAAATGGCTACCGAGGTTTGCTTCTTGCACTGCCAGGATACTAATCTACCTCCTAGGAATTGACATCCTCCGGTCGTAGATTTCCTATTCTGATTGCATCCTCCGTAATCCGAATCAGTATAAGCTACGAGATCTAAGTCTCCATCAATCGGATACCAAAGACCCAGCTTAGGTTTCCCTTTGAGGTAACGAAAGATTCGTTTAACAGCTTGCATGTGTGATTCTTTCGGATTAGCCTGATATCTTGCGCATAAACAAACAGCAAACATTATGTCAGGCCTAGAGGCTGTAAGATACATTAGTGATCCGATCATGGCTCTATAAAGAGTTGGATCCACATCGCTATCACTCGATGTATCTGGACCTAGTCCATGATTGACTGGAATTGGAGTATTGTAGACCTTACTTTCATCCATCTTGAAGCGTTCTAATAGCTCATATGTATATTTAGATTGATGAATAAAGAATTCATCCTTCTTTTGATCAACTTGTAATCCTAAGAAGAAATTTAACTCTCCCATTGCAGACATTTCAAACCTTTTTCTCATGACTTTCTCAAATTCTTGACACATCTTTTCATCAGATGATCCAAAGATAATGTCATCAACATAAACTTGCACGAGAAGAAAGTCTTTCTTTTTCCATTTCACAAATAGTGTACTATCAATCGATCCTCTTGTAAATCCATTCTCAAGTAGATACGTTGATAGTGTTCCATACCATGCCCTAGGTGCTTGATGTAATCCATATAGAGCCTTATTCAAACGATATACTCTATCTGGATACTCAGGATCAGCAAACCCTGGCGGTTGTGAAACATACACCAATTCTTCTACTTTGCCATACAAAAAGGCACTCTTAACATCCAACTGATTCACTTTTATACCAAAATAAGATGCAAATGCTAAGAATACTCTAATTGCTTCTAGCCTAGCAACTGGTGCAAACACTTCGTTGTAGTCAATACCTTCTTGTTGATTAAAACCTTGAACTACCAGACGAGCTTTATTGCGAGTAACTATTCCTTTATCATCTCTCTTGCACTTAAATACCCATCTAGTTCCAATTGGATATTCTCCCTTTGGTAGGTCAACCAACTCCCATACTTGTAATTTAGAGAACTGAGATAGTTCTTCTTGCATTGCTTCTACCCACGAACTTTCTTTTAAAGCCATTTGAACATTTTTCGGCTCGACTTGTGAGATAAAGCATGAATATAGACATTGATTAGGAATCCCTGTCTCTTTCATTGCAGTATACAAGCTTTGGTATTCCGAATTCTCAGACGTACTAGTTCTGGATTGATGCCTAGTTTGAACCGGAGTATTAATATCACCGATGATGTTTTCAACGGGATGATTCTTACTCGTTCTAGTTGTAGTAACTGGTTCAACCGGTATCTCATCTTCCAAATTAGTACCAATCTCTTCCAAATCAGGTACATCTTCCGTACGAACAGAAGATATCCTTAAGTGTTTCAAAGGAGTAAGTATATCATCAAACTTTGTAGGAAGATCATCAAGATCTTCTGTTTCTTGAGACTTATCCTCTGAAGGTTGTTGTGACTCACTTGTGGAAGCTTTATCTGAGTCAACATTAGTCTTAATTCCAGATTGCTTAACACTTGATGTTGAAGCGGGACCAATATTCTCATCTTCAAACAATAAATGTTCAGCTATCTCTGAATCACTGACATAGTCACTAATAGGAACTTTAAATGATGCAAAAAGATCAGAATAATCAAATTGCCAATCTAAGCCCTTATGAACATCAGGTGAGTAGCTTGTAACCTCAATAATATAAACTACCTCCAAACGTCCTGTGACTTTATTAAAGACTCTCTTGTTTGGCGAATTGGGCATATAACCTAGGAAAAATCCTTCGTCAGCCTTCTCACCAAATTTAGCTTGATGTCCAGTCTTTAATATGGTGCATGAAACTCCAAAGGGTTCAAACCCTTTTAAGTTAGGTTTCTTATTGTTCAAAAGCTCATAACAAGTCTTGTTATGTCTCTTAACCGTAAGAACTCTATTGAGAACATAACATGCTGTATTCACTGCTTCTGCCCAAAAGATGACCGGAAGCTTTGAATCAGCAAGCATTGTTCTAGCAGCTTCAATCAACGTCCTATTTTTTCTTTCAGCAACACCATTCTGTTGAGGTTCATAAGGTGCACTGAATTGATGTAATATCCCTTTGCTTAAGCAATAGATATTCAACGTTGAATTCTTGAACTCTGTTCCATTGTCACTACGAATACGCTTTACTCTCTTTTTATAGACATTCTCTACTAGATCAAAGAATTCAATTAGAATTCCAGGAGTCTCATCCTTTGATCCCAAAAAGAATACCCATGAGAATCTAGAATAATCATCTGTGACAACCAAACAGTACCATTTGCCACCTATACTTCTCTTGCTTATAGGGCCGAAGAGATCCATATGTAGCAATTCAAATGGCGAAGAGATAGAGTTTTCAGTCTTAGGTCTGTGTGGTTTCTTGTGCTGCTTTCCTTTCATGCAAGGAACACACTTATCCTCAGACTCGAAACTTTTTTGTGGTACACCTAGAACCAAACCATTTTTGGTTATATAATTCATCTTTCTCCAGTTCAGGTGTGCCATTCTCTTATGCCATAATAATGCGTCTGTTTCCGAAGACTTGGATAATAAACATGTAGACACCATTGAAGAGTTAGGAACACCCATGTTGATAGCATAGATGTCCTTCTTTCTTGGCACCCTCATCAATATCCATTCATCGGGAATTTTAAAACCTGGCTTCAGGACTAAGGCCTCTTTTTCATTGAAATAAACTGGATGACCTTTATCACAGACTTGGGAAACACTCACTAGGTTGTGAGTAAGTTCTTCAACATAGTTCACATCCTCAAGAGTCAAAGTTCCATTTGAAACTTTTTCTTTTCCCGAAATTACTCCTCCTTTATCTCCTGCAAAGTTTACTTTTTGCTTGAGACTATCCTTGAAGTCCTTCAGTAGACTTCTTTCTCCGGTCATGTGCCTTGAGCATCCACTGTCTACATACCACCAGCTGTCCTTGTTCACAGCATGCTCCTGCACATAACACAAAATACGATCAGTTATCAAGAGGGACCCAAGCCATTACGGTCTTGGTTTGTCCCTTATCATCAACAAACTTAAGCTCTTTAAAATAACCATCCTTCCCATCAGGAGCTTTGGTTACTTTCGAAGTAGCTTGAGTTTGTAGACGATCAGCCTTAAGAGGTGAGTTTGAGGAGAACCTCTTAGGCACATAATTATAAGCTCTATTATGATAATTATAATTAAACTCATGTGATCGTGAAGTAGTACCACTCTCATAATGACTATGGTCTCTACTTGGAGTTCTAAACCTCGACGGAGTCACATCCCTATACTTATGGACAGAATTATCACCTTGAGTATATGGCCGTTTAGGTTTAGGTGGGGAGACACTATGCTTACCATCTCTTTTAAGAATGTTAACAGGTTTATTACCTAAGTTAGGTTTGGCATCTAACCCATCTACAATCATACTAGAGTTGGTCTGTGTCTTTTCATCCATCACAAGCTTATGTGGTGTTTCAGGCTTTTTGTTAGGACAACACGAAGCCACGTGTCCCTTTTGATGACACTTGAAACATGACATCTGCTTGCGTGGTTTACTCACTTTTGCTTTCTCATCCGGAGTCTTAGGCACTAAAGGTTTAAGCTGTTCTTTATCAACTTTATCATCAGTCTTAGCATCGTTAATCACTCCACCCGATACAAACTGTATTTTGGTGAACTGAGAAGCCTTGCTATTACCTAATGATACGTTCTTAATAACATCTTTCTGTGCCTCTGACTGTTCAGGTTTATCAGCTACTGAAATCTCAGGATTAACTTCAGTCATCTCAGAATCTTCAGGAATAGGAGTGTAATTGGCATTAAAAGGTGGGGATACATCATTGTAACCTAACCCAGTCTTGTCCTTTACACTACGTTGAGCATCTAACATTTTATCCATTTGAGATGTCCTATAGTTCTCAAGTTTACGGTTTTGCTCAATTAACCTTAAGTTAAGGTTCACTATTTCCTGATCCTTACTAGCAATTGTCTCATTTAAGTCTTTAATATTCATATAGAGACCATCTATGATCACAGATTTTTCACTTATGGTATCTCTAAGTTTTGTTCTATCCGAAGCATCAGACTTAATTTTATCTTTTAAGACATGTTTATCATCACTTAATCTACGAATATCCATAATGGCTTGATCGAGTTCAGATCTAACAGTCATATAAGATTCCTTATCCATATTCAATTGAGATGACAAATTGCTATTTGACACAGTTAAGACACTATTCTGAGATTGTAAATCAGTAACTAAGTAACAAACATCAGCAAGATTAAGAATATCTAAACATACCTTCTTCTTGTCAGTTTGTAATTCAGCCATGCGTGCCACGAATTCCTCAGGACTCATATCTGGAGCTGAATCCATATATAGCACGTCATCATCACTTGCCTTCACTTCAGACTTAGGCACCTCTACTCTCTGTTCCATATCAGTGGGCATGTAGGAAACTGATCCAGTAGTTGTTTCTTCGATCTCGGCCATCAAGGCTTTCTCAGAATGAGCTTGCCAATCATAAGAGCCATCCAACTGCTTCACCACTAAGGCTTTGGAAGCGAGAGTACTTCCCGAACCTTGTTTTCCTTGTGCTTCTACTTTAGGTCTTTGGCATTCTCTAGCAAAATGACCAATACCCTAACAGTTAAAGCATCTGACCTTAGTTTTGTCAAACCCTGATCTATTGCCCAACACCTTTCTACCAGTTCTCTTGAGGAAATTCTTCACCTTTCTAGATATCAACGCTAGTTGATCTTGAAGCTCCAATTCCTCAAGATAATCAGAATCTATCTGCTCATAATCCTCATCAAACAGAATAGGATCATTGATCTTTCCCTCTATGTAGTTCTCATATGATGCCACAAAGGAAGCAAGAACAGACAGTTGTTGTTCAGCAGATTTCACACTCATCGGCATCTTCTGATGCTCTTGAGGTGACTTCTCAGAATTCTTTCCCTTTGTCTCATCACCAGAGGAGGAAATAAAACACAGATCTTCAGTAATCATTTCTCCATTTTCACTAGTATCACCAACTAACAGTGCAGTGGTCGAACTAGATGACGCAGTCGAAAGACTTGACTTTCCATGATACAACCCAGGGTTCTGAACCTGATCAGAATCACTATCTCTTGACTTTCTGGAGAAATCATAACCTTTCAGCTTGTCAATGACTTGCTCTAAGGTCATAGTAGAATACCTAGTTTCATTATCCTTAATCATAACACCATACATTTCCCATTTAGAAGGCAAACCCTCAAGAAACTTGTCGGTTTTAGATACTTCTTCTTCAACAATCTCATGGTATTCTAATTCACTTAGCAGATGGTAGAAACGCGTGACATAGGCATCAAGATCTTCTCCTTTTAAAGCTTTAAACATAGTAAACTGCTTTTTAAGAAGACTCCTCTTGCCAGCTCTTACTTGTGGACTTCCTTCACCTCTTTTCTCTAGAGCTTCCCAGAGCGTTCTAGCAGTATGAAAAGATTTCAGTTGATGAGCAATCTCTTTAGGAAGACACATCTTTATGCAAGAATGTGATTTATTTTCATTTCTGTAAGCTTCCTTCTCTTGATCACTCATGTTCGCATAGGTAAGAACCACAGTAGCATTTTGAACAGTTTGAGTAGGTGGGGTGTATCCACTCTTGATACACATCCAGATTGACAGGTCATGGAATCTACAGTAAGATTCAAATCTGTCCTTCCAATTGTAGTAATCCTCGATTCTTAACAACTTAGGTGGAACGTTTGACTTTCCCACCTCGTGGTCCATTTCGATCATTCTACTTAAGTCAGACATCTTAAAACGTAAAATTAAACTGTTTCAGCGAATTCAGAAAACTCGACTCGCAAGACTCAGCTCAACTCGCAATCTCAGCTCGACTCGCAGAATTCGTCGATTCGCAAGCCTCAGTTCGGATTGCTAAAAGATGTCGATTCGCAAGTGATGTCGATTCGCGAGGGATCTTGGTTCGACTCGCAAGCCTCAGTTCGACTCGCTAGTTCAACTCGGTTCGCAGGCGACGCTGGAACCCTAATCTCGACTCGCGAAACGGCTGTTAAACCCGAAAACGAATTTTTAAGGTATTTTTACGACTGAAACTTAAAATTTCGGCTGTAAACAAACCCTAAAATGTCCAGAGAATGATTTTGATCGTTAGTATTGCAAGAATGCACGTAAAAACGACCCGAATCAAAAACGCAATAACACTAAAACTTATGAACACACTCGTATTTAGCCCGAAAGCTCTGATACCAGATGTAAGTCCCCTAGTTTTAGGATCGATAACTTCGTTATCTGTAGTATTAAGGTGCGGAATCCCTCAATACGGTGTTATCTTACTAACAACGAATATGTTCGTATTGCGTTTTGTAAGACTTAGCTTTAAACGATAAATCGTCAAAACCTAGTCGTAGGTTATGTTTTCTCTGGTTTGCTGGAATCGCAGATCAGCAAAAGTATCAAAAGTGTTATGTTTTTCACGATTGAAAAACATTAAATATGTCGTCTCAACTCGCTGCCGCTGGGCCTGCGAGTTGACTCGACTCGTTCTGCAAGCCCAAGCCCATTATACTTCGGCTCGTTATGCCTATCTGTGTCCACGAGTTCAGTTCTCATCTCGCTGCTCAACTCGCAGCGACTTGAGAACTCGACTCGCATCAAACGTATATATTTATTTCGTATTTAATTATTCGTCTAACTTTAACAAAATAATATGTTTAACGAATATCACTAACAAAACAAATATTCTTTTACAAATCCAAACCAATATACAAACATAATAATAATTACACTAGTCCTATTTCAAGCTAGATCTGTTGTCACACTCTATGTCCCAACATTCGCAGGATCTAGTGCCCATGTCAGAAGGGACTTTTCAACGGTTTATCAACAATAGTAGACCCATGTTCGCAGGATCTAGTGCCCATGTCAGAAGGGACTTTTCAACGGTCAGTGCCCATGTCAGTAGGGACTTTTCAGTTGCTCAATCAGTTAAGTAAAAAGTGTTGCTGGTCGTTCTCCAGCGTTTTCAAAACAGTACCGGTCGTTCTCCGGTTTATCCAGTATAGTTTATCTCGTTTGTAATAGTTTGTCGTATGAAAACATTATTTCATAGTTAATTGTTCGTTGTAAATGTTCAACTGTTCAAAGTACTCTATACGTTCGAGTAAAGAAAGTATACTATCATGTAGTAAAAGTGTTTGACTATGTTTTCCACCCCTGTTCAAAGCAGTTAAAACAGTAAAAGTAGGGGCTGTGAACTCACATGTTGAGTTAAGTAGTAGGTGCGAGTGCTAGCAAAGCCTAAAGCCCAAGAAGTCTAGTCGAATCTCCTATCGTCCTAAACGTGTGAGATTTAATAAGTATGTGGAGGTCTAAGTTAATCATCCATTTTTGCATATTAATCGTATCGTATTTGGTTTGGTTATTGAAATGTGATTTTTAAACACTTAGAATATTTTTGGCTTTTGTTTTTGGGTTTTTGCGACACAAAATGCGACACTGCCCTTGTGTCACATGATGTGCAACTTAATGCGACACAACCCTTGTGTCACATGATTATGCGACACAACTCTTGTGTCACATGATATGCAACTTAATGCGACACTAAATGCGACACAACCCTTGTGTCACATGGTTATGCGACACAATATGCGATACAAGCCTTGTGTCACATGTATGAACACCAGCCCAGAAACTTTCGCCTGACGCATTTTTCCGATCCAAAACCCGATTTGAACATATTTTTAGGCTATAAAATCATGTTTTCTTTCATTATATGTTTATAACTAAGTTGTATGCTCAATATAATATCAAAATAATACACCAAAATGAGTAGATCTAAAAAGTTTAGCATTTTCTTACAATGGAAAATCGAGAGCAAATGAGCTAGAGATGAAGAAATTGGTGTTGATATTCTTGCTCCTTAGCTTGAGATGATTCCGAAAATGTGTTTTTGGTGGTGATTTGAGATGAAATCCGAAAATTTGTGTGTGGGTGTTGAGAGAGTTTGTGTGTGTTTTATTGGTGAGCAAAGAAAAAGAATGAAAGAGATGAAAGGGAGGGGAAGAAGGTGGTGATTTGTCCCACTTTGTGGTATTTAGTCCGTGTTTGTTTACCCGATCGTTATATGTTACAATATTTTAAATGATACATTTTTAAATACTTACTTTATTACATTTTAATTTAGAATGTTTTATAAAACCAATTTAGTTAATTTATGAATTTTTAAACTTTGTTTTATTTTTAATTGTACGAAATAGACGTTATTTGTTACGAAATATTTGTAAATATTATCAACATAATATTTAATATGCGTTTATGTTATTTAATAAATTCCGTTTTATTAAATAAAAGTTGTTAACCAACAGTCGTATATTTTTGTCGCGTTTGATCAAATCGTTTCATATGTAATTGCATCTAATTACAAACAAGTAATACTAAGCGTTTTAACTAGTTGGGCTTTGCTAGACTTACCTCTAAAATGCGTTGTGAATTCACTCAAGTAGGGAATTAGCCTAATAATGCAAGTGATTAACGTTTATAATTTTGTCAAAATTGCGGGGTGTCACATTCTCCCCCTGTTAGAGAAATCTCGTCCCGAGATTTAAAATCAAGTCGGGTCGCCCGCGGCGTATGTTCTCCGATAAGTCATGTTGTTAACAATAATAATAGTTTGTGTGGCGCTCAATTGTTGCCATAAGAGTTCAATCAGTTTAAGTATGCTCGCGGCATAGTTCAATAAGTTGTGTGTTTCGTTTCGTGGTCAAAGTTTACCAAGCGTTATGTTCGAATCGGCATCCGAATAAGAGAAATGTTAAATCGTAGCAACAGCTGTTAAGACATACCGTGCTAGCCGAGGTCCGCAACCGTTTCTGGTGCACGGAGGATGTATGCACGTCCACGAGCTGGTGGGACGTTAGCAATGCAGTTGTTGTTATTATAATTGTTGTTGGCGTTGTTGAGTTGGGGGCACTGATTTCGGTAGTGTCCCGGGTCGCCACATCAGAAACAGCCAGTGTTTCGTTGTTCGTTGTTCATGGGGTGAGTTCTACAAGCTTCGATTCTGTGTCCAAATCGATTGCAGTTATCACAGAAGAAACAATCCCCTTCGTGGTGTTTTCCACACTTTCCAAATTTAGGCCTCTTACCTTGGTATGTTTTTGGTTCGGGGTTGGTGATTGCGGCATAAGCTCGAGCGTTCCCCGGGTTTCTGTTTTGTTGACCCTGACGGTCGTTACCATCGTTGTTCCACTTTCGTTTGTTGTGACTAGAGTCACCAGTGTCGGTACGACGGGGTTCGTTTTTCCCTAACGCAGCTTTTAGAGTTCCAATAAGGACTGCATCGTCAGTCAAGCTTTGAGCCAGATCCACTGCACTCCTGAAAGTAGTTGGTTTGGAGGACATCACCATGCCTCTGATTTGTGGGGCCAAGCCCTTAAGGTATTTCTTGATGCGCTCCTTCTCGGGAGTTACCATGTGGGGTACCAGGCGTGCAAGTTCCTGAAACCTTGTCGTGTAACCGGTGATGTCAGCGCCGGTCATCTGAATATTCCAGAGTTCAGTCTTGAGTTTCTGGATCTCGTTGGGAGAGCAAAATTCCTCCATCATCATCTGTTTCAGAGCTTCCCAGCTCATGGAGTAGGCAGCTGGGCGTCCAATGATCTGGACCTGAGCGTTCCACCAGGTTAATGCTTCGTCGGCGAGAGTGCACGTGGTGAATTTCACCACGTTTTCAGTTGCGCAATCGCTGATGTCGATCACGGATTCCATCTTTTCGATCCAGTGGACCAGGCCGATTGCCCCTTCGGTCCCTGTGTAGGTGCTCGGTTTGCAAGCTTGGAAGGTTTTGTAGGAACACCCCTGCTAGGTATTCGTTGGTGTTTCGCTGTTAACTGGGGTGGCTCCACTGTTGTTTGCCACATGGTCTCGGTTTCGACTTGCCTCGTACTGAGCAATAGCTTCAGCCACGCGGCGTTCGATTATTTGCTCGGTTGTTTCCGGAGGCGGAGGTGGAGGAGGAGCATTTCGTTGACTGTTTCGAGTATTTCTTTTAGGCGGCATGATGACGTTCTGCAAGGAAAGAAGTTGCAGAAGTCAATGCCAAAGAGAGAGAATGCGAAGAACAAAGTTCTAGTTATCAAGCGTTTGGAAAAATTGACAAGTTTTCCCCTTACGTATCTTACGACTATGAAACACCCATATGTACTTAGTATAATATAATCACGTTGGCCATGCGTCATTATATGATGTTAAATACATACTTCTTTTCATCCATCGTTTAACACGATCAGGTTCATATGAGGTCAAATGAGGATGAGCAAATCGGATGTGATAAGATTCGATAGATAGTTTTACGCGTGTCGAGATGTCATGACAATGGTTTTATCGTATGCAAATGTGTGTATGCATGTGCGTTCTATCCAAGGCTATAGTCTAGGTCTCTAAGTCACCTAAAGTTTCCTAGTTCGCTATAACCAATGGCTCTGATACCAATATGTAACACCCCCAAAATCAGTGATTTAGATTAGCGGAAGCATTTAGTTAAGTATGGGGAGTGCCACAATATACAGTACATGCATACGTATCAGAGCATATGATTACAACAAAACATCAATATCTTAAGAAGCCAAAGTTAATAGTTTACAAAAGTGGACGATTCATCGAATCGTATAAAAGTAGTAATGTTATACAAAAGTAGATTTCTGGAATATGACTAAAAACCGATTAGTTATATAAAAGAAATCCAGTGTCAAAAGTTGGCATCCTAAAGCTCCGTGGGTCGCCTATGTTCCATATGTGCAGGCGGTCCTTACGTGTGCTGCTAATCGGTCCTTACGTGTGCTGCTAATTTCCTAAAAAACATAGTAAAAGTCAACAACGAGGTTGAGTGAATTCACAGGTTTTATGTTTGCAAGTACAGTTGGTAACCCACTTGTTGTTTATACAGTAACGTTGGGATGTCACCCAAAAGTGTAATTCGTAAAACCAAATACGTTTCCAAATAGTAGTTTGTAGGAAAGTTCGTATCATAGTAGTTGTAGGAAAGCAGTATCCTATTTCCAAGTATGTTCTGTAGGGATATACGTATCCTAGTAGTAGGTATGTTTCATTGGGATGTTGCCCAAAAGTATATTTCAAGTTATAGTAGGATTGTAAGTATCCTATTAGATGATCGTAGGAATGTCAGTATCCTAATAGTTGTATCTCGTAGGAATGTCAGTATCCTAATCGTTTGGTGGATCCATGTCAGTAGGAACCCAGTGCCCATGTCAGTAGGGACTTTTCATCGGTTTAATAACAATAGTAGACCCATGTTCGCAGGATCTAGTGCCCATGTCAGAAGGGACTTTTCAACGGTTTATCAACAATAGTAGACCCATGTTCGCAGGATCTAGTGCCCATGTCAGAAGGGACTTTTCAACGGTCAGTGCCCATGTCAGTAGGGACTTTTCAGTTGCTCAATCAGTTAAGTAAAAAGTGTTGCTGGTCGTTCTCCAGCGTTTTCAAAACAGTACCGGTCGTTCTCCGGTTTATCCAGTATAGTTTATCTCGTTTGTAATAGTTTGTCGTATGAAAACACTATTTCATAGTTAATTGTTCGTTGTAAATGTTCAACTGTTCAAAGTACTCTATACGTTCGAGTAAAGCAAGTATACTATCATGTAGTAAAAGTGTTTGACTATGTTTTCCACCCCTGTTCAAAGCAGTTAAAACAGTAAAAGTAGGGGCTGTGAACTCACCTGTTGAGTTAAGTAGTAGGTGCGAGTGCTAGCAAAGCCTAAAGCCCAAGAAGTCTAGTCGAATCTCCTATCGTCCTAAACGTATGAGATTTAATAAGTATGTGGAAGTCTAAGTTAATCATCCATTTTTGCGTATTAATCGTATCGTATTTGGTTTGGTTATTGAAAGGTGATTTTTAAACACTTAGAATATTTTTGGCTTCTGTTTTTGGTTTTTTGCGACACAAAATGCGACACAGCCCTTGTGTCACATGATTATGCGACACAGCCCTTGTGTCACATGATGTGCAACTTAATGTGACACTAAATGCGACACAACCCTTGTGTCACATGATTATGCGACACAACTCTTGTGTCACATGATATGCAACTTAATGCGACACTAAATGCGACACAACCCTTGTGTCACATGGTTATGCGACACAATATGCGACACAAGCCTTGTGTCACATGTATGAACACCAGCCCAGAAACTTTCTCCTGACGCATTTTTCCGATCCAAAACCCGATTTGAACATATTTTTAGGCTATAAATTCATGTTTTCTTTCATTATATGTTTATAACTAAGTTTTATGCTCAATATAACATCAAAATAATACACCAAAACGAGTAGATCTAAAAAGTTTAGCATTTTCTTACAATGGCAAATCGAGAGCAAATGAGCTAGAGATGAAGAAATTGGTGTTGATATTCTTGCTCCTTAGCTTGAGATGATTCCGAAAATGTGTTTTTGGTGGTGATTTGAGCTGAAATCCGAAAATTTGTGTGTGGGTGTTGAGAGAGTTTGTGTGTGTTTTGTTGGTGAGAAATGAAAAAGAATGAAAGAGATGAAAGGGAGGGGAAGAAGGTGGTGATTTGTCCCACTTTGTGGTATTTAGTCCGTGTTTGTTTACCCGATCGTTATATGTTACAATATTTTAAATGATACATTTTTAAATACTTACTTTATTACATTTTAATTTAGAATGTTTTATAAAACCAATTTAGTTAATTTATGAATTTTTAAACTTTGTTTTATTTTTAATTGTACGAAATAGACGTTATTTGTTACGAAATATTTGTAAATATTATCAACATAATATTTAATATGCGTTTATGTTATTTAATAAATTCCGTTTTATTAAATAAAAATTGTTAACCAACAGTCGTATATTTTTGTCGCGTTTGATCAAATCGTTTCGTATGTAATTGCATCTAATTACAAACAAATAATACTACGCGTTTTAACTAGTTGGGCTTTGCTAGACTTACCTCTAAAATGCGTTGTGAATTCACTCAAGTAGGGAATTAGCCTAATAATGCAAGTGATTAACGTTTATAATTTTGTCAAAATTGCGGGGTGTCACAAATTCACAAACACACACACACACGATCTCACCATTTTTTCTTCTTCTTCCTTTCGGTTCTTCTTTTTCTTCTTCAATCATCACAACAACAACAACAATTAACAAGCAACAACAACATCGATCATCATCATCATCTTCTTCTTCATAATCGATCCATCATCATCATCATCTTCTTCACTCCGGTTCCATTTTAAAATTGTAAGGAAACTTTAAACTTTACTTTAAATTTGTGTTTAGTATGTTTATTACATCACGTATTAGTGTTCTAAAGAGGTGATTATGTCCAAAAATGAAACCGAAACTCGACTATTGTGTAAAAACTCCAGCAGGATTGGGAACCAACAGGGGCCGATCGGCTAGATCATCTTAGTCGAACGGCTGAGTGATCATAGCTGAACGGCTAGGTGATCTTAGCCGAACGGCTAAGTGACCCTTGCCGAACGGCTAGCTTTGTGTAACCGGTCCAAAACGCGACCCAAAACTAATACAGTACAAATACATTCGCACAGTATTTTCGTTATGTGTTAAACTTAAAAAGATATAACTAATATTTGACACTAGTTTAATACGGATTGTGAAATAATAATTATTTCCAACTCATATCACCAACAATCTTTTTAACATAATCTTTCGAAACAAACAAACTATTGATATAGTTTAACGCTAAAACAATCACTTATATATGAATGACCTTATATGCGTAGGGCATTAGAAGGTTTCGGACTGTTCATTCCATATCGGATATTCATAGCTCGGCTAGACTCAGGTGAGTCTCACGACCCCATTTTACTGTTTTACTATTTTAAACTCGGGGGAGATGCAACACAAATTGTTTTCGTGATTACGGTTATTCGGTTAGTTAATTAAGTTATTAACTTGGTTAATTAAATTCGGTTATTAATTTCGGTTATCATTGTCGGTATTGATTTGTTTAGTTATTGCATGAGTGTTTTAATTCGGGAAAGACCTCATCATTGCATGGTTCGTTAACTTAATAAGGCGCGATTACTAAAGAATAGATCTATTTGGGGAGTGACGTCCCTGTCCGGGTTGCTAGCTACAACCATTACAAACAGGCACTTTAGTAGTTGTTATGGGTGTTAATACCATTCGGGAGGCAGAAAATCGGGTTAAGCCTCGAACCATGGCTCAGTGCAATATCAGGTCGGTATATTTAATTCGGAAACCTTAATTGGTTTAATCATTGTTCGGTTATAATGTTTAATCACTGTTCGGTAATAAATTGTCGGATAATACTGTGTATCACATCATGTTTTATGTTAAACCTGTGAGATTCACCAGCTTTATAGCTGACCTTTTAGTGTTGTATTCTCAGGTGATCAGCTACAGTAGGGTGGCCCGCAGGATACGCTAGCTAGTACGAGTCGCATGCATCTATAAACATATGAAGATTTTATAGCATTATCTTTTGTTAATCGGTTATGTATTAAAATCTTCAGAATCGTTATACGAACTCATTTATGTTGTAAAACTTATGACCTAAACTATGTATTACTTTTGTAAAATGTATAAACGTCTCATGTAGAGTCGTTTGCTTGTACCTTTGCGCTTTGATTATTGATTAGTCACACCCAGAAGGTGTCGCTTCCGCAAATCATGAAATCGGGGGTGTGACAGATTGGTATCAGAGCCTAAGGTTATAGCGAACTAGGTTGCATTTAGTGGGCCTAGACTATGACTGTTAGGCAGTATTCCTCATTAGGTATAACTGGTTCAGGAATTTCATCATACGAGTTTAATTTAACATAGCCTAGCTAACTATGTACAATTAAATAAAGATGATGTGAGATCTGAAAGGGGTTATATTGAACAGGAATACACTAGTTGACTCTGACCACGAGAGAACCGGGACTCATAATTGTTTTGTGCTAGACACAACTAGGCGGATATATATGTATATATGGCATATACATACATGATTAGGCTATTATATATATTATATATATATATGATTAGGCCTCAAATAATCTTTGACATACTCGATAATACACTCGCAATAGTAATAGCCGACTCCCTTATCGCAACAAATACATCATAAGACTTGCCGTTGGTAAGTTAATCGAGTCAGGAAAAAAAATAGTACCGGGATGTACCCTAGCTTTAGAAGGTCATCTCTTCGAGATAGACTTACCCCGGTATAGTTAGGAAATTTCGACGTAGTAGTCGGCACATTGATTATCGGCAAATCACCCTTCACTCACTATCATGATTAACATTTGAAAATCGGTATTCCTTTAAGAACTGAAATTTTTCCTATCATTTCTATAAAGTTCATTCGAACAGAAATGGCAAACCCCACAACGGATGGTCACGTGTCAGATAACGAACAAATTCTCAAATATCCCTCCGGATGTGATAATTTTCGGCACTTTTGTAAACTCCAACTCTTGTAATCTTTTGGACACGCATGTTAACTGATTACAACCCTGTTATCTTTTATTGTCAATTGACATTTCATACGTTGGTTCACTTGTTCAGTGTTCATATGATTATGATAATCACTTTCTTCGATTCAAACTCTGACATGTCCCTTATCTTCATTGCAGGTACCCATTCGGCGACTACGTATCACTCGGGCTTCGCTAGTGGTATGGTAAAGACGTTCCGGAGAATTTGGTAAAGTAGTGGTCTCCTCCGTAGGAGGCAGTGTTTGAGTTTCGTTTTTCGAGCCAGGTGACGCTACGTTAGATGAGTCTGCCATTTCTGTGGCAAAGCGTTAGGAAATGTGAGGCCTATATTCATATAATTGATATATAATATAGCCTAAAGTTGTAACACCCCCAAATTTATTGTTTAGCGGAAGCACGTTTTGGGTGTTACGAATCAATAATCACAGCACAAAGATATATAATGAACGACCACTATATGCGTCGTTTTAGACTTGTATTGATAAAACAAAAGTTTACATCAAAAATATTGTTTACGTTAGCTCAGCTTGAAATTTGAGAGATTTAAGTACATAATTAATCTATACAAAATATAATAATGCAACTAAATCTCTGGTTGTTTGCATGATGACTCGAGCTAATTGATCCTTACTTGAGCAGTCCAACCTACTGCTGGTCACCTGTGATACATGCTAAAATTGGTCAGCGAAACGCTGGTGAGCTCACAGGTTTGTATGTCAACACATATGTTTGTATGAACCGCAAGATTTAATAATTGAATTTAAAATGCAATTAAGCAAAATAAAAGTTATACAGCCATGAGCACATAGTCTGAGCTTAACTTGAGTTGTCAGACCCACTTAAGGTAACCTAACTTGAAATGCCTCCTACGAGTGCCTAATCCACACTCGTCTTCCCAAATGCTAATACGTCCGTTTGACCAGTTAGTGCGTGCTAACCCGGACGTGGATTGTCAATCCTTTATGATATCATATACTAACATTCACGCTTCTACGTATTACCAGACTATGCTATGGAGGGCTTTAAATTGATTAGCTTGAAACTCATGTAGTATTTGATTTGATTTGTACTTGCGTTCAACTTGTAAAACAAAACGAGCAATAATATCACACCCCTGATTTGAAAAGCAGTAAAATAAGGGCCATGAGACTCACCTGAGTCTTGAAAGTTTGAATTAATAACTTGGATTGATTTGCCTTGAAGTGTGGTCCGAAGACTTGTAACCTGAAGGTGTCCATGACACGTGATGGTTATTAATTGTTTAGGCGTCTCGAAAGACTACCTTTATAGTTGTTTGTCCAAATTACCCCGATTTGGTTGATTGACTTGTATATCTGAAAACGTGTACGGCCCCGTTGGTGACGGTTTGTGAAGACAATAATAACCTCTGAATTAATTTCATTGTACTTAATGAAGTAGTAAATTTGGTACGGGGGTCCGGGGGCAGCGCCCCTGGTTAGCGGGGTTCCAGGGGTGGCAACCCCTGGCGGGGTCCAAGGGGCTGGCCCCTGGCTGGGGTCGAGATGCCAGGTCAGCTAGAAAAATTTTTATTTCTATTAAATTGCTTTGGTGAAAAATGCATCTGGACTTGAATTTGGGTGAAATCAAGTGATAAAATTTAGGCCTCAATACTTAGTAAAAATGGTTTGAAAACCTTCTGTTTCATGCGTCACTTATAGCGACACTCAAGGGTTTAGGCGACACTTAGGAAGTGTCGCATGAAATGACTGATTCTGAATAATGGCGTCACTTGTTCAAGTGACGCATAGAGTGCGACACTTGAGGAAGTGTCGGTTGTAAGTGTCGGTATAAAGGTCATGAGTCACTAAGGTGAGTGACGGATGAAATCAGGTTTGATTGTAGGTGTCACTTAGGCAAGTGACGCTATAAGTGTCGGTCATTAGTGACGGGTATTGAAAATGAGTCACTTAGGTAGTGACGGAAAAAGAGGGTTTTATGCGGCACTTAGGCAAGTGACGCAAAATTAGGGCTTTTAGCGACACTCAATGCGTCACTTAAGTGACGCACGAAGTGAAGCTATACTGCATGCTTCGTTGCGACACTTAAAGCCGTTGACGGGTTTTTGAGCCAAAAACGAGTTTTTCGGCCATAGTTTGGTCCGATTCTTTTACCCAACCCATATATGGACATTTTAAACATATATAAACAACTTTCATGTAAAAATAAGCGAAATCGGAGTGTTTCGGGTTTTTGTCGGAAACTTACGCGGTGTCAAAATGAAAATCCGGAAAGATGAGGTTGTAGATCGTCGCGAGGTGGTTCCTTTTCTACAAAAGCTTCGAGATTTCTGCGGCGTTTGGTGGTGTAATTTGGCGATTTAAGAGGATTGTTGGTGTGGTTTGTTTTGAGAGAAAAAGTAGAGAAGAGAGAGAGAGTGGAAAGTGAGAATGGGGAAAGGGTGGGACTTTTCCCCCCTTTTTGTTGGCTGATCACGGTGGGGCCCACCGAGGTGTGGGTCTCCACTTTATTCGTTCCGTGTTTGTGCTCCGTGCGGTGTTCGTTTTCCCGATTGTTTAAACGTTAATTTATTTAATTTACGTGTTTAAACGTACTTTTTAAGTTGCGAATAATTACCCAATATTTTGTTAAAGTATTTTAATAATTGCGTTATAAAATATAACTTTTAACTTATTTTGTTTTGTTTGCGCGTTTATTATTTTAATCGCTTGATCATTGATTGTATGATTCCAAACGAATACGAAATATTATAAAAAAATAATACTTTGGATATAATTGTGTTATTAAATAATATTGTATTACTTAATAAAATTGTCCACCAACGTCCGTATTTATTTGAACTGAATTACGTTCGATTTGTAACTTGTACGATTTAATCAAACCGCGTAATTGTATATATTCAACAACATATATATTGATACATTAATTAGCCTAACACAGAACTAATTACATGTATTAAAACTTGATTAGGCACTAATTTCTAGTCCTAATTTGACGGGAGTCACAAAAGTGTAGTACGTAAACGAGGCCTATCCATGTATATATATACATATATCACATAATAGCCTAGAGTGTCTATCATAGACATGTTTTGAGTTCGGTTTCTCTCGTGGTCAGAGTCAACTATCGTATCCCTATTCCAATACAACCATTTCAGATTTTTCATCATCTTTATTTAATTGTACATAGTTGATCAGGCTATGTTAAATTAAACGCGTATGATGAAATTCCTGAACCAGTCATACTAAATAGAAAATACTGCCTAACAGTCATAGTCTAGGCCCACTAAATGCAACCTAGTTCACTATAACCTTAGGCTCTGATACCAATCTGTCGCCCCCCAAATTCATGAATAGCGGAAGCATACTTTGGGTGCGACTAATCAAGGTAATCAAAGCACATAAGATATATAGGAACGACTCTATATGCGTCATTTACAAAAATTACATTGATAGTTAAATGTTTACAAAGTTGAAGCTATTACATAGCTCGTGTTCTGAAAATGAGAGATTCCAATACATAAATACTTTTACAAAATATATTAATGCAAGGAAATCTCTAATGTCTGCATGCTGACTCGAGCTACAAATATCCTGTATGGGTAGTCCAACCTACTGCTGAGTACCTGTGATACATGCTAAAAATGGTCAGCTAACGGTGGTGAGCTCACAGGTTTGAATATCAAATATCGTATGAACCGCAAGATTTAATGTACTGATTTGCATCCAAGCAAATAATAATGTATACAGCCATGAGCACATAGTCTGAGCTTAACTGAGGTGTCAGGATCCACATTCAAGGACCTGATCGAGGGTGCCTCCCCACGAATGCCTAATCTTCACTCGCCTGAACAAATGCTAATGCGTCCGTTTGACCAGTTAGTGCTTGCTAACCCGGACGAGGATTGTCAATCCTATATGGTACCATACACTAACATTCGCGCTACCGAAGTATTACCAAACTATGTTGTGGAGGACTTAAAATGATTAGTTGTATAAACTCATGTAGTATATGAAAAGTTTGTACTCGCGTCTAAATGTTAAAAACAAGCAATGAATCACACCCCTGAGTGAAAACAGTAAAAAGAGGGGACATGAGACTCACCTGAGTCTGATGCGTTTATCTCAATAAATGTGCGTTGCTTAGCCAAGCAATGATGTCCGAAGACTGTAACCTAAGGGCGTCCAAGACGCGCGTTGGTTAATACGAGTAGGTATCTCAAAAGATCACATATGCTAGTTGATCACACAACTAGTAATGTCCAAATACATTTGGTTTGTTTGTTTGCGTTTTGAAAACGAGTACGGCCCGTTGGTGACGGATTGTAATAATAATCTCAACTATTATTATTATGCTCGTGTTGTGGTATACTTAATTATGTATGTCTTGTGTATAAGTTGTATCGTATCCGATTTGTTTGGAATAACATATTCCAGTACTTAGGAAAATAATTCAACTATGTTTTTGGCGACACTGGGCTAGTGTCGCTATAGGCGACACTAGTTAGGCGACACTAGGTGAATGTCGCTGGATTCATGATTTTTAATTGATTAGCGACATTAGATTAGTGTCGCTATAGGCGACACTTCTTCAATTATGGCGACACTATGGTAGTGTCGCTAGTATAAATCTGATTTAAGTATTTCAGCGACATTGGAGTAGTGTCGCTAAATAGGTGACACTTGGCTCAGCGACACTATACTAGTGTCGCTAGTACTGTTTTTGGCACTCTAGCGACACTAGCCGCTGTTAGTGCATTTCGTGCTTCGTTTTATGGTCAAACGTACTCGGTTTGACCCGAGATTTTTACCCAAGTCTTAAAATAGTTCATAAGGCTCATAAAAATTATCGGTTTGAGCCGGGTTACCCCGAAGTGTCGGTTTTACTAAAATGACAAAACAGCCCCTAAGTTCAATAGTTTCAGATTTTTACTCGGTTTTGACTCGCGATTTGGACACTTTTTAGTTCACATCAATTCTCAAAAAAAATCACACATATACTCCTATATGTCTAGTATTTTAGAGAATTTTCCCGAGAATTATAGGGGTCGGTATCTTAGTCAAATAAAATAGAGAAAGTGAGGTGTTTGGTTTGTAAGTCCCCTAGTTTTAGGATCGATAAATTCGTTATCTGTAGTATTAAGGTGCGGAATCCCTTAATACGGTGTTATCTTACTAACAACGAATATGTTCGTATTGCGTTTAGTAAGACTTAGCTTTAAACAACGAATTGTCAAAGCCTAGCCTTTAGGTTTAGTTTTCTCCGGATTTGTTGAGTTCGCAGAATCGCAAAAGTATCAAAAAGTTTTGTTTTTCACGGAGTAAAAAACAATATATACGTCCAGTCTTCTCGGCTCGCATGGGCCTGCGAGTTCAGTCCAACTCGCAGCCCAAGCCCAACACAGAGCTCGGCTTGCCAGACTGATACCTCACGAGTTCAGATCTCACCTCACAGCTCGACTCGCTGCGACATGATATCTCGACTCGCTACGCATCAAACGTCTATTATTTATTTTGTATTTAATTATTCGTCTAACTTAACAAAACAATATGTTTAACGAATATCACTAACAAAACAAATATTCTTTTACAAATCCAAACCAATATACAAACACAATAATAATTACACTAGTCCTATTTCAAGCTAGATCTGTTGTCACAATCTATGTCCCAACATGGTTTTCGGCCAAAACGTATACCCGTGTACAAATCGATTTTTACAGAAAAACGAGAGCATTTTGAGAGGAAACTTTCTTCATGAAAGTTGTAGTCGACAAAAATATGAAGATTTCGGTATATTTTCATAGTCTAAACCGAAACACGCAATTTTTTATAATTTATTTCGTGAGACTATTTTTCTGTGATCTTTTCGGTTTACACAAACAAGTTTCAAAAATGAGTTTTAAGTTTCGGTTTGGACATTATCTAGCTAGATAAACAACTAGACAAGTAAATAAACATAATATAAGTAGTTTTTAAGGTGACAAAAACTTACGAGTGTCGGTTTTAAAAGACGAAAAGATAGGAACGTAGAGTCTCACGTGGTGATCGTTTTCTTCCAAACAAGCTATGCAATCCAAGGTGTTTTGTGGTGGATTTTTGGTGGTGCTTGGGGTGGCCGATTTTCTCAAGAGAAAGAGAGAGGAAGAGATGGAGAAATGAGAGTTAGAGAGAGAGAGATAGGTTGAGTGAATGATGAAGAAAGGGTGTGTTTGGTGGTTAAATGTCAAAGAAGCAAAAGAAGCATGGCTTGCCATGCTTGGCCATTTGGTCGGTTTTGGTGGGGTCCACCATGTGTGGACTTCACCAAATTTTCGTTCTCCAGTTCGCGTCCCGTACGGTGTTCGTTTACCAGTTCTTTTCGTCGTTCGTTTAAACGTTAAACGTTTTATACGCGCATTTTAAATAACGATTTAAATCTCGATGTTTTTGATTGAAGTATTTATTAAAATACTTGAAAACATTTATAAAAATGTTTAGTTACATTGTCGGGTTCGGTTCATACGTTTATGTTGTGATCGTTTAGTCGCGTAACGATTTATAATCGTTATAATTGTTATCGTAAATACACTATATTTTTAGTGGGAGTATTCCATCAAAATACTTTGTCTTGAGTTATAAAAATATGACTTGAGTTTATTTGATTTGTCGGGAGCGTCTCGCGCGTTAAATTCGTGTCGGTTACGTTTTAAATAAAACGTACCTTGTTTCGTATATTATTAATACATAATAATATAATGTAAATAACTACTATTTAAATATTAAATAGATTTATGTTATTTATTAAAAGTTGCACCAACGTCCGTATGTATCAAAATCCATCCGATATAAAAATGTACGATTTAGCCAAATCACGTATGTGTATATATTCAACAATATATATAGAAGGGTACATAAATTAGCCTAACTAAAGAACTAATTACATGTATTAACAGGTGATTAGGTACTAAAAACTAGCCCTAATTTGGCAGGTGTCACATTCTCCCCTTTTTAAGAGAATTTCCTCCCGAAATTTTACTCATGTGGTGGTTGGAGTTGGACTTGTGAATAACTGAGGATACTTGAGTTGCATCTGGTCTTCCCGTTCCCAGGTAAATTTTGGACCACGCCGCGAATTCCACCTGACTTTAACGATGGGAATACGACTTTGTTTGAGATGTTTGACCTCACGGTCCATGATTTCTGCGGGTTCCTTGATGAAATGGAGTTTGTCATCAATGCGGATTTCGTTAAGAGGTATGATGTGTGTATCATCAGACAGGCATTTCTTAAGATTAGAAATGTGAAACGTGAGATGCACGCTGCTGAGCTCGGGTAGCAGCTGCAATCGATATGCCACTGGACCAATCCTCTCGAGGATTTCAAAAGGTCCAATGTATCTGGGATTTAACTTCCCGCGTTTACCGAACCGAATGACACCTTTCCAAGGTGATACTTTGAGCAAAACTCGATCCCCAACCTGGAACTCGAGATGCTTGCGTCTTACGTCAGCGTAACTTTTCTGACGATCACGTGCGGCTTTCAGCCAGTTTTGGATACCAATGATTTTCTCGGTGGTTTCATGAATGATTTCCGGACCAGTGAGTTGGCTATCTCCCACTTCGGTCCAACGGATAGGTGATCGGCACTTACGACCGTATAGTGCCTCGAAAGGTGCAGCTTTGATGCTGGAATGATAACTGTTATTGTACGAAAACTCGCACAACGGTAGATGGTTTTCCCAGTTTGCACCAAATCAACGACGCAGGCTCGTAGCATATCTTCCAGTGTTTGGATTATTCGTTTACTTTGGCCGTCGGTTTGTGGGTGGTATGCAGTACTCATATCCAGATGAGTACCCAATGATTTCTGTAATGATTGTCAAAAGCGAGATGTGAATCGACTATCTCTATCAGAGATAATTGAGATGGGAACGCCGTGTCTAGATACTATCTCTTTCAGATATATTCGTGTGAGACGTTCCATCTTATCAGTTTCTTTGATCGCGAGGAAATGAGCAGATTTTGTGAGCCGATCTACGATCACCCAAATGATATCGCAACCGCTAGATTTTGTGAGGGATTTCCGATTGTTGGAGCAACCCGGAAGGTTTCTGATACTCGGCCTTGACCTTGGAACATGTTAAGCATTTGCCGACATACGTGGCTATGTCAGCTTTCATGTTAGGCCACCAGTATAGTTCCTTGATACCGTGATACATCTTGTCAAATCCAGGATGTATAGAATAGCGAGATTTGTGAGCTTCGTCTATCACCAAATCTCGTAAGTTGCCGAAGCTAGGTAACCATATCCGGTTAGAGAATTGTCGAGCACCGTTAGGTTTGGTCTCGAACTGTTTGTCCATGCCTCGCAAGGCTTCGTTTATGATGTTTTCAGGTTTGAGTGCTTCAAGTTGAGTAGTGAGGATTTGAGTAACAAAATTGTTATGAATGTTCATGACGAGTGGTCAGACTCGAAGAGGTTTCGTGCGTTCTTTTCGACTTAAGGCATCGGCGACAACATTCTCTTTGCCTGGATGGTACTTGATTTCACAATCATAATCGGTAAGCAACTTGACCCATCGACGTTGCCTCATGTTCAGATCCTTTTGATCGAATATATGTTGGAGACTTTTGTGATCGGTAAATATGGTACTTCGAGTACCGTAGAGGTAGTGTCTCCAGATTTTGAGGGCGAACACCACGGCCCCCAGCTTGAGGTCGTGAGTCGTGTAGTTCTTCTCGTGAACTTTGAGTTGTCGGGAAGCGTAGGCTATGACCTTGTCTTGTTGCATTAACACGCAACCGAGACCTTGGTGAGAAGCATCGCAGTATACCACGAAGTCATCGTTGCCTTCGGGTAATGATAGAATTGGAGCACTACAAAGCTTGTGTTTCAATAGCTGGAATGCTGACTCTTGTTTATTAGTCCAATCGAACTTCTTTTCTTTCTGAGTCAGTGTCGTGAGGGGTTGGGCTATTTTCGAGAAATTTTCAATGAACCGACGATAATACCCCGCCAATCCCAAGAACTGGCGTACCTCGGTAGGAGTTGTAGGCACTTGCCAATTTTTGATAGCATCGAAGTTTTGATGGATCAACATGAATTCCTTAACTATCGATGACGTGTCCAAGGAATTGAACGGTTTGCATCCAGAACTCACACTTAGAGAATTTGGCTTATAACTCTTCGTGCTTGAGTAGTTCTAGGATGGCTTTCAGATGTTGCGCATGTTCATGTTCGTTGCGCGAGTAAATGAGAATGTCATCGATGAAGACGATTAGAAACTTGTCGAGATAAGGTTTACACACCCGATTCATAAGGTCCATGAATACAGCCGGTGCGTTGGTTAGCCCGAAAGGCATTACTTGAAATTCATAATGCCCATTGCGAGTTCGAAAAGTGGTTTTTGGGATATCAGTGTCGCGAACTCGTAACTGATGATAACCTGACCGTAGATCGATCTTTGAATAAAAACTCGACCCCTGAAGTTGGTCAAACAGGTCATCAATACGTGGGAGTGGATAACAGTTCTTTACAGTTAACTTATTCAGTTCTCTGTAGTCGATGCACATGCGGAAAGAACCGTCCTTCTTTTTCACAAACAGGACCGGGGCTCCCCAGGGTGAGGAACTCGGTCGAATGAATCCCTTATCTAGGAGTTCCTGTAACTGAGTGGACAACTCCTGAAGTTCGGATGGGGCTAAGCGATAAGGTGCTCATGCCACAGGTGCAGCACCTGGCACGAGTTCGATTGAGAACTCAACCTGTCTAGGTGGTGGTAGACCAGGTAGTTCTTCGGGAAAGACTTCTGGAAAGTCTAGGACAATGGGCACATCCTCAAGTCGCTTCTCCTCCGACTTTCTCTCCATGACGTGTGCAAGGATTGCTTGATACCCCTTTCTGAGGTGTTTACGGGTTTTCATACACGATATGATATTCAATCTCGTCCCACCGGTCTCCCCTTGTATGATTAAAGTACCACCGGAGACGAGAGGAATACAGACGATTTTGTCGTAACAGACGATTTCAACTCGATGCTTGGACAACCAGTCCATGCCAACAATGATGTCGAAACTTCCGATCTCCACAGGAATTAGGTCAATGGGAAAGAGTTCGTTTGCGAGGTTTAAGGTGCAATCAGGTATTACACTATTGGCCTCGATTAGTTTGCCATTAGCTAACTCAATATTATATAAAGTATCTAATGCAACAGGGGTGGTATCAAGTAGTGGGCTGAACTCGTTCGATATGAAACTCTTATCAGCACCGGTATCAAATAGAACAGAAGCAGCTAAGTTGTTGATAAGAAACATACCCGTGACCACATTTGGGTCTTGACGGGCATCCTTAGAGTTAAGTACGAAAGCTCTACCTCGAGGGTTGTTGTTGTTGCCCTTGTTCTTCCGCTTCGGACACTCATTCCTGAAGTGTCCGGTGTTTCCACATTCGTAACAGGCTCGGGGTTGATTTGTGTTGGTGTTGTTGTTGGTTTTGGGGGATCTGCAGTCCTTGGTAAGGTGACCGTACCGCTTGCAGTTGTTGCAAAGGGTACCGTGATGTGACGCAAAAAGTCATGTTTTTAAGTATGATATTCCACACTTTTTGGACACATCTTTAGTGAAAACATTTCAAAACAATCATTATTTACTAAAATTCACTAAAGTGCTTCAAATATAGGCGTTGCTACAAAAACCACTAAAAACGTCCAAATAACGAGCAAAACAGAGCGAATAAACAACAACCAATTCTCACACCCTCATTTACCTTATGATAAGCACATTCTAACCTTATGATATGTTGTAATAGGTAAAAACGAGATGGGAGATTCAAGAATCATGCAAATTGGGTGAAGAACGGAAGAGATACGGCTTCTACAGATCGTTAAAAGTCATTCCAAACATGCTTAAGTTACACACATCAAATTTATATGATATTGGTACCATTATAAGCGTAACGGAATTTTGAGATCGTGGGCGAAAGAATCGGGTCAAACGGACGTGTAACGAAGGAAATACGCGCGTTTTAAGCAACGAACGAAATCAGACGGAAACCGAATACGGCCCCAGAGACCGTATACAGCCCCTACAAGACCGTATACCGCCCTAATAAGACCGTATACGGCCCCTGCAAGGCCGTATACGGCCCCTGACACCCCGTATGCTGCCCGTTTGTGCTTCGTTTGCTTGTACGTTGGTGCTTCGTGACTTGTACGGCTGATTTGGGACTTTGCCTATAAATAGAGCCTTCATTCTCCAACCATTAGACACCTCACTCTCATTTCTCATTTCTCACTTTCTCTCTCACACACTCTCTCTCTACTTTCTCTCTCTAGGTTCTCTCTCTAGTCTCTCTCTCTAGTTTCTCTCTCTAGGGTTTAACCCTTGGAACTAGTGGGAAGACTAGGGGAGAATCCTTTCCTTTTCTTTATTAGTTATGTAATTTAGTTAGTAGAAGCTAGCATTGTAATACTTGGATATTGTACGAAGAAATACAAGTTGTTATTCTGCTCGCAATTCGTATTGGTATCATCTATCCTTTCTATTATTAATTTGTCATATTGTTCTTGTTTGATGTATGTGATTTATTAATATTAGAAATGTTTATTGTTATGCATTGTGAGTAGTGTGCTTGTATGTTTGTCATGATTTAAATAGTAGTGATGATGTTACTTCAAATATATGATATTGGGATAACATCATTATGAAACAACGGAGGTAACCTTATACGGCTTTCATTTGTATAGCGCCGGAAACATCACTAATGTGTGGAGTACGGAACGTGGAAGCTATGAAAGTTGTGGGCACAATCCGTTGTGGAATAATGTTCCCGATTATTATATAATTGGGAGTTGTTATACTTTGTTATCTGTCTAAGCTTATCCTGAATATAGATCTAGTGTCTCATCACCATTTTCAGACTTTCACGTGACTGTTGCCCTTAGGATAGGACTTTGCAAACCCTAATACTACGTAGATACAGTTATCTCCAGTTACAGTAGGAAGCTATTAACTTTCTGTAAAACGGCACAGTACTTCGTATAGCGTTGGAAACACCACTGGTGGAGTACAAATACGTGGAAGCTAAGGAAATGCCGTAAGACTGTTTCATCGTGGAATACCTAGAAGTGACCCTTCTAGAACTCGGGTCTAGGAATTAAAGCTGTGGAAATGCTCGTTGCCCTGTACACCGTTATTACACCTAAGATCTGAAAAACTGTGGAAATGCTTAAATGCCCGGTACACCGTTAGTACATCTAGGATTTGGAACACTATGGAAATGCCTAATTTCCCTGTACACCGTGAGTATTCCTAGGGATGAACGCCTGAATGTAAAGGAGGGTCTACGTTTATGACGGTAGAATATATGCTTTAATGAATAAATACAGAGTTCTGTCAAGAGAGCTTAATGCTCCATAAACATTGCTTAACTCTACAATACCGATAGTTTAGAATAACAACAGTTAACAACCAGTACACAGTTAGATAATAACAAATAGACTTAGGGGTTAAGAAAGGTCAATAAATACAATTGCGGTCTGTTGCCTTATGCCTGCACCCTAGATACTTTAAGGGTTACTTGGTCTTATTCAAGACAAGTTCAGGGGGGTTTGAAAACAGTCTGATCTGATCAGGGTTCATGATAGCCTAGGTACTCAGTGACATACGTATTTAGATCCGAAACTAAATAAGTAGGGTCCTAGTGTTTACAACTAAGTTTATATGTCTGTTAACTGACTGTGTCCCCAATAAACATCATCATAACTGTATGCTATCCTAAATCATGGTGAACCACGTCTTTGTTATGTTTAAGTGTTACATATGTGCTAGCTTCCTTTTACTTTTATGTTTTATTAGTTTTAGTAGTTTTAATTAGATAAAAATCAAATCAAATACCTATCCAACTATCTAAACCCTAGCTTGATCACTAAGTTATCTGAACGAGCTCTGTTTCAATTCTGCCATCGCGAGGAACGACCCTGGATCATCCTTACCACGTACTAGTATCAGGTATTTGTACCTAATAACAGTAGGTTATACGGAGGATTAGGCTCCCCCGACAAAATATAAATTTAAAACTACCACCTGACGCCGCGCCCAGCGGAAAGGTCCGCAATGACGGGAAGCGAATCCTGAACCGATCGTTGGACGCGCGTCAAGTTTTTGGCGCCGCTGCCGAGGACGGTAGTACGATTCGAAGCCTGTTTAGACAAATTTAGTTTTTAAGCGATCCTTTTGGATTGGGATTCACCATCCCTATCCGAAGTTACTTTCTGCCCATAGATTAGTTAGATTAAGTTAGCGTAGCGTAGTTTAAATTAATTTCCCTTCTCACCCCAACTTTAATTCTAAAACCTTATTCTTGTGTTGTCTTTAATGATAACTTGGCAATGGTAACTGTACAACAACTAAGTGATCAATTGGAAAGTCTCATTAATTCAAACCAAGATAGACGTAGGAGTGATGCCCACTTAGATAATGAATGTCAAAGGTATAGTATGAATTATTCGGATAACATAGGGTACTTAGATCCTCAATTACAACATCATTATGACCCTTATGCTTTCCAACAACATCAATACCAACCTTACTATCCTGAACCATTCACCATCTACCCACACTCATCTTTCCCTGTACACGAACCACAACCGTATGAAAGTTCTGACTTGAGAGATATGCCCATAGCTTATCTCAGCAGTAATGCTACTCTTTCACCCTCTCACAACCCACTTGAACAATTACTTAGAGAACAAGACGACATGCTTAGAAGATGTACTGTTAAGCTGTCTAAAATAGAAACACTAGTCCAAGTGAGAAGTAAGGGAACTAGGGATCAAGTTACAACCGAAAATATGCTACAGGAAGATGAGAGGCACCCACACACCGCATCTACATCACTTGACAAAGACTTTCATTCTCATGAGTCTGGTTGCAAAACTCCTTCAAATCCTACACCTACCCAATCTTCTAAATCCTCACTTCCACCCGTTCTTAACCTATCTACGTCCGAGACCAACGAGGAGTTCATTCTAGAGGAACTTTCCGAACCAATGCCACTTGAAACTTCCGGCCGGAGTGACGAGTATGATGAGGTAGACGAAGAGATAGAATTGGAGAAGCCAGAAGTAGAGATATACACAGAAGACTCAGCTTCAGAAGGATCAGAGGAATTTACACCAACTCTGAGAAGTGATCTCATTCCAATTCAAATCGACGTGGTTGATAACATCCCTCAACAAGTTGTGGTTGGTGAAATCCCACATATCTTCCCGAATGAATCACCCACTGATCTAGTTGAACCTTCTAATGCCATAGAATCCATTACCCAAGTTGTTGATGAGAATGTTGCTACAAGATTGGAGACAATAACGGATACTGTCCCACCTCCATGCCCAGAGTACAGCATTATCATTGACCCAATGACCATAGGAAGCAAGGCGGGTTCTGCGTCATGGTTTCCCTACAAACCTTCTCTCCACCACATAATGACGTATACGTCCTGGAGTAGTATGGATTCCTTTGACCAACCCAATTTGTCAATCCAACCCAAGGAGGTATTAGAAGTTGAGAGATTTGTTATACCTCCAGTTAAACCATTCTCTCACTTTGAATCATCTCCTAATATTGGACATGCCTTAACCTCAACTTGCCTTAGACTCTTAGGTATGTACCAATATTACCCCTTGTGTCTACTGATGGATACAAGCAAGCCTCTAGGATTGCCCGATAAATAGTGCTAGAGTCAAGCTAGAGACTCGAACAAAAACAAGCGCTTCTCGGGAGGCAACTCGTGTCTAACGTAGTTTTGGTAATAGTAATATGCTAACTCAATAAATAGAAAATGAAACCCTAAGATTAATGTTCCAAGTTTTTCTTTATTTTTATGAACAAAAAGGATGGTTTGCGAAATTACTTCATTGAAAATTTTGTCAATACCTTAAAACTTTCTACTCCCGTTTGTTTGAACTTCATTGCAACGTCTATTTTAACCATTATCTAAGATCTCTAGTTCTTACTATCCCTTTCACTCACGAACATGGAAACCTACTAGAATGAGAATTAGGAACCTTAGTCATCTTATACACCCAATCACATATTTCGAGCATTGGAGGTACTTACATATGTTTCTATGAACATACATGAAAGATCTTTAACTGAATTATCTGATAACCTGATTTGTATGTCAATATGTGTATTATGCTCGAACTCGTTTAAAAAAAATGTGTGCTTTGGACATCTTTATACTTGGTTGCCTGATTTAAATTACTCATGCTAGTATTTCCATATCTATTGTTTGTGCTACGGTGAAATTATAGGCAACTAACACTTTTGGTGTAAGATTAAATTCCAAGTCATACATTGATTTGTTTCATCTTCAAAGTTCTCACTTTGATAGCTCTTTTTGCAAACCAGTGAGTCTATGATTTGGAAAATAATCTCTTGTTTATTAGATCACGTTTGTTTGTTTTGTACAAATGCCTAGCAAGCAGGGACTGACGCCTATGGATAAAGAATCATTGAGTATAATGGAAAGACAACAAGGGGAGCTCACAGTTCATTGAATTTGGGAACTTCTTGAGCATTGCTATGAAGGGGAAGAGATGGCTCTTTCAGACATGGTTAACTCTACTTGTGACCGGAGGATGACATCACTTCACATTATTTTCTATAATCTATCCTTTTGGAGGTCAAGCTCTAGACTATAACAGCAGCGCTGCTCGGGAGGCAACCCGTGGAATAAGACATGCAGAGAGAAAGTGTCAACAAGTGGAGAAAATCTCTGACTATCCTTCACACTTGGACGTACCAAAAAGTAGATTTATGAAAACTTCTCCGGATTACAACTCATTTGCAAATAAGTCACTAGTCTCAGAAAACAGGAAATCACTTTGAAAACTGATAATTCATGTGATTCGAGCATTTGAGTTTGAAAAAGGCTACGTCCAACGTGTTCACACCTACGAGATTGATTCATAAGAGAATGATGAATGAATAAACCAATAGCAAGATGCTTGAAGCCGAGCCGATCTTCATGGATGCAGAAAAAAAGATCTTGGGTCTCTTTTCAGCAAATTCAGACTCTCAGCTTCAGTGCAGCTCGCTATCTGGGGAGTGTCTTAACCCTTTACCTCTTTTGTTTATGATTCTGTATATTATTTGCCTTGTTAAAGTTTGTTAAAGTAGTCTATACTCTATCCTAAGCTTATCACTAAGTGTGGGATTCCAGCCCAAAACAAACACTTGAGAAACATTTTCTTATATTCAAACTCTAAGTGTGGGATTTTACTTCCAGTAAATCTCAACTCAAGAGAACATTATGGACAATGTTCCTCTAAGTGTGGGATAGCAGGTATAGAATACCTTGGTTAGTTTTCTATGATTTTTAATGTCCGAAATAGCAAACTCAGAAAATGTTCCTCAATATTTTTTACAAAAAATTTCAAAATTTAAAAAGTATGAGCTAAATCTCTTGATTATCTCTATTATTTTTGAGTCATAATATCTTTTAAGATGAGCTATTTTCAAATATGAGTAAAATATTTCAGAATCTAGGGAAAATAAGGTAGAAATTTCTTAAGCAAAAATGATAATCTAATAGGAGCATGACAAAGCACATACAACCCTATTTGCAGTGAGGTATCTTGAGCCTAAAAGCATTCATCTTTAATGCTTCACTATTCATTTCTTGTGTGTGCCGATGCATGTGTCTCTGAATTAGAACTTGCTCTTGACATACGCTTCGAGACCACATTGGTGTATACCGTACGCGGTATAGGTGCAATTAGATGACCTTGACATTCCCTAGGATATATCCCATTTTTACATATCTCTTCAAGCCCAAAACCCTTCCGATACTCATTTTTAATATCGATGATCCGCCTAGTAAACCCTGTTGAGCCTAAACCTTTCGTTTCATTAAACCCTCATCTTTAAACCCTACCTCCCAAAATATCCCCAAACTTATCTTAGAATTTCTGAGGTTATGAAGAACATCTTTTAGAATATCCGCTTCACTTATCCTACCCTTTCGTGTTCTCCAAAAGTAACCTCTCATGAGAATCCTTGGTGTGTAAAACTGACACCGCGAAATGACTCGAAACGTTCAAGATAAGGGATTTCTGAAAGAATCAAAGAAGAAAAACATCCTTGGAAATTCTCTGGCAAAGAAGTTCTGAAGAAGAAAAAGAAAATAGAAAAGAAGAAAAAGCAGAAAAAGAAAATAAAAAGAAGAAAAAGCAGAAAAGAAAAGAAAATTAGTTCCGCAAGAATAAAGCTAAGTCCTTCAAAGTATCATCCTCTCAAAAAGAATCTGATAAGAAGACGAATAGCTATCTCATTTCCGTTCTAAAATAAAGTTTTTCAAGATCTCAGTTGTTTTTAAGATAAGCCACCCTTACACCCAAAAATACCACTATCCATACCCTTTTACCCTCACCAAACACTACAACCCTTATGAATATCTTGGGATAATTAGCACCGTCCTCACCTAAGTGGTGGAGATCCGATTCTCGATCAAGCCTATGACGATGAGTGCTGCATGAATGGCTATTTGAGCGATTTCGTTTGTTCTAGATTGATAGGAAACCCGATACACTTTGAGTGAATTGAGTGACCACCTTTAGTGAGATCGCCTAGTCATGTATACTCCAAGATCATGAGATTTGGAAGTATGCCTAAGAGAATTTTTTCTTGTTTATGAAAGGATCATCTTATCTTTCCTTATATTCTTGAAATTATCTTACTTACATCTGGAAGTGGTAACTCTTAAAACATGTTGTGACTCGCTCTAAAATTTTTTAAAATGTTTTCAAAAACTGAGTGTTGCTTGAGGACAAGCAACGTCTAAGTGTGGGATAACTTGATGTGACGCAAAAAGTCATGTTTTTAAGTATGATATTCCACACTTTTTGGACACATCTTTAGTGAAAACATTTCAAAACAATCATTATTTACTAAAATTCACTAAAGTGCTCCAAATATAGGCGTTGCTACAAAAACCACTAAAAACGTCCAAATAACGAGCAAAACAGAGCGAATAAACAACAACCAATTCTCACACCCTCATTTACCTTATTATAAGCACATTCTAACCTTATGATATGTTGTAATAGGTAAAAACGAGACGGGAGAATCAAGAATCATGCAAATTGGGTGAAGAACGGAAGAGATACGGCTTCTACAGATCGTTAAAAGTCATTCCAAACATGATTAAGTTACACACATCAAATTTATATGAGATTGGTACCATTAGAAGCGTAACGGAATTTCTAGATCGTGGGCGAAAGAATCGGGTCAAACGGACGTGTAACGAAGGAGATACGCGCATTTTAAGCAACGAACGAAATCAGATGGAAACCGAATACGGCCCCAGAGACCATATACGGCCCCTACAAGACCGTATACGGACCTTTCAAGACCATATACGGCCCCTGACACCCCGTATGCTACCCGTTTGTGCTTCGTTTGCTTGTACGTTGGTGCTTCGTGACTTGTACGGCTGATTTGGGACTTTGCCTATAAATAGAGCCTTCATTCTCCAACCATTAGACACCTCACTCTCATTTCTCATTTCTCACTTTTCTCTCACACACTCTCTCTCTCTACTTTCTCTCTCTAGGTTCTCTCTCTAGTCTCTCTCTCTAGTTTCTCTCTCTAGGGTTTAACCCTTGGAACTAGTGGGAAGACTAGGGGAGAATCCTTTCCTTTTCTTTATTAGTTATGTAATTTAGTTAGTAGAAGCTAGCATTGTAATACTTGGATATTGTATGAAGAAATACAAGTTGTTATTCTGCACGCAATTCGTATTGGTATCATCTATCCTTTCTATTATTAATTTGTCATATTGTTCTTGTTTGATGTATGTGATTTATTAATATTAGAAATGTTTATTGTTATGCATTGTGAGTAGTGTGCTTGTATGTTTGTCATGATTTAAATAGTAGTGATGATGTTACTTCAAATATATGATATTGGGATAACATCATTATGAAACAACGGAGGTAACCTTATACGGCTTTCATTTGTATAGCGCCGGAAACATCACTAATGTGTGGAGTACGGAACGTGGAAGCTATGAAAGTTGTGGGCACAATCCGTTGTGGAATAATGTTCCCGATTATTATATAATTGGGAGTTGTTATACTTTGTTATCTGTCTAAGCTTATCCTGAATATAGATCTAGTGTCTCATCACCCTTTTCAGACTTTCACGTGACTGTTGCCCTTAGGATAGGACTTTGCAAACCCTAATACTACGTAGATACAGTTATCTCCAGTTACAGTAGGAAGCTATGAACTTTCTGTAAAACGGCACAGTACTTCGTATAGCGTTGGAAACACCACTGGTGGAGTACAAATACGTGGAAGCTAAGGAAATGCCGTAAGACTGTTTCATTGTGGAATACCTAGAAGTGACCCTTCTAGAACTCGGGTCTAGGAATTAAAGCTGTGGAAATGCTCGTTGCCCTGTACACCGTTATTACACCTAAGATCTGGAAAACTGTGGAAATGCTTAAATGCCCGGTACACCATTAGTACATCTAGGATTTGGAACACTGTGGAAATGCCTAATTTCCCTGTACACCGTGAGTATTCCTAGGGATGAACGCCTGAATGTAAAGGAGGGTCTACGTTTATGACGGTAGAATATATGCTTTAATGAATAAATACAGAGTTCTGTCAAGAGAGCTTAATGCTCCATAAACATTGCTTAACTCTACAATACCGATAGTTTAGAATAACAACAGTTAACAACCAGTACACAGTTAGATAATAACAAATAGACTTAGGGGTTAAGAAAGGTCAGTAAATACAATTGCAGTCTGTTGCCTTATGCCTGCACCCTAGATACTTTAAGGGTTACTTGGTCTTATTCAAGACAAGTTCAGGGGGGTTTGAAAACAGTCTGATTTGATCAGGGTTCATGATAGCCTAGGTACTCAGTGACATACGTATTTAGATCCGGAACTAAATAAGTAGGGTCCTAGTGTTTACAACTAAGTTTATATGTCTGTTAACTGATTGTGTCCCCAATAAACATCATCATAAATGTATGATATCCTAAATCATGGTGAACCACGTCTTTGTTATGTGTAAGTGTTACATATGTGCTAGCTTCCTTTTACTTTTATGTTTTATTAGTTTTAGTAGTTTTAATTAGATAAAAATCAAATCAAATACCTATCCAACTATCTAAACCCTAGCTTGATCACTAAGTTATCTGAACGAGATATGTTTCAATTCTGCCATCGCGAGGAACGACCCTGGATCATCCTTACCACGTACTAGTATCAGGTATTTGTACCTAATAACAGTAGGTTGTACGGAGGATTAGGCTCCCCCGACAAAATATAAATTTAAAACTACCACCTGACGCCGCGCCCAGCGGAAAGGTCCGCAACGACGGGAAGCGATTCCTGAACCGACCGTTGGACGCGCGTCATACCGCAAGGACCATCGTGATGGCGGTTGCACTTGGGACAATAAGGCTTAGTCCCAGTGTAACCCCGTTTAGGTTCGGTGTTAGAGGTGTAAGCTTTGATGGTGTCGGGTTTCTTGTTCTGGTTGTTGTGATTGTCAGTCCACTTTCTCTTGTTGTTGGATGGGGCGGGTGTTTCATTGCTGACAATCATTGCCATGAGTTCGTGTACCAGGCGGATGGCACTCTGAACGGTGGTTGGTTTCGACGAGGCGATGTTCCCCTGGATATTTTCCGGGAGACCTCGGATGTACTTCTTGATGCGTTTTTCTTCCGGATCAACCAAACCCTGGCATAAAAGTGCAAGTTGCTGGAATTTGGCGGTATAACCAGCGATGTTAGTTCCCTGAACAGTCAGGTGTCAGAATTCTTCTTCCAACTTCAGAAGTTCCTCGTTGGGACAGTATTCATCTTTCAGCATTTTCTTCAAATCCGCCCATGGGAGTTGGTTTGCTACCTCAATACCCTCAGAACTGGCATAGGTATTCCACCATGTGAGTGCACCTTCTTGAAAGGTGTAAGCAGAGAATTTGTCTTTGCTGTCTTCCGTACAGTTGCACAAACTAAAAACCGATTCCATTCTTTCCATCCATCGGATTAGCCCGATGGCACCTTCAGTGCCCTCAAAATTCAAGGGTTTACAACTCAGGAAGTCCTTGTAGGAGCAGGGTTTGACTGGAGGGGCGTTGTTCAGTGTGTCCTCGCTACCAGAATTTTGTCGGCCAGCTAAGGTTTGTGCTACACCCTGTGCGATGAGTTGAGTGATCTCAGCTTGACTGTACAGTCGTCTTGGCGGCATGATTCCTTAGGAAAAGAAATGAAGATACATGAGATTTCGTACAAGGATGATTACCATAGATGTATATATATATATAAAAGCAATAATATATAACATCACAATATGAAAATCAGTAGTGTAAAATAAATGAAGGGAATTGTCGATTGATATTACGGAGTCAAATGATTACGGACAATTTCAAGTTACGATTTTCCAAAAGTTACACTCTTAGATGTTTTACAAAAGGTACCGTGAATTGTTACATCCGGTCGAATTACAAGGATCCTATGATAGCATAATGGATTACAAGATAGTTACTACACTAATCTTGGAGTAGGTTCATCCGTGTCATTAGGGTGACAAGGTGATTGATAGTTTCTGCGAGTCGGCTAGTCTGCCTAGCACCATCTTCAGCCAAGGTTAATCGTTGTTCCAGCACTCGAGTGTATTCTTCAGCCTCTTGCAAGCGCTGCTCACATTCTGCCAACCTTGCTTGTAGGAGATCGACCGCTCCTCGGTCGTCAATTACTTATTGATGAATCATTTCCAGAGTTTGATTCATGTCTTCCTGTTCTTGATGGAGTTGTGCCATGCGATCATGGGTTTGACGTAACCAGTACATCTGTACTATGTATTGTTCCCGTTCCAGACTTTCAAGTCTTTCCTCATGGCGGTGTAGTCGGGCGGCTAACACCGGAACAGTATGGTGAACGGGTTCTTGTGTATAAGGAGAGATGTCCATGGGATCAGTAGGAATCTGAATTTCTTCCTCGGACCTCCAGGTGTTGAGAGTTGTGGGTAACCAGTCCCACCTACGAGCGTAGGCCGGACGACGTGTCTCAGTTTTGGTATCAGTATTGGGGTTTGAGTAAGGGTTTGCTCGATATGATCCGGTACCCCTTTGGCGAGTACGTACCACTCGGGCTTGGCCAGTAGTATGGTAAAGACGTTCCGGAGAATTTGGTAAAGTAGTGGTCTCCTCCGTAGGAGGCAGTGTTTGAGTTTCGTTGTTCGAGCCAGGTGACGCTACGTTAGATGAGTCTGCCATTTCTGTGGCAAAGCGTTAGGAAATGTGAGGCCTATATTCATATAATTGATATATAATATAGCCTAAAGTGTAGTACGTAAACGAGGCCTATCCATGTATATATATACATATATCACATAATAGCCTAGAGTGTCTATCATAGACATGTTTTGAGTTCGGTTTCTCTCGTGGTCAGAGTCAACTATCGTATCCCTATTCCAATACAACCATTTCAGATCTTTCATCATCTTTATTTAATTGTACATAGTTGATCAGGCTATGTTAAATTAAACGTGTATGATGAAATTCCTGAACCAGTCATACTAAATAGAAAATATTGCCTAACAGTCATAGTCTAGGCCCACTAAATGAAACCTAGTTCACTATAACCTTAGGCTCTGATACCAATCTGTCGCACCCCCAAATTCATGAATAGCGGAAGCATACTTTGGGTGCGACTAATCAAGGTAATCAAAGCACATAAGATATATAGGAACGACTCTATATGCGTCGTTTACAAAAATTACATTGATAGTTAAATGTTTACAAAGTTGAAGCTATTACATAGCTCGTGTTCTGAAAATGAGATATTCCAATACATAAATACTTTTACAAAATATATTAACGCAAGGAAATCTCTAATGTCTGCATGCTGACTCGAGCTACAAGTATCCTGTATGGGCAGTCCAACCTACTGCTGAGTACCTGTGATACATGCTAAAAATGGTTAGCTAACGCTGGTGAGCTCACAAGTTTGAATATCAAATATCGTATGAACCGCAAGATTTAATGTATTGATTTGCAACCAAGCATATAATAATGTATACAGCCATGAGCACATAGTCTGAGCTTAACTGAGGTGTCAGGATCCACATTCAAGGACCTGATCGAGGGTGCCTCCCCACGAACGCCTAATTTACACTCGCCTGAACAAATGCTAATGCGTCCGTTTGACCAGTTAGTGCTTGCTAACCCGGATGAGGATTGTCAATCCTATATGGTACCATACACTAACATTCGCGCTACCAAACTATGTTGTGGAGGACTTAAAATGATTAGTTGTATAAACTCATGTAGTATATGAAAAGTTTATACTCGCGTCCACATGTTAAAAACAAGCAATGAATCACACCCCTGAGTGAAAACAGTAAAAAGAGGGGCCATGAGACTCATCTGAGTCTGATGCGTTTATCTCAATAAACGTGCGTTGCTTAGCCAAGCAATGATGTCCGAAGACTGTAACCTGAGGGCGTCTAAGACGCGCGTTGGTTAATACGAGTAGGTATCTCAAAAGATCACATATGCTAGTTGATCACATAACTAGTAATGTCCAAATACATTTGGTTTGTTTGTTTACGTTTTGACAACGTGTACGGCCCGTTGGTGACGGATTGTAATAATAATCTCAACTATTATTATTATGCTCGTGTTGTGGTATACTTAATTATATATGTCTTGTGTATAAGTTGTATCGTATCCGATTTGTTTGGTATAACATATTCCAGTACTTAGGAAAATAATTCAACTATGTTTTTGGCGACACTGGGCAAGTGTCGCTATAGGCGACACTAGATAGGCGACACTAGGTGAGTGTCGCTGGATTCATGATTTTTAATTGATTAGCGACATTAGATTAGTGTCGCTATAGGCGACACTTCTTCAATTATGGCGACACTATGGTAGTGTCGCTAGTATAAATCTGATTTAAGTATTTCAGCGACATTGGAGTAGTGTCGCTAAATAGGCGACACTTGGCTCAGCGACACTATGCTAGTGTCGTTAGTACTGTTTTTGGCACTCTAGCGACACTAGCCGCTGTTAGTGCATTTCGTGCTTCGTTTTATGGTCAAACGTACTCGGTTTGACCCGAGATTTTTACCCAAGTCTTAAAATAGTTCATAAGGCTCATAAAGATTATCGGTTTGAGTCGGGGTTACCCCGAAGTGTCGGTTTTACTAAAATGACAAAACAGCCCCTAAGTTCAATAGCTTCAGATTTTTACTCGGTTTCGACTCGCGATTTGGACACTTTTTAGTTCACATCAATTCTCAACAAAAATCACACATATACTCTTATATGTCTAGTATTTTAGAGAATTTTCCCGATAATTATAGGGGTCGGTATCTTAGTCAAATAAAATAGAGAAGGTGAAGTGTTCGGTTTTCGGCCAAAACGTATACCCGTGTACAAATCGATTTTTACAGAAAAACGAGAGCATTTTGAGAGGAAACTTTCTTCATGAAAGTTGTATTTGACAAAAATACGAAGATTTCGGTATATTTTTCATAGTCTAACTCGAAACACACAATTTTATATAATTTATTTCGTGAGACTGTTTTTCTGTGATCTTTTCGGTTTACACAAACAAGTTTCAAAAACGAGTTTTAAATTTCGGTTTGGATATTATCTAGCTAGATAAACAACTAGACAAGTAAATAAACATAATATAAGTAGTTTTTAAGGTGACGAAAACTTACGAGTGTCGGTTTTAAAAGCCGAAAATATAGGAACGTAGAGTCTCACGTGGTGATTGTTTTCTTCCAAACAAGCTATGCAATCCAAGGTGTTTTGTGGTGGATTTTTGGTGGTGCTTGGGGTGGCCGATGTTCTCAAGAGAAAGAGAGAGGAAGAGATGGAGAAATGAGAGTTAGAGAGACAGAGAGATAGGTTGAGTGAATGATGAAGAAAGGGTGTGTTTGGTGGTTAAATGTCAAAGAAGCAAAAGAATGGCTTGCCATGCTTGGCCATTTGGCCGGTTTTGGTGGGGTCCACCATGTGTGGACTTCACCAAATTTTCGTTCTCCAGTTCGCATCCCGTACGGTGTTCGTTTACCCGTTCGTTTCGTCGTTCGTTTAAACGTTAAACGTTTTATACGCGCGTTTTAAATAACGATTTAAATTTCGATGTTTTTGATTGAAGTATTTATTAAAATACTTGAAAACATTTATAAAAATGTTTAGTTACATTGTCGGGTTCGGTTTATACGTTTATGTTGTGATCGTTTAGTCGCGTGACGATTTATAATCGTTATAATTGTTATCGTAAATACGCGATATTTTTAGTGGGAGTATTCCATCAAAATACTTTGTCTTGAGTTATAAATATATGACTTGAGTTTATTTGATTTGTCGGGCGCGTCTCGCGCGTTAAATTCGTGTCGGTTACGTTTTAACTAAAACGTACATTGTTTCGTATATTATTAATACATAATAATATAATGTAAATAACTACTATTTAAATATTAAATAGATTTATGTTATTTATTAAAAGTTGCACCAACGTCCGTATGTATCGAAATCCATCCGATATAAAAATGTACGATTTAGCCAAATCGCGTATGTGTATATATTCAACAATATATATAGAAGGGTACATAAATTAGCCTAACTAAAGAACTAATTACATGTATTAACAGGTGATTAGGCACTAAAAACTAGCCCTAATTTGGCGGGTGTCACATGATGACTGAGGAGTATTGTCCTAGAGAGGAAATACAAAAGCTGGAAACAGAATTCTGGAATCACTCTATCAACAGCAATGACATAGCCGGGTACACTACTCGCTTTCATCAACTAGCCCTCTTGTGTCCAACTGTGGTCAATCCTGAATACAAAAGGGTCGAGAGGTATATCTAGGGACTTCCCGCAAGCATCAAAGGGATGGTAACTGCATCCAAACCGGGGACTATCCAAAGTGCTGTTCGTATGGCTCACAGCCTCATGGCACAGGTTGTCCGTGACGGGAAGGATAACAAAAGAAAAGCTGACGGAAACCCTGACAACCAAGGCCAAACCAACAAAAAGCCTGCGACTACCAAGGTCAGCGCCTCTGGATCTGAAAACAAGAAGGTGTACACTGGAACCAAACCCTTCTGCTCAAAATGCAAATGCCATCATGACGGGCCTTGTGGCACCCCCTGTGACAAGTGCAAGCGTTATGGTCATCTTGCTAAAGACTGCCGAGTGAAAGCTTGTTACGAGTGTGGCACCGTAGGACACTACCGTAGCGATTGTCCTAAACTGAAAAACAATAACACCGCTAAAGGAAGGTTTTTCGTGCTGAATGCTAGGGACACTCAACCAGAACCTGACACGGGTACGTACTTTGTTGCGTAATGTCTATTCTATTCTTTGACGGTAGTGTATAATTGGTTTAGCAAACTGTAGTTAATCGAGTCCGGCAGTGTAATACGTAATTGCACTTTAAAATTTAACGGCTAGACTTTCTCTTGAGATCGGTAACTCGGATATCATTATTAATATATATCGATAAATCGGTCATCTTGTTGGAATCATTCATTCGGAGGAAACTAATCGTTTTCCTAATCATGGATAAATTAGTATTAGTGTGTGTTATAATATTCGGTTAGTTAAAACGGTATATAATTCGGTATGCATGATTTGGTATATAATTTGGTTGATATAAATTCGGTTATCACTTCGGTGATATAAATTCGGGTATCACTTCGGTGATATAATTCAGTTTATGTATCGGAAATCTTAGAACGGATATAGATCTCATACTGTATCAGTAGAGGTAGAACCCATCAAATTCGGGATAAGAGATCGGTAGTTACTTTAGAACTCTAGGAATACGGTATAACTCATCAAGTTCGGCGGATTATTAATCCATTTCATGGTAATACTTGTTAATGCAGACCGACCTTGTCACGTAGACATATTGGTCGGATAGAAATCGGAATTCTCTCTCATTTCTTTAGTGATCGGTAGGCTTAAGCCTAACAAGGGGGGAAGACTCGGAAAAAAAAAACTGAAAGTCGTAATAAGTAGACTTATATTATATAGTCGGCCTTAGAAACACGCGGACCTAGGTTTCGGTTGCATTTCGGGACGAAATTCTCTTAACAAAGGGAGAATGTGATACCCGGTCAAAAAGGGCAAAATTAGCGGCCAATTTAAACCTAAATTATTCATACTTGGTACGTATTAATACGAAAGTATTCGGATATTATATATATATATATATATATATATATATATATATATATATATATATATATATATAACATTTAATGATTAGTTAATAATCACATGTAATCAATCCGAAAGAACGCAGAAACATAAAAACGAATGTCGGTACAAAACATTTTTAAATAATATATTATTAATGAGAATAATAATTATTTACTCGGTTGAATATTTAAACACCTTTTTGTACACTAAAAACCATCCGTCAAGCTGAGTTAAAACAAAGTTATATTTTTATATCTCACCAAAAGTATTTTTATGAAATACTTCAATTAAAAATATATACGATTTCATATTTAGAAATTTATCATTTGAAAATATTATACTACTTAACGATCGGGTAAACGAACACGGGTATAAAATACCCACCAATATCAATTATTGGAGCCGGATATAACCGACTCCAATAATTCACAAACACACACACACGATCTCACCATTTTTTCTTCTTCTTCCTCTCGGTTCTTCTATTTCTTCTTCAATCATCACAACAACAATTAACAAGCAACAACAACATCGATCATCATCATCATCTCATCATCTTCTTCTTCATAATCGATCCATCATCATCATCATCTTCTTCACTCCGGTTCCATTTTAAAATTGTAAGGAAACTTTAAACTTTACTTTAAATTTATGTTTAGTATGTTTATTACATCACGTATTAGTGTTCTAAAGAGGTAATTATGTCCAAAAATGAAAAAGAAACTCGACTGCTGTGTAAAAATTCGAGCAGGAGTGGGAACCAACAGGAGCCGATCGGCTAGATCATCTTAGCCGAACGGCTGAGTGATCATAGCCGAACAGCTAGGTGATCTTAGCCGAACGGCTAAGTGACCCTAGCCGAACGGCTAGCTTTGTGTAACCGGTCCAAAACGCGGCCAAAAACTAATACAGTACAAATACATTCGCGCAGTATTTTCGTTACGTGTTAAACTTAAAAATATATAACTAATATTTGACACTAGTTTAATACGGATTGTGAAATAATAATTATTTCCAACTCATATCACCAACGATCTTTTCAAAATAATCTTTCGAAACAAACAAACTATTGATATAGTTTAACGCTAAAACAATCACTTATATATGAATGACCTTATATGCATAGGGCATTAGAAGGTTTCGGACTGTTCATTCCATATCGGATATTCATAGCTCGGCTAGACTCAGGTGAGTCTCACGGCCCCATTTTACTGTTTTACTATTTTAAACTCGGGGGAGATGCAACACAAATTGTTTTCGTGATCACAGTTATTCGGTTAGTTAATTAAGTTATTAACTTGGTTAATTAAATTCGGTTATTAATTTCGGTTATCATTGTCGGTATTGATTTGTTCGGTTATTGCATGAGTGTTTTAATTCGGGAAAGACCTCATCATTGCATGGTTCGTTAACTTAATAGGGCGCGATTACTAAAGAATAGATCTATTTGGGGAGTGACGTTCCTGTCCGGGTTGCTAGCTACAACCATTCCAAACGGGCACTTTAGTAGTTGTTATGGGTGTTGATACCGTTCGGGAGGCAGAAAATCTGGTTAGGCCTCGAACCATGGCTCAGTGCAATATCAGTGTCGGTATATTTAATTAGGAAACCTTAATTGGTTAATTTAATCATTGTTCGGTTATAATGTTTAATCACTGTTCGATTATAAATCGTCGGATAATACTGTGTATCACATCATGTTTTATGTTAAACCTGTGAGATTCACCAGCTTTATAGCTGACCTTTTAGTGTTGTATTCTCAGGTGATCAGCTATAGTAGGGTGGCCCATAGGATACGCTAGCTAGTACGAGTCGCATGCATCTATAAACATATGAAGATTTTATAGCATTATCTTTTGTTAATCGGTTATGTATTAAAATCTTCAGAATCATTATGCGAACTCAATTATGTTGTAAAACTTATGACCTAAACTATGTATTACTTTTGTAAAATGTATAAACGTCTCATGTAGAGTCGTTTGCTTGTACCTCTGCATTTTGATTATTGATTAGTCACACCCAAATTGTCGCTTCCGCAAATCATGAAATCAGGGGTGTGACACTTACCGGCCCGTTAAAAACAATACTCATCTTCTCATAATGAGAAACTCATAATGAAAAACGTGATCATTTTTTTTTCCAAAATCCTCATCAAAAGTAACCAATTAGAACGAGCTCTTTATTTTTTTTTTTCTTTCGTTAATTAGACACTGCCGGCGGTGGTTGTTTAGCAATCGATCGAAATTTGTATATGTATATGTATATGTCATGCGTTAGGGTTAAGAATATGTACAAGCCATTTATTTGTATTAATTAATATGTATAAATATACACATATACATGTGTATCCGATAATCTGTATCTGTATGTTGGTAAAGAAATCAATGAAAGAGAAATGAAAAGAAGAAATAAATAAATAAAAATATTAACAATCCAAAGATTATTATTTTTTATTAAAGAGATAAATTAAAGTTTTCGTGTAAAATGACCAAACTACTTCACACGTTAGTGGTAAAAAATTAACAAATGTAGTTAGCGGACAACTGGTGACACAAAATAACGAATACATGGATGTCTAGTGATATTATTGAAATTAAAGGATGAAACGTGATTTTTGTAACAAACATATGGACGATTTGGGCAACTTTCTAACATAACCCACTTGTTGAGTCAAACTTTGAGGGGCTGAGGGGCTTTCTATATAAAGCTAACATACAACATTAGTGTTGCTTAAAAGAGTAACACACCAATTAAGAGCATACAAGTCAAGTCGACTCAATAATAAAGGTATATTGGTAAATGTGGGTTTAGAAAAAACTGAAGTGATGTAAACTGTTGGTAGTGTAGTGTCAGTTTTGTGTCAGTTTTGAAAAGTGTTGACGTGATGCTGATTTGGCAAAAACTTACGCGTCAGTTTGTGTCACTATTGGGAGGAGTATACTTTGAATTTTTGTTATTAATTAATATATAAAGCTAGGTGATGTGGCCATGCCCAACAGTGACACAAACTGACGCTGAACCGGTTTTCTAGAACCCGACGGGTCCAAACCGGTTTGGACTTTAGGGTTTAGAAACCGGGTTGGAATCGGGTTGGGTTGAAAACCCGGTCAAAAACCCGAAAACCGGTCAAAAACCGGTTCGGGTTGGTCAAAACCGGTTTTGACTTTTTTGACTAAATACCGGTTCAGGTTTGGGTCGGGTTAGCCCGGAACCGGTTTTTGTGCACCGCTAGTTATCGGTTCGTTTACACTTAGGTTGCGACTTGCGAGTACACGGAGTCACGGAGTAGTAAATATAAATTTATTGATTTTTTGAACAACAATTGAATTATAAATAAAAATACTAGCTAGATGCTAGAAGATACAAACACCAAACCGAGAAAAGATACTAGTAAATATAAATTTATTATCCATTAATGGGGTGTTGAAGTAGGGACTAGGGCTGTTAACAATCCGAATTGAGTTGAATATAAGGATGCTTGAGCTCAACTCGTTTACTAATTACTCGGTTTGAGCTCGACTCGAATTCGAATAAGTTGAAAAAATTATGTTCGAGCTCGAATTTAAATAATTTTTGGTTGTTGGAGCTCGCATGCGATGTTCGTTTATTTAATAGGAAAGTGGTTTATGAACCAAAATTTCAAGCGTAATTTGCTTGTTTATGAACTCGAGATCAATGTACTGATTCCAAATCTCGAAATCAAGTTCGAATAAGCTCATTTATACTTGACGTCTTAGGTTTAAATTTATTAGTTATATATATATTTAAAGTTCTAAATACACAATATTCTTATTTAAAATCGACTCGCTTGACCCGAATAGCTCGTCTAACTCGGAACTAAATGAACTTCCGAACAAGCCGAGTCGAACATCAATTTTTTATACTCGAGTCGTGAAGTTAATCGAATAGTAATTTTTCGTTCGAGCTCGACTCGTGTTCGAATATTATCAAACTCGAATTTGAGTTAAACGAGCTCGAACTCGAGTAGCTCGTTAAATGCTCAACTCGTTAACACCCCTAACAGTGATGTAAAAATGATTCGTGGCACTTGTTTCACACCGTTTTCTTAAACTAAACTTGTTATCAATTTTTCAGACTACAACAATTTAGGCAGTTTTTTAAAGGGTTAATGCTATAAAAATTAGCAACATACTTATTTTTTGTACCAAGGTGAGAAACGTACTTATTTTATTACCAATGTGAGTCCAAACTTTTAAGTTTAGGTCACCGTTTAATTATCACGATTGCTCACATGCCGCTGACCTGTATACTACTCCCTCCGTCCCATATCTATTGTCCAGTATTCCATTTTGAGATGTCCCAAATTAATTGTCCACTTCCATAAATAGAAAAAAATAATGAGATAATGTTCATTTATGCCCCTAATTTATATATGTAAGACAAAAAGGTAGGTAAAAAGTAAAGGGTAAAATTGTCTTGTTACCGAAAATTAAGAGAGATGGTGATGTTTTTCTTAAACTGCGTGTTTTTTGTCTGGGACAATAAAATTGGGACTGAGGGAGTATTAATGACAAGTTAGATATATTTAGTGCACTTAAACTTTATTCCTTGATAAAATTCATTTGTTACCCTAATTTTTTCCACAATCGGTCTTTTATGTTTAATTCAACTTATAAAGTTAGTGTTTCAAATGAATTTCACCGAAAAATTAAGTTTAAGTACACTGAATATATCTAACGTGTCATGTCATGTCATTAAAAAGTATACATGTTGTCAATATGGGAGAAATGGTGATAACTAAATAGTAATTTAAAATATCATATTACTAACATTGAAACAAAATTTAAGAATTCGTTACTCACCTTATAATAAATACTCGTTATTTGCCACCCCATTCACATTTACCAAGTTTAATTCCTTAATACTATTAAAATAAAATAAACAAAATAAACCTATATCTTCTAGAAGATGAAGATTGTCTGACATGAACATCCATGTCAGTTCGTAACTACCATAAAAAAATTCCATAAAACCAAATACAATAAACATATTCATTGTCATGAGTAACTATCTATGAAATACAACCAAATCAAAATAGAAAACATAAGATAAAAAACTCAAATGTATTAAACCCACATTAATAAGATCTTAAAATACAAACCCAAAAATAACAAATACAGATTCAAGATCTAAATCAACAAGATTACATCTACGGATTTAAAATATAAACTCCAAATTAGTAGATTGCGTGAGATGACGAGGATTTTCGATCTATGTCGTAGGTGCAGGTGACCAAAGAAAATACACCAACTCGCTGGAGACGCATCATTTGATCCCGATAGCCTTCCCGAGCAGTGACACCATCATCAAAACGGAATGACGACCTGGGGGTGTTTGGCTTGGCTTAAGCTTTTTAGCTTCTGCGTTATCTAAAAGCCAGGAATTTTGGGCTTTTAGCTTTTTAGCTTTTTAACCCCAAAATTTTTAGAAAGCCCTCCCTAAAAAGCTCATTCAAACATTTGGAAAAAAAGACTTTTTAGCTGTAACATAACACAAAAGCTAAAAGCCTCCTTAAAAAGCTAGGCCAAACACCCCCTTGGAGGAATTTCTGGCGACCGTTGCATCAGATCTGAAACTCAGATCTGTAGTTTCTGCTGTTTCTTTATTGTTTTTCGATTTAAAATGTCATTTGGTGTTCATGGTGGTTGGTGTTGTTGATGATAAAACAAAGTAAAAATAAATGAATATAAATCTAAATGGTAGTTGGTGTTCATAAGGAATCTGGTGTGGTTTTACATTATGATGTTGTTGATTTGGTGATGATGATCTTAGAGCATACGGAGTGCCGGACTATTCTCGCCGTTTTCCCATTGAAAACGCCGGGCACTCGGCGTTTGGCACTCCCCGCCAGCGTTCGAGGCCGGCGTTTTCCGTCAAGGTCGTGCCCCAAACGTTGAATCAAATGACGTTTTCCTTTTTTTTTTTTTTTCGTGAGGTACAATGTAACACCCCCAAATTTAACGGTTTGCGGAAGCATACATTGGGTGTTACTAATCAATATACACAGCACAAGATTAATAGTAAACGACCTCTAAATGAGACGTTTATAAAAGGTTTCATAAATAATAATCGTTTGAAAACCGTAGGTTTTCGTATACAAAAAGTAGTTCCCTAGAGTTCACGCGTATAGCGGGAGATTCTATTACATAATCGTAGTTACAAAAGATAATGCCAAAGAATCTCCGTTAAATGCAGTTTGGAAATCATGCGACTCTAGCTAGTAGTCCTGGAGTGATCCTACTCCGTATGTGTACCTGAGATACAAAGCTAAAAAGTGTCAACCAAAAAGGTTGGTGAATCTCACAGGTTTAGTAATAAGTAAGTGTTATGAACCACAAGTATGTACCAGTATTGCTATCAAGCAAAGTAAGTAAATCAGTTAATCAGTACAGTGCCATGAGCTCATAAGTTGAAGCTTGACCGTGTAGTGTGAAATGAATCACGTACCCCCGTGAGTGCTATCCGCACACTCATATGTAACAAATACTAATATGTCTGTTTCTACGTGTAAATCAGTACGTGGTGGCGCTACCACCCCAGACAGGGATTGTCAGTCCCAAATGGATCCATTTACTAGTACTCGCGCTTAAGACCATAACTAACAACTTACGATAAGGAGGCTTTCAGTGGATAAAAGTAACTCATGCGTTTGTTTGTAATCAGTAATGTTTTCAGTTCAGTACATTGTGTTCATGCGTAAAACAGTTGCTAAGTATCTCACCCCAAAGTATAAAACAGTAAAAGTGGGGCTGTAAGACTCACCTGAGTCGAGCAGGGGTAAATAGCAAGTAGTAGTAAATCAAGTAGGTTCTCCGAACCCGTAACCTTCTAGTGCCTAAACACGTAAGGTTAAGTAAGTAGATGTCTCGCAAGACCATCTAGGCTAGTTGTTCATACCCCGTTGTGTTTAACGTTGGTTCGTTCACGTTCGTGTCAGAGTATATACGGCCCGTTGGTGATTTGTTATAATTAAGGTTTTATCGTTCATAACGCAATTTAGAGTATTGTAATAGAACAGTATGTTCTATGATGTTTGTTACGTCGTAGGGTATAAGTATTGGAAGTTGTATAAGTTCGACACTTAGTGCAAAAATAGTTGAAGGTCTACTGCATTGTGCGACACTTCATAGCGTCACTTAAGGTTTAGGCGACACTTAGGAAGTGTCGCATAAAATCGCGAAATATAAGTTTAGGGCGTCACTTAGGGAAGTGACGCATAAGGTGGCGACACTTAGGCAGTGACGGTAACAAGTGTCGGTTTAAGGTTCTAGGCGTCACTAGAGTAGTGTCGGGCAAGAGTGTCGTATAAAATTAGATTTCGATCATAGGCGTCACTAAGGCAAGTGACGCTAGTAGTGACGGATATTGAAAATGCGTCACTTAGGTAGTGACGGGAAAAGAGGGCTTATGCGACACTTAGTCAGTGTCGCACGAAGTGACGCGTATCTGGGTTCATCAGTGCGTCACTTACGTCTGATTGACGGATTTTGAGCCAAAAACATGTTTTCGGGTTTCCGTTTGGTCCGATTCTTTTACCCAACCCTTATATGAACATAACAAGCCTATCAAAACCATAAACTAGTAAAAATGATCAAAAACGAGAGATGTCGGGATTTGTCGGAAACTTACAAAGTGTCGGATTGAAAATCCGAAAAGGTAGAAGTGTAGATCGTCGCGAGGTGGTCGTTTATTTCCAAAGGGGCTTGAAGATCCGAGGTCGTTTAGTATGTTTATTTTGCGATTTTTGTTGATTTTTGGTTTGTGGTTTTTGAGAGAAAAGAAAAGGAGGAGAGAGAGAGAGAATAAGGAATGAAAGAAAATGGGTGGAGGTGGGAGGTTAAATCCCCACTTTCGCCCCGCGTTCCCGCTCCGTGCGGTGTTCGTTTGCTCCGTCATTTAAACGTTAAATATTTATTTTACGCGTTTAATTATATTTATAAATCACAATCTTGTTCAATGATTTATTTAACTTATTTCCTTAAACCTTTAATAGGTTAGATTAATTTTAATCACTTTTGTTTTTAAAATCGTGTACGTTTTATTCGAGTAGTACAAGTCAGTTATTAACTATTATAAAATAGCATTTCAGTTATAATTGCGTTATTTTAGTTTATAACATTTGTTCACCAACGTCCGTGTTAATCGAATAGAATTTCATTCTATTTAAGTTGCGCACGATTTAATCAAATCGCAAAGTTGTATATATTAACCAACATATAATCCGATACATAAATTAGCCTAACACAGAACTAATTACATGTATTAACAAAGAGTTAGGCGCTAATACTAGCCCTAATTTGGCGGTTGTTACATTCTCCCCTTGTTAAAAGAATTTCGTCCCGAAATTAGCTTGATTGCACGGTCGGTGCGTTGTCTGGGAAGAGATGTGGATATTTCTGTCGCATTTGGTCTTCCCGTTCCCAGGTGAACTCCGGGCCACGCCTAGAATTCCACCTGACTTTCACGATGGGAATACGACTCTGTTTTAGTTGTTTGACCTCGCGGTCCATTATTTCCATAGGTTCCTCGACAAAATGAAGTTTATCATCGATCTGAATTTCGTCGAGCGGTATAATCAGTGTCTCGTCAGACAGACATTTCTTAAGATTAGAAATGTGGAATGTGTTGTGAACGTTGCTAAGCTCAGCAGGAAGTTGTAGGCGGTATGCCACTGGACCAATCTTTTCAAGGATTTCGAATGGCCCGATGTATCTAGGGTTTAGTTTGCCTCGTTTTCCGAATCGAATGACACCTTTCCACGGTGCCACTTTGAGAAGTACCTTGTCCCCAACTTGGAACTCAAGGTGTTTGCGTCTCACGTCAGCATAGCTTTTCTGACGATCACGCGCGGCTTTTAGTCGGTTTTGTATGCCGATGATCTTTTCAGTTGTTTCATGTATGATTTCTGGACCGGTGAGTTGTGTATCCCCCACCTCAGTCCAACAGATAGGTGACCGGCACTTACGACCGTACAGTGCCTCGAAGGGTGCAGCCTTTATGCTGGTGTGGTAACTGTTGTTGTACGAGAACTCGCACAACGGCAAGTGATTTTCCCAGTTTTTACCGAAGTCAACTACGCAGGCTCGTAGCATGTCTTCCAGTGTTTGTATGGTTCGTTCGCTCTGGCCATCGGTTTGAGGATGGTAAGCCGTACTCATATCCAGTCGAGTACCGAGAGATTTTTGCAGTGATTGCCAGAAGCGAGAAGTAAATCGAGCATCTCGGTCGGAGATGATTGAGATGGGTACGCCGTGTCTTGACACAATTTCTTTCAGATAGATCCGTGTCAAACGTTCCATCTTGTCGGTTTCTTTGATGGCTAGGAAATGAGCAGATTTAGTGAGTCGGTCGACGATCACCCAAATGGTATCGCAACCGTTAGAAGTTTTCGGGAGTTTAGTAATGAAATCCATGGTGATCTGCTCCCATTTCCATTGTGGTATTTCGGGTTGTTGTAGCAAACCGGAAGGTTTCTGGTGTTCAGCTTTAACTTTGGAACAAGTAAGACACTTGCCAACATAGGTTGCAATGTCAGATTTCATGTTGGGCCACCAGTACATTTCCTTGATGCCGTGGTACATTTTGTCGGCACCGGGGTGTATAGAGTATTTAGACTTGTGAGCTTCATCCATCACCAAGTCTCTCAGGTTCCCAAAACTTGGTAACCAGATTCGATTTGAGAAGTATTTGGCCCCGTTAGGTTTGGTTTCAAATTGTTTGTCCATGCCTCGCAAGGTCTCGTTTGTCAAGTTTTCTGGTTTGAGTGCTTCGAGTTGAGCGGTGAGAGTTTGATTGATGAGGTCGTTATGAATGGTCATACTAAGAGCTCGAACTCGAAGTGGTTTCACTCGTTCCTTTCGGCTTAAGGCATCGGCGACAACATTCGCCTTACCTGGATGATAGCGAATTTCGCAATCGTAATCAGTGAGCAACTCGACCCATCGACGTTGCCTCATGTTGAGATCCTTTTGATCGAAGATATGTTGGAGACTTTTATGGTCAGTAAAGATTGTACACTTGGTACCGTATAAGTAGTGTCTCCAGATTTTTAGAGCGAATACAACAGCCCCCAACTCTAGGTCATGAGTTGTGTAGTTCTTTTCGTGGACCTTGAGTTGTCGAGAGGCGTAAGCGATGACTTTGTCTCGTTGCATCAGCACGCAACCAAGACCTTGGTGTGAAGCATCACAGTATACCACGAAGTCATCGTTGCCTTCGGGTAAAGATAAGATAGGTGCACTGCAGAGTTTTTGTTTTAGTAGTTGAAAAGCTGACTCCTGTTGGTCAGTCCAATCGAACTTCTTTTCCTTTTGAGTCAGTGCAGTGAGAGGTAGGGCTATTTTCGAAAAATTCTCAATGAACCGCCTGTAGTATCCGGCGAGTCCTAAGAATTGGCGTACCTCGGTCGGGGTTGTAGGTGCTTGCCAACATTTGATAGCCTCGATTTTTGAAGGATCGACATGAATCCCTTGATTGTCAATGACGTGTCCAAGGAATTGAACGGTTTGCATCCAGAACTCACACTTAGAGAATTTGGCGTATAACTCTTCGTGTTTGAGCAGCTCTAGGATGGTTTTCAGGTGTTGCGCGTGTTCTTGTTCAGTACGTGAGTAAATCAAGATGTCATCGATAAAGACGATAACAAACTTGTCAAGGTAAGGTTTGCACACCCGATTCATAAGGTCCATGAATACAGCCGGTGCGTTGGTTAAGCCGAATGGCATCACTTGGAATTCATAATGCCCGTAGCGAGTTCGGAAAGCGGTTTTAGGAATATCTTCATCACGAACCCGGAGTTGGTGGTAGCCAGACCGTAGATCGATCTTTGAGTAAAAACTCGATCCCTGAAGTTGGTCGAACAGGTCATCAATGCGAGGAAGTGGGTAACGGTTCTTGACAGTTAATTTGTTGAGTTCACGGTAGTCGATGCACATGCGGAAAGAACCGTCTTTCTTTTTCACAAACAGGACCGGAGCTCCCCAAGGTGAGGAACTTGGTCGAATAAATCCCTTGTCCAGGAGTTCCTGTAACTGAGTAGACAACTCCTGAAGTTCGGATGGGGCTAATCGGTAAGGTGCTCGTGCCACGGGTGCTGCACCGGGCACAAGGTCAATAGAAAATTCGACTTGTCTAGGTGGCGGAAGGCCAGGCAAGTCTTCAGGAAAGACTTCTGGGAAGTCTCGAACGATAGGCACATCCTCAAGTCGCTTTCCCACCGACTTTTTCTCCATAACGTGTGCGAGGATTGCCTGGTACCCTTTTCTCAAGTATTTTCGGGTTCTCATGCAAGAAATGATATTTATTCTCGTCCCACCGGTCTCCCCTTGTATGCTCAAAGTTCCACCGGTGACGAGAGGAATGCGTACAATTTTCTCGAAACAAACGATTTCGGCTCGGTGCTTGGATAACCAATCCATACCGACGATGATGTCAAAGCTGCCGATTTCGACAGGTATTAAGTCAATGGGAAAGAGCTCGTTAGCTAAGTTCAGAGTGCAATTAGGTATCACACTGTCGGCCTCAATAAGTTTTCCGTTTGCCAATTCTATAGTGTACTTAGAATCTAAGGCAATAGGTGTAGTGTCAAGTAGTTGATAGAACTCATCAGAAATAAAGCTTTTATCAGCACCAGTATCGAATAATACGGAAGCAGTCAAGTTGTTGAGAAGGAACGTACCCGTGACCACATTCGGGTCTTGACGGGCTTCCCCAGATTTCAGCACAAAAGCTCTTCCTCGAGCATTGTTGTTGTTCCTGTTGTTGTTGTTCAGTTTCGGGCAGTCTTTCTTGAAATGCCCCGTACCGTTGCACCCATAACAAGTCTTTGGTGCAGAGGCGTTGGTGTCAGTGGTGTTTGATCTACAGTCCCTAGCCAAGTGTCCAAATCTCTTACACTTGCTACAGGGACACGAACCGAAGTGGTGTCGTTGGCACTTTGAGCAATAGGGCTTGGTTCCCTTGTACGCCCCCTTGTCATCAGTATTGGAGGTGTAGGCTTTAATGGTTTCAGGTTTCTTGTTTTGGTGGTTGTTGTGGTTGTCGGACCATTTTCTTTTGTTGCTGTTGGAGGATGGAGTGGGTGGTTCTGGGTCCTCATTCATGGCTAAAAGTTCATGGGCCAACCGGATGGCACCATGAAGAGTGGTTTGTTTTGATGAGGCGACATTTCCCCGGACAGGTTCCGGGAGGCCGCGGATATACTTCTTGATCTTTTCGGGTTCAGTACCCGCCATGGTTGGGCGAAGGACGGTGAGTTGTTGGAATCGGGTGGTGTATCCAACGATATCAGTTCCTTGCACTTTCAAGTTCCAGAACTCTTCGTCCAGCTTGTATAGTTGTTCGGCCGGGCAATACTCATCGGTGAGCATTTTCTTTAGATCCTCCCAAGGGAGTAGATAAGCGGTATCAATACCCACAGACTGGGTATAGGAATTCCACCACGAGAGGGCACCATCTTCGAGGGTGCAGGTGGAGAATTTGACTTTATCGTCCTCCGCACATTTGCTGATGCGGAAAACGGATTCCATCTTTTCGAACCATCTGATAAGTCCGATGGCTCCTTCGGTCCCCTTGAAGCTCAAGGGTTTGCAGTTTTGGAAATCCTTGTATGAACAAGGTTTAGCAGCAGAGGTTTCAGCGGCATCGCTGTTTCTTGTGGAACCTGGTGGAGTATTCCGAGCTAAGGCTTCAGTAACAGCCTGAGTTATAAGAGAGGTAATCTGGGCATCGGTGTATGGTCGTGTCTTTGGCGGCATGATTCTTCAATAAAAGAAATGAAGATACATGAGATTTTTGTAAGAGAAATTGCATTTATTTCAGATGTACATGTATAAAGATGGTAATACATAACATCAATATGAAAAAGGATTATGGCAATTAATATGAGTTGAAACAGCAAGAAATACTTGATAGATGATACGAGTTCAAAGGTTACATCCTACAGATGTATTACAAAAGGTGTCGGGAATTATTACATCCGACTGAAACATAGAGTAGTGCTTAGATAGTTACTAGATTACAGGATAAAGACTACACTAGTTTTAACGTAGATTAATTTGTTCCATCATCGTGACAAGACGGTCCACAGTGTTTGCAAGTCTGCTAGCTTGTCGGGCGTTGTCTTCGGCTAGTGCTAGTCGTTGTGTTAGTCCGCGCGCATACTCTTCTGCCTCAAGTGAGCGCTGCACACATTCATCCATCCTTTGTTGCAGAAGGGCATTTTCCACCCTTATTTCTATAATTTGGTTGCGAAGGACATCCATGTTGTTGTTTGTGGTTTCTAGGTCGTCGGAGACTTCTTCTATGCGTTCGAGGGATGTAAGTCTCCAGTTTTCGTTTGTTTCCTGCAACACGACATCCAGGGTGCGAAGTCGTTGCTCGTGTTGGTTCACCCTAGCGGCTAAGGCCGGCAAGGTAGAGTGAGTGGAGTACGGGCCAGCTTGAGGCAACCTAGCGTTCCTCCTTGCTACCCTTGGGTTCTGCGACCCGGATTGAGAACGAGATGAATTGGATGGGATGTTTGCCATTTCTGAGACAAAGCGTTAGTAAGATGAGGCTAATATATATACATATATCATAACCAGCCTAGTGTCTAGCACGTATCAAGTAATGGTCCGGTTCTCTCGTAGTCAGAGTCAACTATCGTATCCCTGTTCAACATAATTATTTCAGATCTTACATCATCTTTCCTTAATTATACATAGTTGATCAAGCTATGTTAAATTAAAGTTGTATGCTGTAATTCCTGAACTAGTCATGTCTAATAAGAGAATACTGCCTAACAGTCATAGTCTAGGCCCACTAAATGCAACCTAGTTCACTATAACCTTAGGCTCTGATACCAATCTGTAACACCCCCAAATTTAACGGTTTGCGGAAGCATACATTGGGTGTTACTAATCAATATACACAGCACAAGATTAATAGTAAACGACCTCTAAATGAGACGTTTATAAAAGGTTTCATAAATAATAATCGTTTGAAAACCGTAGGTTTTCGTATACAAAAAGTAGTTCCCTAGAGTTCACGCGTATAGCGGGAGATTCTATTACATAATCGTAGTTACAAAAGATAATGCCAAAGAATCTCCGTTAAATGCAGTTTGGAAATCATGCGACTCTAGCTAGTAGTCCTGGAGTGATCCTACTCCGTATGTGTACCTGAGATACAAAGCTAAAAAGTGTCAACCAAAAAGGTTGGTGAATCTCACAGGTTTAGTAATAAGTAAGTGTTATGAACCACAAGTATGTACCAGTATTGCTATCAAGCAAAGTAAGTAAATCAGTTAATCAGTACAGTGCCATGAGCTCATAAGTTGAAGCTTGACCGTGTAGTGTGAAATGAATCACGTACCCCCGTGAGTGCTATCCGCACACTCATATGTAACAAATACTAATATGTCTGTTTCTACGTGTAAATCAGTACGTGGTGGCGCTACCACCCCAGACAGGGATTGTCAGTCCCAAATGGATCCATTTACTAGTACTCGCGCTTAAGACCATAACTAACAACTTACGATAAGGAGGCTTTCAGTGGATAAAAGTAACTCATGCGTTTGTTTGTAATCAGTAATGTTTTCAGTTCAGTACATTGTGTTCATGCGTAAAACAGTTGCTAAGTATCTCACCCCAAAGTATAAAACAGTAAAAGTGGGGCTGTAAGACTCACCTGAGTCGAGCAGGGGTAAATAGCAAGTAGTAGTAAATCAAGTAGGTTCTCCGAACCCGTAACCTTCTAGTGCCTAAACACGTAAGGTTAAGTAAGTAGATGTCTCGCAAGACCATCTAGGCTAGTTGTTCATACCCCGTTGTGTTTAACGTTGGTTCGTTCACGTTCGTGTCAGAGTATATACGGCCCGTTGGTGATTTGTTATAATTAAGGTTTTATCGTTCATAACGCAATTTAGAGTATTGTAATAGAACAGTATGTTCTATGATGTTTGTTACGTCGTAGGGTATAAGTATTGGAAGTTGTATAAGTTCGACACTTAGTGCAAAAATAGTTGAAGGTCTACTGCATTGTGCGACACTTCATAGCGTCACTTAAGGTTTAGGCGACACTTAGGAAGTGTCGCATAAAATCGCGAAATATAAGTTTAGGGCGTCACTTAGGGAAGTGACGCATAAGGTGGCGACACTTAGGCAGTGACGGTAACAAGTGTCGGTTTAAGGTTCTAGGCGTCACTAGAGTAGTGTCGGGCAAGAGTGTCGTATAAAATTAGATTTCGATCATAGGCGTCACTAAGGCAAGTGACGCTAGTAGTGACGGATATTGAAAATGCGTCACTTAGGTAGTGACGGGAAAAGAGGGCTTATGCGACACTTAGTCAGTGTCGCACGAAGTGACGCGTATCTGGGTTCATCAGTGCGTCACTTACGTCTGATTGACGGATTTTGAGCCAAAAACATGTTTTCGGGTTTCCGTTTGGTCCGATTCTTTTACCCAACCCTTATATGAACATAACAAGCCTATCAAAACCATAAACTAGTAAAAATGATCAAAAACGAGAGATGTCGGGATTTGTCGGAAACTTACAAAGTGTCGGATTGAAAATCCGAAAAGGTAGAAGTGTAGATCGTCGCGAGGTGGTCGTTTATTTCCAAAGGGGCTTGAAGATCCGAGGTCGTTTAGTATGTTTATTTTGCGATTTTTGTTGATTTTTGGTTTGTGGTTTTTGAGAGAAAAGAAAAGGAGGAGAGAGAGAGAGAATAAGGAATGAAAGAAAATGGGTGGAGGTGGGAGGTTAAATCCCCACTTTCGCCCCGCGTTCCCGCTCCGTGCGGTGTTCGTTTGCTCCGTCATTTAAACGTTAAATATTTATTTTACGCGTTTAATTATATTTATAAATCACAATCTTGTTCAATGATTTATTTAACTTATTTCCTTAAACCTTTAATAGGTTAGATTAATTTTAATCACTTTTGTTTTTAAAATCGTGTACGTTTTATTCGAGTAGTACAAGTCAGTTATTAACTATTATAAAATAGCATTTCAGTTATAATTGCGTTATTTTAGTTTATAACATTTGTTCACCAACGTCCGTGTTAATCGAATAGAATTTCATTCTATTTAAGTTGCGCACGATTTAATCAAATCGCAAAGTTGTATATATTAACCAACATATAATCCGATACATAAATTAGCCTAACACAGAACTAATTACATGTATTAACAAAGAGTTAGGCGCTAATACTAGCCCTAATTTGGCGGTTGTTACATACAACAAGGAAGATGAAGAAGAAATAACGGAGGAAGATGATGAAGAATTTGGCACGCAGCTAGGTTTTTTTCTTAGTTTTACAGAAAAGAAAACTTGGGCCAGCCCATATAGAATTGGGCTCTAAAATTGTCAAAAATAATTTAAGGAGTTAGGAGTTTTTTAATTGATTTATTAATGTGTAAATTTGTTTAAATATTATATGTTTTGTTATTTATTCGTTTAAATATTTATATTATTTGAATTTAAAAAACAAATAAATAATAATAAAATAATTACCATAACACTGAACTTAACACTGAACCTCAAGATTAACCATTACCCCACTTTTCTGTTTCTGTGTTATGGTTCAGTGTTTTCAAAAACACTGAACTTAACACTGAAACAGTGTTAAGCACTCCTCGTGCTCTTATACTTTGAATATGATTTTGGAAAATTATTGGTAGAGCTAAACTTGTAGGCCTAAATCTAGATTTAAAAATGTGATTGATAGATGTGAAAAATTAATTAAATAAGATTCGAAGACAGAAAAATTCAACCGATAAGAAAAGTAGGTCTAGATTTAAATCTTTGTAATTAGTCTTATATAGCATTACCCATGATTTTTTGTTGTTGTTGTTGAGATGATGGCTACGATGTAAAAGGAACATAAAGGGAGTTGATATTTACAACACAAAAAGTGATATCCACATCACACTGTATAAGTATTAAAGCAGATAGTACAAGTATATCACTGCACAGTTGTGTTGTATGCATTAAGATGTGTGTTGCATATATCATCACCCGAACATAAAAGCTAATTGAAAATTAAGAGACTAAAAAAAATGTAAATAAAGGGTAAATGCCACTAAATCATGGAAACCGGCTAACTACATTCCATGTTTGCAATTTATTTCCACCTCCTTAATTTTTTTAATTTAAAATGACACGTAATTAATGTTACTGGTTCTCCCAGACACTGGTTACCATATTGCAGATCTCGATACAAGAATAACCAGTTGAATGCATACAGTGGTAGTTTTAAGGGTTGATTGCTGATCTCGGAATAAAATAAGGTGTACGATGACGACAAAATGTATTTTCCCTTTTCAGAATATGAAAATTGACATCATAATTACAAAATTAAACGAATAAATAGAAGTCTAAACAAAATTTAATGGTTCATTTTTTAAAATTAGAAAGTTATGTGAATACAGGGGTGGAAAACTAGAAATTGTCTTAACCTGACTACCCAAAGGCCAAAGCACAACTATGTACTTCCCAAACTTGCAACCCGGCTTCCAATTCGCAACACGAAGGTTGTAAATCTGTAGCCTAGGCCCTAGGGCATTATTTTATAACGCTTTTTTTATAAACTTTTTTTTGATAAAAAATTGGGTTTTGTTAACGAAAGCTCTAAGGGATGTCATTAAGATCTTTGAACATGCATATAACAATTGTACCTTAACTAAGATTCAGGGGAATAAATTAAAATTCAGGGGTCGGGGAATATGTTATTTTCAAAGTACATATTTTTATGCATGTTATAACGTCTTAATGGAAGCTCTTAGGGCTCTCGTTATCAATTTCCTAAACAATTATAAAAAAAGGATGAAAAGTTGATTTTAACTTTTAATATTAAGTCTATAGAGTAAGGTTCAAATGAGTACAATAACTTTGTGTGAGAATGAGAGAACCAATGGGATTGCGTCACGTGTCACAAATTCCACTTTCCATCATGTTTTTAAAAATTAAATATCTCTCAAACGGTAAGTCGAAAAATCACAAAAATTGCACCATAAAAATGAACGTTTTTGTAACACCCGCCAAATTAGGACTAGTAATTAGTGCCTAATTCTCTGTTAATACATGTAATTAGTTCTGTGTTAGGCTAATTAATGTATCGAATTATATATTGATGAATGTATACAAACTTTGTGATTTGATTAAATCGTACGCAATTTAAATCGAATGTATTTCGGTTCCATAAATACGGACGTTGGTGAAATATTTCAATAAAAATAACGCGTAATAATTTGTATTTTAAAACTTATAATTAAACATATAAAATATTTATTAAAACGTTAAATGACGGAGAAAACGAACACCGCGCGGAAAACGAACTACGCGTATTATCTAGTTGGGCTTTGCTAGACTTACCTCTAAAATGTGCTGTGAATTCACTCAACTAGGGAATTAGCCTAATAATGCAAGTGATTAATGTTTATAATTGAGTTTAAATTTGCTGGGTGTTACATTCTCCCCATGTTAGAGAAATCTCGTCCCGAGATTTAAAATCAAGTCGGATCGCCCGCGGCGTATGTTCTCCGATAAGTCATGTCGTCAATAATAATACCAATTTGTGTGGCGTTCAATTGTTGCCAGAAAAGTTTTAATCAGTTTAAGTATGCTCGCGGCATAGTTCAATAAGTTGTTTGTTTCGTTTCGTGGTCAAAGTTTACCAAGCGTTATGTTCGAATCGGCATCCGAATAAAAGAAGCGTTAAATCGTAGCAACAGTCATTAGGACATACCGTGTTAGCCGAGGTCCGCAACCGTTTCCGGTGCACGGAGGATGTATGCGCGGCTACGACCCGGTGGGATGGTTGCGATGCGGTTGTTGTTGTTCTGATTGTTGTTCAGTCGTGGACATTGATTTCGAAAGTGTCCGGATTCACCGCACTCGAAACACGCATGTGTTCGAGGAAGAGGGGCTGTTTTACAGTTTTGGGCCAAGTGACCCCAGTGTTTGCAGTCTTGGCAGAAGGCGCAATTGCCTGTATGATGCATCCCGCACTTGTCGCATTTTGGTTTGTTGCCAAGATAGGTTTTGGGTCCAGGGTTGGTGATTGCGGCGTAGGCTCGGGCGTTTCCTGGGTTCCTGTTTTGTTGACCCTGGCGGTCATTGCCCTCGTAGTTCCATTTCCGCTTATTGTTTCCAGAGTCGCCCGCATCAGTACGGGTAGGTTCAGTTTTCCCCGAGGTAGCTTTCAAAGTGCCGATCAGAATGGCGTCGTCGGTTAAGCTTTGAGCCAGATCCACTGCGCTCCTAAAGGTAGCTGGTTTGGAGGACATAACCATGCCTCGGATCTGTGGGGCCAAGCCCTTGTTGTAACGCTCGATACGTTTGCTTTCAGGAGTCACCATGTGAGGTACCAAACGTGCCAGTTCTTGAAACCGGGTTGTGTATCCAGAAATGTCAGCACCGATCATTTGAACGTTCCAGAGTTCTGTTTCAAGTTTCTGCATCTCGTTGGGAGGGAAAAATTCCTCCATCATCATCTGTTTCAGAGTTTCCCAGGTCATGGAGTGAGCAGCTGGGCGTCCAATAATCTGGACCTGAGCGTTCCACCAGGTCAACGCTTTGTCAGCTAAGGTACACGTGGCGTACTTCACGATTTTGTCGGTGGCGCAGTCGCTGATATCAATCACCGATTCCATTTTCTCAATCCAGTGGACCAGGCCAATGGCCCCTTCGGTCCCGGTGAAGGTGCTGGGTTTACAAGTCTGGAAGGTTTTGTAGGAACACCCCTGCTGGGTATTGGTTGGGGTTTCACTGTTGACTGGAGTGGCTCCGCTATTGTTGGTCAGGTTTTCATGATTGCGGCTGGCCTCGTATTGAGCGATGGCTTCAGCCACGCGGCGTTCGATTATTTGCTCGGTTGTTTCCGGAGGCGGAGGTGGAGGAGGAACATTTCATCGACTGTTTCGAGTATTTCTTTTAGGCGGCATGATGACGTTCTGTGAAAAAGGAATTGCAGAAGTCAATGCCAATGAAAGGGATGTGAAGGAGGAAGTTCACATAATTCAGTTATCGGGCATTTAAGGAGAAATGGCAAAATCCCCATCACATATCTCACGACTATGAAACACCCACATGTACTTAGTATCATATAATCACGTTGGCCAGGCGTCATTATATGATGCTAAATACATACTTCTTTTCATCAATCGTTTAATACGGTCAAGTTCAATGATAGCAGAATGAATCGAACGGAGTACAGTTTAAATAATAGTTTGCGCGTATCGACATGTCGTAACGATAGTTTGTACGTATGCAAATGTGTGTATGCATGAGCGTTCTAGCCAAGGCTATAGTCTAGGTCTCTAGGTCTCTAAGTCACCTAAAGTTTCCTAGTTCACTATAACCAATGGCTCTGATACCAATCTGTAACACCCCCAAATTCGTTGATTTAGATTAGCGGAAGCATTTGGATTAAGTATGGGGGTGCCACAATAACAAAGCATGCATACGTATCAGAGCATATGATTACAACTAAACAATATATATTAAGATGCCAAAAGTATTAATTACAAAGTTTACGATTCATCGAATCGTACAAGTTAAAAGTAATAAGTTTACAAAAGTAGATTTCTGGAATATGACTAAAACATTTCAGTTATACTAAAGAAATCCATGTGTTTCCAAAAGTTGGCATCCTAAACTTCACGGGTCGCCTAATTCTCCATGTGTGTTGGCGATTCTTATATGCGCAGCTAATTTCCTGAAAAACATAGTAAAAGTCAACAACGAGGTTGAGTGAATTCACAGGTTTTATGTTTGCAAGTACCGTTGATAACCCACTTGTTGTTTATACAGTATCGTTGGGATGTCACCCAAATGTGTAATTTGTGAAACCAAATACATTTCCAAATAGTTATTTGTAGGAAAGTTCGTATCCTAGTAGATGTAGGAAATCAGTATCCTATTTTCAAGTGTGTTCTGTAGGAATATACGTATCCTAATCGTGGATATGTTTCGTTGGGATGCTGCCCAAAAGTATAGTTCAAGTTATAGTAGGAATGTAGGTATCCTATTAGTTAATCGTAGGAATGTCAGTATCCTAATCGTTTAGTGGGACCATGTCAGTAGGAACCCAGTGCCCATGTCAGGAAGGGACTTTTCATCAGTTACATAACAATAGTAGACCCATGTTTGCAGGATCTAGTGCCCATGTCAGGAAGGGACTTTTCAATAGTTTGTGCCCATGTCAGAAGGGACTTTTCAGTAGTTTGTGCCCATGTACGTAGGGACTTTTCAGTAATGTTGCCCATGTACGTAGGGACTTTTCAATAGTGTATTAACGATAGTAGATCCGTGTTAGTGGGATCTAGTGCCCATGTCAGTAGGGACTTTTAGTTACCCAGTCCGTTATATAAAGTGTTGCTGGTTATCCTCCAGCGTTCTCAAAACATGTTTATGTGTTTACAGCATTGGTAGTATGAAAGTATTATGTAATACCCCCCCTAAGACCCGTACCTGGACCACGTGCGGGCAGTATTACATATTATGTTGTAATCGTCAGTTTGTTTATCAGTTTACCAGTTCAATGTACTCCACTTGTTTGAGTAAAATAGTATACAACCATGTTTGTATAAAAGTGTTTGACTATGTTTTCCACCCCTGTTCAAAGCAGTTAAAACAGTAAAAGTAGGGGCTGTGAACTCACCTGTTGAGTTAAGTAGTTGTGCGAGTGCTAGCAAACCTAAGCCCAAGTACAGTCCGAGATCTCCTAACGTCCTAAACGTACGAGATTTAATAAGTATGTGGATGTCTAAACTAATCATCCATGCTAGTGTTTGTACAACCAAGTTATGTCCAAAGTGTTTGTTAAACGTTTACGTTTGTATTTCGTTGTTTGTGAAAATGTATACGACTCGTTGGTGATAGTTTGAAATCATAATTTCAATAAAATAGCGTGTCTGTAATGTTTGTAAAGTTCACATATAGCATTGTATGTAAGTATTCGTTATCGGTTAAGTTCGACACTTAGTGTAAAAATAGTTTGTAAAGTCTCTGTTTTATGCGACACAATGGTTGTGTCGCATGGTGCGACACAATTCTGCGACACAAGAGTTGTGTCGCAGAGATTTGAGGTGCTGAGTCAACAGCGACATAAAGCGTTGTGTCGTATGGGTTTTGCGACATAAGGTGCGACATAATCGTTGTGTCGTATGGATACGACATAAAATGGTTTGGTACGACACAATCGTTGTGTCGTATGGTTTCTGCGACACAGTATGCGACACAATGGTTGTGTCGCATAGATGAACACTCAGACAGTCAACAGCGACTGTCGAGCTTCTCCGACCAAAAACCCGATCCAAACGCATTTTCAGGCTATAAAATCATGTTTTCTTTGTTGTTTAGGTTATAACTAAGTATATTAAACACTAATATGAAAGAAAACTTCAAAATCTAAAGATTTGCGAGATTTGTCGGAAACTTACGAGTGTCGGATTTGAGATCCGCAAAGGTAGAAAGATAGATCGTGTTGCCGTGATCGTTTTTCTCTATTTTGTTTGATGATTCGGCGTCGTTTGAGGGTATTTTGGTGGTGTTTTTGTGGTGGTTTTGGTTGGTGGTGGTGTTTGTTTAGAGAGAAAAGAGAGAGATGAGAGAGAAGAGAAAGATGGAGAATGAGAATGGTGGAGGTGGGGAGGTGGGTTTTGTTCCCCATTTCCCGTCTCCGTGTTTGTTTATCCGATCGTTAAATGTTACATTATTTTAACTAATACATTTTTAATTACATATTTCATTATATTTTTAATTAGGATCTTTTTATGAAACCAAATTAGTTTAGTTATAAAATTTTAACTTTGTTTTCTTTTAAATTGTTCAAGTCATACGTTATTCGTTACGAAATATTAGTAAATATTATCGACATAATATCTATTATGCGTTTACGTTATTTAATAACTTTCGTTTTATTAAATAAATTCGTTCACCAACAGTCGTATATTTTTGGTCGCGTTTGTTCAAATCGTTTCGTATGTAATTATATCCAATTACAAATAAGTAATACTACGCGTATTATCTAGTTGGGCTTTGCTAGACTTACCTCTAAAATGTGTTGTGAATTCACTCAAGTAGGGATTTAGCCTAATAATGCAAGTGATTAATGTTTATAATTGAGTTTAAATTTGCGGGGTGTTACATTCTCCCCATGTTAGAGAAATCTCGTCCCGAGATTTAAAATCAAGTCGGATCGCCCGCGGCGTATGTTCTCCGATAAGTCATGTCGTCAATAATAATACCAATTTGTGTGGCGTTCAATTGTTGCCAGAAAAGTTTTAATCAGTTTAAGTATGCTCGCGGCATAGTTCAATAAGTTGTTTGTTTCGTTTCGTGGTCAAAGTTTACCAAGCGTTATGTTCGAATCGGCATCCGAATAAAAGAAGCGTTAAATCGTAGCAACAGTCGTTAGGACATACCGTGTTAGCCGAGGTCCGCAACCGTTTCCGGTGCACGGAGGATGTATGCGCGGCTACGACCCGGTGGGATGGTTGCGATGCGGTTGTTGTTGTTCTGATTGTTGTTCAGTCGTGGACATTGATTTCGAAAGTGTCCGGATTCACCGCACTCGAAACACGCATTTGTTCGAGGAAGAGGGGCTGTTTTACAGTTTTGGGCCAAGTGACCCCAGTGTTTGCAGTCTTGGCAGAAGGCGCAATTGCCTGTATGATGCATCCCGCACTTGTCGCATTTTGGTTTGTTGCCAAGATAGGTTTTGGGTCCAGGGTTGGAGATTACGGCGTAGGCTCGGGCGTTTCCCGGGTTCCTGTTTTGTTGACCCTGGCGGTCATTGCCCTCGTTGTTCCATTTTCGCTGATTGTTTCCAGAGTCGCCCGCATCAGTATGGGTAGGTTCAGTTTTCCCCGAGGTAGCTTTCAAAGTGCCGATCAGAATGGCGTCGTCGGTTAAGCTTTGAGCCAGATCCACTGCGCTCCTAAAGGTAGCTGGTTTGGAGGACATAACCATGCCTCGGATCTGTGGGGCCAAGCCCTTGTTGTAACGCTCGATACGTTTGCTTTCAGGAGTCACCATGTGAGGTACCAAACGTGCCAGTTCTTGAAACCGGGTTGTGTATCCAGAAATGTCAGCACCGATCATTTGAACGTTCCAGAGTTCTGTTTCAAGTTTCTGCATCTCGTTGGGAGGGAAAAGTTCCTCCATCATCATCTGTTTCAGAGTTTCCCAGGTCATGGAGTGAGCAGCTGGGCGTCCAATAATCTGGACCTGAGCGTTCTACCAGGTCAACGTTTTGTCAGCTAAGGTACACGTGGCGTACTTCACAATTTTGTCGGTGGCGCAGTCGCTGATATCAATCACCGATTCCATTTTCTCAATCCAGTGGACCAGGCCAATGGCCCCTTCGGTCCCGGTGAAGGTGCTGGGTTTACAAGTCTGGAAGGTTTTGTAGGAACACCCCTGCTGGGTATTGGTTGGGGTTTCACTGTTGACTGGAGTGGCTCCGCTATTGTTGGTCAGGTTTTCACGATTGCGGCTGGCCTCGTATTGAGCGATGGCTTCAGCCACGCGGCGTTCGATTATTTGCTCGGTTGTTTCCGGAGGCGGAGGTGGAGGAGGAACATTTCGTCGACTGTTTCGAGTATTTCTTTTAGGCGGCATGATGACGTTCTGTGAAAAAGGAATTGCAGAAGTCAATGCCAATGAAAGGGATGTGAAGGAGGAAGTTCACATAATTCAGTTATCGGGCATTTAAGGAGAAATGGCAAAATCCCCATCACATATCTCACGACTATGAAACACCCACATGTACTTAGTATCATATAATCACGTTGGCCAGGCGTCATTATATGATGCTAAATACATACTTCTTTTCATCAATCGTTTAATACGGTCAAGTTCAATGATAGCAGAATGAATCGAACGGAGTACAGTTTAAATAATAGTTTGCGCGTATCGACGTGTCGTAACGATAGTTTGTACGTATGCAAATGTGTGTATGCATGAGCGTTCTAGCCAAGGCTATAGTCTAGGTCTCTAGGTCTCTAAGTCACCTAAAGTTTCCTAGTTCGCTATAACCAATGGCTCTGATACCAATCTGTAACACACCCAAATTCGTTGATTTAGATTAGCGGAAGCATTTGGATTAAGTACGGGGGTGCCACAATAACAAAGCATGCATACGTATCAGAGCATATGATTACAACAGAACAATATATATTAAGATGCCAAAAGTATTAATTACAAAGTTTACGATTCATCGAATCGTACAAGTTAAAAGTAATAAGTTTACAAAAGTAGATTTCTGGAATATGACTAAAACATTTCAGTTATACTAAAGAAATCCATGTGTTTCCAAAAGTTGGCATCCTAAACTTCACGGGTCGCCTAATTCTCCATGTGTGTTGGCGATTCTTATATGCGCAGCTAATTTCCTGAAAAACATAGTAAAAGTCAACAACGAGGTTGAGTGAATTCACAGGTTTTATGTTTGCAAGTACCGTTGATAACCCACTTGTTGTTTATACAGTATCGTTGGGATGTCACCCAAATGTGTAATTTGTGAAACCAAATACATTTCCAAATAGTTGTTTGTAGGAAAGTTTGTATCCTAGTAGATGTAGGAAATCAGTATCCTATTTTCAAGTGTGTTCTGTAGGAATATACGTATCCTAATCGTGGATATGTTTCGTTGGGATGCTGCCCAAAAGTATAGTTCAAGTTATAGTAGGAATGTAGGTATCCTATTAGTTAATCGTAGGAATGTCAGTATCCTAATCGTTTAGTGGGACCATGTCAGTAGGAACCCGGTGCCCATGTCAGGAAGGGACTTTTCATCAGTTACATAACAATAGTAGACCCATGTTTGCAGGATCTAGTGCCCATGTCAGGAAGGGACTTTTCAATAGTTTGTGCCCATGTCAGAAGGGACTTTTCAGTAGTTTGTGCCCATGTACGTAGGGACTTTTCAGTAATGTTGCCCATGTACGTATGGACTTTTCAATAGTGTATTAATGATAGTAGATCCGTGTTAGTGGGATCTAGTGCCCATGTCAGTAGGGACTTTTAGTTACCCAGTCCGTTATATAAAGTGTTGCTGGTTATCCTCCAGCGTTCTCAAAACATGTTTATGTGTTTACAACATTGGTAGTATGAAAGTATTATGTAATACCCCCCCCTAAGACCCGTACCTGGACCACGTGCGGGCAGTATTACATATTATGTTGTAATCGTCAGTTTGTTTATCAGTTTACCAGTTCAATGTACTCCACTTGTTTGAGTAAAATAGTATACAACCATGTTTGTATAAAAGTGTTTGACTATGTTTTCCACCCCTGTTCAAAGCAGTTAAAACAGTAAAAGTAGGGGCTGTGAACTCACCTGTTGAGTTAAGTAGTTGTGCGAGTGCTAGCAAACCTAAGCCCAAGTACAGTCCGAGATCTCCTAACGTCCTAAACGTACGAGATTTAATAAGTATGTAGATGTCTAAACTAATCATCCATGCTAGTGTTTGTACAACCAAGTTATGTCCAAAGTGTTTGTTAAACGTTTACGTTTGTATTTCGTTGTTTGTGAAAATGTATACGACTCGTTGGTGATAGTTTGAAATCATAATTTCAATAAAATAGCGTGTCTGTAATGTTTGTAAAGTTCACATATAGCATTGTATGTAAGTATTCGTTATCGGTTAAGTTCGACACTTAGTGTAAAAATAGTTTGTAAAGTCTCTGTTTTATGCGACACAATGGCTGTGTCGCATGGTGCGACACAATTCTGCGACACAAGAGTTGTGTCGCAGAGATTTGAGGTGCTGAGTCAACAGCGACATAAAGCGTTGTGTCGTATGGGTTTTGCGACATAAGGTGCGACATAATCGTTGTGTCGTATGGATACGACATAAAATGGTTTGGTACGACACAATCGTTGTGTCGTATGGTTTCTGCGACACAGTATGCGACACAATGGTTGTGTCGCATAGATGAACACTCAGACAGTCAACAGCGACTGTCGAGCTTTTCCGACCAAAAACCCGATCCAAACGCATTTTCAGGCTATAAAATCATGTTTTCTTTGTTGTTTAGGTTATAACTAAGTATATTAAACACTAATATGAAAGAAAACTTCAAAATCTAAAGATTTGCGGGATTTGTCGGAAACTTACGAGTGTCGGATTTGAGATCCGCAAAGGTAGAAAGATAGATCGTGTTGCCGTGATCGTTTTTCTCTATTTTGTTTGATGATTCGGCGTCGTTTGAGGGTATTTTGGTGGTGTTTTTGTGGTGGTTTTGGTTGGTGGTGGTGTTTGTTTAGAGAGAAAAGAGAGAGATGAGAGAGAAGAGAAAGATGGAGAATGAGAATGGTGGAGGTGGGGAGGTGGGTTTTGTTCCCCATTTCCCGTCTCCGTGTTTGTTTACCCGATCGTTAAATGTTACATTATTTTAACTAATACATTTTTAATTACATATTTCATTATATTTTTAATTAGGATCTTTTTATGAAACCAAATTAGTTTAGTTATAAAATTTTAACTTTGTTTTCTTTTAAATTGTTCAAGTCATACGTTATTCGTTACGAAATATTAGTAAATATTATCGACATAATATCTATTATGCGTTTACGTTATTTAATAACTTTCGTTTTATTAAATAAATTCGTTCACCAACAGTCGTATATTTTTGGTCGCGTTTGTTCAAATCGTTTCGTATGTAATTATATCCAATTACAAATAAGTAATACTACGCGTATTATCTAGTTGGGCTTTGCTAGACTTACCTCTAAAATGTGTTGTGAATTCACTCAAGTAGGGAATTAGCCTAATAATGCAAGTGATTAATGTTTATAATTGAGTTTAAATTTGCGGTGTGTTACACTTGGACCCCGCCAGGGGCGCTGCCCCCGGACCCCCTTACTTAGATTCCGTAAGCACATTTCTCACCAAGTGTCAAACTTGTATGACTTCAAAACGCTTATACGATACAACTTTTCAAACATAATGGAATATACTTTTCGAGTATAACACTTCGAAATCAATGTGATAACATCAGGACTATTATTACAATTAATCACCAACGGGCCGTACACGTTTTCAAACACTTAACAAATCAACCAAATCGTAGTAATTTGGACATATATATAGTTGTGTAACAACTACAAGGGTGATCTTTTGAGATACCCAATCATGTGTATAACCATCGCGTGTCGTGGACACCCTCAGGTTACAAGTCTTTGGACTTCATTACTCGGCTAATCAACTCAAGTTTATTAAGTTAAACTCACAAGACTCATGTGAGTCTCATGGCCCCTCTTTTTACTATTTATTCAGGGGTGTGATATATTGCTCATTTTTAACATGTGAACGCAAGTACAAACATTTCCATATACTACATGAGTTTTTCACAACTAATCATTTAAAGTCCTCCGTCAGCATAGTTGTTAATACGTTGTAGCGTGAATATTAGTATATGGTACCATATAGGATTGACCCTCCTCGTTCGGGTTAGCAAGCACTAACCGGGTAAACGGACGTACTAATATTTGGGAAGACGAATGTTGATTAGGCATTCGTGGAGGCACCTCGCCCGGATTTCTCTATAGGGGACCCGGCCCTCGAGTTAAGCTCAATTATGTGCTCATGGCTGTATACACTTACATTATCAATTGCTGGATGCAATTCAATTATTTAAATCTTGCGGTTCATACTATATTAACTGATTTCAAACCTGTGAGCTCACCAGCTTTAGCTGACCCATTTTAGCGTGTATCACAGGTACCAAGCAGTAGGTTTTGGCTGCTAGCAGGATTACTATAGCTCGAGTCAGCATGCAGACAGTAGAGATTTTCTTGCATTAATATATTTTGTACAAGTACTTATGTACTGAAATCTCTCATTTTATCGAACACGAGCTATGACAGCTTCAAATGTTGTAAACATTTCGTATATTAATATATTTTGTTAAAACGGCGCATATAGAGTCGTTTACTATATATCTCTGTGCTTTGTATATTGATTAGTAACACCCAAATCGTGCTTCCGCAAAACATTAAATTTGGGGGTGTTACAGTTTTATTCTCTTCGATTAGAGATGTGTCAAGGTATACTTCCGGCGAACTTTTTTTTTCGTTTTTCGGTGAGTTTTGAAAACGAGTAACACATGTGATACCAGCGGGTAACACATGTGATACCAGCTAGTAACACATGTGTTACTAATTTTGTCCAATTTGTAAAACAAAAAAAAAATCGTCGAAATTATACCTTGTGAGATGCCAAATTGAAGAGAAAAAAAATGCTGATTTTTAAGGTGCAATTTTTATAACTTTTCGACTTACCGTTTGTGAGATATTGGATTTTTAAAAACGTAAAGAAAATAATTTTATAACACGTGATGCATTCTTATTGGTTCACCATTCTCACCAAATTTTCTATTCTAAGCTCACTACAAGTCTATAAACTAAAATTTAAAAGTTCACAAACCGTTGAAAGAGTGATATATACGATTCTTCAAAATCTAAATTCAACAAGCGCGTAAACTGAAAAATAAATAAATTCACCAAAGCAAATATGTTGAATACGACCAATTCAAACATTATCATTAGAACTAAACAAGAACAAGATTATCCGATCCGGCCTATACTTTAAAGTTAAACCACACACAATTTCTTCCTTTTGGCATCTTCCAAATTCCAAGTCAACGGTCAAAAGTCACTACTAAATAGCCAATACATATAATTAACTCTCACCCCATCATCACCTCTACACCATTAATCAATTAATCATGTCCCAATTGCCAAACAATAATTTCATGCCAGAAGACAATCAAGAAAAACCTCTAACTTCATCACCCACAATCCATCCTCTCCCGCTCACCTTCGACGAAGCCTTATCCACCGAATTACGAAAACAACACAAAGGCTTCCGAAAATGCACCATCATTTGTGGCATCATCACAGCCGTGATCTCCATCCTCGCGGTCATTATGTTAGTTCTAGGCTTCACAGTTCTTCATGTCAAAAACCCTAAACTCAAAATGAACTCGGTCACGATCATAGGACTCGACCGAGCCAACTCAACAAGTCAACTAACTAATAATCTAACCGTGGTGGCAGACGTTTCGCTAAAAAACACAAACGTGGCTGCATACAAATATGACAAGTCTAATTCAAGTCTTATATACCGTGGTTTGTTAGTTGGAGTAGCGAACGTTCCTTCTGGAGTTGCTAAGGCTCGAAGGACGATAAGATTGAATATGACGTTCGATGTGATGGTGGCCGAGATAGCCGGGAACCAAATGTTTGTGAATGATTTGGCAACGGGGATTTTGTCTGTTAATAGTTATACAAAGATTAATGGCAGGGTTAAAATATTGAATATGATAAAGAGGCATGTAACGTTGACTATGAACTGTTCCATTGCTGTTAATGTAACTAGTTGGGGAATTGTTAATCAAGATTGCAAGAGGCATGTTTCTATTTAGGATTCTGTTTGTTACGTGTATTTATTTTTTTTTTTTTTTAATATGTTCAATGATTATTAATATTATTTTTTGAATGTTACTAGTGTGAAACGAATTGTGTTATTCCTAAAAGTAAAACGGATAAAAGATTAAATAAAACATGATTTAATTATAAAAGGGATAAAAAAAAATTATTTATTTTTTAGTATTCAAATTTGGGTTTTATAAAAAAAAAAAAACATCAAATTGGCGAACTAATATACTAATAATTTCCATATGTAAATCCACTTCTCGGTTTCATTTTTGAAATTGAAAAACCAGTGTACGAAATAAAGAAGGTATATTGATGTTTATAAACACGAACCAAGACCAAATGTTTAATTATGGTACCAAAAATGTTTTCATTTAAGATTAAACTAGTTTATAACCCGCGGCTTCGCGGGATTATTACATGAAATTTTTGTTAGTAGCTTGTTTCATGTAATGTAATGTAACAAAGATATTAATGTAAATTTGATTCAGTGTGATCCCACCTATTGTAAATTTGGGTAGACCTCTCCCAAGTCCTACAGATCGTTAGTTCATTCGTCGGTCTGCAAGTGACATGTGCCACTTTAGTGACACCATTGGCACCACCATGTCACTTTGGCTCCGTGCGTGGATTCAGTAGTAGGATGTTACTTAGTTTATGTCAGTTTTGGAAAAAAGTTGATATGGCACAAACTGACAAGTCAATTTTGAGAGGCGCTGAAGTGACACAATCTATCCTTTTTTTCTTTCCTTAATATCTTACATTTCTGGAGCACGTAGAAAGTCAAATCTAAATACAAAATATTAGATTGCAAGAAAATAACATCATTTTAAATAAATTTGTGTTCCATCATAAGTAAATTCAACACCTCTTCCGTTTGCCCATGCAACCATTGTCACAGCCGAAGCATCTAACATTCTTGTTTCAGGAGTTTGCGTTAAAATTTATTTTTTAAGTTTTTTATAGTCAGGAGCTGAATTTGGAACATTTTTCATTGTTATTGATAAATAGTGAATGCTGATGTTACATGGAAGTTTATTGACCGATGTACGGGCTTTCTCAACATGCTTTAGAGTAAGATGAGCACCTCTTTCAGCGTCATATCGGTTATCATCCTACACAAAAGGTTGACCTGTTATAGTTAGGTGTCCACCGAAGCAAATAAAAATAGAGGTGGCAAAATGGACCGGTCAAGCATGTCGGATAACAGGTTCGAGTTTAACAGTTTTAAGCTAAAAATTTTAGATGTTACCCATCTGACCTGACCCAAATCAACCCAGTTATATATTTACTTAACCATTATCACAAATACACTATATCAGCAATTTATTTATACTTCATGATGATTATATAAAACTCTTCAGGTTTAGAGTCACCATCAGTCCCTTCCCAAGGAAGCTTATTTTCATCCAGAGCAATCCTTATCCTTCCTAGTTCTCTCCAATGGGATATAAAAACTTACAAATACGTGTATGCATTCGATCTATAACATATAGCTGACAATAACTTAAATAAATTGCTACTTACGGTCTATATGTTTACGGAGTATTAACTTTAACATCTTCCAAGGGCTCTGTTTATACAAAGAACAATGATGGGCATAAAATTATACACGTATTGATACAACTTGTGCGTTTTGTCAAATGCTCAGATATACTCGTTCAAATAATATATATCACCTCGTTGTTCTGATGTATCATTGTTATTTGATCTTCGGATGCCTGCCACCACGTCAGTTCAAAAGAATAATTAACAATAAATGGAAAAATTTCGTAGAGTTTTTGCAAAATGTTATGGGAACACCAAAACATGGAAAGTAAAGCTTACATGTTCCATACAATAACTTCTAATGCCGAAAATTGAACCCACAACCTCAAGGTTGCAGCGTCACCAAAAAAAATGCTAGGCCTGTGAGCAATGAAAATGTAGCAGAACAAAAAGATTAGTTGATTGTGGTTGTCCTAGCTTTTAAAGCAGTGCTATAGATACCCCGAATCTCGTCTAGATGAAAAAAGCTGTCTAGGAGATCACTTAATGGCACACTCGGGCGTACAATTTCATCAGAAGACCTGTTGCAAGTAAAACACTTCTAATGAATTAAGTGTTTGAAAAAATTGACAGTAAAGCCACCAAAAACCCAACTACATCAGATTCTTATTTCCTTCCCCTCTGCCTCTTTTTGTGCCTTCATTTTGTGAAACTCTTCTAGCTCCGCTGAAATATATGAATAACCAATACAAAAAACTCAAAATACAATCTAGCCTGCAAGATTTGAAATCAGTTATTGAGTTATAATTCAATCATAGAGGGACCTGTTGGGTGAAATCAATTCTTGAGTGGGCTGATTTGAGTTGCAATTTAGCCGTGTAGTGCCAATTCAAGAAAGTGGCTAAAATTTCCAATGGGGTAGATTCAGATTGTGTACTATCTCCAAGGAGTTAAGTAAAAATATGACTTTATAAATGGGTCAAATGGTTCAAACGTGTGGAAAGTCCTTAACACGCTGTTTTGGGTCAGCACGAGCCATATCATTAATTACATGCTTTGACCCAAACCTTTTTGCCACCTATATAAATCAGGCATTGAACTTAAAGGAAAATCATGAACGTTTGATTGAAACAGTATTTTGTACCTAACATCTATACTTGCGCCTTGAAACATGAAACTTATAGTCATGAGGAGTCACAACTATATCACTTCGACACGTAGCCTCTTAACCCTGCAGTTAAGCACAATTAATAGTCATAGATCACCAAATTACAATCTTCAACACGCGTGAGGTAATAGTTAACACCCGGACTTACCACTCTGCATTCTCAATAGGTGTAAAGATTGGCTTATGTATAATATATGAAGCATAGACTATAGTGAGACCAACATATCCTGTTAAATCTCCTCACAATATTTATAAACTCAAATCACCAAAACCAGTTATAAAACACAACGATATGATCTCACAAGGGCATTACAATGATCTGTAACCATTGAAATGAACCCAACCACATAACTCGTTCCCTAGTTGAAAACCTTAAAAAAGAAAGACTGGAACCGTGTAAAAATGAGACATTCTTTGAAAATGCAAAATTGACAACAAAACCAGCAATTAAGTGAACAAATAAATATAATACACATAATTAAGAGAAATGAGTAATAAACCTACAACTCCTCCAAAGGCCACAGCAAGCGAAATTATGCATTACTTTCCTTGTTAAACCATGTTCTCCTTGAAAACCACTTATATGTTCCTACTGTCCGAAAACAAATTGATCAGGCCCAAGTTCGCACAGCAGCCTACGGGTCAGTCAACCATCTATGCAAGATCATATGCCCCTTCGTTATTCTGCTTCATATCCACAGGAAATACTTGATATGTATTTCCTCAACTAGCATCGGCATACATAACTTTTGCAACAAAAACTTTACAATTTATATTTTTCCATATGCGATATGCTGTCACACGACTGCTTCCCCGTTATGTTTGTAACTTTTCAGTCACGAATAAAACCTTTTCTGCTGCAGTAATCACATTCACAGGTCCTCAATTCCACCACTTTCAATTATTTCCTACACAGCCACACTTTCTTTACAAAGAGCCAAAGAATAATCCACTGTTTCTATCTCATCTTCACGACTCGGACATAATGGTTAATGCAAACCTCATTTATCAGCCATATGTAAATAAGAATCTGAGTCTATGGTTTTTTTTCCCTTATAACGATTAGTGTGAAAGAAGGCTGTTTTCAGTATATGCAAATTAGACCCAAACTTGATGAGAATCCAACATAAAATTTATTGAAATGATTAATAAAGAGGTAGGTGTTAAACCTGAATTAAAGCAGACCTTGAAAGCTACAACTATGAGTATTGTTCAGTCCATGGCAACCAATTGTTATTGTTCAGGTGCTTAAAAGTTGACAAAGACGCAATATTTTTATTTCTTGAAACAGCAAACCACAATGAATCATCGTCTATATGAAGAAATGCCATTTCACAATATGCATTATGTCATCCAAGTAGACATTTACTTTAGATAGGCTATTGTAAGAAAGCATATATTTATGCAAGTAGCATAAATATACAAAGCTTGTAACTGATAGTGCTAAAACATAAATCCTCAAGGTCATAAACTCACAAAATTTGATACTAATAAGATAGAAAATACCTTTTATTTTAATCTTGAATACGGGAGCCATTAATTATGAAAACCATTTCCGAAAACACTTTTCGTTTTTTTGTGGGAAAAATGGGTGCTTTAACATATGCAATAATCCAACGCTGTCCACTTATGCTTCACCAAGTCCTATTATTTAGCTCACTGCCATAAAAACTGATTACAAATCACGTAGATGATAAATTAACAATGAAAAATGAAAATATGTTGCAGGTTTTCTCGATGGTTTCATTGTCCGAAACACGAATGGGGCATCTCACAAAATGATATCCGCTTCTTTGTGGCCAGAAAAAGCCTTGGGTTTGGTGGTTGTTCTTTATATTATCAAGGGTAAGTCTTAGAGACCTAAAGAAAAGAAGTAAAGCGAGCGTCACATGGAAGAGATATTGATTGAGTCAATCGACTATTAAAGTTCTCAATTTTAAAGTGGTAGTTGAAGTAGAAGAATGTAATGTATTACGGAGTATGTTTTAATTTGTACCTAATAACTGAGATTTTGCAGTGAGTTTCAAGCAGTTGATAACAAACCCATGCAACAACCGGTTGGTAATTAGTATAAGGTTTAAGTCTGGTGTTTGTATGTCTTAATGAGGTTTGTTCAAGCAAGTATATTTGTTTTATAATTCTGATGCTTTATGTTTTTCTTTTTTTCCCTAAATGCAAATAAAAAGGATTGATGTTTCTTACCTTGGGCACTCATTGGAGACATAAATACAGCTATTAACATTGATACTCTATATCAGTAGTGGGTATACTTGCCACATTTAAGTCTTGCAACATCTAAGTCAAAATTATAAATCCATCACCTACATCAAGATCAAATATAATATGAGTGATACATAAAAATTAAAAATACCCGAATATAATACTTTATGAGTAAGGGAATATTAAAACTATAACATTTCTCCATTCTGGTCCATCATTGGGTAATCAGAGAGAACAATGGGAAAGTGTTTTTATGAGTGATACATAAAAATGAACTTCTGGCTACAACTAAACAAACAAAAATTTGATCAGTGATTGACTAACAAAACAATCATGAAATTAAAGGTGGTAATTTCGACCCATTTACTTATAAATGGGTCAATTAGAAATCCATACAATGTCTAAAAGCTCAAATGGGTCAAAAATATTCTTTAATGTATCAATTAGTATTTAATGTATCAATTCTTTAATGTTCCAAGTTTGAAGTACTAATATAGCATGACAATATAGCATGATCAATAAACGAAACAAAAAAAAAGAGATAAAAGTGAGAATGGACCTTTGAATAATATGAAAGTTCTATATATTTGCAGCAGTACTGCAGTAGACTTGCCCACAAATTCTTTCGCATTTACACAACTATTTCATCTTTGAAAATTTTGTATATGAATTGGGTGCCATAGTTGATTACAATTGGGAGGCCTGCAAATTTTTAGCAGCAGATATCAATTGACGTCAGAAAGTTTGCAAAACCTCATCATTTTTTTAAAGAGCCCAAACATATGATCAAACACATTTATTGTAATTTAATATATAAATATAAATATATACGTAACAGCAACCACAACTGACTTTTTTGTATATGCTACAATTGAAAAAGTTATAAACATAAGTACATGGTAGCAAGGAAAGCAATATTTTTCATCGGCACAACCCAAATAACGTAACAGACTTACCGGATTTCGAGCAGCCCATACAATTGATCGACTTACTAATGCCTTAGATAACCTATAAAACAATTGATCGACTTACTAATGCCTTAACTGAAGCTAGAATCAGAAATAAAAACATCAAGATAGAAAACTTACAATCAATCAATTGTGTTCTGATATTTTCTATCATATTATGATGACTGTTAAAGAATCAACCTTCATCATAAGTATTCATTAATCTTTCAACATCCACTTTTACCACCTTTAGCGTTCAAGCATTTCACTTCATCCATTTTAAAAAATTAGAATCACAGATTAGTTGATTAAATTTAGTGCCCAAAAATACAAATATCAATGTTATACTGTTTGGCAAGAAAAGAAAAACACAAGAAATGTAAAGAATGATTGCAAACTTCTCCATCTTCACTCACATGTTAAATTATTGGAGAATCTGTATCCTGATAGAGAAAAACAGAACATGTATTTCATCAGTTTACATAATATTAAAATCAATTTCAAATTTACTTGTAAATCTATGGTCGATAATAGCCCGAAAGACCTCAAAAATGGTCAATTATATGTACATTTCACAGCTCCTTCACTTTCCTGCCATTCAACAATTATGAGAATCATTCTAGCTAACGGATAGTACAACTCCCATCAATTTCATACGTCTGATACAAAAAAATAGACAAACGTAGAATTGACTAACATTTCTAATATTAAATCACATCATTTCTTTCTCGTTCTTATCACGAGAATCACTTCGGAAACACGAATCCAAACAAATTTAAATAACTGAAAAATAACAAACGCAAAAGATATCCATGAATTTATAAGACTCACCTAAATCCTTCAACTTCTTCAACTGATTAACTCGAGTTAGCAATTTAAGAGCCTCATAATCCATGGAACCATCAATTCCACACATCTAAAAACAAAATAAATATATTTATTAGACTCATTCTTAATACCACTTTATAACCATATAAACACCTATTTATCTTCTCCTCCTTTTTCTTCGGTTTTAAAAGATCATAACGAAAACTATTGGCCATCATCTTGTTCCTGAAAGGTCAAGAACCTCCACCCCATCTACCTATATAAACAAAAAGTCACACAAAATATTTTAACAAATTGTATTTCTTAAAAAATCATGAGAAAGACCATCATCCTCATGAAAATGAACATTTAGAAGGGTTAGCATTTATGAACCAAAAACGAATACCAACATCAATCATACAAACTGAAACAATTTTTACTTCAAAATTTATACTAAAATTCTGGCGCAAACTTACATGAGCTCTAGATGACTGCCACAAGCCCTAATTTAGAAGGCTTATATTCTTTATAATTCACTACTATACTTTTCATTATCATACTAACAGTTTTATTCTTTATAAGCAATACATTAAAGAACTGCAATTTTAATAATTGGAAAAAAGGGTTTCAATGTCAACCCAATTCCCCCAGCAGTACTTTTAATATTAGTTGCGGCATTTCATCAAACATCTGGTGTTCATATCAAAATTATACTAAACCTTATGAAATTATAGTCTGAAATTAGCAATTTGAATCCCTATCAAACACCACATGACTTCCGTATATACCACCATCACTATGACCACATGGCTTACGTAGGGTTTACACATAATTGATGTAACTCAGAATTAATCATATCAATCGGAACTAATCACTACCGCTTACCTTCTGCTGGTGCTGAAAAAAAACACCAGACCTCCGATTCAAACGCCATGCGCAATCCGATATGTTCTGTAGCAATCGATTAAGTTGGAGGTGATGGTAGAAGCAATCGATTAAGTTGTACGAGTGGTGGCACGTTTGATTCCTCACGATTGCGCTTCCCGGATTGGCGTTTGAATTGTGGCCCAATTATCCCCTCTCGTACGCTAGAAGATTCACACAGCTGCAGGTTTTCTTTTTTGTGCAAGGGTAGTTTAGTAATTTGCAACACAATAATTAGGTCTAATGACATCATTGTCCTATCTAATGGTCATGTAATGAAGATTTATCTTCTAATCAAGGGGGAAATCTTCCACAGCTTTTCTTATATATATATATAGAGAGATTGAAGGCACATGTTCAAGCACCACGGTCAATGTGATGGTTCATAGATGCTTACGTTCCGGATACACCACGACGTGGAACGTAGAACGGGGTAAGAGTAGCTTCGCCCTCAAAAGTTAAGTTTTCAAATCATGTAAAACTCAAAGTGTTGGTATCCAATGTTTTAAAACCCGGGTTTTTAGTTGACCCGGAAAAGTTTTAATTTCTGGTCGGACCGGTTGGGCCGGAAGGTCGGACCGGAGTTAATAATAGTATACAGTAGTAGTATATAGTGAATTTTTTTATTTTTTTATAATTATAATTATAATTATTAATTATGTTATGTATAATAATTATAATTCATAGAGTAATAAAGGGTGATGACACATCGATTCCCTTATTATTCTTGAAATACACATCAATATAATAATTATATAATCCATAGAGTAATAAATGGTGATGACACATCAGTCAAAGATTCCCTCGTTACCCTCATTATTCTTAAAATACATAATCAGTCAATATTCCCTAATTATAAATGATTAAATGTACATAGAAATTGTAAAAAAAAAAAAAAAAACATGAAACCGGGTCAATGCTCTGGTCCAAGTCCCGGTCCGACCGGCCGGGTCGTTGACTAGTCAACATATTGAAAAACCCGGTTTTTTTTTGCCCGGAAATCTCTAAAAATGCGGTCCGACCGGACCAGTCGAACCGGGTCTTAAAACATTGTTGGTATCTATAATATTTTCTAATTTTTGCTCTCTCAAAACTGAAAAAATAATAATTTTGTTACGCCGTCAATTAATAAATCCTACTTTCGTCCCTGAGTTGACCCGTTTTACATTAAATGAAAGCAATAAAAATGCTTCACAACCCATATAGCCATCAAAATTACTAGATTCACATTTATTAGTCTCATATATGTGTAGAAAAATAGATATACATGCTTATTAATTAAAAAGTATATGAAAATTTAAAAGGACAATAGATTCACAATTTAGATAGAAAGAGTATATAATTGTGTATCTATTGCACGGAATAACAATTTTCATATTTTAATTAAATTAAATAAAAAAATGTGTATAATTTATTTAAAACATTTCGGATCTTATAATGTACGAATAGTAGACATACTTTTAGAATGAATCAGCCCATTTACTATAAATTGGGTCTTACATCCAATGGACTATATGGCCCAGTAATTGGCTACTAATCCAGAAGCCCTAAATTTTTGTTCTCGAGTTGGCGCCATGGCGGGCCTTTTGAAAATTATCCGTTAGAATTTTTTTGTCTATAAATACGTACGGAATACGTCAATCAAACATAAATCGATCCCTATTTTAATTTCGTTTTCTTCTACCTCTATTTTCTTATCGTTTATTCTTAATTTGTTTTTCTTTTATGGTTTTTGAGTTCAGAAAAAAGTCGGATTTGTAGGATTTGCTTTATTATGTGTTTAATTCGATCCTACATAATTCCGATACAGTAGTCACTTGTTTTTTTTAATGCTTGCTGACTATATTTATATAATTATAATTATATAACCAAGGGAAGAGTTTAATGCCTATTCCCAACATTTCTTGTCATCCAGATTTCTTTCTGTCGTGTTTTTCTTTGTATTTTCCGTTGCTTTTTTTTTTTTTTAGGATTTATGAGATCAGATTTTATTTATTTTATTTTTCACATTTTAAGGGTTTGCTTATGTGTTTAATTTGAGCTTAGATGATTATGATCTTGTAAAGATCTGAAATAGTACTGACTTCTTTTTTTTTTTGGCTTTTCTAAAATTTTAAAACATCATCCACATAAGTTTGTGCTAAAGTTCAAGCTTCCAATGGAAATCCTTGAATTGGTAAGCATAGGAAAAATGAGTAATGCCTAAAAGGTATATATATCTTCTTGTTTCTCTCATCTGGATCTGTAAATACCTTTTAAGGGTTTGCTTATGTGTTTAATTCGAGAGGATGTTAACGGCTAGTGATGCTTGGAAAAATTGGGCGTCTTGTACTACCTAAAAAATGTGCAGAGCTTAGTATTCATACAAGTGCTTACAATTTACACAACAATTGTATTTATATTTTATCAGTTTGGTGCTATTTAGTGTATTTATAATTAGGCCTTAGTGTCTGGGAATGTATCAAACTTTCACCAAATCTCTATTGTGTGTATCCAACTTACAAAACTCAATATTAATGCACTCAACTTGTAAATACCCTTATATTGATGTATTTTGATGACGTGTCACTCTCTCCTTGCGCCACGTGGCATGCTATGTGTGTGACACGTCATCAAAGTACATCAATATAAGGGTTTTTACAAGTTGAGTGCATTAATATTGAGTTTTGTAAGTTGGGTACACACAATAGACATTTGGTCAAAGTTTGATACATTCCTAGACACTAACCCCTTATAATTATGGTAAAAGAATTGTTTCCTTCAATTGGTGATTGTAATGCCAAACAAAGATGACAGAGGAAGAGATTGGCGATCTCATTTCAGTTTTTTGCAACATGGTAATAGCTGAATCTATAGATTCTACTATTAGCGTTTTGCCAAAATCTAAAGTGAAAACGCCAATCTCTCTCTTTGGCATCTTTGATTACATTAGGGCCATTAGGATTGTCAATTGAAGGAAAGAAGTCATGTGCCAAATTATAGAACACGTAGTGATGCCAAATTTATAAAATAAAAAAATGACTATTGTTTCAAAATTGTATGAATACCAGCCTCTTTACATTACTTTAGCAGTAATGTACATAGCTTAATCTAGTGTATAAATTGTATATTATCAGTTTGCTGCTATTTAGTGTATTTATAATATGGTAATAGAATTGTTTCCTTCAATTGATGATTGTAATGGCAAACAAAGATGACAGAGGAAGAGATTGGCGATCTCATTTCAGTTTTTTGCAACATGGTAATGGCTGAATCTATAGATTCTACTATTAGCGTTTTGCCAAAATCTAAAGTGAAAACGCCAATCTCTCTCTTTGGCATCTTTGATTACATTGGGGCCATTAGGATTGTCAATTGAAGGAAAGAAGTCATGTGCCAAATTATAGAACACATAGTGACGCCAAATTTATAAAATAAAAACATGACTATTGTTTTTAAAATTGTATGAATATGAATACTTGCCTCTTTACATTACTTTAGCAGCACAAGATGCCCAATTTTCCCAGCATCACTAGCAGTTAACATTTCCTCAAACAGATGAGTAATTTTTACAAGAACTATTAAAAAATCAAGTGTAGTTGTATCTTTACGTATAAAACCACAATAATTTATACCATTAAATACCCATAAACATCGTTGTATGATAAAACCAAAAAACATATACCTTTTGGGGATCTTTTTGATTTCTTGATCTGTCAATTTCCTCATACGTACCAATTCAAGGTTGCAGTTTTCTGTTAGATGCTTTGATCGTAGCGTGAGCTTTCATTGTATATCTGTATTGATTAGGGCGTGCTTTACACACATTGTCTTGATCATACTCCACCAATTTTGCTAGAACAAAGAAGACCTAGTAGAGTTGTACATGGTCCCTTTAAGTTATGGAATCTGAAACAAAACAAAAACGACAACATTTGATGAAAACGTTAATGTGGATTTAACATTGTGGAACTCTTGAGTAGACAATTAGTTGACGTATAAGACCGAATCATCTTTTGCACAGCTAATACTTGATTTCTCTTGTTTTCAGCCGTAAATACAAAGCACATGAAACTATGCATCCAACATGAATTGTCTGCAACAACATTTCTAATGTGAAGGTGATACAGGTCTGCGAACAAATCACTTGTGGTTGATCTTATATGAGTTTGTACATTTTATTTCACTGTTAAGGTGTTATATTTTTATGTTTATAGTGTAATGATTATACTTTTTTCTTTTAATGAAGTTTAGTAGGTTTTTTATTTCTATTTTTTTGAACTGCAGTGATCATTAGATTGAAAGCAGCACTTCAACAAGATGCTGGAGGCTAAAAAACGGAGTAACATTTGCAAGGAACAAGCTTTACTTGGGTTACAAATCCATTCGGTCCAATGAGGATTTGATTTTGAGGGAAAGCTTGTAATAGGACATCGGAAGGTTGCATCTGCATCCTCTTTAAAAGATAGTACTTAATGGTATAAAAAATTTTGGTTTAGTAGATACAATAATTATTTTCCTCCCCTTTCCCAAAAAAAAAAAAAGGTTTCCAAAAATAATTATATTCCTCTTGATCTTTAGATAGTTTCAATGTGTAAAAAACTTCTTTGTTCGATCTGATTCGTGTACTGTTCTTTGGTTTTGACAACTCGTCTGATATTACATGTGGTCTGTTCATTGGTTCATCCCAATTCCCTACCTAAGGTTTGGCTTAGATCCTTTGCATTCATCTCTAACTAGAATCATTAGTTAATTAATAGAAGATCATAACAATCTTCAATTTATATATCTTCATATATAATATGTCGCAGTTATTCTTCATATATAATATGTCGCAGTTATTGATAATAGTTATCGATACCAGAAGGAGAAGATAATAGTTGTGCTAATTTATGACTCTAATGCAAGCTAATGCTATTTTACTTTCAAAGTTGAATGTAGTTATTACTCTGCTTTTGGAAGTGATTTTATGGGAATCCAAGTCAATCAAAGATGATGAAGACTGTTTTTATGATTATGATTTTACTTTGTGTTTGGTAATTGAGAAAGCAGAGGTGTAATTTGTACCCATATAAGGAGAGCCAGTTCAAAGTTACAGGGGGTGGGGTGTTTACTTTTATAGCTGCATAACGTGTATGTAAACTGCCTAAACATGGGCAAGAGATATCTATAAATTCGGTATTAATTGTAAATTGTAAGCAAGGATTGTAAGTTTAGGTAGAAATCGACAGGTCAGGTGCTTGGCCTGAAAATTATAAGTCTGTTTCTCTGCAAATATGTTTTCCGGTTCAAGTAATTCATTACCTGAATGACTCTTACTTCCTTTTTAGCGTTTATCAAATCTATTCTTCTAGCAAGTTCATCATTTCCTTATACTTTCCCAAATAGAATTGATTTTTTGGTTAACGATATATTGTAGGTTTGGAAGATTAAAAAATAAAATTAAAGTAAGTGGTTCGAAAGTTTCCAAAATGGCGTTTTCATGCAGAAAAGGAGAAACCCTCTTAAATCTTTTATCGAAAAAGTTTTATCATCATTTACCAATATTATTTTTGTAATCATATTTAACTTTGTTATATATGTTGGTCATCATTTAGATGTACTATTTGCTGATGAGGAAAATATAATGGTGAGGAAAGTCAAACACTCTCAGTTCAAGAGAATGATATTTGATATTATGATAGTATATGAATTATTTTATGGGTAAATATATATAAGTTGTGAATCAGGGGACTTGCTATTAATCTCCTAGATGATGTGTGTATCTTTACTTGTTAATTATCCTGATACTGATATATCTTTGATATATATAAAAAATGAATGAATTAGTGTAGAAATGTACCAGGGCTAAAGGCGCAATGGCTCTATATGTTTCTACAAGATACTTACTGTTGGCATCCAACTGCACCTGCTATGCTACTATATCTCTATGGAGGTCTTCCCTACTTGACATGGAGAGTGGTATGAATTAATTTGCTTATTTAAACTCAATTAATTAGTTACGTGATTATGCTTTGCTCTAAGATTAATATAATTACCATGTGATGTTATCATTCAGGGCATACAAACAGTGATGGTTTGCCCACAACATTTGTTGTACGTTCGGTTGGACATGTATGGGGAGAGAGGTCTTGGAACACTCATGATAACTCCACCAATAACTGGTTTGTTTTTTCGTTAAACCCTTACATTAACGGACAAACTGTAACAACTATATGATTTCACAACTCGATACACAGATTTGGAAAATGCGTAGTAGATACATAAAATCAGCATCCTATTGATTTTTAGTACTTAATGGTATAAACAATTATGGTTTAGTAGATACGTAAATACATCAAAAAAAAAAAAAATTATTTTCTTAATTTTTAGATAATTCCAATGTGAAATTAACTTCATAGTTTGAGAAGATGTTAGCTGTTAGTGATGCTGGGAAGATTAGGCGTCTTGTGTTTCCAAATAAATGTGTAGAATATAGTGTTCGTACAAACCTTAGTACAGTATCAACCTTAGCCCAGTAGTCGTGTTTATATTTTATCAATTTGGACTTATTTAGTGTTTTTATAATCTGGTACAGGACTTCTTTACTTCAATTGATGATCGCAGTGGCAAAACCATTGTAATTGAAAATAACAGAGGGAGATTTTGGCCTTTTAATTTTAGGCTTTTAGCGAAATGATAATAGTCAGAATCTATCTCAGGGAAAGCTAAAAGCCTTCTATAAGATAGATTCGGCAATTAGCTAGCCTTCTATGTGATAGAATTAGCTTAGCGTTTTGCCAAAATCTAAAATTAAAACACTAATCTTTCCCTCTGGCATCTTCAATTATGATGGGTTTGTCGTTAGGATCATCAACTGAAGGAACGAAGTCTGATATAATTTTGACAAGCTGAATACAGTCTCTATGTTGTGCAAGAAGTTTTATCAGATAAATTTGTATTTGCTGCTTGAGTATGTTAGATTTTCTACAATCATAATGATGTGTTTTCAGTTAGCCTATTCTGAATTTATATACCATTAGCATGTTCAACACTTCTCAACAAATACTTCCGGCCAATTTGCACCAACTATCATTTTCAGTAGAGTAGCTATCTTTTTTTTTTATTATTGAACATTTATGGGTACCAGCTAGTAACATTTAATAAGTATCTTTAACTATTATCAAACCACCACAATTGATATATAGTAATTTTGAATACAGCTTAATTTCAGTTTTTTCAAACTTACGTATCCATATTCATATCGATCCATGTAAGAAACCATTATGTGTTATGATCTGTCATTCGCTATATTCAACCTCAATTAATTAGTTACATGATGATTTAAATGTACTATCGTTTTAGTCAACCTCAGTAGATTAGCTATCTTTTTTTTATTGAACATTTAAAATGTACTAGCTAGTAACATCTAATAAGTATCTTTAACTTTCATCAAACCACCACAACAGATATATAGTAATTTTGAATACAGCTTGATTTCAGTTTTTTCACACGTACGTATCCATATTCATATTGATCCATGTAAGAAACCATTATATGTTATGATCAGTCATTTGCTAATACAGTATATAACAACTAATTAACTAACATTGTTGTTAATACATACCAGCCGACAGCTTTATTATTACTGAGTAAATATGTTCAAATTGTGAAACAGGAACTATGGTAAGTTGAACCCGCAGGATTATAGATCCGTATCTAAAAAACAAATTTGTAACGAGAAGGAAAACAAAATAAATGATCTATTAATGCATATAAGAGATAAGCTAAAGAAATGTATGTAGTTATTATAGATAGATAGATAGATAGATAGATAGATAGATAGAGAGTCACACTAAATGAAGAATTTCAGTATGGACGTATGGTCCCAGCCTCATCATCTATTTCAGCCTTCAAGGTACTCCACATCCTGTAGATAGCATTGATTGATAGTGTTAGCAGTTGGGTTTTAATCGAATTCGAATATAGGGTCTGTTTGGCATGAAGCTTTTGAGAGCTTTTAGGAGCTGTAGCTTTTATTTTTAATTTTAAAAGCTTCACTTGTGCAAAAAGCTCTATTTGGTAGTAACAAGCTTTGGGCTGTTACTTTAAAATAAAAGCTCCAAATACAACGCTCTTAAAACTAGCGTTTCAAATGTCAAGAAGCTTTTTGTATCCAAATTTACTCAAATGCCCTTGATCATTACCTTATTTTATTCGATTTTCTGTCCATCTGTCCATCTACATACATACATGTAGTAACGTACAGATCCTTTTCTTCTTTATCAATATCTAATTTAATTTATTTTAATATTAATTTTGTTGTTTTACGTGCATATTTCTACAAACAGCTATGAGCTATTTTTTTTTCCTTACTTTGCTTTTCTGTTTTCTTCTTTTCCTTCTTTAATTGTAATTGTATATATATCTTAACTAATGTTATTAATTATTAATGTATATTTATATGTATATGTATATGATATTTAATGTGTATAAAAAAATTCAAATTAAATACCACACAATAACATTTTTAGTTTTTATTGTATATGAGAAAGTAACTATTATGTTATTACTCAGAAAGTATTTTACTTACACAACAAATATTATTTTATGTTACAGCTACAGCTAGTTTACCAAACAGTTTTATACAAATACAGCTACAACTTACAACTCTAACTTACAGCTACAGCCTACAGCTTACAGCTACAGCCTACAGCTACAGCCTACAGCTATTTTGCCAAACATACTCATAGAGTTGAAACTTGAAAGCATATTGAATTAAATTAAGGGATAATACACAAATAGGTCACTATACTTTACGAAAATGTTCATATGGATTACTAAACTTTAAAAATGTTCAATTGGATCACTATACTTGTTGATTGGTGTCATCCCGCCTATTTTGCTTAATTTCGGTTAAAAAAATGTTGAACCAATTGAACATTTTTAAGTTTAATAAACGGCGTCATTTGACTATAGCAACTATGTTTAAAGTTTGGTAACCTAATTGAACATTTTTACAAGAACAGTAACCCAATTGAACATTTTTAAAATTTAGTAACCCAAACATTTTCGTAAAGTATATCTCAATTGAAATCCCCAGAAATGGTATTCTCCGTAGAAATAGTATTCTTGCTTATTTCGATGATCCTCGCTATATCAGAAAGAGCTCGGGACTTACTAAATATGAGACCAGAGAACTGAATTCAATCGTCAACGAAGAGGATTTGATTGAGTATCGAGGAGTCAAGGTATTTTGGCCAAAATACCAAAAGGAAGTCAATCCTTTTTTTTTTATTCCCGTGGAAGTCCACATTTTGTCCGAATCTTCTTCCATAATGACCTATTAGTGTATTATCCCTTAAATTAAACAGCAAACTTGATGCTTATAACCAAAAACTATATCCATCAAAGCTTATATACAAATCCACAATAAATTAGTTATTCTATGGAACAATATATTGAAGATCCTAAGTAAAGTATTGAGGATAATTATACTTGTGTTTTATAAGAAAACTCGTTTTTGTAATAATTAATGATAAGCCGGTTTAACTCATTACATAGCCTACTTTTGTAATCATATTGTTTTTGTTGAACTTGTACATTTTTTATTTTATTTAATTATAAGCAGAAAAATTGTGCTATTGGCTGGCATTTTTTTTTTTTTTTTTGGTTTACTAATATTTCTCCCCTGCCCAACCCACAAAAAAAAATAAGAGCATATATATGAGTCATGTCATAGACTAACTATCACAACTCTCTAGTCACAATCAAAGACTCAAATAACCATGCATACAGATGATGATGCTGGTACGAGTCCAAAAGATGACCACCGTATCCGCCAACGGAAAATGCAACTTCTGAAGTTAGAGAAGATGAGGAGAGGAGGGTTTTGGTTTCGACAATGGAGTTTGGTAGACATGGCTACCCTTTGTTGGATCATCGGCATACATGTGTTGGCTGCATGGGCACCATTTGTGTTTGATTGGGGTGCATTCATTGTGGCTATGGGGTTGGCATTGTTGACTGGAATGGGTATGACAATTGGTTATCATAGACTTCTAACTCACCGGAGTTTTAAGATTGCTAAATGGCTCGAATATACCTTTGCTTATTGTGGTGTTCTCGCTGGCCAGGTATATCTATGTATATGCATATATATGCATGCATGTTGTATCTAACTTCTAATTACACCAACCGTAATCTGTCAGTAGTAATTCTAGCTATTTATGGATCATTGTATCAATAATTAGTCTTGATTTTAGTATTTCGGCTGTGTAGGTTCATTTCAAAGTTGGGTTTTCATTTTTGTTCAGTACTAAAAATGATTTTTATTTAATGCCCTTTTTTTAAAAAAAAAAAAAAAAAAACTTAGTGCCATGGTTAACGTAATTGTAGTATTGTTGTGGCATCTAATAGTCAATTATACATTAAAACTATTCTAGATACTCATTGGGCTTTACATAGTACTTTCTTCAATTAAACTTGCAGAAAGATCCAATTTCTTGGGTGAGCATACACAAGAAGCATCACAAGTATGCTGAGACAGATAGGGACCCTCATTCACCAACCGAAGGCTTTTGGTTTAGTCATATAGGTTGGTTCTGTTACAACGACTACATTGTTGCAAAGGTAGCGCATTAATTAGTATATGTTTAAGTTAAGTTACATGTATTAGTTTGTTTCGTTACTTGTTATAACCTCTTAATGATTAATGATATAAAACTTATCAATTGATGAATTAGTGTGGAGATTACACAAATGTACCGGAGCTAAAGGCGCAGAGGTTCTATAGATTTCTTCATGATACTTACTTTTGGCTTCCAACTGCGCCTGCAATGCTACTATATCTCTATGGAGGCTTTCCCTACTTGGCATGGGGAGTGGTATGCACTAAAATTTGCTACATATATAAACTTAATTAATTTGTTTAGTGATTACTGATTATATATGCTCTGCTAGATGTAAGATCAATTACATACCATGTTGATGTTATTATTTAGGGCATACAAACAGTGATGGTTTGCCACATAACATTTGTTGTACGCTCGATTGGACATATATGGGGCGAAAGGTCTTGGAACACTCCGGATAACTCCACCAATAACTGGTTTGTTTTTTGTTAAACTCTTATATTAACTGACAGACTGTGTAACATATATGTGATTTCACACAATGTTTTTATATACATATTTGGAAAACGCATAGTTTATTACTTGCAAATGCATAAACATGTTTTATATGCACACAAATGTAAATTAATTTGTTAAACCGAGTTCACACTTTCTCCAACTTAATAATGCAAACAGGCATCTTGTAAGCGTTTGATGAATATAACATATTCTCTTAGTTGTATGTTACAATACAAAAATTTGTGTTATGATTGATCAAACAGGTGGACTGGTATGTTAGCTCTAGGGGAAGGTTGGCATAACAATCACCATGCTTTCCCAAACTCAGCTAGACATGGGTTAGAATGGTGGCAATTCGACTTAGCGTGGGAGATAATTAAGTTTCTTGAGTTAATCGGATTTGCTACTGATGTTAAACAACCAACTGAGGCTGATAAAAGAAGACTACTGGAATTGTTGGCGCCAACCAAGCCGAAACATATATAATAATGTGATGTGATGATGATGAAGTTAGGGTCTTAATTGATCATGATACATGGTTAATTAAGTAATCCCTCAGATTCTTAATTCCTAATGAATATTGATTACTAAATGTCCAAACACGAACTGTTTCACACTTCTGTTTTAGTCATGATTACTCTCTACATGGCATTTTATATAATGAGTGTCAAATTAAATATTGTACTTTATTAATGTTTATTTACTTTGTTGTATAGTTTTGCGAGGATTAATACAAATATAAATATGAAATATATATGAGCGGATCATTATTAATTAACCATGAACTTCAACTGAACAACTCGATGTGTACGTCATCTCCAAAGGTCGGCAATATATTGAACCCTGTAAGGTGCAATTCTGGCCTCCACATCACAAGAATAGCCCGCGACAACTGTTCTCTTATTCTGTGTCAAGATATACGTATGGTTTTGTCTCGATATAACATAATCGGTCGTAGATAACTTAACAGGTAATACTAAAGCTTAATATACAAATCCATTAAATAATCCAATTATCTTGACTTCGAATAAATAACATGTACTTAACCCATGAATTTAAATCTATTCCGATCCAGGGGCATAACATTATCACTGCTAGGCTTTTTTTGGCTAAATTCAACCTCAACTCAGTTTGTAGTTTCCAAAGCTTCATCATCACATCAAAACAATCTTTCTTTCCACTTCAAAAGGCACGAATTTGCGTCGTTCAGGTGATCTTCAAACGGATAAATTCTCCACGGATCTTGGGCAAATATACAATGGAAGAATAAATGATTTTTTGGTTTGTTAATTCTCTGGGATGGATTTGATTTGTCAATCCATATCTATATGATTATTTGCGAGTGTTACTCTATAATTTAGCTTGTTGCTAGATGTGCATACAAAATTGTCACTCCAACTCTGCCCCCTACGTGGTACCGCAACTGGCTGTAGTAAATCGTAAGAGGGTTCCAACCACGGAACCACAAAAACAATATCAGTCAAACTTAAGTAATCATTTAAGTTCGCCTGCTCAAGTGTTGAAATGAAAGTACAAGGGAGGTATATATTATACTCTGTACCAAATTAACACAGTAATCCAAAAACAAAAACTCAAAGAGATTCAATTGGGCCTAATAGATACTTTCACTAAATAATCTGATAAAATAGAAACTTACACAGCATTATTACAATTGTTCGGAAAAAAAAAATGGATATGGAAATGCTATTAACATGCACTTAACACTTTAATCATGATCAATTGCTATTAGACTACAAGCTTTCTCCTCCACATTAAACTTCCTCAAACAAAAACCTCGAAAGTCTTAGCAGGATCTCATGCTAACTTCTGACGTCAGCACGATCGAGAGCAAGTCGATCATAATGTATTTAACCCTCGCATGTGGAGAAACATGCATATCGTCCTTCTTAATTAGACCACTTATACTTAATTTCATTATCAATACTTTTTCCGTTCGATCATAAAATTAAAACCTTTTCTCTTACCACGAACGAGGACTAATTTGACTTTACCTTTAACGATCATTTGCATTTCCCTTTACCTAAATATATAAAGCTAGGTGATGTGGCCATGCCCTTTGAAACCCCCAATATCCATGCATATTATATGTTCATAGCATATGAAGTTCTCTTTCGGATCATAACGGAAAGGTAGAATTTCAAGTCCTTTATTTCGCTATAAAATTGTTACACACTCTCTTTATGCTTCATGCTTCTTAGATGTGAAATTATCTGGTTGACTGAAACTCAACACCAATGGGAGTTCACTAGTAAATCCAGGCGAATCAAGTTGTTGAGGCCTTGTAAGGAACAATCTCGGTGTGAGTGGGAATGTGGTTTTGTGAGAAAGATTGGACATGCAACAAGTCTTGCATCAGAAATTTGGGGAATATTAATGGGTAACGTCTCCTTAGAGTCAAGGACAATATATTGTTATAGAACATATTTTCAAGAAACCCTTTTACTTATCAGTTATCACAGTCACTTATAAGTTGGATGACTCTCATCCGCATAGTTTATGATCGATGCATGCAGGAAGGATTTGCTAGAACTCAGTTTTTAGATGGACTACATAAAGCGACATGAAATTCATTGCGCAGACCTTGTAGGAACAACTGGAGGAGAACATGATCAAGAGTTTTCACCTATGTCATCCTCCACGAATGTTGCCTTTAAATACTAAAAGAAGATGCAAAAGGAGTGATTATATTGTAACAGGATACCTGCAAAGTGACACACCTAGTTTCTCATCTAGCCGAGTGGCCGGTATATTCTGAAAGACTACAATTCCCTCCATATCAAACAAGTAGAAGGCCAAAATGGTAGTTTATTATTCTTTTCACTTGAACATCTTAATTTTGTCATACTCAATTAGTAGTTATTCATTAATCCAAAGATAGAGTACTATATATGCCCAATTCTCAATATTTTTACAAAAGGCAACAATTAAGAGAACCAACTATGCTCAGTTCTTCCTGGTTCTCTCGTTCCAGAAGACAGTTTCTATGACTAATTAACAACAGTTCATCTCCTTTCAGATATGGTGCAATGAAGTAGTTCATCATGGGTTGTATATAAAGCGAGAGAGAGGATAGACTATAGAGTTGGGTTCCCGTTATTGCACCGGCCAGATATGAAAGGAGATGGATTGCTGTTAGGCTTAGAACCGTCTTCCGGGAAAAGAGAACTAAGCATAGCCGGTTATCGTAATTGTTGCCTTTTGTATAAATCATGAGAATATAATCGAACATATACTGTATAGTACTCTATATTTGGAACTAATAAAGAATGGATAAGTGTGACAAAAATTAGATGTTTAAGTGAAAAGAAATGAACTACCCGTTTCGCCTTATTGCAAGATGGGAAGCAATTGTAACTTTTGAAATTGACCACCCTGGCTAGTTGAGGAAGTAGATGAAGCATTTGCACGAATCCTATTACAATCACTCATTTTGCATCTTCTTTCAGTAATTAATTGAACAAACATTTGGATGACTATAGGCAGAAAAAACTTGATCTTGTTTTCCTCCAATTTTGTCATTAGGTCTGGGTACAAAATAACAACCGATTTCTAGCAGATCCTTCCTGCGTACATTGACTAACAAACTCTGTGAATGAGAGTCATCCACCCTACACGTGATTAGTAAAAGGGATTCTTGAGAATCTGTTTTATAACAGCATTTTTAAGCCCAAAAAATTTAATGAGAGGTAAACCCAAAAATATTAACCAAAATTCCGAAGCAAGACTAGTAGCATACCCAATCATTCCCGAAAACCACATATCATATCCAATCACCACAATCGTTCCTTATCAGTCCTACTCAACTTAATTCACATGGATTTACCAGTGAACGCCCATCCGTGTTGAGTTTCAGCCAATTGTATAACTTCACAAACAAGTAACTAGAAACAAAAAAAAAAAATGTAAATTAATTTTTTTAGCAAAGTAAATGGTTTGAAATCTAACCTTTCGTTACAACCAGAAGAAGAATTTTTGCATGCTAATCAGGTTGTCATGCGATCCTAATAGAGTATCCAACAGTCGGCCCAAAGATTAATGTGTTAGTAAATTATTGAATTAAAAATTTTAAACACCAAGAAAATGGTACGACATTTTCTTCATTTGATCAATCACCAATAATATGTGTTATTTATATAAGATAAGATGTATATAGTAAACATGTGACATGTCATGTTTATCGATAAGTATATGTGCTGTTGAGGACATATAACTCATAAGCAACATGTGATGAAAGAAAATGCCCTATGTGCATGCAACATGTGATTAGAAAAAATAACTTTTGCGTATGTAACATGTGATAAAAGAGAATGTCATGTGACTTGTCATCACATATGAGTCGTATGTATGTACCATGTGATAAGAGAGAATAATTAGTGTCCATGTATGCAACATTTGACAAAAGATGATCCATATACATGTGAAAATTGTGATCTTAAGCTTACACCATGTGAATCTTATTAGGTACCCTATGATTAGAAAGAATAACTTTTGTGTATGTAATACTCCGTATGTGATAAAAGAGAATGTGATGTGGCATGTCGTCACATGTGAGTCGTATGCATGTACCATGTGATGAGAAAATAATTAGCGTCCGGTATGCAACATGTGACAAAAGATGATGCCATATGTACGTGCAAAATTTGATCATAAGCTTACACCATTATCGGCATCCCCAGACCGAATTGTGACCCTCCCGTGGGACAAGAAGCAGGTTAGCACGTTCGTTCCATACATTAACAGGGTTTCCCAGTCGGCTCGGGTTTTCACTTTGACCCAAAACATACGTTTGATATGCTTAAAACACTAAAAGCTTGATCACCCTTCAAGGTGTTCTCTAGACAATTACATCAAATTGCTGTGCAATATCTGCCAAAAAGATAGTTATGTATATGTGCAAGATCAATCTCCAAGAGTAGATATTCAGCTTTCATCAACTTATGTTGGTTCATACCACGAATCAAGTTTATAGCCATATTGTGACACCCGGTCAAAAAGGGTCAAAATTAGGGGCCAATTTAAACTTTTAAATCACGTATTACATACGTGTTAACACTTAAGCATTCAAGGATTATATATATATATATATGTATATATATAAACCGAAACGATTATTTAAATAATCGCGAATACCAAATTTAACAAAACGTAGAAACTCAAAATGAAAGTGAGCGAAAAACATTTTTAAATCAAGTATTATTATTAAGGATAATAATTACATAAGCCGTTTGAAATTTAAATACAGTTTAGATACAGAAAACTATCCGTACATTTTAGGTAAAACAAAGTTACAATTTTAAACATCCGAGAAAACAGTTTTATAAAATATTTCAATTAAAAGCTTATACGAATATATTTTTAGAAAATTATCATTTTAAAACATTATACTACATAACGATCGGGTACGCGAACACGGGACGGAAAATACACACACACCTCAATAATTGAGGCCGGTGTATATACACCGACCCCAATTATTTCCCTCTCACAAACACACCCTCGGTTCTCATCTTTTTCTCTCGGTTTCAATTTCAAAACAACAACAAGATCATCAAATCATCATCTACATATTTATCTTGGATCATCATCATCATCTAGCAACATCGTTCATCATCATCATCACCATCTCACGGTTTCGTTTTTGAACTTGTAAGGATCATTTAACATTTTCCTTTAAATTTATGTTTATAATACGTTACATAACATATATTAGCTTTGTATTAAGTTGTTGTAAGCGGAAATAGGATTTAGAAATGGTTTTGTATGTTTTCTGCACGTACAGAGTCGAACCAGTTACGTGAATCCGGCGGATTCGGGTGAATCCGGCGGATTCCTGCCCAGAAAACATGAACACGGCGTATTCAATGGAATACGGTCGTATTCCCGTGGTTTGTCATGAATACGGTCGGATTCTTGGGAATCCGGCGTATTCCCTCTATTTTTCCGGAATACGGCGTATTCAAGGGAATACGGCGTATTCCCCACAAATGTCACCAATCCGGCGGATTCAAGTGAATCCGGCGGATTCCCCCTATATATTTCATGATCCAACGGATCAATAAACTAGCCCTGCGAATTCTAGCTAAAACAGAACAAATAAATTTTCGAAAACGTCGACGATTTTACAACATATTTCAGGGTAGCTTCTCGATGAAAATTTTATTATAACGGATTGGGCTCAAATCCGCTCGGTCATTCAAAAACAACCCAATGATCAAGGCTAAGTACCTTAGCCTTGTCAGTTTTAGGCCATCCGGGGTCGTTTAGGGGCCGAAAATGGCAGATTACTGTTTTCAGACTCGTACCAAATTTTGTAAACTCAAACATAAACATTAAATAATACATTGGACAATCCATTTACTCATTAGAATCTCGCGTGTTTAGGACTCTAAGGGATTTCAAAGATTGTCTATTCCACGTCGAATATATTCATTGCTCGGATTGACTCAGGTGAGTCTCACAGCCCCATTTTTACTGTTTTAAATATTGGGGTGAGATACAATGCTTACATGTTTTCGTGATCATATGTTATTTGATTAGTTAATTTAATTATTAACTCATGGAATTAAATGATTATTTAGTTTGGTTAACTATATTAGTTACATTGTTTGGCTACCATTCTTTGGTCCTGATTAGCATTGTTAAATTTCACATTGTTCGGAAACCTGCGTTGGTTTGTTCTATGTTGCGAAACCTGCGTTGGTTTCATCATTGTTTAATTGTACATTGTTCGAAGACCTGCGATGGTTTGTTCAATGTTACGAAACCTGCGTTGGTTTCATCATAGTCTAAGTTCATATTGTTCGCAAACCTGCGTTGGTTTGTTACATGTTGCGAAACCTGCGTTGGTTTCATCATTTTCTAATTGCACATTGTTCGAAAACCTGCGTTGGTTTGTTCAATGTTCCAAAATCTGCGTTGGTTTTATCCTAGTTGATTTTGTTATTGTTTAAGGAACCTGCGTTGGTTTAAAATCATTGTTTGAGTAAACTGCTTAAATCACTATTCATTTATAACTTTCTATTATCGTCGGATAATCATATTGATCACATCAATGTTTATATTAAAACCTGTGAGATTCACCAGCTTTATAGCTGACCTTTTAGTGTTGTATTCTCAGGTACTCATCAACAGTAGGAATGGCCTACAGGATAAGCTAGCTATCACGAGTCGCATGCATCCATTTAGACATGAAGATTTTCTTGCATTATATTTTGTATAATGGTTATGCATTAAAATCTTCTGAAATCATTTTGCGAACTCACTACTATGTTTCAAACTTATGACTTAAACTTTGTACTACTTTTGAAAACTTATGTAATGTAATATATTTTCTACAACGTCTCATTTAGAGTCGTTTGCTTGTACTTTGGTGTTTTGATTATTGATTAGTCACGCCCCAAAACAGTCGCTTCCGCAAAGCATTAAATTGGGGGTGTGACACATATAGCCATAATATGTGATGCCCAAAACTCAACCCAAACCGAAACACATATTTACCTTGATTTACTTCGATTCAGACAACGAGATGTTAAAAGAACCAACAGTATAAGTCCAATTTTTTCTTACCAAGTAGTGTTGTAACAGGCCTATTGTTTGTAGTCTACCATATAGGTTCATCTATCTTGAACAAATTACAACCCTTAAATTAACTGGTTGAATTGATTTGCAAAATCCATTTTTTATCGTTGATCTAAAAAAACTGTATATTGATGACACGACATTATCTATTGAATAACAAGTTTGTCCTTCTCATGTTTGAAATAGCAATTCATAACCATGCAACCTAAAATTCCAAATTTTACTACTCTACAAATTAAGTTGGTATCGAAACGCCCTTGGACCATATTCACAAATAAGATACGGAGTAAACAGTTAGACTATAATAGTCGAATAACATCTCTTTGACTATCGAATTGGATGACCAAATCCTCTGTTACACGTAACAATATGCGTAAGCGTTGAGTAGCCTTCTATTAGAGATGTAAAATATTGACCTGATTACTGACTTTAACGATTAAATGCTATGTTACAAGCTTTAGGCGATCTTAGATTGGCATTAGGTAGCATTCTAACAAATAATTCAAAAAATATCGTTAACCAATTAATTTGAATCTGCATCGTTCAGGAAATCTTGAATCGAAGTGAAGATTGAAAGGTCCACATTTCACCGCTCGAATAAATTCTCCACAGATCTTAAACAAATTTACAACATGGTAAAAATAAACATTTTAGTTACCTGAATCTCTGGATGGATTGGATTTGTCAGATCCATAATCCGACTATTTGCACGTGATATTATAATTTAGATTGTTGCAAGGTGTGAATCCAAAATAGCATTCCAACAACTTTTCAAACTTGCATAAATGGATAAAAGATATGAATGACACACAAAAACATCTCCTAAACCAGATCGACCTGCACTCTGGTTTTAAAATGTTATCCTACAATCGACCGTTCTACCACCTATGATAAACCAGTGCAGCATAAAAATTTGATGGACAGATGTCCATCTTCGAGACCCTTTATCACAGGATCATCAAGAAGCCAACATAGCCAAAGAGGCTAAAAACATGATCGGAAACGTACATTTTTCACAGAAGACAAGACTTCGATGGACACATGTTCGTCATCATGACACTTTTATCACAGGATCATGTACAAGATACATAGCCAAAGCAGCTATAAACATGATCTGAAACGTACCAAAAAAAAATCGGTACGTTCGGAATAAGGGAAATATTGTAAATTTTAAGCAACAAATCGAGCACAACTAGATTTAGACCATTTCATATACATCCAGGAGACTTTAGCCTTGATGGCAAAACAAAACAATTCGAAAGCACCCACATCAGTAGTTTACGGAACATGAGTACAACTAGAAGCAAAACATAAATCTACTTGCATCATCCAACAGTTGCAATAAAATCCCAAAAAAGAAACACAAATAGGCTTTCAAATTTTTTAGCAATTCAACCTTCTTGCACCTCCTTAGCTTCAGACGAACTTGCTGCATTGGGAATCTTCTGCAGAAAAGAAAAAAGAAAAAGAAAAAAAATGATACACAACTGCAAGTTGAAGAAGTTAGCTTTGATAACAAAGCAAGTCAAACCGGACAAAAATTGTCCAAACATATTTTTATTATAAAAATAATAATAATAGCCCTCCTAAATTGTTTTATCGAAATTTATAAAATTGTTACTGAAAGAGGATGCACCAACTATTAAAGTTTAAAAATTAAATATGGGACAACAATTGTTACTGAAAGAAGATGCACCAGCAATAATAATAATAATAATAGCCCTCCTAAATTGTTTTATCCAAATTTATAAAATTGTTACTGAAAGATGATGCACCAACTATTAAAGTTTAAAAAATTAAATGTGGGACCACAATTCCAACAAGATCCACCAGTACCAAAAACTACCCATTTTGTACCAGTACCAAACCTGCCTATTTTGTATCCTCTAATACACATCTGAAAAGACACAAAAAGATTAAAAAGCCAATTGAATTAAACCTTGCTCTGGAGAACGGATATTGTAGACCTCAGTATCTGATCCCCAACAACGGATCTCAACTTCTTAATAAAGTCTTCCCGATTCATTTTCTTTGCCTAGAAACCAGTAAAATGCATGAGCGCTTCTTGTGCATACAGAGTAGTACAGGTTATAAAGGTTACTTACCCTAAAAGATTCATAGAAAGTATGGAGTAATTTCATATCATTAGGGGCTACTTTGGCAGAGACAGCTTCAAACAACATTGAGAAAGGCATCCATGGTGATTTTGGTTCCTTAGGTGTGCTTGAACCAACACTTGGAGCTTTTCCTAGCGGTTGTAGCTTCGTAATTTCCAACTGAGGGCAGTTTTCACCCTGAAAATAATAATAATAATAATAATAATAATAATAATAATAATAATAATAATAATAATAATAATAATAATAATAATAATAATAATAATAAAAATAAAAATAAAAATAATAATAATAGCATTAAGTTGAAAGCTCAAAATTCATATAAAGGTTACAGTGAAGTTTGTGATTTGTGAATATCAATAACAACAATATAAATAAGCTTACCATTTTATTAGAAGAGGAATCCTGGTTCAAGGGTCCATTTGGATCATGAATTGTAGTGACTCTTGACATATCAAACCTACTTTCTTCGGCGACCAGATTTCCTGCAACACAACAATACTAAGGTTACTGACCTCTCTTCTCAGAAAGATTTAAATATCAAAGCACGTTCCTCAATCTCAAAGGAACCAACTTCAACACATTTTTCATGCCTTCTCTTCAAGGAGCAATTCAAACCAATGTGAATGGCTTCCTGTTGCAAATCAAGTATCATGTACAAAAAGTATCCCGAACAATACAATAGTACACAATAATGATCAACTCTGAATGACTTGCAAAATTGCAGAAAGAAAAGATCATCAAATTGGCAAGAAATTGTACATTACTACAACAAGATGTATTTTTTTACTTGTTTTTTCACCATGCCCTGTAGCAAGATACCAAAAGTTTACAGAAGGAAAGACCAAGACGTGCTAGGATGTTCTTTCTGAAACTGGATATGATAGACTAAACCATAATCAGAAAAGGCAGTCATAATAGAACTCATATAGTCTTTGGAACTGAGTTTGCTCTTCAAAACTTAAAAATAGGACAATCAAAAGTTTATATGTTTTGCAAACTAATATTATTTGACATAATAAGAGAAGGAGTGTCTTATAATTAAGATAAGATAGATAATCGATCCATACGATATTCAGATTTGTTGCACTTGGTATGAAACTTGATTTAAAATAATTAGAGAAACAGAAAGAGATTTTGTGTATCCAAACATATACAATGAGACTTCAATCTGTGCATTAATCAGAGTTCCAAATGCAAATCCAAAACACACACCCAAGTATAATAATTGAAAATTCAACCGCTGATACATATAATATTATAGCTAAAATCTGATTATATGCACAATTAGAAAAGTAAGAAATATTACCTTTGATAACAGAAGTCATCTTGAAACTTACTACACATTCAGGGAAGATGTGTGTATTCATATTCATGTTCCAAATTACATAATGATTTGGATTTTGAAAATCATCAACTCCACTATCAAAGCACGGATTGCTTGGATAGAACTGTTTGGACCCAGGATGAACAAGTTCTGTATTCCCCAAGATCACGCGGCATAACACCATATGCCTCATTCCTTTTTCGTCAATATCACAGATCGTAGCACTGTAGCAAATGCAAAAGAAAAACAAATGTTACTATTCCAGAAAGCCTTTAATGAGAGGTAACTACTTCAAAAGCCTTTAATGAGAGGTAACTACTTCAACCCATTTATATCGAAAAAGGTCATACCAGGCTGTATTTGTATGACAAAAGCTAAAACAGGTAAGGTAAAAACAAAGTAGCTAAAAATGAAAAGGGTTAATTGGTCAAAAGTTATCTAATGCTGTGTCCTGAAATGGTTGCATCTTAGTAAATCGTGTTATTAAAAAAAAAAAAATTCTTTAAAGCGGCATACATTGTTTTAACATGGCTAAAATTTATTTTAACATTACGAACACTGAACGAAAAGGTGTCGGCCGGTCTCTCTTTGACTGGCAAAATAGTAATCTATTCGTACCAATTACCACTATCACCAACAGAAAATAAAGTGAACAAAATAACATAAACGAACCTGCTACATGCAGATTGAACTGCTGCAAGGTGAATTCCATAGCCATATTTCCCTAGCTTCGGCCCATTAAGCCCATAGAACATAACTCCAGACGGTGGTGCACCACCAGCAGCCGCAAACCAAGCATATTGCACGTTAGCATTTCCACGAAGTTTTTGAGTAATTTCAACCTGCTTTTGAAAGAGTTCAAGCCGTGCTTCCATGAAGCTGCCAGAGCATTTCTTGACATCAAGTAAGTCGACTTTCATATCATGACCTAAAGCCACAACGAACATGTTTCTAGTGGTTTCTTCATCCACAGTTCCAAAATTAGTTCCAAAAATTGGGGATGCAAACTCATCACTCTTTTCATTTTTTTCAACAGGGTTACTATCTAATTTGTTCCTTTTACCTTCTTGGTCAACTTTGACCCGCTTAACATTTGACTCTCCCACACATTCCTCATCTTTGTTGTTATTCAAGCCGTTCAACTCGATTTCCAAATGCAGATTAATTTCAGGGGTCACAGAAGACTCGCCAAGATCTAGATCTTCATGATTCCCATGACAGCTGGAAACTGACTCAGGGAAAACACAATTACCAGCGTCATCAATCCAAGCAATTGGTTTCTGCGAACCCGTTTTCAAATCTACCTGAATCATATGCAAAATGTCTAGAATAAAATGATACCCATTACACTTCACTTCAATTGCCATCCTTTTCGACCGGAAGTCCTCTGTGACTAAGTCAATGATTTCTTTTGCAAAGTCAACCCATTGACCATCTTGAGAAAACAGCAAACGTTGTGGCAACCCACTCATCATAAAATTTGAGTGATTTTTCAGTAAAGTTTTTCTCGCGCATGAGCAACATTGGTTTTTGCATTCATTTGCACGTTTTCTCTTTCCAAGCTTGTTTAATGGTGATCTCACACTCACCGTTCTGTTATTAGCACCAACTAATTGAGCCTTGCTTTGGGTCACTATTTTCCTCTTTGAATCGACGATTACTCTTCTACGACCGTTCGCTGACACTTTCACTACCTTTGATGACATTTTATCTACACGGTTAATCTTATATACACTAGTCAGCCTAAAATTTAACTACTTGGTGTAATATACAGTTTGTTAAAACTACCGCCTGAAAAAACTGCATGTCCTGCAAAAGAGTTTGCCAAAAAAAGACAATGTGAACGAAATTAATTGTGTTTGGGAAAACGTAATTAATACGAACGCACAAATAACGGCAGTTGTTTTCTGATTGTGATGGAAGGAAAGTAATTAATTAACTTGCAAAAAATTACCAGAAAAAAGGATAAAAAACAAAGGGGTAGGTAACAAGTAACAGCAAAAAGATTGACATCGACTTTTTTAAATGTTTTGCAAATTATTATATTCAAAAATCAATCATTGAGAGAGTACCATATTTTGATATCGGCTTCACTTCCTTATTATGCGACCATCTCCCTGTCATTGCTTGAAGTCGACAAATTTCTAGTACTATCTTATAGTAATTACACCTCTAGTCAATACTACAACTAAAACACAAATGTATCATCAGAGTACAGAACACATAATATAATTCACAGGCATTAATACGAATTTTCTGTTCTTAAAAAAGTAGGTAAAATCAAAATTTTGTGCAACTGAAACGCATTTTATCTTAAATCAACAGGAGTCGAATTCATAGATAACTACGAATGACGATAAAAAAATATTTAGGTTACCTTTCAAAACTGAAATTTTTAAATCCCTAAAACAAAAGCGAACAATTTAATCCCGACTCATGATTATACTATAGCGATAGTTGCATCATCCCAATCTAAAAGCAGCTCACAAAACTCTTATTTTTTCACTTGCCAGGAATATCACTTTGCATAATCAGATAATGCGTATTTGCAAAGTTCTTATATATTTGCCCACCATGAATATTGCTTCACATAATCACATAATAATGCATATCCATATAAAGTCCAACAGAAATAGTTTGTTTTGGCATAGTCACATGATAGAACGATCTCAATATGCAAAGTTCTTATATCATTACCCAACATGAATATTGCTTCACATTATCACATAATAATGCATATCCATATAAAGTCCAACAGAAATAGTTTGTTTTGGCATAGTCACATGATAGAACGATCTCAATATGCAAAGTTCTTATATCATTACCCAACATGAATATTGCTTCACATAAAGCATATCCATATAACGTCTACCAGAAATATTGCTTTTTTGCATACTCATAGAATATGATCTCAAAAAAGTCTGTATTAATTACCGTACATGTTTAAAACGTTAAATTCTGCTGAATTTACAGATTTTATAACTTCTGAAACAAGCATACACGACATATCCTCAATGAAACAATAAACATACAGAAGTAACAATATTGCATTTCCAAACTACTGTTTCTTCACATTCATACTCCCCGTAAATATCATAACACAAGTATAAGTATATGCTACAATTTAACCATACACGTTCTTATCATGCAGTCCCTCTATTTAAGGAGTTGCATCCTGCTATTATATTTCAATCTCAATCAAGCGTGCATTTTTTCATATATATAAAGTAGCATTTATTGTAGAACATTATTCATAAAACAATATGTAAAACCTACAAGTATTTTAATCAGCCTCATACAAAACATATAACCAAACAAATCCTAAGAAAAATAATCACGAAATTATTTTTTTATGAAACAGTGAATATTTTTAAAAAATTAATATAATAAGTTGCAAAGAATCTTAAACATGTTCATAACACATCAAAAACGGCATAAAACCCTAAAAATTCGACCTTTGACCTAATGAAATCATAAAGCAATCATCCAAGTAAAATTCCTAAAAACAAGCGATCTGATAGTAAACATCAAAAACCCTATAAAAAAGCGATGATAAATAAACTTACCCAAATATAAGAATAAGAAAACCCTAATTATATAGTCTGAAGCAAAATCAGGAAATTAAGATAGGTTTTGATGAACATATATCAATCAATTGATTGACAGATCGGTTGATATATGAAGTCGCCGTCTCTGAAATGGAAAAAAAAAATGGATGAGTGACTTTTTGGGGATTTTTGTAGAGACGGCGACGGTATAAAAACGATGACTTTGTTGTTCATAAGAGAAAAGCTATATATATGTATATATGTGTACAAATAAGAATAAAATTGGGGGTGTGAATTGGTTGAAAGAAGAAAGAGTAGAATTATTTGCTTGGGGAATAAGAAAGGGGAAATTAGGTCGGCGAGATTCGAAGAAAGAGGGGTTGGGATTGTATTTAGGGTTATTTTGATTTTGAAGATAAGCTTCACAGGTCAAGTAGAAATATGATTATGATTAATAATTTTTAGACAACTTGCATATTTTGTTTATATTTGGTTTTTATATGTAAAATCAATATATTATGATAAAAAAATAAAAAAATATATATTAGGCATACCTTTTTTATTATATTACTCCGTATAGAACTAGTTTTAAAAGTGGTGTGTAAACATGGGTTAATGCAAAAATAGATACATATACTAGTTTTTATTGTATCAAGTATAGTTTTTCTTTAATCAATAATGAGTTTAAAACCTCTATACATATGGTTAACATAAAATGAAACTAAATATAATTTTTCTTTTATTGATATATGTAACACCTCAAAAATTGTAAGTTCGCGTTTTAATTCAAAAAGCCATTGATAAGAGTTTATATTATTATTATTTAAAAATATTATTGTTAGTATTTAATAAAACTAGATATAAGACCGTGACAGCGTGGGCAACCAAAATGAATTTGTAATATATATGAAGATTAATTTTTTTAATCAATTTTGTTCTTCATAACTTTTTATTTGTATCATTATTATTATATAAGAATAAGAATGTTACTATTTATTTTTGGAGAGTGGTTATATTGATTTAGTTTTATGAGCATGAAAGTCGATTAGATTTAGTACGAAGGACCCGTAACAATGCGGGATACGGAATCTGACTTCATCAATTTTGCAATTAAAATTTTGAAGTGTTTAATATAAAATAGTATATCAATTTTTGTCTGAAATGTATTTCCATATGGTAAATAATTATGTTCATGTAAAGATAAAAGATGGTTTTATTTATATAATTTCGTATTTAGTTTTCAATGACAAAACATTCAATACAATAAGTATACCGATAGTAAAATGACTATATGTGCTGACACTGGAAATAGGTAGCATGATGTTGTCAATAATTTTTATGTGTAAAATGTGATAAGAGAAAGTTTGTGTTGGTAGTTGACGTATAAACAAACATGGAGTTTACCATTCAATATGAGCATACATATAAGCTTTATGCCTTTACGTATTAACTTTTATATTGTTATAGTTTGTAAGCTATTTAGTATAGATGGAGATTTATATGATTATTATCCAGGAATGACAAGGGAAAAAAGTTCAAAATTTTTATTACTTCGTTTTGCGTAGTCCAGTTCCCTTCATAATAAAATTCTAATGGTAAAATGTTTGTTTGTATAGCTCTTAAGAGTAAGGTTCAAATGAGTACACCAACTTTGAGTGAGAACGAGGGAACCAACAGATCTCTGCCATGAGTCACTTTATTTTCTCTCCTCCACATTTTTAAAAATTAAATATCTCACAAACGGTATGTCGAAAAATCATGAAAATTGCACCATAAAATTCAGCGTTTTCCCCTCTTCGATTTGCCGTCCCTCAAGGCATACTTTCGACAACTTTTTTTTTCTTCCATATTTTGGTGGGTTTTACAAATTAGTAACACATGTGTTAGTGATTGGTTATACTTTTAATTGTGGTTAAGTTTAGGGTTTAGGGTTAGGGTTTAGTAGGGTTGGGGAAGGTACCCCAAACCTCAACCCTCAACCCTAACCCCTAAACCCCAAACCCTAAACCCTAAACGCAACACTAACACATGTGTTACTAATTTGTAAAACCCACCAAAAAATGAAAAAAAAAAAAAAAAAAAAAAGTTGCCAAAAATATGCTTTGAGGGGCGACAATTCGAAGAGGATAAAACGCTGAATTTAATGGTGCAATTTTCATAACTTTTCGATTTGTCGTTTGTGAGATAATTGATGTTGGGGTAAATGGGTTTTGTACATGTAACACCTGGTCAAAAAGTCAAATTTCGCGTCAAATTTAAACTTTAAATGATTGTATTATTATATGCAATTATAACCAAGTAATCGAAAATGTAAGTCGTTTTAATTTAAAACGCATCCTAACTGTCTGAAACCTCGCGAAAACAACGTATTAAACTTTAAGTTCCAAAATAATACTTTTATAAGATATTCTGGTGCAAAAACATTTCGAAAGAACATAAATAAATTTTAGAATTTAAAATATTATTTTAATTTAATTTATGATCGAATACAAAAGCACGGACATTTTATACTGTGGTTGGAGACCACAGTCCCCAACTTTGGGGATCTGGGTTGGTAGATAAGCCAACCAAACCACCCTTTTTCTCATTTCTTTCCATTTTATCTTCTTCTTTTTCACACTCTCTTCTCCCTCTCGGTTTACATCCACCACCGCCACCATCATCAACAACAACAATAACATTAACAACAACAACAACAAAGCATCATAATCATCATCATCATCAATCGGTCACCCTCATCACCACCGTCGGCCACCATCACACAAATCACCATCATCATTTTCGGAATCATCAACAACAACGAGACCAGCAACAGTCGGACATCATCACCATCATCTTCATCATCTCGATCCGCCATTTTTGAGCTCGAAATCGACATTTGGTAAGAACACCCGATTTCACACCTTTAAAACACTTGATTTATGTTTATTAACATGTTATTGAGTCCACACAACAAGAATATGTCCAAGAAATCGGTTAAAAACGTTTGAAAACTCGAAACCCACCTCAAAAATCGCAGCAGTTCGTCGTGCGAGTTGAGACGAACTCAACTCGCGAAACCTTATCCGAACTCGCGGATCGAACAGACTTGCGAGTCGAACTGAGTCGCGAGTTGACATGCGGACCGACTTGTCTGCGGATCGAGCTGCGAAGCGGCTCGACCCGCGAGTCCACTGCGAATCCAAACTCAGTTCGCTTCGCGGACTCAATTCACACCACCAATTCGGTCCGCAGCCAACCTTTGGTAAGTTTTCCGACTTTAAATCTTCGATGCGATTTTTAGCAATGTAGTAGAAATAAAAATTTTCCAAGCTGACTTGGCAGCTCGACCCCAACCAGGGGCTCTGCCCCTTGGACCCCGCCAGGGGTTGCCACCCCTTGGACCTTGCTACCAGGCGCGCTGCCCTCGGACCCCCGTACACGGTTCCAAACCTGAACGACAAATAAATAATTACACAATTCGCTTAGACAAACTGATTTGTCTCTTACTTACATAACATCGCGTGTTTAGGACACTAGGAGGTTATCATTCGGACTACACACGTGTAGTAGGATCGCTGACAACTCGCAGGTGATTTCATAGCCCCACTCTTTCATCTGTTTTACTGTTTTCGGGGTGAGACGCATGCACAACTACTGTTTTGGAATTATAATGATAAACTTTTATAATTCACACGTAACTATATTACTGTTATGTAATACTAATGTGTAATACTTAGGAATTACACCCAATATATTGTTGTAGGACAATATCACTACTTAATCTAGATAGGTTGCCATTGTACATTACTAGATTGTTGGAAAACAATCACCATCACATAACTTGACTAAGTTATCATTATGCATTGACCATATTGTCGCGGGACAATACTATCAAACACACTAGAACTAGTTAGTTCTACCTACACTGGACAACGACTAGACTTTTACAGGATTAGTTTCCCTTTCGGGACTACGACTGCTTATACAGTCCAGGACTTCTAAACTGGAATAGTACCCAAATAAACAACAACCAAGGACTTCAGATATACTTGCTAGGCTGAGGCTAGGAGTATACATTAGTGACAAACGTTAGTATAGGATCTTTATACTAATACAAACCGACTAGATGATGATTATTCACACCTAGGCCCAATGTGATACAATTAATATCTAAGTATTGTACATACATATTTAGATACAATATATTACTTCATCCGTAGCATGATACACTATTTCTTGTGCTTGTAGATTTGACTTATATATATGTATATATAAATATTCTCGTACACTATATCAAGCGCTTGGTGCTTCTTACAATTTATATATGCATATTGGCATACATACATACAAACATAACTACTTAAGTCAGGCGCGTCGTAGTACGGCTGGCTTTCATTTACTTAGCTAGTCTGTCGTAGTACAGCTGGCTCTACATTTCACCAGTTGGGCTTGTCGTAGTACAGCCGGCTCGATTACATACTTTGCTTACGAGCAATACGGACGATGTCCAGATTGGACACACAACGATGCCACGGTAAAGTGGGCACAAAACGATGCCATGGTATTGCAGTGGGCACAAGGACGTATTCGCGGTAAAGCGATACACTCACGGATGGACGGGCTTATGCTCGTGATCCACAACAGTTAACGGGTCGGTGAGATTTCACGCGAGGTCGTTAGCTCAGTATTTGATTAAATACTCTATCGTAGTTCTACGGAACTGCACGGTTACTCATACTCAGCAACGGATCGGCGAGCTTATACTCGAGATCGTTGGCTCAATTTACATTGCCGGAGGCAACACTACATGCCAGATAGGCATGCCGATTATTACTCAACATCACATGACGTAGTCATACATTTACTTGGACTATACTCAGGCAGATTTTGCCTCGCATTGGTTTATTTTACTTATACCAGATAGGTATCTAGGCATGGATTGCCACACCCTCGATATGACGCAGTCATACACTTGATAGTATTTAGGCATGTATTGCCTCACGATTGTAGACTCACTATACCTGATAGGTATCTAGGCATGGTATGCCTCATTCCTTACGTACTTAGGTGCACACCGCTACTTCTAGGTTAGGAAATACCTAGTGAAATGTATACACATTGGTGTTACATCTTTAATACAATACAAATTAAAATACAGGGATTTCGAACTACTTTTCAAAACATATAGGATTTACACTTTATGTTTTCAACTAACAATCCTATGAACTCACCAGCTTTATAGCTGACTCGTTTTAGCATGTGTTCTCAGGTGCCCAGCAGGATTAGGATTGCTACAAGATTATGCTAGCTCGAGTCGCATATTTTCAAACAACGGGATTTCTCTGCATAACTTTTGTATTACAAAGTATGTATTGAAATTATTTTGCGAACTCGCAACTTGTATACAGTTTTATCTTGGAAATGTAATAACTATTTTCAAACGTCTCATTTAGTGGTCGTTTGCTATGTATCTTATGCTGTGATATTTGATTTGGTAACACCCGACCCGACCGCTTCCGCAACCCGAAATTTGAGGGTGTTACAGATTGGTATCAGAGCCTAAGGTTATAGTGAACTAGGTTGCATTTAGTGGGCCTAGACTATGACCGTTAGGCAGTATTCCTCGTTAAGTATAACTGGTTCAGGGATTACATCATACGAGTTTAATTTAACATAGCGTAGCTAACTATGTACAATTAAATAAAGATGATGTGACATCTGAAAGGGGTTATACTGGATCGGGAATGCACTAGTTGACTCTGATTGTTTTGTGCTAGACACCCTAGGCTATTATATGTACTGTAGGTATATATATGAATAGGCCTTACATGTATACTACTACTAAGTATCTATATATATACTGAGTATATATAACACAATTCCGATGTACCATCATATACTAACGAAGAGGCACATCTCCATCTTCCTCACCATCACGACTCGACACTTTCTCCACATGTACGCATAGGAGAATATCCCGCTTATCGCTGAACCTCGGGAAGGAGGTTTAAACATTATCTATTGGGATGGAAACCCACACATGCTAAACATTCACAAAATTTAAAGCAACCCAACAAGATTTTCAACTTTGACCATACTGGTTACCGTTGGATTAGTGTTGACTAAGTCCACCAAAAATTATCTAAAACACAACTTGATCGTTTAGATCATCACGAAACAACACCTCGGTGTTAGCCTTCATGCTACAATCTGGAAATTTCGAAACATCAACGCAATCGATGGCCTTAGGGCTACACACAAACAACTCACAGCACGTAGTGCTGCGTTACATAGTATGTTAATACTACAAGCGGCATGTTGGTGCTACTTTCAATATACATGTAGATTTGTTATAATTACATGTACGACTTATATATACATATACACTTACTTAACTGGGCACGAGTTGCCACACTTGACTCTTACTACGCACGTATACTTGTATAGTTACATGTACACCATATATGTATATATGACTACTCTACTGGACACGAGGTGTCCCACTCGATTACTTTGCGTATGAACACTCGCTGTAGACACTTGTACACTTATACGCATACGCGATTACCTTACTGGGCACGCAGTGCCACACCACGACTACTCAGGCATGCGATGCCACATTCGATAAATACACTATAATTTATTGGGATTACATCTATAGTACTTTAGTACTACATTATAGTCTGATAGACTACAACAATACCATAGTTCTGGTCGAACTACACATAATACACAACTAGGTCGTTAGTACGACTACACACTTAAAATTCCAAAGTCCGAGGACTTTCATACAGACACCTTAAGTGGTTTCTGGATCATTATCACTTTTATATTCTGTGGGCAACGGTGTAATACCGATTTACGTATACAACTACAATAATCAAAATCTTTGAATAAAGATCTCACACTTTGTCGTTTCACTCTTATTTAAGAATCATGCCGCCTAAACGACAAACCTTCACCCAAGCTGAACGTGACCAGTTCACGGATCAAAGAGTAGCTGAGGCTCTAGCTACTCGGAACCAAGCAAAGCCCTGCACCTTTAGGGACTTCCTGAGGTGTGAGCCACCAAACTTCGTCGAAACTGAAGGGGCTGTCGGATTAATCCGATGGATCGAGAAAATGGAATCTATATTCTACATTTGCAATTGTCCCGATGACTGCAAGGTCATGTACGCCACATACACCCTCCAAGATAATGCCTCTACCTGGTGGAATTTCCACACCCAAACTGTAGGGATCGACACCGCACACGAACTCCCGTGGGAGGAGCTGAAACGAATCATGAGGGACAAGTACTGCCCCAGCGAGGAACTCCACAAACTTGAGGACGAACTTTGGCACCTCACCGTAAAAGACAACGACATCGAGACATACACCAACCGTTTTCAGCAACTAGCTCACCTTTGCCCAACCATAGTAAACCCTGAAAGCCAACGAATTGAAAGGTACATCGGTGGACTTCCGATGCAAATTGAGGGAGTGGTCACCGCCTCCAAACCCGCTACTATTGAAGAGGCTATTCGCATGGCCCACAAACTCATGGCACAGGTGGTTCGACGCGGAACACCTGCAACTGAAAACCGACAAGGAAAATGGAACGGAGATTCCAGCACTAGTCATGGCCCAACTAATCAACCCGAACCCTTGAGGTCCTACGCCACTGAACTTAAAGAAAAACGAGGCTATGCGGGTAATAAACCATTTTGCCACGGCTGTAAACGTCATCATGATGGTTCATGTGGTTTACCCTGTGAAAGATGCCAACGATTCGGACACAAAATCTGGGATTGCAGAGTTCCCGCCAATCCCGACTCTCGAAGGATATGCTTCAAATGTAAAGAACCCGGTCATTACAAGAAGGATTGCCCAAAACGGAAACGCAAAATCCACCTGATCGGCTCGGAATGAGTCGAGCAAATCTTCGATAATAGTGTAAGCACATCCTTCCTCGAAAACATAACCCTCCGATTTTGGTTTACAATAAATGTGTACTTTTACTCACCGAAACCGCTTTTATCGACTTAATGCCGAATGCGTCATAGGGCTAGTTGACCTAGGCCCCATAAAACTCAGAGTTTGCTTTCAGCAGACTGGACAAACTGAACGTTTACCAATTACTTAGTCCTGATAGGACTATTCACTAAACGGTCACTATGTGACAACTATCTAGTCTCGGGTGGACTACAAAGTAAACGGTTTCCCCGTAACAACAATAAAACTACAACTCGAACAAACAAAATAGTCAGTAGTGTGACTACGATGATAAACCGTGACACGGTCATGGATTGACTACTTTCGAACCCGTTATAGACATGATACGTCTACAATCTATTCGACAAACTTCTCGTACATACATGTCTCCCCAGACCCCACACGACCACGACTTCACACGAAATTTCGGGACGAAATTTTTTTAACAGGGGGAGAATGTAACACCTGGTCAAAAAGTCAAATTTCGCGCCAAATTTAAACTTTAAATGATTGTATTATTATATGCAATTATAACCAAGTAATCGAAAATGTAAGTCGTTTTAATTTAAAATGCATCCTAACTGTCTGAAACCTCGCGAAAACAACGTATTAAACTTTAAGTTCCAAAATAATACTTTTATAAGATATTCTGGTGTAAAAACATTTCGAAAGAACATAAATAAATTTTAGAATTTAAAATATTATTTTAATTTAATTTACGATCGGATACAAAAACACGGGCATTTTATACTGTGGTTGGAGACCACAGTCCCCAACTTTGGGGATCTGGGTTGGTAGATAAGCCAACCAAACCACCCTTTTTCTCATTTCTTTCCATTTTATTTTCTTCTTTTTCACACTCTCTTCTCCCTCTCGGTTTACATCCACCACCGCCACTATCATCAACAACAACAATAACATTAACAACAACAACAACAAAGCATCATAATCATCATCATCAATCGGTCATCATCATCATTTACGCCACCACCACCGGCTCATCACCACCGCCGGCCACCACCACACAAATCACCATCAACATTTTCGGAATCATCAACAACAACGAGACAAGCAACAGTCGGACATCATCACCATCATCTTCATCATCTCGATCCGCCATTTTTGAGCTCGAAATCGACATTTGGTAAGAACACCCGATTTCACACCTTTAAAACACTTGATTTATGTTTATTAACATGTTATTGAGTCCACACAACAAGAATATGTCCAGAAATCGGTTAAAAACGTTTTAAAACTCGAAACCCCCCTAAAAAATCGCAGCAGTTCGTCGTGCGAGTTGAGACGAACTCAACTCACGAAACCTTATCCGAACTCGCGGATCGAACAGACTTGCGATTCGAACTGAGTCGCGAGTTGACATGCGGACCGACTTGTCTGCGGATCGAGCTGCGAAGCGGCTCGACCCGCGAGTCCACTTGTCCTGCGAATCCAAACTCAGTTCGCTTCGCGGACTCAATTCACACCACCAATTCGGTCCGCAGCCAACCTTTGGTAAATTTTCCTACTTTAAATCTTCAATGCGATTTTTAGCAATGAAGTAGAAATAAAAATTTTCCAAGCTGACTTGGCAGCTCGACCCCAACCAGGGGCTCTGCCCCTTGGACCCCGCCAGGGGTTGCCACCCCTTGGACCCCGCTACCAGGGGCGCTGCCCCCGACCCCCGTACACGGTTCCAAACCTGAACGACAAATAAATAATTACACAATTCGCTTAGACAAACTGTTTTGTCTCTTACTTACATAACCTCGCGTGTTTAGGACACTAGGAGGTTATCATTCGGACTACACACGTGTAGTAGGATCGCTGACAACTCGCAGGTGATTTCATAGCCCCACTCTTTCATCTGTTTTACTGTTTTCGGGGTGAGACGCATGCACAACTACTGTTTTGGAATTATAATGATAAACTTTTATAATTCACACGTAACTATATTTGTAATACTTAGGAATTACACCCAATATATTGTTGTAGGACAATATCACTACTTAACCTAGATAGGTTGCCATTGTACATTACTAGATTGTTGGAAAACAATCACCATCACATAACTTGACTAAGTTATCATTATGCATTGACCATATTGTCGCCGGACAATACTATCAAACACACTAGAACTAGTTAGTTCTACCTACACTGGACAACGACTAGACTTTTACAGGATTAGTTTCCCTTTCGGGACTACGACTGCTCATACAGTCCAGGACTTCTAAACTGGAATAGTACCCAAATAAACAACAACCAAGGATTTCAGATATACTTGCTAGACTGAGGCTAGGAGTATACATTAGTGACAAACGTTAGTATAGGATCTTTATACTAATACAAACCGACTAGATGATGACTATTCACACCTAGGCCCAATGTGATACAATTAATATCTAAGTATTGTACATACATATTTAGATACAATATATTACTTCATCCGTAGCATGATACACTATTTCTTGTGCTTGTAGATTTGACTTATATATATGTATATATAAATATTCTCGTACACTATATCAAGCGCTTGGTGCTTCTTACAATTTATATATGCATATTGGCATACATACATACATACAAACATAACTACTTAAGTCAGGCGCGTCGTAGTACGGCTGGCTCTCATTTACTTAGCTAGTCTGTCGTAGTACAGCTGGCTCTACATTTCACCAGTTGGGCTTGTCGTAGTACAGCCGGCTCGATTACATACTTTGCTTACGAGCAATACGGACGATGTCCAGATTGGACACACAACGATGCCACGGTAAAGTGGGCACAAAACGATGCCATGGTATTGCAGTGGGCACAAGGACGTATTCGCGGTAAAGCGATACACTCACGGATGGACGGGCTTATGCTCGTGATCCACAACAGTTAACGGGTCGGTGAGATTTCACGCGAGGTCGTTAGCTCAGTATTTGATTAAATACTCTATCGTAGTTCTACGGAACTGCACGGTTACTCATACTCAGCAACGGATCGGCGAGCTTATACTCGAGATCGTTGGCTCAATTTACGTTGCCGGAGGCAACACTACATGCCAGATAGGCATGCCGATTATTACTCAACATCACATGACGTAGTCATACATTTACTTGGACTATACTCAGGCAGATTTTGCCTCGCATTGGTTTATTTTACTTATACCAGATAGGTATCTAGGCATGGATTGCCACACCCTCGATATGACGCAGTCATACACTTGATAGTATTTAGGCATGTATTGCCTCACGATTGTAGACTCACTATACCTGATAGGTATCTAGGCATGGTATGCCTCATTCCTTACGTACTTAGGTGCACACCGCTACTTCTAGGTTAGGAAATACCTAGTGAAATGTATACACATTGGTGTTACATCTTTAATACAATACAAATTAAAATACAGGGATTTCGAACTACTTTTCAAAACATACAGGATTTACACTTTATGTTTTCAACTAACAATCCTATGAACTCACCAGCTTTATAGCTGACTCGTTTTAGCATGTGTTCTCAGGTGCCCAGCAGGATTAGGATTGCTACAAGATTATGCTAGCTCGAGTCGCATATTTTCAAACAACGGGATTTCTCTGCATAACTTTTGTATTACAAATTATGTATTGAAATTATTTTGCGAACTCGCAACTTGTATACAGTTTTATCTTGGAAATGTAATAACTATTTTCAAACGTCTCATTTAGAGGTCGTTTGCTATGTATCTTATGCTGTGATATTTGATTTGGTAACACCCGACCCGATCGCTTCCGCAACCCGAAATTTGAGGGTGTTACAGTACATGTGAGGATTCTCTTTGTACACATGGTACAATATCATTGGTTCCCTCATTCTCACACAAATTTCTATTCTCATTTGAACCCCACCCTAGCTCTTAATTATTAACTAGTTGGAGACCCGCGCTATGCAGCGGTAAACCGATAATAAATAAGAAATTCTAGTGGTTGATGATGATAATCAGTGCATCGATAATGGTTTTACAAACTTAGCTTACCATGTTTAAAATTTTTTAATAATTTTTATTTTTGCAATCTTGATAATTTTGTCTATTCTATATTTTATCATAATAATCATGGATGATAATGGTTTCAATTTATATATTATATAAATTAAAGTATATATTATAAATTAAAGTTTGATTGATCAATTTAATTTAAATGATTATATTTCTATTTATTATAATTGTTTTAACTAAAGTATTGAGTTAAAATTTAATATAAGCAAGTAGATATAATTTAATTAAATTTATTAGTTACTATACTTAAAGTAATTAGTGGAAGGGTATAATCGTAATTTCCGATATTCCACTTTATAAACATTAAGCCTAATGGCTAAATGCTTAATAAGGGATTAAGATAAGATGTCTAACAAATTTGTATCTTCTAGAAACAAAATCTATTCTTTCTAGACTCTTATGAAAATGGAGACTTACAAACTTTAACATTCAAAACATAGACAAACAAATTTTATATATTACAGTGAACAATCCTTAAACGAGTTAACATCTTGAGTTTTTGAATTAGTTATCTCATTCTTACATTCTTCTGTATTGATCTTTTAAAAGCTATCCTTTTGTGTTTGACATTGCATCTTATTTTGTTCCAATTATGTATGACCATCCAAGTAGTAATCATGAACTGTATCTTCTCTTTTTGCATGTAGAAACCAACAATGACCCAAATGTAAAGTTTGATGTGTCTCAATTGAACCAGTGGCAGCTCCTTCATATAATAAAGCACGGTGATATAAAAAACCAAAAAAATAGCAGCTAAGTAAATGACTTTCAACCAGTCCGAGTGCAGCAATATTTTGAAACTTCACCCAATCGGTAGGGGTTAAACCATGGTTTTTCTTCTCTAGTTACCGAATACAATTAAAGAAGTTCACTTGTCAAACAATACTTTCAAGAATAGTAAAAAGAAAGGGACACATATGAAGGAAAACAAAACAGGACTACTTCCATATCTACCATGATCTTATTTAGATGTTTGACGTATATTCCTCGTTCCGTTTCATCTCGGTGCTTGCTAGCCTCCACATGAATTTATGAATTTATGAAAGTTGACTCATGAAATCACGAAAGTTGGAATTTTAGCCGGGTCTAGTTTTCCACCAACTATGAACCATATCCATAAATAACAACTATTCTGTCAAATGTAGGTTCTTAGTTTTTAATGCTATTTGTTAAATTCTGTATACCTGTAGAGTGTATTCATGCAAGTTCTTCGATAACTGCTTGTTAGTTTTCCTATCACATCTGCACAAAGAAACAAATATAAGGCAAATACTTTAGCCCGATACTAAATTAAAAGTACTCTCTATGTCCATTGTACAACACAATACTAAGAATGTACAAACATTTTGTGTAGGGCTTATAACAAAACCCAATTTGTAAACAGATCGGAACAACATACCCATTTTTCATAGCATTTGATGCTTCTTCTGTGAGAAGCTCATAGTTTCCTTACGCGTTGTCATCAGGTGCAGGCACTCTTGTTTTGTATTATTTTAATTATTGTCCTCGAACTTCTTTCTTTTTTCACCTATACATTCCAAAGTAAAATATACAACACTTTGAATGTTGTCCCGTTTACTTATAAACGGTGTTTTTTGGTTGTTTTGTTACTCTAACAGGTAAAATGGTAATATATAGATTAGTTTAAAGTGAAACGGGTTAAAGAATTTAAAAGTCTCTAAACTGGTTCTTTTTATGCATAAAATCTAACTCCTAACCACTTTAATAAAATAATTAGATTGTTATTAAAATGATATAGTTGAACATTGTACAATCAATAAAAAAGTATCTGTTTTGGAGAAAAAGTTTTGGCTTTTTGAGCGAACCTAATCATCTTCGACCAATCAAGTCATTTACACGTTTAAACCCATTAGCCAACCCGAAAGTATTTTCCGCCTCTAGATCAGACTTCTACAAGCCTTAAGGTATCGAAGTAGCGCATACTGAATCTTTTCTGTTAGGAATACTAAAAGCAGTTTTAACTCCAACAACCATTAAATACTTTCTCATTCCAAATGAAATCCTCGTATCTTTTTCTGATATAGGTGACCCGTTTACAATTGATTATTGGATAGACCTTGTTGCAACTAATTTCATCTCTAATCTCGATATTGTTTTATCTAATGTCATGTATTTATGTCAACAAACCCTCGTATTTGAATTAGCAAACGTACCTTTATCCTTAAGCCAATCTATTGGAGCAGGTCACTTATTTATTAAACCCAAACTGATCTTTTATAAATTCCAGCTATGCACACAAGCATAGAAATGTCAATTGAAGCAGGAGCAAATGGTTATCAATTGTTATTTTAATAACTTTAAGGAAAAACAGAACTCATGAAAGCAAGTTAATGCAAATAGAAATACCTTACTTGAAAATAAGTATACTTCAACTTTTATGAACCTTTAAATGAGTATATCTACAACCCTTATAATGGGTTTTCACTCTTGACCTTAAAGAGATATCCGAAATTACAATTATACCCTCTCTTATTATGGCAATGGGTAAATATTTATGGCAACTTTTTTATTATTTGTTAACATCATTTTAATTTTAATTCTGTTGACTTTTATTGATAATTTATTTTTCTACCTACTTTGTATCTACATTTTCCTTTTTCAATAGCCAATTTTCTGTTAATGAGTTTTTGTATTTAATTAGAATAGATTAATTTAATTTCAATTTAAATATTCATAAGAAATTAAATATACACATTAGAACTATCAAAAAAGCAGTTTAGTCTACACTTATTTCAATTTTTAAAGGTAAAGAACGTACAATAATGCTAAAGTATATATATTTTAAATAAATTATTTTAGCAAATCTTAATTTGAGTGCTGCTAACTGCATATTTGCTAACCGTCAAAATTAGGTATGTATATTTCAAGATAATACTACGTCATTTTTATATAATCATCATAATTTACAGTATCCATTTGATTTCTTAAATGTCCGTCGCATTACGCGGAAAACTTACAATCATGTTTTAGTTCACAACTTAACACCCAAACAAGAAAAAGAAAGCATGCAACTATCATCAAGTTACAAGCTTGTACATTATTGCATAGTGCAAAAATAATGATAGTTTCAAACAAATGTTGTTTTTTTTTTCAAGAAATAATATATAACCAATTGTTTAAAAGTATATACACTCAATTTGAAATAATGCCTACACATTTGAAAAACTACACTGTAAAAGTGCTGAAAAAATATAATATTAGAATATCTGAAATACGACATCAACTTTTCTTTTTATAAAAACGTACCGCCGCATTGCGCGGGTACAATGCTAGTAACCATTAATTCATCCTTTCAACTCAATGTATAGGTTAGTTGCAACTGCAATAGTGATTTAAGAATAGCTAAGTCATGCCCAACCATCTTGTAAACTATATTATAATCTAACCCTGCAATTCAAGTGATAAAGTAGGAAATTGTAATAAAATCATAGCTTTATGTCCTTCATCTTATGCAAATGAGTAGTAACTACGTTTTGTTTTTGGTTACCTCCCACAACTCGGGCAAATTGATAGATTTTAGTTCGTAGTTTTGGAAAGCATGTGTACATTAAACCTGCTTATTTGCAGTTCATCCAATTCTGCATTTAATTAGACCCAAGGCGTTATACTCATGCTCCACCTTCCATAAAAATAAACAAATACATAATGAAAGGAGTTATATATACAGAAATCAAGTTGCTCCCAATCGACCCTTGTTTACTATATTTGATCACAACAGCTGCCTTCAGGTCATAGCACTTATCAAAATCAACAATATTAATATTTAAAATTAGTCTTTCACATAGACACATCTTGAATCCGTTGGCCAATTTGGCCAGCTCATGGGTCATATTTTTTCTAAGATTTTTGGTTATAATCATTTGCCCCATAAAACTTCATGGCACAATGATATATAATCATCCAAAACATAAACTGAAACCAGTCCAGATCCTTAACCAAGCATGTTTGACTCGTTACGAAACTCATCCACATTTACCCAAATTTTCCATTTGAAAGAAATAAGCAACATCAAACCAACACAATTACCGATTTACCACAACAAATTTGTTGGCGAAAAGGTAGAGTAACGTATATATTCTTCCATTGGGTCCAAAATATAATTATTTCATTACCCCCTTGTATCCAAGGGCATATCTAATGTCATCACAACCACCAACTCTGTGATAATAACTTTTTAGTTAGACCGTTTGCATCGAAGCAATGTGCTTTTATTCCTACTAACATATAATTGGTATAAAATCTTACTTGCAAAATTCTACTATTTTCAGCAATCAGCACCTATGAATGGATGTATAGAATTGATATAAGAAATCCCGAATACACCTTAGCAAGGAACCAAACAGGCAGCAACCGATTGATGTACTAAATCTGATGTAATGATACCCTCAATGTACACTTTTCATCTTCAATATCAACATTCTCTTCGTTGCAGTCTGCAAGTAAAAAAAGTTGAACTCAAAAACACTATTGTTAGTCGAAACAGGTAAAACTGAACGAAAGAAAAAAAAACAACCTCAACCACTTCGGCATTATTCGACATCATCAGTCTCACTATCAACAGATGTATCATGTTATGACAAGGAGAGTGAGACAAAACAACTATAGTATCTGCTTTCTCTACAATATCCATGTTTTTAATAGTTTAGTGAGACAAAACAGCTATAGTATATGCTTTCTCTACAATATCCTTGCTTTTGACAATTTCATTCTTTGATAGTAAATAGTGAGTAACAACTTTAGACACTTGTTCAGTTTTACGGGACTTTCACATATCAAGACATTTTCAAATAGAGTTCCAGTTTTTTTTTTACCTAATATAAGCATCATACCCCGTATTATCTAAGCATTAAGAACAGTAGTCACATATGAGCATAGTTGCACACACTAAATGTAAAATAGGGAAAATTTTACCTGCCATAGATCAATACGAACATACTTCAACCTGGGGAAACATCTAAATCAGGGCCAACCTAAAAATCTCAAATTATGTAATAAAATCTTTTATTGGTCGTTAATACATATTAGGAGTAGATATTAAGAGAATAAGATATTTTCAACAACTCCATAGGAAAAAAATGACAAATACCCAACATGGAGTTCAAGATACATAGGTTGTTCGGTAAAATAAATTATGGCAACCTAAACCACCCATACAATAATTATAAGAGAGTGAGGTATTATTTCAATAATTACCTATAACTTTCAAGCATTACTGATTAATTATATCAACCAACATAACTAAGTATCTGTATATATCATGTGAGCATTAAACTAACTCAATCAAGGGTTAAAGCTTTCTATAAACAAATATTGGCAAGTTCAAACTCTTTATAAGCAAGTTATAAGTGTGTAACCTAGCAATGACAAAAGATAGAAACAAATGCACCATAGAGGTTACCAAGTGAAAAGCATTTGCTTATAAGCGTAATCACTTAATAAAAGAGTTTCACGTCAGTTATACCTCATCTAAATAATTGCCATGAATCTCAGCAAATGCTAAAAGGCACAAATCAAGAATCATTCATGAAACATATATCATTATTATTCTAGATTAAAAGCTAAATAAAAGCTGTAAAAGTAGTAACTGTTACCTCATGAAAAGTTGGATGTTTTCATCACATATTTGATCATATATATGTTCTTTGTAGCCAATTATTTAATTCTATATGAACATGAAGTTGTACATAATCGGTCACAATAGAACAAACAACTTATGAAAATAGAAATCAGTCACCGACAAATTAAAATTCGTTCATTATGAAAAAAGAAGAGATTGTTACCGATTGATATTGAAGATGATTATGGAATTTGAATTGGAATCGGATTAGCCTGTAATATACATAAAGATACGTCGAAATTGATTTCGATAGTGAATGAAACGAAGAAGATAAATTAGGATCGTAGATATGGCAATCGAAATATAAAAAATTAGGTATTGAAATTGAAAGAAAAGAAGAGAGGGCCATACCTGTTTGTTAGCACTTGCTGTCCTTCTCCATCTGTGTTTTTTTTCTTACTTTTATGTTTATAGCTTTGATTAGGGTTTTGAGTTTTAGATACGTGAGTTTAAGATACGTGAGAGATGAGGAGATGTTTTCAATGGAAGAGAATATAAAAATATAAAGAAATACAGGGTTAGTATCATTAAATTAATCTTGATCATCGGATCGATTTGGAAAAAACTAATTAAGGGTTGGGATTGCCCCAAGCTATTTTGCTTTAAGTTATAGACTAGATACAAGACCCACGACAACGCGGGCGGCTCTATATTCTTTTACTTTTTGGTTAGACTGAAAATGATGGGTCACAATAGTATGGTTCTTTATAAATGTTAAATGGCTATGGACATTTGCAATACATTCGACGTTTATAGAGCAGTTTGTGAAACGCCCTGAAAATCTGAACATTTTTTTTTTATATACTTTTACTGACTCACGATTCTTGTTTATACATCATTGTAACTCTTACCCGCTTTAATCTAAAATAAAATATTAAAAAAAAATTCTTTCCTGAAAAACTGGGGAATACGATCGTATTCTGGGAAATACGATTGTATTCATCAACTCTTTATGCACAAATTTGGGACAGAACCAATTTAAGGGAATACGGTTTCGGAATACACCGTATTCCCGGGAATCCGATCGTATTCATGGGAATACGATCGTATTCCCATGACCTGCAGATAAAACCTGAACCTGCACTATTTCATACCAAAAACCGAACTTTGAACGCGCATATCTTACAAACGACAAGGAATTAAAACATGAAACTTTGCAGGCACTTTACTATAGTCAAAATGAAACTTTCAATTTTCGCACTTTCTCAAAATTCTCAATATTCCGGGTTTTGAACTTATGGGTCATTTTCGGCTAAAATAATCAATTTTGCTAGTATACTAAATCTCAAACCATTGAGACTTATGAGCTGAGCTTTTAAACACACATTTCTACCATCAAAACAAAGTTGTGAGGCTTATCACTATACTTTAAAACTCTGTGTAACTCAATTTGATTCATAGACGTCATTAAGACCCGTTTTGACCCATTTTGACCCGCTGATCCAAAAGAGCTAATTTAACCCATTCAATGGCTAAACGCCCTTCAAAATTGACTGATACCATCATTGGCTTTCTTTGAAACTTTCAAATATGTACATAACCAAAATATCCCTTTTACTACAACTTACAACTTAACACATCCTAAAACCATATCTACTAGTCATTCACAAATTTATACTATTACAACATAGTCGATCTAGTTGTTGCTTTCATAACCAAAACATGTCAAAACATTGTTTGGGCGATCTTTCAAGGTTTCAAAACGATAATTTAAAGAGAAGCTTGTGTGACTTACAACAAGCTAGCAACTCCACTTCTAGCCTTTTGCAGTATCTTTCCCTTTTCCGCTTTCACTTGTACCTACAACATAGCTAGACTAATTAAGCAATTTGCTTAGTGAGAATATGAAAACTAATCAATACAATGCATTATTAAATAAAACAATTAATAAGCAAAGTAAAGAAATTACTTCCCTTTTCTTGCAACTCCACTTTCACAAATCTAATCATATGTGCACATTTCTAATCAATAATTTAGCTAACATAAGTTAGCTACTAATCAAAACAAAGCTAACCTTGGTTAGCTATTCTAATCAAATATGGCTAATTTCTATTAACCATTCTAATCATAACCTTTCATCATAATCATGTTATAATCACAACTAATCACAATCATTTACGTAATTATGATCTATTCATTTCATAACTCACATTGATTTGTAGCACAACTTGTAATAAGATGATCAAACAATAATAATTCTTCTTGAGCACCTAATACAAATATGCATAACACAAAATCAATAGCTAATCACAATTTCAACTACTAATCATTTAATTCCCTTCTCCCCCACTAATTACATACTAGCTTAATTCTCATGATCGTAATCATAACTTTAAGATATGATTAAACTATTTTCTTGTAACTACTAACATCCCCTAATACTCTATAATGACAATTTAAACTAATTTCATAGAATTCATGGAAACCCCATGAACCCTAATCAAAATTTACCACTTCTATTATGAAATTGAGCTTCATTTCATCATTCATAGACTAAACTAACATTAACTAATCAATTACAAACCCTAATTTCGGATTAAATCATACCAATTTACTAAAACCCATGAAAACCCAATTTCTAGGGTTTTGAAGAAGGAAGAACAACTTACAAGAATTAGAGAGTGATAGAGGATGCTGATTTTGATTAATTAGAGCTTGAATTCAGAATTGAAACTGATTTCTTCTTTGATTCTAATCTCCTGCGATTTTTGGTTCTTCACGTAAGGTTCTGGAAAATGTTTTTGAAGTTACTGGAATAAGGCACGTAATAGTGTCTAAATTCTTTTAAATTTCTATACTACACAGTCTGGAACTGAACAACTAGTTTGCGTTTTCTATTATATCTCATTATTTAGAGATCTAAAATTAAAAAGATGTATATTTTATTGTACACTAAAATAATACTGTAAAACTGGAATATTATATCTTATTTATATATACTAAAATAATACCTTGAAAACTGGGGTGTTACAACTCTCCCCAACTTATTCTGTTCGTGTCCTCACGAACCATTCTTGGTGTACCGCAGGGTAGTATATCATCATCCACTCCTCCGGTTCCCAAGTAAATTCTGAACCCTTCCTATGTCGCCACTGAACTTTAACTATCGAAACTGATTTGTTCCTGAGCTGCTTTACTTTCTGATCAAGTATTTTAACTGGCTCTTCTATATAACTTAACTTATCATTTATTTCTATTTCTGTCAGTGGTACATAAGAAGCTTCATCGACTAAGCACTTTCTGAGCTGAGACACATGAAATGTATCATGAATACTACTAAGTTCTTCGGGTAACTGTAATCGATACGCAACTTTCCCAGCTCTATCAATAATTTCAAAAGGTCCAATATACCTTGGACTCAACTTTCCCCGCTTTCTAAAACGAATAATTCCTTTCCAAGGTGAAACTTTAAGCATCACCTTATCACCTATTTGAAACTCAATAGGCCTTCTACGCTTGTCTGCATATGACTTTTGTCGATCTTGTGCCATCTTTAATCTTTCTCTAATCTGATCAATCTTTTCGGTAGTCAATTGTACTATATCTGTACTTCCAAGTTCTCTTTGACCAACTTCACCCCAACAAATTGGAGTTCGACATTTCCTACCATATAACATTTCGTAAGTTGGCATTTTAATTGAAGAATGATAACTATTATTATAGGAAAACTCAACCAATGGAAGATGAGTATCCCAACTACCACCAAAGTCAATGGCGCAAGCTCTAAGCATATCCTCAAGAGTCTGAATGGTACGTTCGCTCTGACCATCAGTCTGAGGATGAAAAGCTGTACTAATATGCAATCGAGTCCCCAAATCTTCTTGAAATTTATTCCAGAATCGGGAAGTAAAATGAGTATCACGATCTGAAACTATAGAAAGTGGAACTCCATGCCTAGCAACAACTTCTTTAACATAAAGATCAGCTAACTTTTCTGAAGAAGAAGCTTCTTGAATAGGAAGAAAAATAGCACTTTTTGTTAATCGGTCCACGATCACCCAAATAGTGTCATGTTGCCTAGGGGTCTTTGGCAACTTGGTAACAAAATCCATGGTGATGTGTTCCCATTTCCATACCGGTATATCTAATGGTTGAAGTTTACCGTATGGTTGATGGTGCTCTGTTTTAACTTGTAGACAAGTAAGACAATTCTGAACATGTTTGACTATGTCGCGCTTCATACCGGGCCACCAATAGTCACGTTTCAGATCACGATACATCTTGGTAGCACCAGGATGAATAGAATACTTGGATTTATGCGCCTCATCTAATAACACTTTCTTTACTTCACTCGTTCTTGGTATCCAGATTCTACCATAACGAGTCTTTAAACCTCTGGAATCGTCTACTAATTCAGAAAGTTGACCCGCTGAACGTTGATTATTCGGGTCATTAGAGGCTAGAACTTCAATCTGAGCAGCTTTAATAGAATCAAATAGCTGGGGAAGCACAGTCATTTGAAGATATTTCACTGAAAGAACGGAATGACTAACTTTTCTGCTAAGAGCATCGGCTACAACATTTGCTTTACCAGGATGGTAAAGTATGTCGCAGTCATAATCTTTGACTAAATCTAGCCATCTTCTCTGACGATTGTTCAAATCACGCTGATCAAAGAAATATTTAAGACTTTTGTGGTCTGTATAAATAGTAAATTTAACACCATAGAGGTAATGGCGCCAAATTTTAAGAGCGAAGACCACTGCTGCTAACTCAAGATCATGAGTGGGATAGTTTTGCTCATGTGACTTTAACTGGCGTGAAGCATAAGCAATGACCTTCCCACGCTGCATAAGAACACAGCCTAATCCGAGTTTTGAAGCATCACAATACACCACCATATCCTCGTTGCCCTCGGGTAAAACAAGAATAGGGGCTTGACTAAGCTTTTCTTTCAACATCTGAAATGCTTTGGATTGCTCATCTCCCCACTTCCACTGAACACTTTTTCTAGTCAACTGAGTCAAAGGAGTAGCAATCTTTGAAAAATCTTGAATAAAACGCCGATAATAGCCAGCTAGACCAAGAAAACTCCTGATTTCAGTAGGACTCGTAGGAGGGTCCCACTTCATTACTGCTGCTATCTTGGAAGGATCAACTTGAATGCCGTGAATATTGATCACGTGTCCAAGGAATTGGACTTCTCGTAACCAGAATTCACATTTAGAAAATTTGGCAAATAACTTTTCACAACGAAGTGTTTCAAGAACTTGCTTGAGATGTGCCGCATGCTCAGTTTCACTTTTAGAATAGATAAGAATATCATCAATGAAAACTATAACAAAAATATCAAGCATGGGCCGACAAACTCTGTTCATCAAGTCCATGAATGCAGCTGGACCATTAGTTAAGCCAAATGGCATAACTGTAAACTCGAAGTGACCATAACGAGTACGAAAGGCAGTCTTTGAAATATCTTCTTCCCTTACCTTTAACTGATGGTAGCCAGAACGAAGATCAATTTTTGAAAAGAAACTGGCACCCTGTGGCTGATCAAATAAGTCATCTATTCGAGGCAAGGGATATCTGTTCTTAATGGTCACTTTATTTAGTTCCCGGTAATCTATACACATTCTTAAGGAACCATCTTTCTTATTGACAAACAACACTGGAGCTCCCCAAGGTGAACTACTAGGACGGATGAAACCTTTATCTAAAAGTTCTTGCAACTGTTTCATCATTTCTTGCATTTCAGTTGGAGCTAACCGATAAGGAGTTTTAGCAATTGGAATAGCTCCAGGAATAAGATCAATTCGGAATTCCACTTGTCTATCGGGTGGAATACCTGGAAGTTCGTCAGGGAATACTTCAGGAAATTCTTTCACAACTGGAATACTGGAAAGTTCTGGTACAGCTTTAGAATTATCAACCACGTGCGCCAAAAAGGCTTGACACCCGTGTGACAAAAATCTTTTAGCTCGAGCAAAGGTACAAACAGGAATAAATCTACTAGAACGTTCACCATAAACAACAATCTCCCTTCCGCTAGGTGCTTTCAGGAGAACTATCTTTTCATGACAATTTATCATACCCTTATTATTTCCCATCCAATCCATTCCTATAACTACATGAAATTCCCCCATTTGCATGAGAATCAAGTCTATTTTAAACATTTCACCTCCTATTTCAATAGTACACCCTCTATAAATATCACTAACAATAACTAATTTGCTATCGGCAATTTCAACTTCTAAAGGGCGTTCTAATTTAACAATAGGAGTATTCAACTTTTCACAAAATGATAATGATACAAAAGACTTGGTGGCTCCAGAGTCAAATAAAACATGGGCAGGTATAGTGTTAATTATGAAGGTACCTGTCACCACGTCATGTGACTCCTTTGCCTCATCTGCAGTAATCTGAAAAGAACGACCTTTAGCTTTCTGTCCGCCCGCTTCTCTCTTCTTTTCAGCTTCTTTCTTTTGTTCATTTCTTTTCATTATCTTCTAGTTTAGCAGGACAGTTAGCTTGTAAGTGGTCATCCTTATAACAATAAAAGCACATTCTATATGGATTAGGGCAATTAGCAGCGATATGCCCCTGTTGACGACATTTGTAACAAGCTGTACTCCCTAACTGACATTCTCCTGGATGCTTTCTACCACAATTATTACACTTGGGAAATTCCCGAGCTGGAGCTTGAGATTGACGGTTTGATTGTTGAGATTGTGACTTCTGTTGTTGTGGTTGTGATGACTGCTGCTTTCCAAAAGATTTAAATTTCTTACATTGTTGTGATTGAGAAGAGGATTGTTCTGCTTTTCTCTTATTAGCGCGATCCTCAGCTTTCGCTTGCAACTCCTTTTCTCGAGTCAACCCTTTATTCATCATCTTAGGAATAGAATCATAAATAGTCGGGTCAACTGCTTCTTTGATATCAATGTTCAAATGTCGGTAATAATGATCCTTCATTAACCCTGGATTCGAGGTATATTCGGGACAAAACTGAGATTTATCATAAAACATGTTAGTGTACTCAGTTACCGACATTTTCCCTTGATTGATGGCTAAGAACTCTCCTTTCAATCTCTCTACTTCCGCCATTGGAGCGAATTCTGCTATAAACTTTTCTTTAAACATACTCCAAGAAAACTTTGCAGCTTTCGCAGCACCATGTGTTTTAACTTGAGTACCCCACCAATCCTGAGCACTATCTTTCAACTGATGGGCAGCAAACAACACACGTAGCCTTTCTGGACAGTCACAGAGTAGAAAAGTTTCTTCTATCTTACTAATCCACCTATGACTACTAATCGGGTCTCTTTCACCATGAAATTCTGGGGGACTACAATTGGCAAAGTTTTTATATTCAAAACGTTCTTTTTCTTTGTTTATTTGTTGCTGAGCACTTAACATTTCACTATTCATCTGAGGGTTAGCTAAGACAGGATGCTTCTGTTCAAATTCTACTAATCGTGTATTAATAATTTGCTCCATTCGGGTATATACCTTAGGAGCGAATTCTTGTAGGGCTTGCCCAATCACATCTTTTAATAGCATCCGGTCCTCAGGATCTAAACTTCTTTCTGAAACATTCTCCTCTTGAGTGGGAGAACTTATATTTGAACCCTCTGCTTCTTTATTTGGTGTGGATTCCATTTACTAAACAATATAAGGACACAATTAATAATATAGAAAATCTCTACTTCAACTATTAAATGATGATTGCCTTTATCTTCACATATTTAACAACTTTGAATCTCCCACATGCTTTAGCAAAATATAACCTCGTTGGCCAGACGTAGTTATATTAAACTAAATACATGTTTCTATTCAAAATTCTTAAATATATTCCAAATCCAAGCAATCATTCTTACTCTAATCATAATCTACTAACCATATGCAAAACATTGCGAAAACATAACTGTAATTAACTATTGCACATTTATAAGTGGTTTAAGTTTAGGCAATCCTACTGTGGATTGCTTAAATCTCTTAAACCATCGCTCTGATACCAACTTGAAACGCCCTGAAAATCTGAACATTTTTTTTTTTTTTATACTTTTACTGACTCACGATTCTTGTTTATACATCATTGTAACTCTTACCCGCTTTAATCTAAAATAAAATATTAAAAAAAAATTCTTTCCTGAAAAACTGGGGAATACGATCGTATTCTGGGGAATACGATCGTATTCATCAACTCTTTATGCACAAATTTGGGACAGAACCAATTTAAGGGAATACGGTCTCGGAATACGTCGTATTCCCGGGAATCCGATCGTATTCATGGGAATACGATCGTATTCCCATGACTTGCAGATAAAACCTGAACCTGCACTATTTCATACCAAAAACCGAACTTTGAACGCGCATATCTTACAAACGACAAGGAATTAAAACATGAAACTTTGCAGGCACTTTACTATAGTCAAAATGAAACTTTCGATTTTCGCACTTTCTCAAAATTCTCAATATTCCGGGTTTTGAACGTATGGGTCATTTTCGGCTAAAATAATCAATTTTGCTAGTATACTAAATCTCAAACCATTGAGACTTATGAGCTGAGCTTTTAAACACACCTTTCTACCATCAAAACAAAGTTGTGAGGCTTATCACTATACTTTAAAACTTTGTGTAACTCAATTTGATTCATAGACGTCATTAAGACCCGTTTTGACCCATTTTGACCCGCTGATCCAAAAGAGCTAATTTAACCCATTCAATGGCTAAACGCCCTTCAAAATTGACTGATACCATCATTGGCTTTCTTTGAAACTTTCAAATATGTACATAACCAAAATATCCCTTTTACTACAACTTACAACTTAACACATCCTAAAACCATATCTACTAGTCATTCACAAATTTATACTATTACAACATAGTCGATCTAGTTGTTGCTTTCATAACCAAAACATGTCAAAACATTGTTTGGGCGATCTTTCAAGGTTTCAAAACGATAATTTAAAGAGAAGCTTGTGTGACTTACAACAAGCTAGCAACTCCACTTCTAGCCTTTTGCAGTATCTTTCCCTTTTCCGCTTTCACTTGTACCTACAACATAGCTAGACTAATTAAGCAATTTGCTTAGTGAGAATATGAAAACTAATCAATACAATGCATTATTAAATAAAACAATTAATAAGCAAAGTAAAGAAATTACTTCCCTTTTCTTGCAACTCCACTTTCACAAATCTAATCATATGTGCACATTTCTAATCAATAATTTAGCTAACATAAGTTAGCTACTAATCAAAACAAAGCTAACCTTGGTTAGCTATTCTAATCAAATATGGCTAATTTCTATTAACCTTTCTAATCATAACCTTTCATCATAATCATGTTATAATCACAACTAATCACAATCATTTACGTAATTATGATCTATTCATTTCATAACTCACCTTGATTTGTAGCACAACTTGTAATAAGATGATCAAACAATAATAATTCTTCTTGAGCACCTAATACAAATATGCATAACACAAAATCAATAGCTAATCACAATTTCAACTACTAATCATTTAATTCCCTTCTCCCCCACTAATTACATACTAGCTTAATTCTCATGATCATAATCATAACTTTAAGATATGATTAAACTATTTTCTTGTAACTACTAACATCCCCTAATACTCTATAATGACAATTTAAACTAATTTCATAGAATTCATGGAAACCTCATGAACCCTAATCGAAATCTACCACTTCTATTATGAAATTGAGCTTCAATTCATCATTCATAGACTAAACTAACATTAACTAATCAATTACAAACCCTAATTTCGGATTAAATCATACCAATTTACTAAAACCCATGAAAACCCAATTTCTAGGGTTTTGAAGAAGGAAGAACAACTTACAAGAATTAGAGAGTGATAGAGGATGCTGATTTTGATTAATTAGAGCTTGAATTCAGAATTGAAACTGATTTCTTCTTTGATTCTAATCTCCTGCGATTTTTGGTTCTTCACGTAAGGTTCTGGAAAATGTTTTTGAAGTTACTGGAATAAGGCACGTAATAGTGTCTAAATTCTTTTAAATTTCTATACTACACAGTCTGGAACTGAACAACTAGTTTGCGTTTTCTATTATATCTCATTATTTAGAGATCTAAAATTAAAAAGATGTATATTTTATTGTACACTAAAATAATACTGTAAAACTGGAATATTATATCTTATTTATATATACTAAAATAATACCTTGAAAACTGGGGTGTTACAGTTTGCTAATAAACCAACCCTACATTGTTATATATGTGTATAATAGGTTATTCAATTATATTTAGCATATGTAGGGCGAACAAAATATGGGTCAGAAGGTGGTTGCAATTACAAAGAATTTGTTATAACGTTTTATGATAATTTAACGATTATCAAGCATATAGGAATCAATAATTAACGATACACTATAGGAACCTTTAATGGATAAGACTTTTCCGAATGGATATTATATGGATTGTTGAAGAAGTTGAGATCAACAATATAGTCATCATCGATTTCATAGCCTAACGACCATAATGATTTTATTTGTTCATCGGCCATAGCAATTTTTTTCATGATACTTTTCAATAAATCTTTAGTAATTTCATCCTTCTGAAAGTTATTCTTTAGCCATTCGTAGAATTGGTCAACATTAGAGTTATCTAAAAATGAAAACATAATATTAATACAAAAAATATATATAAGATACAAAATTTAATGATATATATAAATATATATACGTATAACACAAATGAATTAGGGAAATTTTTTTTAATTACATGAATAACCATATTAACAATAATATGAAATTTATGAAAGCCTTCTGAACGATGTGCATGTTGTTGATGATCGAAATGACCTATTCCAATTCCTAAAAAAAAGTAATATAGGATGTCGTCAATAGGTACATGTGAAACGATTTAACGAAACAATATTCCAACGAATCAAATAAATTTAAGAGGAAACAAATACATATCAATCAATACACGTAACAATATTCAAAGAATGAACTATTAAAAACACATAAAACATACCTCTTAAATGAGTAGGATGTTCATGTTTTTGAGAAGTAGAAGAATGGCCTACAAACAAATAGTAGTTTTCAAATTATACAACAAAGGGAAGAATGGTGAGAAGTTATTACAATTGAAGGTAAATTTACCTTTAGTTTCATTGTTACAATTGTCAACATGAGTCGGAGTAGGTTTGTCGAATGGTGTATTTTTTTCATGGTAGGGATTTATTGAAGATTTGTATGTAGAAAGAATGTAAAGATGGTGATAAATCCAAGTCAAGAACGAATGCAAAGATGGTGACAAACTTGGGTGGAGATGAGTATATATAGCTGAGGAAGATGTGAACAAATAGGAAATTATTTATTAGAATAAATGCAACTTTATTATTAGAATATATTACCAGCTCACACATGTGAGGCTCATTCGGCCTTCTTAAACTCGGAGGGGAATGCTACTATCTTATCAACCCCACTGTCACACAAACAACTATAACTCCTTTCGTATTTGAAATATAAAAAAAAAAAAACAAAAAAAAAACAAATAAGAAACGTTTTAGATACAATAATACTACTATCTTATTTAAGCTTTCATCAAGATAGATGGCGTTCATCACTCACTCAAAGACATGATTGGCCAACAGAAAGTTGCACCTCTTCAACAATATGTAAACTGTGATGAAGTAAAAAATCATAATTTCGGTGAATGCTACCTCCCAGAGAATTCTCAATAGGTAAAACAGCCTTGTTTCCCACGTCAAAGAAATTAAAGGAGGATCACTGATGCTTAAAGGGTGGCAATTTTGACCCATATTCTTATAAATGTGTCAATTTGGGTTTCTTTCATATGAAATGGGTGAAATCAATATTTTAGCTAAAAGAGGAACGTCTTTGATAACAGATTGAAGGAATTGAAATAATATGATGAAACGGCAAACACAATCGGTAACAGTGAATAACTGAAGGATATGGTCTCACCTGAAAGGCAATATCAGACTGCTCACGGGGGACAATTTCACAATTTGGGGGCTTTCTCTGTAGCCGATTCACTACACGCCCCGCTAACACCCTTCACAACAGTGTAAAAAAACAGTAATACACCAATTACAAATCTATCTACTGTTATATCAATTTGTTAACAACATCATCACAAAGCTAAAACAAACCACTCAGTATACAATATTATCATGCATGGTAAGCCACTCGAGTTCCAGCTACATCCTTTAACGAACCAGTAATACCTGTCGAACTCAACGGCCCTGCAATTTTCTTTCACATGTTTATAATGTTGTTCATATCAAACAAACTTCATAATCAATCTCTTCACAGCCTTTAAGAAAATATTATATAATAATATACATTATCATCGCTTTTATACCAGTGTTTTGAAATCATGTTAGGTAACTATATTAGATAAGCTTATGTGTAATAATAATTAAATGCTTTTAATCTATATCTATATCTAACACATAAACAACATGCATACTTACAAACTTTTATTCAAAGGCTCATTACAAAAATAAAAGGAGGACTAACAAAACAATCTATACTTCTTTTATTATTCTAATGATATGAAAATGTATCAAACTTTTACAAAAATTTATTTCCTAACCAAAAAGTCACCGCATACGTACAATAGCTGAATAGCAAGATGGTATAATACACCAAATCTGATGTACCTGTTTCGGCTCAACCCGCCTATTATTTCACCTCTAGAAAAGAATCAACAAATATCAGTCACATTCTAATTCAGGAGCAGTATCGAATCTAAAGAAATAAACTAATTTAAACCCTAGCATCATAATCTAATAACCAAACATTAAACTAATTAAAACGAAAACATAAGGTGTGAAGTAAACCTGATTAGGAAGTGAGACAAAATTCAAGAAACACTTGAATTGGAGACTATCAACAACGATAGGGGTGTTAACGAACTGAGCCGCTCACGAGCTACTCGATTTCGAACTCGTTTATTTCGAGTTCGAGCATCAGCTATTTCGAACTCGAGTCGAGTTCGAGCAAAACTTATTGTTCGATTAATTTCACGAGCCGAGTCATAAAAATTAATATTCGACTCGACTCGCTCGAAAACTCGTATAATACTCCGAGTCGAACGAGTTAATCGAGCATACTCGGCTCAAATAGTTCAACAAGCTCATATATATATCTCGAGTCGAGCCACCCGAACCTCAGATGAGAACGAAATGAACAATAACGATGGAGTTAAACTTGAATATTCATGCAAATAAGAAAAGTTTAAGTTACTAAACGAGTTTCGAACTTGAACTCGAACAATGAAAAAAATATCGATCTCGAGTTCGAGCCCAATTTAAAAAACTTATTCGAGTTCGAGTCGAGTTCGAGCATACTAAAAATATTTCGAGTCGAGTTCAAGCATCTTGATACTCGGTTCGGCTCGGTTCGTTAACACCCCTAAACAACGACTCCTGCAACTAACATTAAGCAACAACAAAACGAACTATATCCACTATTTACATCAGTAACCATCATACAAATTAGCAAAACCGATGTTACCAAATTAGCATATTGGAGTAAACCTCACAGGAACCTTGTGCGGTTCTAAGTTTAACAATCGGTGGAGCGATGTGCTGCTCGTGTGATGAATAGTGTCGATCGGGAGATGGAATTTGAAAAACCTAAGCCTGACTCTAAATACATGGCTCTGCATCCAAAAGTGGGTAAAATCTAAAATTAAAGAGTGATATGATCTAAAACACAAATACATCAAAAACTACGAATTAGATATAAATCAGATTCTGCAACATTAATTATGAGAACCATAATATAATTAGACAATCATAATAGTAATTGATGAAAACTGACTTTATCATCAAAGCATCGAGAAGACTGAATGAAATCACTACCTCAGTACCCTAACGAACTAAGTAATAAACCAAATATATAACCCAAAGAGCATAAATTTACAATATATTGGATCCAGGCATCCAGCCACCACTGAACTACGTAGCTGAAGCTGACCATGGTCTACTGTAAACAGGAAACCACGTTTCTTAGTGCAGTTACAATCATGCATACTGGAACTGAGTACTACCATGTCTAATCATATATTTATACCTATGTTGATGATAGTGTCCATTAGAACACAACTTAATTAGCCTCACTTAACCTACATACACCTATTGCATTTCCTTAGTTCATGGATTTTTAGACATGGATGCCAAATGTCTAAGTTATCACCAAAGTTGAAAGTGATGGTAATTCACCTAATAAAGAAAATCCCAAAATTGGGCACATACATCATTTCCTTTGGGGCTTATGTGTGTGCATAAGTCACAATGTTAAATGGTGTTATATATCCGTACACAATTTCAACGTACTATCATTCACATGTACAGTTTAAGTTGACCTTTATTCTGAACTGTTAGTAATAAGCTAGTGATACACTTGATGACTTGGAGCGATTATATAAGTTCACATTTCTATGTATACAAAAATTTTAATATATGATCAACATAGGTAAGATACTCACATAGCTTCTAGCGAGTTCACAAGACCAAGCGTTAAAGGAATGAGACCTGCAAGCTGCTTATTTTAAAATAGACTGCTCGTAAAAGGAAAGGAAAACAGAAAGTGAAAATTAAGCTAACTTTCATTGATTATGGAAGATTACATACTCCATTTTTGAGTTAGTTAAAGTAATGGTAGTAGAGCAGGAAATTTTAACCTTTTACAGGTCCCCAGCATATCTGCTACCATTTTCTAAAGGTTCAAGCCAAACTCATCGGTAATAACCTATAACAAATTTGTAAACAAAACATTAAGAATCAGAATACAAACTATCTACACATGAGAACTCGGGTCAGAGGCAAAAAATAATAAGAGTACCTCTCCTCTAGTGAGAGTTGCAAGGTCTAGCCGGTTTGACTTTCGATTCTCACAAAATCCAGGGACTGTGATGACTAAAACCTACTAATATGTGATATTAGATTGGAATGATAATGAAAGAAAAGGAGCAGTCATTTTATATCAATGTCACACACTCACACTACAACCACAAAACCAGCAACAATCAATGGTGATCTGTGATTCTGAAATGCGTACGGTTAGTAAACATGAGATCCAGAAAATTCAAACAAATTTACTTTATCGGTTGTTGCTTAACGTATTCCTCACAATGTAAGTAGTTTCGGCACAAAACGATCATCACATATACACATTTTATCTGCCCGAACACTTTCGATACAACAGTATACAAATTTTCATGACTAAAATTCATTAAAAAAAAGGCTAAATTTAGGGTAACACCTAGGCTAAAATATACTGTACTATCCATAATTTGTATAAGCTGACAGCCTAATAACAGATTTTATATACCATGAAAAAAACCTGCATTAAAAGCAGTAATATTAATCATGCAGAAACAACACCAAAACAGATTCACATCAATATATCATACCCAGTAGAAACAACACCAAAACAGATCCACATCAACATATCATACCCAGTAGAAAAAAATACATTTTTTAGGATAAAAATTTAAAAATTTAATCTTTGAGATGTATGTTGAACAACAATGAAAACCCAGGAAAATAACTCAATGATTCGGAAACCCCATCAAGAAAAAACACAAATTTAAGCGAAATCATCGATTAATTACCTTCGAAAAAGGTTGAATCCATGATGGGTCGATTGTGATTACGAATAAAAGCAAATGAGCACCATATTATCTGATATAAATACAACCAAAACATGTTTTGTGATGACGATCGAGAAGATACAGAATTCAAAAGAGTGCACATAAAAAAATTTTGGCCTAGAATTTGTTAATTTGGCGGGGATTCGATCGGTGTACAAAGTTAAAGAATTCGAATGTTTGAGATGATGAAGAATTGGTAAATTGAATCCCAAGATGAAGACGCGAGTGAAAGACGGGAACAGGGGTTGTATGAGGGTTTTAGGAATGGGGCGAAGGAGATGACCTTTTTGGTAGAATGATTTTAGGGCTTTTTTTAGCTTATTATTTATTTATTTATTTATTTATTTATTAATTAATTAATTATTAATTATTAAAATAAAAAGGGGTGAAGTGTAAGTATCATTATATTAATCTTAATCGTTGGATTAATAGGGAAAAACCCAATTAAGGGTTGGGATTGCCCCAAGCTATTCTGCTATAAGTATATGTTATTATAGATGGGATCAAAAATGTAATGAGAAGTTAGTTGGTGGCAAAAGTATGAAAATATAAAACATGAGAAAATATGTTGGTGGCCAAAGTATAAAAATGGAGACTAGAAGGTATAAACTAAAAATGTGTTAATTAAACCTCCCTTCTTGTAAACTCTGGAAAAAAATATCAGATTTGTGTGTGTGGTTGGTACGACCGACCAAAGGAAGGAGGAGAGGAGCAAGTGCAATTTCACTAAATTGAAGCTTGATTCTTGTGTTTTTATTGCTTCTAAGTTCGTTTCTAACATTATCAAGGTAAGAATCACCTTCTAACGTCCTTAATTTAAATATTTAGTTAAATTGTTATGAGCCCTATAATGGGTTTTGAGAATTGGTTAAGTTTTTGGGAGTAAGAATATTTGATGATTATTATTATGTGTAAAAGAGCTTGTGTAGGTGTTAAATGATGAGTTTCATTGTGATACTTAAACTTTGATGAGTTTAGCCAATTTAGAGAATTTTTATGGATGATGATGATGATGACGATAAAATGTTGCTTATGTATTGTTATTGTTGAAGAGTTATCAATTTAGTCAAATGCGTGCTAAATCTTATGAGAATGAAAGATTTTGTAGTTGGATAAATGGTGTATCTTGGATGAGAGTGAGTTTAAAAAATGAGATTTATGTTCTTGAGTGAGCAAAGGAATTTAAATTGTAAGAGTTAAAAGAGGAACATAATTAGTTGGTAGTAAGAATTTGATAAGTAGATGGTTATCACTTTGAGTAATGAATAACCTTGTTTGTATGTTTATGTGTTTAGGTGGTTATTGAGCTTACTTGAGAATTTGTTAGAGTTTTGCTTTATCAACAACTTGTGCAAGGTAAGTAATGGGGGGATGTAGTTCATTAGTTAAGTCCATTGGTGAATATTGAGTGATGAACCAATGGGTGTTAACTAATGAAGGGTAGTTGATATGTAAGTATGACATTTGAGTATGCCTTTTTATATAGCCTACAATGGGGAATTAGAGGATGGCAATGGGGCTTGAGAAACTTATTGTCCATGCCTTATTACCATTGTAATGTTCCTTTGAGTAGGAACAATGTAGTAGTGATTAAGGATCCTTAATTGTATGGTAAGATGATCATGTGAGAATGGTCATCATTTATATTGTTGATATTGCTTGTTTCCCATTACTTACTAAGCAATGTTGCTTACCCAATTATTGTTGTTGATGTTTGTAGGTTTAAGTGGGTCAAGGGTCAATTCGGGTAAAGAGTCAATATCGATTAAAGGTGGAACTTACTATCCACATGATCATTTTGTAAATGATCATGTGGTTATAATCCTACTTTTGATGTAAATGTTTTGACCCGTTCTTGTGAAGTTGTAGATGTATTGATGTAGTGGAAGTTTGGGTCAAACATGGTAGTTGTAACACCCAGTTTTCTGGTCTGGAATTAAATAGTATTTTAGTAAGTTTTAAAATGGTTTAATTGAAAATAAACAAGTAAAAGAGCCTCAGGTTTTATTGTGAATAATAAAATTGTATTTGTTTTAAAAAGTTGGAGTTGACGGTAAAATAAAATATTTTGACTTACAGGTATTTTCCGGTTCCAGACAATAGGTTTAGAAGGGGGTATAATATTACACTAAGTAAAAGTTGGGGCGGTGGAATAAACTGACTCATTCACCAAACTTCATCTTGTTTTCATCTTTACAACTCTCTCTCAAATCTCTTTGCTAGAAATCAAAAGAAATCAAATAATTAACTTGTGTTTTAGATTCTAATTGCTTAAAAGAAGATCATATTCATCTTGTACATCAGATTCTTCTCTTCTTCATCAAAAAGGGTGAGTTTGGTTCTTTAAATTTTATAAATGGGGTTTTGAGAGGTTTTGAGAGATTGAATGAAATTGGAGCTTGTTATGATGTTATTTGGTGTTAATAGATATTATATGATGTTAGTGGAAGTATTAGAAACCTTAGAAATCGAGTTTCTTGAGTTTTGGTGAGATTTGAGTCGAAAAACTCGTATCAGCAGCGAAACTTGCTGAACCCAGTTCGTCCAGCGAGTCGAGTTGAGTTCTGCGAGTCGAGTTAGTTCTGCGAGCCGAGTTGACCTGCGAATCCAGATCACTGCGAATCGAGATTTTAAAAGTTTTTGTTTTACAAATTTTAAAAATGCGTAAGTCTTTTCAGGGTAGCTAGTAAGTGACAAATTTATTAACTCGGATTTGATTGAAATTCGCATGGTCACTCGGAAACGGCTCAATGATCAAAACTATAAACTAATAGCCTAGGCAGTTTTTGGACATTCGGGGTCATCTAGGGGTTGAAAATGGCATTTTACTGTTTTTAAACGTCATTTCAGGATTTTCTGATTTCTTATCTGATTGAACTTTTGTTTGCCTAGACTTCAGGAATTATTTGATTGGATAAATATGCTATGATGATGATTATGAGACGAGTTACTGACTTGTTGCTATTTATATTCTCAGATAAGCAGAAGGAAACTCAGTAATATAAGACCACTGAGTTGAAGAATCAGGAATATCGGTGAGTGGATACTGTAAGCCTCGGTTCAACCCAGTTGTAACAGGTTCGGTTACAACGGGTAAACCAAGATAGATTTAGTTATGTTCAGTTATAGTTATTGTTTATATTATTTCCGGTTAATTAGTTCTTGATTATGTTGATTAGTTGATTGATTCAGTTTGATTGATACAATTGTACCAGTTGTTCAGTGTTTAGTTGTTGTTCCATAACTGCATACAGGTTATGCCCTTATGTGACTAGTTGTTCAGTTGATTTGGAGAGAGGTTAACAATGGTTGGGTCTGGGTACTACTGTGTAGCTGTCTAGGTTACTTTGATACACATAGTTGAGAACTAACCTATTCATTGAAGGTAGTATTCAGGTTATCGGTAAATCACTGTGATAGTATACCAGTGATTGCAGGTGACTGTGATAGTATACCAGGAACCGCCGATCCTCTTGTACTTATGTGCTTATGTGTTTAATTGTTGAAGTTCATCAGTTGTAAGACTTGTTATAATTGGATTGAACCGTTGGTTACGGTTCCATTCACTTAGCGTGAGCTAATCCCTCGTTGTTAAATGTTTTGCAGATTTTGGTTAGCTTTTGATGTAGATCGGGATATGATAGTTGACTGAATGTTTGACTTCACGCGCCAACTCTGATATTTTGGTTATCAAGTTTTGGAAAAGTTTAAATAACACCCGTTTTAGTTAATATGGTTTGTAATTATATAAATGAAAAAATAGTTTGCTTTGGTAAATGTTTGTTTTAGGGTTAATAATGGTTTAATACCCAAACTTTTAACTTTTTTTCGTTTTAATACCTCAACTTTTTTTTAACGTTTTAACACTCCAACTTATAGTTTGACCAAAACTTAATATCCAAACTTTCAAATTTTTTTCGTTTTAACACCTCAACTTCTTTTTTAACGTTTTAACACTCCAACTTATAGTTTGACCACAATTTAATCCCTTTAGTTTGTTTGTCCGTTTAAAATTACACTTCTGGATTTTTTTGATACGTACATATATATGATTTAAATGCTTATAAATTAATTGTAACGTGTCATCACAATTAATTTTATAATGTTTTATTTTGATAGCGATATATTTTTATAATGTTTTCGTGTATAATATTTCTAGTTATATGAAAAGCTATTTATAATGAATGTATGTTGCTAAAAAATGATAAATGGGTATTAAACGATAAATGGGTATTTCTAGTCAATTATTTCAACATTACCTATTCAGCAGGTTACCGGTTATAAATACCCTGATTAAAATCTGACCAGGTAATAAGTTAGAATTATAACAATAATAAACTATAATTAACAGGATAATAACATTCGAGATTACGAGGTTAGCTAAACATTCGAGATCCCGAGGTTAGCTAATCTTAGTATTCTGTAAAGGATTAATAGAATACATATTAAATAGACAACACATAAGAAGAATTTCTAGTGTATTCAAATCAAATCTTGATTATTTCAAACTAAAGAGTTAACAAAAAAAATCCAGAAGTGTAATTTTAAACGGACAAACAAACTAAAGGGATTAAATTGTGGTCAAACTATAAGTTGAAGTGTTAAAACGTTAAAAAAGAAGTTGAGGTGTTAAAACGAAAAAAATTTGAAAGTTTGGGTATTAAGTTTTGGTCAAACTATAAGTTGGAGTGTTAAAACACTAAAAAAAAAAAGTTGAGGTGTTAAAACGAAAAAAAGTTGAAAGTTTGGGTATTAAACCATTATTAACCCTTTGTTTTATGTAAACATCGGCTAATTATGTGTTGGGATTCGCGCTTCCTATAACGAAAATATTATAAAATATGTTGTGAAAAATGCAGGGTGATATAGTAGTTGCATTATTTTGGAGAAGTATGAAAGTTTTTGGTAATATGTATGGTTAAACTTTGAACCAAAGGTCATGTTAACTTAAATGGTGTTAAATTGTATGGTAAACACTTGATGTAGGTGTGGTGTTAATATAAATAAGTTACATGTTTTTGTGATGTGGTTAAGTGTCAATTTGGGTTGAGCAAAAGTGTGACACCCCCAAATTTAAAGATTTGCGGAAGCTTGATTTGGGTGTCACTAATCAATATACAAAGCACATAAGATATAATGAACGACCACTATATGCGTCGTTTTAAACTTGTATAGATAAAGTAAATGTTTACATCAAAATATTGTTACATTAGCTCGGTTCCTGAAATTGAGAGATTACATAGCATAATTACTTTTACAAAATATAATAATGCAGTCCAATCTCTAATTGTATGTATGCTGACTCGAGCTAAGAATTCCTGCTTGTGCAGCCAAACTACTGCTGGGTACCTGTGATAAATACTAAAATGGGTCAGCGAAAACGCTGGTGAGCTCACAGGTTTGTATGTCAATGTATAGTTGTCAGAACCGCAAGATTTATATTGAATTTAAAATGCAATTAAGCAAAATAAAAGTTATACTGTCCATGAGCACATAGTCTGAGCTTAACTTGATTTGTCAGGCCCACTTAAGGAAACCTAACTTGAAATGCCTCCTACGAGTGCCTAATCAACACTCGTCTTCCCAAATGCTAATACATCCGTTTGACCGGTTAGTGCGTGCTAACCCGGATGAGGATTGTCAATCCCATATGATATCATATACTAACATTCACGCTATAAAATACTAGAGACTATGCTTATGGAGGACTTTAAATTGATTAGCTTGAAACTCATGTAGTATTTGAAGTTTGGCACTTGCGTTCTACTTGTAAAACAAAATCGAGTAGTAATATCACACCCCTAGTTGTAAAGCAGTGAAAATGGGGCTATGAAACTCACCTGAGTCTTGAAATGTTAAGCAATTAAACTTGAAGTAATTAGCAGTGTGTTGGTGTCAAAAGACTTGAAACCTGAATGTGTCCACGACACTTAAATTGTCATTAATTGTACCGGTATCTCAAAAGACTACCATTGAAATTGTTTGCTTAACTTGATGTCCAAATTACCCCGATTTGGTTGATTGTTTGTTACAAGTTACTACGACTTGTTTGGAATAAGTTGATACAAGTTACAACGACTTGTTTGATTGAATTATCTAAGTTACTATGACTTAGTTGATTCAATTGTGTATTTGAAAATGTGTACGGCCCGTTGGTGATTTAGTTGAAATAATAATAATTCTAAAATGTTGACTTTGCTACAGTACTGCTACAGTACTGCTACAGTAAATTTGACTTTTTTGAACAGTAACTTTGACTTCAAAATTTTGAGGTTTGAAGATTCTGTTTTGTGCGACGTAGGGTGCTACGTCGCAGATCCGGACTGCGACGTTGGGCATGACGTCGCTATGTGCGACTTTCGCAATTTAATGCGACGTTGTACGTGACGTCGCTATAGGCGACGTAGTTGATTTCTGCGACGTTGTACGTGACGTCGCTATAGGCGACGTAGTTGATTTCTGCGACGTAAGGGTCTGCGTCGCTAAGTGCGACGTTGGGGTTATAGTGCGACGTAGGTCGCTGCGTCGCTATATGCGACGTTGGGGATATAGTGCGACGTAGGTCGCTGCGTCGCATTTGCTCCAGGCCAAATGCGACGTACGGGGTCTGATCGGAGTTTCAACTCCAAAAACGCGTTTTCCGGCCATCGATCGGCATAATATTTTTACCCAACCCATTTTAGGACATTACAAGGTTATACAAACAACTAGCAAGTTATAAAACTTAAAAACGAGAGTTTTCGGAGTTGTGTCGGAAACTTACAAATCGCCGAAATGAAATTCCGGAAAGATAGAAGTGTAGATCGTCGCGAGGTGGTCGTTTATTTCCAAAGGGGCTTGAAGATCCAAGGTCGTTTGAGGTGCTTATTTTGTGATTTTGATGAAGATGATAATGGTGGTGGTGGGTGTTAGTTGAGAGAAAAGAGAAGGAAGAGAGAGAGAGAGTAAAAGAGAAATGAGAAAGATGGTGGTGATGAGGGGTTTAAATCCCCTTTTCAGTCTACGTCTTCTTGTCCCGTGTGGTGCTCGTTTTCCCGATCGTTTAACGTTAAATATTTATTTTATAAACTAAATTTTACGTTTTAAGTTACGAATTTATTATAAAATGTTTTATTAAAAGAATTTATCAATTATCCATTTGGGATATCTAAATTGAAATTCGTTTTATTTGTTTGCGCGTTTGTATGTTTAATAGCATATACGTTAATTGTTTAATAAAAACTTGGATACGAAATATTATTATGAATAATATTTTGAATAAATTGGAGTTACTAAATAATATTTGTATTACTTAATAAAATTGTTCACCAACTTCCGTATTTATTTAATCAAATTACATTCGATTTGAAACTCGTACGATTTAAACAAATCGCATAATTGTAGATATATATTCAACAATATATATAATAATTGATACATTAATTAGCCTAACACAGAACTAATTACATGTATTAAAACTTGATTAGGCACTAAATTCTAGTCCTAAATTGACGGTTGTCACATTCTCCCCCTGTTAGAAGAATTTCGTCCCGAAATTTACGTTGAAGTTGTGTTTGACGTCGAATCAGTGAAGAGTTGAGGATACTTGAGTCGCATTTGGTCCTCCCGTTCCCAGGTAAATTCCGGACCGCGCCGCGAATTCCACCTAACTTTGACGATGGGAATACGACTTTGTTTAAGTTGTTTGACCTCACGGTCCATGATCTTGGCGGGTTCCTCAACAAAGTGGAGTTTTTCGTCAACTCGAATTTCATCGAGTGGAATGATAAGTGTCTCATCAGACAGACACTTCTTCAGATTTGAAACATGAAATGTGGGATGCACGCTGCTGAGTTCAGATGGCAGCTGCAATCGATATGCCACTGAACCAATCCTTTCGAGGATCTCGAATGGTCCAATGTATCTGGGATTTAACTTCCCTCGTTTGCCAAACCGGATTACGCCTTTCCAAGGCGATACTTTGAGTAGAACTCGATCCCCAACCTGGAACTCGAGTGGCTTGCGTCTCACGTCAGCATAACTTTTCTGACGATCACGAGCGGCTTTGAGTTTGTTTTGAATTTCAACGATTCTCTCGGTCGTCTCGTGTATGATTTCTGGGCCTGTGAGTTGGCTATCCCCAACTTCAGTCCAACAGATAGGTGACCGGCACTTACGACCGTATAGTGCCTCGAAGGGTGCAGCTTTGATGCTGGTATGATAACTGTTGTTGTACGAGAACTCGCACAATGGTAGATGTTTTTCCCAGTTTACACCGAAGTCTACTACGCAGGCCCGTAGCATGTCTTCTAGTGTTTGAATGGTTCGTTCACTTTGGCCGTCGGTTTGAGGATGGTATGCGGTACTCATATCAAGTCGTGTACCCAGAGATTTTTGAAGTGATTACCAAAATTGTGAAGTGAAGCGACTATCTCTATCAGAGATAATTGAGATTGGAACACCGTGTTTGGTCACGATTTCCTTCAGGTAGATTCTGGTGAGGCGTTCCATTTTGTCGGATTCCTTGATTGCCAGGAAATGAGCAGACTTTGTGAGACGATCCACGATCACCCAAATGGTATCGCAACCGTTCGCTGACTTTGGTAGTTTGGTTATAAAGTCCATAGCAATTTGTTCCCATTTCCATTCAGGAAGACTGGGTTGTTGAAGTAAACCAGAAGGTTTTTGATATTCAATTTTGACTTTGGAGCAAGTAAGACACTTGCTGACATAGGTGGCGATTTCAGCTTTCGGGTTCGGCCACCAATAGAAGTCCTTGATACCGTGGTACATTTTATCAGATCCCGGATGGATAGAGTATTTGGACTTGTGAGCTTCATCCATCACCAAGTCTCGTAGGTTCCCAAATTTAGGCAACCAGATTCGGTTTGAGAAATACCTAATCCCGTTAGGTTTGACTTCGAATTGTTTATCCATGCCTCGCAAGGCTTCATCTTTGACCTTCTCGGGTTTTAAGGCTTCGAGTTGAGCAGTGAGAATTTGAATATTTAAATTGTTGTGAATGGTCATGCTGAAGGCTCGAACCCGAAGTGGTTTCACTCGCTCTTTCCGACTGAGGGCATCAGCAACAACATTTGCTTTGCCTGGGTGATATTTGAGTTCACAGTCGTAATCGGTAAGCAACTCGACCCATCGACGTTGCCTCATGTTGAGATCCTTCTGATCGAATATGTGTTGAAGGCTTTTATGGTCGGTAAAGATTGTACATCTGGTACCGTAAAGGTAATGTCTCCAGATTTTGAGGGCAAAAACGACAGCTCCTAGCTCGAGGTCGTGGGTGGTGTAATTCTTTTCATGAATCTTGAGCTGTCGGGAAGCATAAGCTATGACTTTGTCTCGTTGCATAAGCACACAACCGAGACCTTGATGTGAAGCATCGCAGTATACCACGAAGTCATCGGTGCCTTCGGGTAATGAGAGGATAGGAGCACTGCAAAACTTTTGTTTTAAGAGTTGGAATGCCGATTCTTGTTTATCAGTCCAGTCAAACTTTTTATCTTTCTGGGTCAGAGTCGTAAGTGGTATGGCTATCTTGGAGAAATTTTCAATGAATCGTCGATAGTATCCGGCCAGTCCTAGAAACTGCCGTACTTCGGTCGGAGTGGTTGGCGATTGCCAGTCTTTGATAGCCTCGATTTTTGACGGGTCAACGTGAATCCCCTGCCTGTCAATCACGTGACCAAGGAATTGAACAGTTTCGATCCAGAACTCACACTTAGAGAACTTGGCATAGAGCTCCTCGTGTTTAAGTAGTTCAAGGATGGTTTTGAGGTGTTGCGCATGCTCTTCTTTGCTTCGTGAGTATATGAGGATGTCATCAATGAAGACAATGACAAACTTATCAAGGTAAGGTTTACACACCCGATTCATAAGGTCCATGAATACAGCCGGTGCATTGGTTAGGCCGAATGGCATCACTTGGAATTCGTAATGCCCGTAACGGGTTCTGAAAGCGGTTTTTGGAATATCGGCGTCTCGGACACGCAATTGGTGATAACCGGATCGGAGATCAATCTTTGAATAACAACTCGACCCTTGAAGTTGGTCGAACAAATCATCGATTCGAGGAAGTGGATACCGGTTCTTGACAGTTAACTTGTTCAACTCTCGATAGTCGATACACATTCGAAAAGAACCATCTTTCTTCTTAACAAATAGGACCGGAGCTCCCCAGGGTGAAGAACTCGGCCTGATAAACCCTCGTTCCAGGAGTTCCTGTAACTGGGTGGATAGCTCCTGAAGTTCGGATGGAGCTAAACGGTATGGTGCTCGGGCCACCGGCGCAGCACCTGGTACAAGATCGATTGAGAACTCAACCTGTCTTGGTGGTGGTAGACCAGGCAGTTCCTCAGGAAAGACTTCTGGGAAGTCTCGAACAATTGGAACATCCTCAAGTCGCTTCTCCTCCGACTTTTTCTCCATGATGTGCGCGAGGATTGATGGATAACCCTTTCTCAAAAATTTCCGGGTTTTAAGACAAGATATGATGTTAAGCCTCGTCCCTCCGGTCTCCCCCTGTATGACTAGGGTTCTACCGACAGTGAGAGGTATGCGAACAATTTTGTCATAGCAGATGATTTCGGCACGATGTTTGGATAACCAGTCCATGCCTACGATGACATCGAAACTTCCTATCTCAATAGGCATAAGATCTATGGAGAAGATTTCGTCGGCTAGATTTAAAGTGCAATTAGGTATCACACTATCGGTTTCTATCAGCTTGCCATTTGCTAACTCTACGGTGTACTTAACGTCTAAAGCAACAGGTGTAATGTCAAGTAGAGGGCAAAATTCATCGGAAATAAAACTCCTATCGGCACCAGTATCAAACAGAATGGAAGCAGTTAAATTGTTGAGGAGGAACATACCCGTGACCACATTCGGGTCCTGACGGGCGTCCCCTGAGTTGATCACGAAAGCGGTACTTTTGGCGTTGTTGTTGTTGCGGTGGTTGTTGTTGTTGTTGCCCTTATTCTTCAATTTTGGGCAAGAATCCCTGAAGTGTCCTGGGTTTCCACATTCGTAGCAGGACTTAGGTTGTCGGGTATTTCTGTCAGAGGGGTTGTTGTTGGATTTGGGGGCTCGGCAATCCTTAGTCAAATGCCCGTACCTCCTGCAGTTGTTGCAAGGAGTACCGCACTGACCAAAATGGTGGTAGTTACACTTGGGACAATAAGGCCTGTCCCCGGTGTAGCTGCGGGTGGTTTCAGAGTTGGTGGTGTAGACTTGGATGGCGTTGTTTTTCTTGTTTGAGTTGTGGTGGTGTTCAGAGGATTTGCGTTTGTTGTTGTTGGAGGATGAGGTGTTGGAGGTCTCACGGCTGACAACTAGAGCCATGAGTTCGTGGGCCAATCGAATGGCATTCTCAGTAGTGGTTGGTTTGGATGAGGCGACGTTTCCCTGGATGTTCTCGGGGAGTCCACGAATGTATTTCTTAATGCCCTTACTTTCTGGTTCGACCAAACCCGGGCATAATAGAGCAAACTGCTGAAATTTGGTGGTATAATCAGCGACATCATTTCCCTGCACCTCCAGGTGCCAGAATTCTTCCTCCAGCCTGTGCAATTCTTCTTCAGGACAGTACTTTTCTGTCAGCTTCTTCTTCAATTCGGCCCAAGGAAGTCGATTTGCAACCTCAAGGCCTACAGAGTTTGCGTGGGTTTTCCACCACGTGAGTGCACCTTCTTGAAAGGTGTAAGCAGCGAATTTGACTTTGTTGTTCTCAGTGCAGTCGCAGAGGCTGAAAACAGATTCCATACGCTCAATCCAACGGATCAAGCCAATGGCACCTTCCGTGCCCTTGAAGTATAGCGGTTTACAGCTAAGAAAGTCCTTATAGGAGCAAGGTTTGGGTGGTGGAGTATTGGTTGCTGTGTCCTCGCTACCAGGTGGTGTTCGGGTAGCCAAGGCTTCGGTCACACTGCGGGCAATGATTCCCGCGATCTCAGCTTCGCTAAGGGTAATTTGACGACGAGGAGGCATGATGCTGAGTAAGAAAGAACAAGGAATGAAATAAGATACTAGTCCGAGTATGATGAACTAGTGGTGTGGTTGTCATTTCGAGACAAAGCGTTAGAGAGAAAGAGGCCTATATTCATATAATATAGCCTAAAGTTGTAATGAGGTCTACTTATGTAAATATGTATATATATCACATAATAACCTATTGAGTGTCTAGCACAGACGTATTTTGAGTCCCGTTTCTCTCGAGGTCAGAGTCAACTAATGTATCCTGTTCAGCCATAACTTCCTTCAGATCTTACATCATCTTTATTTAATTGTACATAGTTGATCAGGCTATGTTAAATTAAATTCGTATGCTGTAATCTCTGAACTGGTTATACCTAATAGGGAATACTGCCTAACAGTCATAGTCTAGGTTCACTAAATGCAACCTAGTTCACTATAACCTTAGGCTCTGATACCAATCTGTGACACCCCCAAATTTAAAGATTTGCGGAAGCTTGATTTGGGTGTCACTAATCAATATACAAAGCACATAAGATATAATGAACGACCACTATATGCGTCGTTTTAAACTTGTATAGATAAAGTAAATGTTTACATCAAAATATTGTTACATTAGCTCGGTTCCTGAAATTGAGAGATTACATAGCATAATTACTTTTACAAAATATAATAATGCAGTCCAATCTCTAATTGTATGTATGCTGACTCGAGCTAAGAATTCCTGCTTGTGCAGCCAAACTACTGCTGGGTACCTGTGATAAATACTAAAATGGGTCAGCGAAAACGCTGGTGAGCTCACAGGTTTGTATGTCAATGTATAGTTGTCAGAACCGCAAGATTTATATTGAATTTAAAATGCAATTAAGCAAAATAAAAGTTATACTGTCCATGAGCACATAGTCTGAGCTTAACTTGATTTGTCAGGCCCACTTAAGGAAACCTAACTTGAAATGCCTCCTACGAGTGCCTAATCAACACTCGTCTTCCCAAATGCTAATACATCCGTTTGACCGGTTAGTGCGTGCTAACCCGGATGAGGATTGTCAATCCCATATGATATCATATACTAACATTCACGCTATAAAATACTAGAGACTATGCTTATGGAGGACTTTAAATTGATTAGCTTGAAACTCATGTAGTATTTGAAGTTTGGCACTTGCGTTCTACTTGTAAAACAAAATCGAGTAGTAATATCACACCCCTAGTTGTAAAGCAGTGAAAATGGGGCTATGAAACTCACCTGAGTCTTGAAATGTTAAGCAATTAAACTTGAAGTAATTAGCAGTGTGTTGGTGTCAAAAGACTTGAAACCTGAATGTGTCCACGACACTTAAATTGTCATTAATTGTACCGGTATCTCAAAAGACTACCATTGAAATTGTTTGCTTAACTTGATGTCCAAATTACCCCGATTTGGTTGATTGTTTGTTACAAGTTACTACGACTTGTTTGGAATAAGTTGATACAAGTTACAACGACTTGTTTGATTGAATTATATAAGTTACTATGACTTAGTTGATTCAATTGTGTATTTGAAAATGTGTACGGCCCGTTGGTGATTTAGTTGAAATAATAATAATTCTAAAATGTTGACTTTGCTACAGTACTGCTACAGTACTGCTACAGTAAATTTGACTTTTTTGAACAGTAACTTTGACTTCAAAATTTTGAGGTTTGAAGATTCTGTTTTGTGCGACGTAGGGTGCTACGTCGCAGATCCGGACTGCGACGTTGGGCATGACGTCGCTATGTGCGACTTTCGCAATTTAATGCGACGTTGTACGTGACGTCGCTATAGGCGACGTAGTTGATTTCTGCGACGTTGTACGTGACGTCGCTATAGGCGACGTAGTTGATTTCTGCGACGTAAGGGTCTGCGTCGCTAAGTGCGACGTTGGGGTTATAGTGCGACGTAGGTCGCTGCGTCGCTATATGCGACGTTGGGGATATAGTGCGACGTAGGTCGCTGCGTCGCATTTGCTCCAGGCCAAATGCGACGTACGGGGTCTGATCGGAGTTTCAACTCCAAAAACGCGTTTTCCGGCCATCGATCGGCATAATATTTTTACCCAACCCATTTTAGGACATTACAAGGTTATACAAACAACTAGCAAGTTATAAAACTTAAAAACGAGAGTTTTCGGAGTTGTGTCGGAAACTTACAAATCGCCGAAATGAAATTCCGGAAAGATAGAAGTGTAGATCGTCGCGAGGTGGTCGTTTATTTCCAAAGGGGCTTGAAGATCCAAGGTCGTTTGAGGTGCTTATTTTGTGATTTTGATGAAGATGATAATGGTGGTGGTGGGTGTTAGTTGAGAGAAAAGAGAAGGAAGAGAGAGAGAGAGTAAAAGAGAAATGAGAAAGATGGTGGTGATGAGGGGTTTAAATCCCCTTTTCAGTCTACGTCTTCTTGTCCCGTGTGGTGCTCGTTTTCCCGATCGTTTAACGTTAAATATTTATTTTATAAACTAAATTTTACGTTTTAAGTTACGAATTTATTATAAAATGTTTTATTAAAAGAATTTATCAATTATCCATTTGGGATATCTAAATTGAAATTCGTTTTATTTGTTTGCGCGTTTGTATGTTTAATAGCATATACGTTAATTGTTTAATAAAAACTTGGATACGAAATATTATTATGAATAATATTTTGAATAAATTGGAGTTACTAAATAATATTTGTATTACTTAATAAAATTGTTCACCAACTTCCGTATTTATTTAATCAAATTACATTCGATTTGAAACTCGTACGATTTAAACAAATCGCATAATTGTAGATATATATTCAACAATATATATAATAATTGATACATTAATTAGCCTAACACAGAACTAATTACATGTATTAAAACTTGATTAGGCACTAAATTCTAGTCCTAAATTGACGGTTGTCACAAAAAGAGTTGAAAATTTAAATCTTTCAATGGGTTGTTTCCTTATAAAAGTTTGGTTCTTTTAAAGATGTAGTTTAATATTGAGAATGTGACAATTTAGTGGTGCAAGTGTTGAGTTTGAAAGTTTTAAAGTTTTGAGTCAAAGTTTGAGTCTGTAGCATTTTCAACAAAACGACCTTGGTACGCGAGCGCGTGACCTATAGCAGATCACGTACCAATAACTAAAATGTGGACAGTAGCTTTCAAACCCTCGGTACGCGATCGCGTTGAATTTGCCAGGTTTGCGTATTGTTTCATTTACGCGATCGCGTGACCATTAGAAGTCCGCGTACCAACAGCTAAAACAAAGACAATAGCTTTTGCGTATTAAGTACGTGATCGCGTGCATGCCAGTTTTCATGAGTACTTCACTTTTGAGTCTAAATTAAATTGTGTAGTCATATAAGCAAGTTTAAAGACATAATATAAATAAAAAGGGGCAATATTAAAAGAGTTTTTTTTTTAAATAAAAATAAAAAATAAAATAGTGGCGTTTCAATCTAGTATTTTAAACTTTAAACCGGTGTATGCAGACGGGTAACTGTTAAATGAATACTTAATCTGTTCATTGTGATTAATATACATGGTTTTAAATCCGTGTATACACATGACACAGTTAAAGTATAATGAAACTTAATCATAGTTTTAATAATTATTATTAATATAGAGTTTTAAACTCATGTATGCACACAACTATTGTAAATGAATACATACTTTGTTCATTGTGAATATGTAACTAAAGTTTGATTTTATTAAATAAATATTTTCGTTCGTTTCATAGAGTTCTAATGATGATAAATAATAATTGATTAATATATTAATATAATATATATGAAATTAACTCATGAATATGTACTCACTTACATGCTACAATTGATGTGTAGCAAATAATAATTAATAAATATTTATATTGTTTGATAAGATATAAGGTTGTCATTGTTAATGTATATAATAAAAGATTATGTTATCTTTTCTTTTGACCTAGGTGAGTCTTAATAATAAGAAGATATATTGATTATTTGTTAGAAGGGGCTAAGTGTGTAACACATAATCAAAGTTGAAAAAAATATAATAATAAGATAAATTAGATTTTTTAGAAAAATTAATTGATTTGACTGGTCAATTGGCCGTTTGATGAAATTAAGAAATTTGATTGACTAATAGGGTTTAATTTTACATAGAAATTTTTTAGGAGATGTTTTCTTTTATTAAAACAGAAAAAATACTTATCTAGAGCTGGTATTCTTTATCATACTTGATACAAATAATTAAAAAAAAAAAAAAAAAAACTTATCTAAAGTTGGTATTCTTTACCATACTCGATACAATGAATTTTAAAATAAATAGATTTAGGATTATGGTATTCGATCAACTAACCCATAGACCGGTCACCTATTTTCCTTTCATGTCGAGATTTGGTCAACAAAGCTAAAAATCTCTAATATATATACCATGTTAATGTTAATGGTAATGTTAATATGTTAATATCCTTGCAGGGAAATAAACATTATGTCCAAAATAAATATAATCATGATTTGATTAGGTAACAAATCCTTATACAATATAATATCCTAAAACTTCCTAACATAAAATTAATTAAAAGTTAACATATTGAAAGGAGATAAAATTAAAGAAATGACTAATATTTTATATACAAAACTAGTGTTAAACCCGTGCGATGCACGGCTGTATAAGTTTAATCATAATGAAAAAGTCAGAGTAATTGTAATATAGAGATTACGTGTTGTAGATTACGGTAATGAAAGTGTAGATGGTACTGTAACTCAGAGCCAGACCCAGAAAAGTTAGTCACTGGTGTCACAAAAATTTTGAAGTCCCTCAACTTGGTAGTTGATTAAGTTTATTTAAACATGAGGTGCAACGTCTAAATATGAGTGGTAGCGCTCACAAAAAATCAATAACTTTTCAAGTAAATTTACACTAAGTCGATTTAATTGACTGGTGTTACGTGTCACTGCTGACTATAACGGAGGTCGGCCCACGTTGTAACTGATTATTTGTAATAATAATATGATAACATATGGTGTATCTTCTGCTATGTTATATTTTTTATTCAATGATGCAATATAGTAAGGTATGTGAGATAAAAGATTTGTATGTACCGTACAGATGGATGAATGTTAGATACACAACTAAAGTTCAACACCAATAAGTGAAATATCAAACGTGATATGAATGAAGTTACGATTATTTAACGTACACAAAATGCTAGATATCATTGAATGGTTCCATTTGAATGGGTGGTGATGTTAATATCATTAATGCTCCATAAATTAAGGATAAGGATAGATGTTTGATATAGTGAATTGGCCGACAATTATGGTAATATGATAACTCTCAAATTATTTAAATTTCTCATCTAATTTTGTTACCATTATTACAAAGGAGCATGACACGTTGGCTTAACATAATAGTAGATTGCATAGGTTGATGACACATAGGATTAAGCCTAATTAGTATGGTTAATTTAATGCCAAGTAAGCTTAAGGTCTCCTCTCTTACTTATAAGAGGAGATGACTTGTACCAATTAAATTATGAGCGAGAAAAAAATAAGTTGATGTGGTTAGTGAACTTCACTTGCCATGTCATTTTGTGAATATATAATATTTGTAAAATTTGAGTGGATATAATTTCTCATCAGATACACTAAATTCATATTTGTAGATATTTTTATGCTATATCACGCGTCTTTCACCTTGCCATCGATCCATGTATGAGATCATTCATTTGGCTATTGATCCCTTATCACCTTTCCGATAGCGTATGACACACCCAAATATATGTTATCATTGATGATTTAATATGATTGTTACAAAATAGTACAAAATCTATACAATACTCTTCAATAAAGCATCTAAAATTCGACTCATTTGATCAATCACAAAAAGATATTTCTGGTAAAGAATTTCCTTCATTTGATCAATCACGAATCCGTTTTATCTATATAAGATGCATGTAGTTAACATGTGACATGTCATGTTTATAGATAAGTATATGTTATGTTGAAGATACGTAACTCAAAAGTAACATGTGATGAAAGAAAATAACCTATGTGCATTCAACATGTGATTAGAAAGAATAACTTCTGCATATGCAACATATGATAAAAGAGAATATCATATAGCATGTCACATGTGAGTCGTATGTACGTATGTCACGTAAAGAGAAAGTAATAAGCGCCCCAGTGTCCAACATGTGACAAAAGATGATGCCATATGCATGTGCAAAATGTGATCGTATGCTTACACCATTATCAACATCCACGAGCCCGAATTTTGACCTGCCGTGGCTGCCCATGTGACAAAACGTAGGTGGGCAAGTTCGTTCCAAACACTACATGAGGGTTTCAGAAACAGTCTCGAGTTGACCACTTTGACCCAGAACAGTTGATATGTTTAATTAAAACACTAAAAGTTTAATCGTCCTTTAAGGTGTTCTCTAAAAAACTACATAAAAAAAATGCACAATAATATTGCCAAAAAGATAGAAATGTACATGTACAAGATTAATCTCCGAGAGTAGATATTTTGTTCAACGTTCATTAACAATTTTTTTGGTTCATACCACGTACGAATCAAGTTTATAGCGATAATATGAAATGCCCAAAACTCAACCCAAACCATACTTTTTTCGTCGATTTATGATTAGACACCCCAATGTTAAGGAACCAGCAGTATAAGGCCTATGCATGGTTTGTGTATACCGTATATAAGTTCACCTTGAAACTAGAATAAATTACAACCCTTAAATTAACTTGTTTAATTGATTAGTAAAATCCATTTTATCTAAGCCTAAAAAAAGAAACTGTATTATTGATGACACAACACATTCTAACTTTTAACATGTTTGTCCCTCTCATGTTTGAATTGGCAATCTACAACCATTCGAAATCATATTACAAATTTAGTTGGTATTAAAACACCCTTGAACGATATTTTCACAATACGTACATTTAAGATGAACAGTTAACCTACAATGGTAGAATAACAATTCTTGGATTGTCGAATTAGATGATCAAATCCTCTGTTACACGTAACAATATGCGTACATAAGCGTTGAGTAGCCTTCTATTGATATAGATGTAAAATATTGATATGATCACTTACTTAAACGATTATATACTATGTTACAAGCTATAGGCGATCTTAGATTGGCATAGGGTAGCATTCTATCGGATAAATCAACAAATATCATTAACCAATTAGTTTGAATCAGCTCCGATCCAATGCCATAACATTATCACATGTAGGCATTTTTAGGCTAAATACCACCTAGTTTCGTTATTTCCAAAGCTTCCAAATTTCGGTTTCACCACCACATCAATCTTTCTTACCCACTTAGCAATGAATTCACATTGTTCAGAAAATCTTGAATCGGAAAGGTGAAGACTAAAAGGTCTACATTTCACCTCTCGTAGTCTCGTTAAATAATCCACAAATCTATAATTTAGAATTTTGCTAGGTTTGAATCCAAATTTGCATAATAACAAAAGATAATACGATTAGATTTCTTTTCAAGCTTACATAAATGGATAAAGTATATAAATGAAAAATCCCCACACATAGACCTGCACTCCCATTTTAAAAATGTTATACTACAATCAACCGAAAAACATGCACCAAGATAGACAAGTGCACCATAAAAATCCGATGGACAGATGTTCGTCATCATGACCCTTAATCACAGGATCATCATCTAGAAGCCAGTATAGCCAAGGAGGCTATAAATGTTTCTGATGACCCTTAATCACAGGATCATCATCTAGAAGCCAGTATAGCCAAGGAGGCTATAAATGTTATCAGAAACGTACGTTTACAAGACTTCGACTGGAAATGTTTATCATCATGAACCTATTATCACAGGATCACAGGATCATGTACAGGCTGTATAGCCAAAGCAGCTACAAACATGATCTGAAACTTCCCCAAATAAAATGGGTAAGTTCTGAACAAGGAAAAATGTTAATTTTAAGCAACAAATCGAGCACCAAACACTGTTTACTAAATTGAGATCCTTCCATATACATCCAGGAGAATTTAGCCTTAATGACAAAACAGAACAATTCAAAGCACCCACATCACTAGTTTATGAAACATGAGCACTAGAAGCAAAACATAAATCTACTTGCATCATCCAACAGTTGCAATAAAACCCCAAAAAAGAAACACGAAAAGACTTTCAATTTCTTTTGAAGTCAGCCTTCTTGCACCTCCTTAGCTTCAGATACTTGCTGAATTGGGAATCTTCTACAGAAAAGAAAAAAAAAAAAAGAAACAAAAATGATACACAACTGCAGCTTCAAAACCGGACAGAATCAGGAGTATTTAAAATCTTATATAGGTCACGCAAGTAGAAGTTAGCATTAATACCAAACCAAGTCAAACCGGACAATTGAATATTTTTATATATATATAAAAAAAAACACTCCTAAATCGGTTTATCCAAATTTATAAATATGTTACTGAAAGATGATGCACCAACTATTTAAGTTTAAACACTAAATGTGAGACAACAATTTGAACAAGATCCGCCAGTACCAAAAACTACCCATTTTGGACCATTACTGAACCTGCCTATTTTGTCACCTCTAATACACATCTGAAAAGACACAAAGAATTAAAAGCCGATTGAATCAAACCTTGCGGTAGAGAGCGGATATTGTAGACCTCAGTATCTCATCCCCAACAACGGATCTCAACTTCTTAATAAAGTCTTCCCGGTTCATTTCCTTTGCCTAAAAACCACTAAGATGTAAGCGCTTCTGGTGCACACATAGTAGTATAGGTTATAATAGGTTACTTACCCTAAAAGATTCATAAAAAGTATGGACTAATTTCATATCATTTGGGGCTACTTCAGCAGAGACAGCTTCAAACAACATTGAAAAAGGCATCCAAGGTGATTTTGGTTCCTTAGGTGTGCTTGAACCAACACTTGGAACTTTTTCTGGAGCTTGTAGCTTCGTAACTTCCAACTGAGGGCAGTTTTTACCCTGAAAATAATATTAATAGCATCAACTTGAAAGCTCAAAATTTATATAAAGGTTACAGTTAAGCTTGTGATTTGTGAATATCAATAACAACAATATAGATAAGCTTACAGTTTTCGAGGATCCATTTGGATCATGAGTTGTAGTGACTCTTGAGATATCATCTTCAGCGACCAGATTACCTGCAACACAATAATACTAAGTTTACTGACCTCTCTTCTCAAGAAGATTTAAATATCAACGCACGTTCCTCAATCTCAAAGGAACTAACTTCCAACACATTTTCATGGCATCTCTTCAGGGAGCAATTCAAACCAATGTGAATGGCTTCCTGTTACAAATCAAGCATCATGTACAAAAAGTATCCCAAACTGTACTTCAGTCCGTAATAATAATCACCTCTGAATGACTTGCGAAAATGCAGAAAGAAAGGATCATCACACTTGCCAAAAAATAGTACATTACTACAACAACATGCACTTTTTACTTGTCTTCTTTATGCCTTGTTGCAAGATGCCAAAAGTTTCCAGAAAGAAAGACCATGAGGTGCTTGGATGTTCTTTCTGAAACTGGTTATGATATACTAAGTCATAATCAGAAAAGGCAGTCAAAATGGAACGCGTATAGCAGTCTTTGAAACTGTGTTTGCTCTTCGAAACTTAATATACAATACCAAAAGTTAAAATGTTTTACAAACTCGGATTATTTAACATATTAATTTGAAAAGAAAAAGAGAAAGAAGTTACTGAAATAGGCGTAATTGCGTAAAAGTCTTTTTATGATAAGATAGATAGTTGATCCATCTGATATTCAGATTTTTCACAGTTAGTATGAAATTTAATTTACAATAATAAGAGAATCAGAAACAGATTTTTTGTATCCAAACATTAATATATAAGATTTATGTGACTCCAATCTGCATTAATCAGTTCCAAATGCAAATGCAAATCCAAAATACCCGCCCAAGTATAATAACTGAAATTTCAACCGCTGACACAAATAATATTATAGCTAAAATCTGATTAGATTTTAGATGTACGATCAAGAAGGAAAGAATTATTACCTTTGATAACAGAAGTCATCTTGAAACTTACTACACATTCAGGGAAGATGTGTGTATTCATATTCATGCTCCAAATTACGTAATGACTTGGATTGTGAAAATCATCAACTCCACTATCAAAGCACTGATCGCTTGGATAGAACTGTTTGGACCCAGGATGAACAAGTTCTGGATTCCCCAAAATCACACGGCATAAGACCATATGCCGCATTCCTTTTTCGTCAATATCACAGATCGTAGCACTGTAGCAAATCCAATAGAAAAAAAAATGTTACCTTTCCAGAAAGCACATAATGAAAGGGAACTATTTTAACCCATTTATATCGAAAAAGGGTCGTACCAGGCTGTATTTGTATGACAAAGGGTAAAACAGGTAAGATAAAAAAATGGTAGCTAAAAACGAATTAGGTTAATCGGTCAAAAGTCATCTAATGCTGCATCTTCAAATGGTTGCATCGTACTAAATCGTGTTACTAAAAATAATTAAATTCTTTACAGCGGCATACAATGCTTTAACAAGGCTAAATTATATTTTTAACAAAATTACAAACACTGCACGAACAAAACGTCAGCAAGTCTCCCTTTGACTGGCAGAATAGTAATCCAATTCGTACCAATAACCAAAAGTCCACCACCACCAACAGAAGATAAGTGAAGAAAAGAACATATTCGAACCTGCTACGTGCAGATTGAACCGCTGCAAGGTGAACTCCATAACCATATTTCGCGAGCTTTGGCCCATTATGCCCATAAAACATAACTCCAGACGGTGGTGCACCACCAGCAGCCGCAAACCAAGCATATTGCACATTAGCATTTCCACGAAGTTTTTGAGTAATTTCAACCTGCTTTTGAAAGAGTTCAAAACGTGCTTCCATAAAGCTGCCAGAGCATTTCTTGACATCAAGTAAGTCGACTTTCAAATCATGACCTAAAGCCACAATGAACATGTTTCTAGTGGTTTCTACATCCACGGTTCCAAAATTAGTTCCAAATATTGGGGATGCAAACTCATCACTCTTTTCATTTTCATCAATATGGTTAACATCTAATTTGTTCCTTTTACCTTCTTGGTCAACTTTGACCCGTTTAACATTTGACTCTCCCACACATTCCTCATCTTTGTTGTTATTCAAGCCGTTCAGCTCGATTTCCAAATGCAGATTAATTTCAGGGGTCACAGAAAACTCGCCAAGATCTAGATCTTCATGATTCCCATGACAGCTGGAAACTAACTCAGGGAAAACACAATTACCAGCGTCATCAATCCAAGCAATCGGTTTCTGCGAACCCGTTTTCAAATCAACCTGAATCATATACAAAATGTTTAGAATAAAATGATACCCATTACACTTCACTTCAATTGCCATCTTTTTTGACCGGAAGTCCTCTGTGATTAAGTCAATGATTTCTTGTGCAAAGTCAACCCATTGACCATCTTGAGAAAACAGCAAACGTTGTGGCAACCCACTCTTTATAAAATTTGAGTGGTTTTTCAGTAAAGTTTTCCTCGCGCATAAGCAACATTGGTTTTTGCATTCATTTGCACGTATTCTCTTTCCAAGCTTGTTTAATTGTGATTTCACTCTCACAGTCTTGTTATTAGCACCAACTTGAGCCTTGCATTGGGTCACTGTTTTCCTCTTTGAATCGACTATTACTCTTCTACGACCATTCGCTGACACTTTCACTACCTTTGATGACATTTTATCTACACGCTTAATCATATATACACTAGTCAGCCTAAAAGTTAACTACTTGGTGTAATGTACAGTTTGTTAAAACTAGCGCCTGAAAAAACTGCATATCCTGCAAAAGAGTTTGCAAACAAAAATAGACAATGTCAACGAAATCAATTTTGTTCAAAAAACGTAATTAATATGAACGCACAAATAACGGCAGTTGTTTTCTGATTGTTATGGAAGCGAAGTAATTAATTAACTTGCAAAAAATTACCAGAAAATAAGGATAAAAACAAAAGGGTAGGTAATAAGTAACAGCAAAAAGACTGATATCGACTTTTTTAGATGTTTTAATTTCTAAATATAATTATATTCAAAAACCAATTATTGAGAGAGTACCATATTTTGATATCGGCTTCACTTCCTTATTATGTGACCATCTCCCTGCCATCGCTTGAAGTCGACAAATATCTAATACTATCATATAGTAATTACACCTCTATTCAACACTACACTAAAACAAAAATGTATCATCAGCGTACGGAATAAATAATATAATTCACAGACATTAATATGAATTTTCTGTTCTATGAATACTCTATTTCATACAACTTTGACAGCCCCCCTCAAATAGTAATCAAATTCAAAATTTTAGGCAACTGAAAAAACACTTTAATTTATATCAACAGGAGTTGATTTCATAGATGAATATGAATGACCATGTAGTAATAATTAGGCTACAAGACTTGTAAAACTAAAATCTTTGAATCCCTAAAATCAAAAGCGAGCTCTTTAATCCTGATCCCGACATGTAAGTATACTTGGTAATAGTTGCATCATCCCAATCTAAAAGCAGCTCACAAAGTTCTTATATATTCGCTTGCCATGAATATCGCTTTACATAATCAGATAATGCTTATTCATATAAACTCCCGAAATTGTGCTTTTTTGCTGTCATATGATAAAACGCTCTCATGAAAATCTCTTCCTTAATTTGCGACGTTCTTATATTTTTACCCATCATTATTATAGCTTCACATAATCACATAATGTATATCCATATAAAGTCCACCAGAAATATTGCCTTTTTGCATACTCATACGATATGATCTCGAGAAAGTCTGTGTTAATTACCATACATGTTAATTTACATATTCTATAACTTCCAAAACGAGCATACACGATATATATCCCCAATGAAACAATATACATATAGAAGTAAAAAAAAAAAAAAATTGCATTACCGAACTACTGTTTTTTCACATTCATCACTTAACTATCATAATCAACCACATACAAAACATATAACTAGACAATCACAGAAACACATAAATCCTAGAAAAAAATAACACATAATTATAATTTTTTTATGAAATTATATTAATATTACTAGTAATCAATCAATATGAAATATTATAACAAAACCAATATAATAAGTTCCAACAAATCTCAAACATGTTCATAACACATCAATAACTGCATTAAAACCCCCAGATATTCGACATTTGACCTAATGAAATTCACAAAGCAATTAACCAACTAAAATTCTTATAATTATGCATAAAACCCCTAAAAACAAACGATCTGATGATAACCATAAAAAACCCTAAAAAAAATACATAACGAATAAGCTTACCCAAATTTAAGAACAAGAAAACCCTAATTATATAGTCTGAAGCAAAATCAGGAAATTAAGATGGGTTCTGATGAACACGGATCAAGCAATTGATTGACATATCTGTTGATATACAAAGTCGCCGTCTCTGAAATGGAACTGGATGAGCGAATTATAGGGGAATTGTGGTAGAGACGGCGACGTTATAAAAACGATGACTTTATTGTTCATAAGAGAAGGATATAGAGAGATATATGTATATTTTATATTTTTATATATGTATAATGTATAATGTATATAATCTTAAATCTTAAATCTTAAATATAAATAAACCAAAACCCCAGGGAGAAATCTAGACCCTTCAATGAGGTTTTAGAATTTGATCCAACGATGGAGAATTAAATTAAATTAAAAACAATAATATAACACTTTACCACCTCTAAAAAAAAAAATACTATTTTAATAAAATTTCAAAACTTAATGATAAGATTTACATCAAATTGTATAAAAATTAAATATTCATTAAATTATTATTAATTAAATGCCATAAAAAAAACCCACGAACCTTCGATGGGTTCTCGGCTAACTTTCAATTCTATTATCTCCTAATTCAGTTATATTTATAATAAATTAATATTACTATCTAATTAATTAGATGATTTATAAATAAATTCTAATTATCTTTTAAAACTCTAATTAAAGTCGTAACACATACAATCAAAGAAACAAACGTATCTTTTTATCTCAAAAAATAAAAAATTTATAAAATAAAATGTTATAGCCCGCGTTGTTGCGGATCTTCACCTAGTTAATGATGAAAATAAAACGGAAATTAATAAAAATATTACTTTTTTTTTAAATATATATGGAATTGCCATCCCGGAAAAAAAGTTGACGATATACCACACGAAATCGCAAATCGCAAATTTGCGATTTGCGACCTCGCGTCTTGCTTTTGCGACCCGTTCACCGAGCGAGCCGTTTGGTGAACGGCTCGTTCACGACTCGGGCATAGGCAAATCGCAAATCGCAAGCTTGCCCTTTGCGATTTACCTCCGCACACGACTAGTGCACGGCTCGTTCACGACTCAGGAATTGGTTCACGACTCGGGCATAGGCAAATCGCAAATCGCAAGCTTGCCCTTTGCGATTTACCTCCGCACACGACTAGTGCACGGCTCGTTCACGACTCAGGAATTGGTTCACGACTCGGGCATAGGCAAATCGCAAATCGCAAGCTTGCCCTTTGCAATTTACCTCCGCACACGACTAGTGCACGGCTCGTTCACGACTCAGGAATTGGTTCACGACTCGGGCATAGGCAAATCGCAAATCACAAGCTTGCCCTTTGCGATTTACCTCCGCACGTACATCCCGGCCACGACTCGCTCGGTGAACGGGTCGCAAAAGCAAGACGCTGGATCGCAAATCGCAAATTTGCGATTTGCGATTTCGTGTGGTATATCGTCAATTTTTTTTCGGGGATGGCAAATCCATATATACTTAAAAATAAAATGGTATTTTTTTTAATTTCCCAAAATAAAATTGGGGGTGTGAATTGGTAGAAAGAAGAAAGAGTAGGTCGGCCAGATTCGAAGAAAGAGGGGTTGGGATTGTACGGGGGTGTGAGATTTTTGAGAAAATTACATGGTGAGTCCTTTAATTAATTTAACAAGTAACCACACTTTGCTGTGGACATAAAAGCAAACTTTTTTTTTTTCTCATTTTATTAAATTGGCGTGATACAAACGATATTAACTCAAATAATTATGGGCTATGAACTACGGCCCATCGGATCAAAAAGAATATTGGCCCAACAATTTAAACAAATAAATATTGGGACAGATGGGTCGAACCCGGATCATATTCTAAGATAGTGATGTAATTTGCCAATTTACACCTATAATATATACTAGCATAATATCCGCGCTATGCAGCGGAATACGATATTTGTATATTATGTCTATTCTTCAAGGACTATTCACGAAGATGACTAAATAACGATAGTGTGCTCGTATATAGAGTTGAGAATTCAAAATTCGATGGTGAAGAGTGAAAGTTAATAATGAAAAATGGTTAATTAATATAAAATAAAATTTACGTAAGTTAAATTTGGAAATGTCTAATTTTAGTATTAAAATTAAAAGTGTCTATATATAAATAAGGAAATAAGTAGTATTAGATGGGAGATGTAAGAGGGGCAAATTTGTCATTATTTAATTTAAGAGTTTTAAGATTCAATAGTTGAACATGCTTTATAAGTAATTATAGATTATAGATTATAGATAATAATATTAAATAAATATCCTGAGCAAAATGGCCGCACAATCAAAAGTCACCACGGTCCAAATCAACCAATGACATCTGAGTGAATAGTAAAAATGCAGCGCCTAATTAACTTATACGGAGTATATAATTACACATATCATATTTTTTAAAAACTTGTTACGTCAATAGTTCTTTATACTAACGATTGTTAACTCTCCGTTAAAAATGACCATGTGTGTAAAAAAATTTATTCTTTTAAAATTTTCAAGTAAATTTAAATTATAAAATCTAACATATGTATAGATATATTATTAAGTGTACATAACATTATTTTTATTTCCCTCATTTTATCATCATCAAATTTGATCATATTCTTCTTTAAAACATCAAATTTTATAAGCCACAAATGTATACATATAAGCAGAGAAAGATGGTAGTGAATTTGAGTGGTGGAATATAAAATTTGATGTTTTAGAGTAGAATATGACCAAATTTGATGACGAATAAAATGATAGAAATGAAAATAATGTTATGTGCACCTAATAATGTATCCACACATATGTTAGATTTTATAATTTATACTTTACTCAAAAAATGTAAATGAATAAAAAAATTTACACGTATGGTCCTTTTTTAACGGAGAGTTAACAATCGTTAGTGTAAAGGACTATTGACGTAACAAGTTTCAGAAGAAAGGATGATCTGTGTAATTAAATTCATAAAAAGAGTGCGAGTGAAATTGGGAGCAAACCATAAGGATGATTTATGTAATTTTCTCAAGATTTTTATTTATTGTTAATTAGGTGTGTATGCTGCTATTTTATATTAAAAAACTTTTAAGAACTAAGATTCAACACTTCCAAATTTAGATTATATAATTTTTAAATTGTAGTAACTTATCTTTTTATATTTTTCACTTTTAACCTCACATTTTGTATTCCAATTTTTCAATTATACGGATTGATCTATCATTATCGAGTTACGAATTACTAAAACTATTATTTCCGCTGCATAGCGCGGACATTATGCCAGTATATATATATATATATATATATATATATATATATATATATATTGTTTTGGGACCCCTTATAAAGTTGGCATAACATCGTCGACCATGTTGTACCCGTGGATCACCAGGCCTGCTTTTATGTAAATCGCACAATTGCACAACCATTTTTATAAGTCAATATTATCTAACTTAAAGTTATATAATATCAGTCTCACTTGATAATACCAATAACAATGTTTACACATATTGGCTAATTTTGACATGTTAACTTGAAACCGACCCAACTCTTACATTGATTAATACTTAAAGTGCCTAAAGTGGGTTGAAGTTGGCATATGTACCTTTTGATGCATAACGATAAGCTGATCGATGTGTTTCACGCAAGAACAAAAGTGTAAATAACACATACAATTATCAAATTCGTAAGTCAAAGAGAAAAACATTACGCATTATCAAAAAAAGCTAACAATCCATACCCCTGAGTCCCTGATATATAAGGTTAACGTCCTTGTAGTAAGATAAGTTGCATGTCCAAAATAAATATAATCCTAATTTTGTTAGGAAACAAATCCTTATAAGAAAAATACCTCAAAACATATTTCCTAAACTAATTAATATGGAAAAATTGAACTTGTGTTCTTAGAGCACATGTTAAGATGTAATGCCGTAGATCATCGAATCGCAATTAGAACTAAACTAGCTTGTGCGGAATTCAAACTAATCAATCAAGATATGAATTAAAACGAGAAGTATTTGATCAAACTTGCTTTTGTATTAACAGAAATCACAGAGAGAATTTCTGAGACAAATGTACAAAAGACTTAACTCAAAATGAACTATCAAAAGCCTATTTATAGACTTGATACAAAAGCTCATGCGACAATACTATTAAATGACTTGACTGGTCAACTCCGACAATGCTATTGTCGGAGTGACTTTTACTTCCGTCAATAAGCTAAACACGGAATACACAAACACGGAGTACTCTATTCACGTAATATCTATTGTCGCAACTCAGAACACTTAGACAAATTCTCAAAACATAATTAAAATCAAGCTTTAGACATTTGCTCCAACATAAGAACATTCAATGAAGTAGAATTTTCTATAAATAATTTAAAGTGTAATTAAAAAAGATATATAATTGAAAATTAATGAGTTTAGTAAATGAATTTTGCGATATATTTAAAAAGTTATAGCGCATTTAACGAAGCTTATATTGTGCTTAATGGACAAAATTCGACCATACTCATATTTGAATAGATTGATCACCCTTGTAAATAAATTGTAATGGACTAAATGGTCATCAATAAATGCATGAAACAAAAGTACAATCGAATATAGGCCCACAGCCCATTCAACACAATATTTAAGGTCCACTTACCAGCTTATTTTACAAATTTCTAAAATACACCACCAGTAGATTAGTAGACTTCCACGTGCAACTTACGAGATCTCTTAATTAATTAAGGTCATATCTTCAAAAAAAGGGGCTAAAGTTTTAATTTGTTTCGTTTATCAAGATTTAAGGAGTTTGTTTATAGTTTTTAACCTTAAGAAAAGTAAACTGAGTGGTAGTTTAAAGAAAATAGCCTGATTTATGGAATCAAAGTACCTAAGTACTCATTAACTAAATAGATATACATGCCTTCTTAGATTTTATCTTGTGACAGGTTTATATATATAGGGTGTGTTTAGCAAAACTAACTGAAGTTGCAGATGAAGATGGAATTGGAGATGAAGATGGAAATTTGAAACTGGAGCTGGAGTTTTTATTTCAGGGCTGGAGCTAGAGATTTTATTTTTAAATTAGTTGGGGATTGAGCTTATGATGTAAAATGACATAAATGGACATGACATAATATTACTCTAAGTTTTTAATAATTCAAAGAAGGGTAATTTTATAAGTAGGGGATGGAGATTGTGTAGAGAAGGTAGTTTTGAAGGATTCTCTTTGAGGGGATTATTTTTTGAAGAATCTCTACTCTCATATTTGTGCCAAACAAGCATTGTGATTTTATAAAAGGATTGAGCTTCTTAAAATGAGAAGCTCAATCTCTTAGAATCTCTCACAATATTGTAAAATGAAGTTGCCAAACGCACCCATAGTGTATATATATATATGTGTGTGTGTGTGTGTGTGTGTGTGTGTGTGTGTGTGTGTGTGTGTGCGTGTACGTGTGCGTGTGTGTGTGTGTGTGTGTGTGTGTGTGTGAACTCGAACTTCAATAACTTTGTCAAACACTTACAAAACATATAAGATTTTGACTATAGTCTTCGAATTAGAGGGGAAACTGCATTTTGAGGGGAAGTAAGAATAGATGAACTCGATCGTTGATTCTTGTGATCAACGTCACAATATTTTACGTTAAGTGCATACTGTATTTTACGTTAAATACATTGTCGTTAAAATCTAGTAGATATGGACCGTTAATCGTAAAAATCAACGGTCGATCGCATGTCCTCCTTACGCTTAAAATTCAAATACCTATCGTAACCTTACCCTTAAATTAAAAACTCACATTTCGACTTTATTTTGACTTTCACAAAACATACTCACGCATATAAAATTCACAAATTATATAGTTTGTGACTTTGTGTAATTTCAAATGCATCATGAGAAAGATTATGTGCTTAATATTAACATAAATAAATATCAAATCCAGCTTCACATGAACACCGCAGTGTCACACCGATGGACACAACCGAATAAGTAGTGTGATACTATAAAAGATATTTGATATCGTTCATTTAATAGAAATGAATAAATTGGTCGAACACAATTGAGACATTTATCAGTATAAATAATTAAGTGTAATTATTTATTTAATAAAAGAATTTATTTATAATTAATTTTGTAAATAAATTAACTATTTTAATTATTATTAAACTACGAGGTTCTAATTTTAAATTTATGAGTTTGGGTTAAGTTTAATTAGCTATTAAACTAGAAGGTTTATAGTGAAAGTATTAAACTTGGAGAACAAGTTATACTTTAACTATAAATAGAGGGCTATGGGTTTGTTATTAGTTGCTCAATACCCTAATAACTTTCTCCTCCTTCTCCCTCTCTTGCCCATTGTTGACCGGCCCCATCCCAACCCCAAGCCGAAATCGGCCAACCCCACAAGGGGTTCTCGAGTTCGCGATTTGATCGTAACTTGCTTGATTTCGTGTTAGGGTTTTAGTATACATACTTAGGTTTCTACCAACTATTCAACCATGGATCAAATGTGGATACCTAACGTATTCCGTGAGCTAGTCGATTTCAAGAAGAAGAAAGAAGTTCAAGATAAGTTCACTCGTACTTTAGCAACGATTTGAAGACTAGATATCTTACCGAGCACTCAATGTAAGAATGTTTATTCTTAACTATTAATTATGTGTATTATATTATTGTACATGTTTTATTATGAAAATTATAGATCTCGGCTAAAGGGTTTGATTTAATATGATTAAATATTTTTATAACGCTTCCGCACATATTAATTGTATTTATTGTAAATAAAGATTAAATTTTATAACGTATAATTATATTAAAAACCCTTCAGTGGTATCAGAGTCATGTAATTTTCTAATAAAACTGTAATTAGTTTTCTTGTATGCTTTTTTTTTTTTTTTTTGTTAAGTTTTAATTTCATTATCTCTTCTTCTACCTTTCTTGTAAATCGGTTAATTCGTGTAGTTTGTTGAATATTTAAGCAACGCTGCGATTGATCCAAAACATGGTGTGATTTGGTTGTACCAAAATTGCTCCAAGGTTTATGAGAAACCTTGTTGATCGGATTTAGGTATATGGTGTTTAACACCATAACCAAAGTTATATATTGTTTTGTTGATTAATGGCTTAAATTATTTAACCCGAAAACTAACGGTTAATCTTTCTTGTTTAAAGTTAATATTAATTGTATTATTTTGACACATGCAAAATCGATTTTAGGGATTAATAAACCCATAGGAAAATCGATTTTGGCATAGGTGTTAGGTATTTGATATCCTAACTAAATCTAGTACAATTAGTAATTAACTTAGCGAGCAAGAAATCGATACAAAGGTTTTGACTAAAGTCCTTATGTTGGCTGATTTTTGTAAGGGTTTTTCAAACCCATAAAAATCAATTTATTAATCCATTGATGTGATCAACTAGGGTTTATGAAACTCTAGATATAAGTTGATTCTTGCAAATGTATGTGACCTTTAGCAAAAGTCAATTTAGGGTTTTAATTAAACCCATGGATTAGCTGATATTTGGTTAGGATAATTTTATCTTTTAGCAAAATCGAAGTTAGGGTTATCAAACCTAAAAGATGTTGATTTTTTAATATAACAAGAATTGTTAAAGGAATTGAGATAAGGTCCGTAAAACATGTGACTAGTCAAAATCTAGGGTTTATAAAACTTTATATAACTTGGATATTTTGGTTAGTAAAATTATATAAATTAGGTTTTATGTGAAATCCTAGTTTTGTATAAATTAATGTTTTAAGTAAACCTAATTAAAACTAATGTCAGTAAAACAAGTTAGTATTTTTGAAAAACACTAAAGTAGCGTTTTAAAAGGTTTAAATAAAATTTGACATGTTTTTGAATTAAAAATGTTTAAAATGTTCGTTAAAAAGAAAGTGTAATTTTCGGTCAAACATGTTAATTCTATTTAAAAGTTGAGGCAAATAAGCAATAAATCAAGAAACTAATTGATAGATAATTGTTAGTTTATAATTCAATAGAATTGTAAATAGACAATTATTAATTGTTGTACTTGATACAAAGATAATGTTTATATGATGGAACTCGTAGTTTGTATGTCTTGAATAGGTGCGTTTATTGGATAATGCATGTGTCCAAATAAACGCTCTAAGCAAACTATAGTTTAAGATTCCATTATAATTTTATAATTTGGATTATAATTGTTGCATATGTTGTGACCATAGTCGAGCCAAACTTTGACCTAATATATGAACTGCGTGGTTGTGTTTATTTTTGTTGTATTGTAATTTTCTTTTGGTACAAGGGGAGACATGTGTGTCACTTACAACCCCATTTATTTTGCAATTTTATTTTATGTAAAAAGGTAGTTTAAGTTTTAATGTAAAATGTATTTTTCAAATTTCATTTGTAAAATGTAATATAAAAGAAGATGGAGTCCAAAAGGAAAAAGGAACAACCACAAGGAGCCTTTGCGTTCCACGAAGTGACGAGGAGTCGTTGATGCTAGTAGGAGTACGAAGATCAAGATTGCCAACCATGTATTATGGTTGTCCCTTAGGTTGACCCTTGATTTTCGTGTTGGCTCATGGAAACCAAATATAGTATATGGCAAGGCTATGACAATATATTATATGTTTTTGTTTATGTCCTTATTTATTTTGTTCATTGAATGAAATAATGTGTGAATTATTAGATAATTAATTAGAACATTATAATAAAACATTAGGTAATGTGATATCATCGAGTGAAAATGTTTATGAAACATTGATTCCTCTAGGATGAACACATTATTAGAAGTTTAATAAAACACTTGTTTTAATAAGAGATATAAAACTAGGAAATGATTTAAACTTGATTTCCTAAGGGTCGTGTTTTATTAAAACCTATTGTATATAAACTCATGCATAGTTTATATATATTTAAAAGTAATTTTTGAAATTAGTTTAAGAAAAATACCAAAGTAGGTTTTTATAGAGAAATAAGACCTAAAACCCTATTTAATTTAGACCGTAAGCACCCTCCATTTGTGGACATTCATATCGAACTCGACTCCGTATCCTTTGCCGCCTCTACGGGTGGGCATGGTTGCACTCGAATAGGGTGAAGTGAAAGGGCCGCGGTTCCACTTAAGAAGATGGCCGGTTCCCCACAGTTAGCAAATGGTTTGGTCTATTGGTGATTCGAGTTGAGAACTTCGCCCAAGGTGTAAGTTGAGATTAAATATACCTAAACATTAAAATTTAGAGTTTCAAGAGTCTAGAAGTTGTATATGTGATGCAATTGATATGTGATCTACCTAAAAAGATATTGTGTGTCATTGCAGCCTTCATTGAGGGCACATATTAGTGTGAATGTCGGATTCTAGCTTAATAGTTCTATTAGGGTTTATGAATTATTAAGAGTTTAAAACGAAATAACTAAGTTTGTTTGTTTTACTGTAGATGGCTAATAACAACATTAACGCAAATAATACCATGAACTTGTCGCTTCGTTCGATCCTTGAAAAGGATAAGTTGACCGGGCCTAACTTTCGTAATTGGGAAAGGAACCTTCAAATTGTCCTTCGCCATGAACGAAAGTGGTATGTACTCGAGACACCTCTTGGTCGCGCGCCACCAAACGGTGTCACTGAGGACATTAGAAATGCTTATACTAAGCATGAGAGCGATCTTCTCGATGTGCAATGTTTGATGCTTGCTACTATGTCTCCCGAACTCCAAGTTAATTACATGGAGACTTCGGCGTATGATTTGATTCGTCGATTAATAGAGACATTTCAATCCACTGCTAGAACCGAAAGGTTCGACGCCACTAAGGATTTGAATAGTTGCAAGATGGCCGAGGGATCCAATGTGAGTGCTCATGTCGTGAAAATGATATGGCATCTTAACCGTCTTGAAAGACTTGGGCATCCTTTGCCGCAAGACTTGGCGATCGATATGATCCTCGCTTCATTGAGTAAGGGGTACAAGCAATTTGTACTTAATTACAATATGAACAACACGAAAAGGTCCATACATGAGTTGCATCAAATGTTGAAAACTGCACAAAGGGATATAGACCCCGTGAAGTCTAAAGATGTCTTAATGATATGTGATGGAGGTGTTAGGTAAGCGTAAGTTACAATCACTTAATTTATACAAACTTAATATGGTCATCATCGTTTAATATAAATCAGTTTAACTATGTCAAGAACAATCATTAATATATTATAATATAGATGTAACGTCCTGAAACTCGTTTTATTATTATGCATTAGTAAATTGTGGTGCATTTAGTTTGTTATGTTTGGTTTGTGTTTTGACTCTGAATGTGAAGAATTGGCCAAATTGGGGCTAAATTCTGAAGTACGAAAGATAGTGTAAAGTCCTAAATTCAGTTATAATGATTTATTTAAAATGGAGACTATGCAATTTTTGTTATCTAAGTATGATATATAAGACATGTACTAAAATTGCCATTAAATTGGGAGATTTTGGCTAGTTGAATGTTTTGAGAACTTGAGGGACTTATTAAGTAAATGTTATGATTAATTAGTCAAGGATAAGAAACCCTAGCCCCATTTTGTTCCTGCGTATTTTGAGAGCCAAAAGAAAAGGAGAGTTTCAAATCTAGGGTTTTAATCGAGTGAGTTGAGGTTTTGGTTCAAACACAAAGAGCTGCTTACTTTCTTGTGGTGATCGACGTACTCTGATCTTTAAGCAATTAGGATGAAGGTTGAACTATACAGTACTATACTAAAGGTATGAAATCATCATCATCAGTTTCAATATGTGGTTAAATATTTAATAACATTTATATGTGTAGAAGTTGATGGGTCTATAGATTTTAATAACGTAAATTATTAGTTCTTGTAAAATTGTATGCATGAAATCGTATATAGGCTATTACTAATTGCTGGGAAATTGATGACTTAGTGCATTGATGAATCGCACGAATGAATTAAAAAGAAAAGAGCAGAGTTACCGTAGCATTACTGGTACATTAGAAAAATATAATTAAAAGTCCACTGCCTTACTCCTTACTCCTACGTAGAGGAGTAACACTACATACAAGACCAAGTTTCCTTACATTTAACTTGACCACATGATTCCATTATTGTTAAATTAAATGATTAATTCATATTGATGGCTATAATATGGTGGATCGGTTGATAACTTGGTATAGTCTGGAGCATTACAAATTCATTAACTTTACATGCTAATAAAATGTCATCTCATGCTTTTAGTCATATTAATGTAATTATATGTTACAAAGTAACTTGACAACCAATCAAATTCCATCTAGTAAAATCATGGGACGGTGGGGAGATTTACATGACGTCTAGACATGTAATTAGCAATATTTAATTGAAGTATGTACATGATGTTTGTGATAGCAAATTTAATGGTCAACCTATTTAAGTTCTAGGCGTAAACTTCAGAGTATCATTTAGACCACATTCATGCTGACTTATTACTTGTAATATGGTTATACTTAACAATGGTGTCATTTATATATTAACTATTGTTTAGGTAATCAAGCTTTTTGAAGAGGAGTGTATTTGTACTCAAGTTGAGGTAAGATAATGTTTGCGAAAACCGGGTACACAATCAAAACCTTAGACTTTTGATTATCACTTAAGTGTTTTAAAGATGGTTGATTAATTCAATCAAAGTCATGTCATTTGGGTTGCTTGAGTAAAGATATACTTATATGTGGGTCGGGTCAATTATGGGTAGTTATTTTAATTCCGTTTATTGATACATCATTATGCATGTTGTATAGTAATGATTGTTGTTGGTTCGTTGTTATATGTGTTGGCTAGTACACTAGAACCTTGTATGATGCTTAGGATGCACTCACGAATTAGGGACCCTAAATGTGTTGAAGTTGATGAAAGATAAAGGAGAGTTGTGTTAATTAACTTTAACATAATTACGAGGCGTAGAGATATCTCGAATGAATCTCGAAAGGGTTTCATGGTGGCTTACCGTGAGGTGGTCACACATTTGTCGGGCACATGATATTCTAGACACATTCATGTTGCCATTGTCGATATAGGCGATAGTAGGTTTCCCCCAGTTGGTTTCCCAAGGCTCATGGATTCACCCACATAGTGCTTGGTGGACTAGTGGACTAACCCTACGGGAATTGACGGTTAAGTTGAAAGGAGTAAACAAAAGGTGAAAGTTGAAAGATGAATTGTAGGCACGGCTTTTAGGACTTGGAGGTGGGTTCTTGATGTGCTACATGTTGATGTTGTTGCTTGTTGATTATTGTTGTTGTTTAAATAATAATTGTTGTTGCCTTGTCTATTATTATTATGGACGCATGACTTTGTTGAATTGCTAATTTAAGACGTATTTTGTTGACTAAGGGTTTTACTGGGGTTTTTTTTTTATAATTATAACCCATTATGCTTACTCAGCTTTATAAGCTGACACTTGTTTTCTACTTGCCGATTGTGTACTCGCAGGTTAGGAAACTTAGGAGCCGGTGATGAGCGTGGCGGGTAGTTGGGCTAATTCTGATATAAGCTTTAGTCCATTAATGAAACGTTTAATAGTTTGATTTTGTTAGACATTATATATATGGGTTTCATTTAATATTGTGCTTGATGTAACTTATGTAACACCATAGACGTTTTAAACTAAACTTTGTTTGGTTCATTTTAATATTGCTGTGACGTTTTCTGCATTACTCTGTGATGTAACTAAAAGTTTTTGAAAACCCATATTTTGAAATTTAGGGTGTTACAAGTTGGTATCAGAGCATCAGTTATCAAGATATGTGCCTAGACTTAAACCTAGAATGCTAAAAGATGAAAGAAGGGACCGTTAAGTTGCCTTAGTAGCCATTTCTTCTTAGGAATAATGGGTTGGGTTGTGAGTGATGTGCTTATCTTTGTGAGTTTGTGCCTTTAACTGCTATTGGTGTTGCTTACAATTAATTGGCTTCTTAGCTACTTATGATAGATATTGATTTGTTGACCTTCTATGTGGCGATGTGCTTATCTTTGTCAAGACATAATAGGAGGATAGGTGCGATTACAAAATATTTATGTATCATAAATAATATTAGATATCAAGTAAATATGAATATGAAAAGGATGTTTTATGATTGTAATCAAAGATTAACACTACACTCTTGTGGCTAGTATACATTGTTGAGAACTGAGACACTGTCATATCTGCTCAGAATACAAGTATCATGCCGCTGTTGGTATAAGACTTCAACCACTGTTAGTAGAAGTCAACCACTGTTAGAAGAAGACAACCGCTGTTAGTACATTTGTCTAACAGGGCCACTGTTGGTATATGTAAAGCGTTTTGTATCAAGTACTCAACCACTGTTAATGTTATATGAGTACTACCCCTGTTAGTTATATACTCAACCACTGTTGGTTAGTCGGTTAGAGATAATTATGGAATAGATAGGATTTCTATAATAGTTTGATTCTGTAAAGGACTCTATATGTTATAAATAGAGATCCTGTAAAATCCTAGATAAGACGAATTCATTCTAGTTATTAGCTTCAAGGTTGTAAACCCTAACACAAATTGTGTGTTCGTATTATTGTTAATAATATTGAAGCTTTTGGTTAGATATTCTGTTATATACAAGTTTGTTCTTCAAGTTATTAATAAACTATTCCGCAAGCTTATTAATAATCAATCAAAGTAATACATACTAAGATCTCTAGCTGGGATCATCAAGTGGTATCAGAGCTTGATATTACTTTGATCTTGAAGAAGGTAATTGAATTTCGCAGCTTTTTCAACAAATAACAAGATGTCTACTGAATCAATGGAAGGTATACAAGCTACAAAGATTCCCATGCTCAAACCTGATGAGTTTGAGCTATGGCAGACTAGGATTAGGCAATACATGTTGCTTACGGATTATATGATGTGGGAGGTGGTTACTAATGGACCAAACTATACTAAGGATGCAGATGGTAAAAAGGAAGAAAGACCACCACCAAAGTCTGATGCAGAGAGAAAAGAAAGAGCAACAGAGTGGAAGGCATTAAGTACTCTACTTTTGTCTATTCCTAATGAGTATCAAAGGAAGTTTGAAAACTGTGAAGATGCTCAGGTTCTTATGCAAGCAATTGTTAAGAGATTTGGTGGTAATGATAACACCAAGAAGAATAAGAGATCTCTTCTCAAACAACAGTTTGAAAACTTTGCAGGTGTAAAGTCTGAAACTCTGACTCAGACTTTTGATAGGTTTCAAAAACTTGTGGGTGATTTGGAAAATCACAGTGTCAAGATTGATAAAGATGACTTGAACAGGAAGTTTCTAAGATCACTTGGTACAGATTGGAATATGTACACTGTGGGACTTAGACAAAGTCCAGATCTTGAAGAGAAAGAGATTGAAGACCTGTACAATGATCTAAGGAATTTTGAGCCTGAAGTTCTAGCGTTGAAACAGTCCAATGGTAGCTCTAACAATGCTGCTTTTGTTTCTGTTGGTGAATCTGGTAGTTGTAGCACATCTGGTGCTAATGATAATGTATTGGAAGCATTCTTTGCAAGCCATGTGAATTCATCATTAACTACAGAAGATTTGGAGCAGGTTAGTGAAGAGGACCTGGAAGAGATGGATTTAAGATGGCAGATGGCCATGATTACAATCAGGGCAAAGAGGTTTATGCAGAATTCTGGGAACAGAAATTTTTCTTACAAGAGAGATGGTGTAGCTGGTTTTGACAAGAGCAAGGTGGAGTGTTTCAACTGTCACAAGATGGGACACTTTGCTAGGGAGTGCAAGAGCACACAGGCTGGAGGATCTCAGAATGGTTTTGTAAGAAATAATTCTGGTCCTCAAAGAAGATTGATACCAGTTCAGAACACCACTTCAGATTCATTGGTTGCTCAAGATGGAATGGGAGGATTTGACTGGAGTGATCAGGAAGAGCTTGTAACTACAAATCAAGCTTTGATGGCTGTCACAGAAGAACCAGAGTCTTCAGACATTCCATATGAGGTACAATCTAAATTATGTTCTCCTGCATGTAAGAAAATGGTTAAATTTTATAGGGATCATAATATGGTTGTGTGTAATGAATTAAAAGCTTGTAAGGAAAAGAGTCAACATGCCACTTTAGCTATTGAAAACTTAGAAAATCAGATAAAAGCTTATGAAAAGAATGAATCTCAATTTCACTTAGATATTAAGTATATAAATTGGGAAAAGAAAGCTTTACAAACAAAAGTGGATATGCTAAGTGCTAAGTTGGCTGAGGCAATTTCTGATAAAGAGTCAATAAAATTGAAAGTTGATGAATTGGAAAATGTTTCAAAAGGTGTTCAAAACTTAATCAAGTCTCAAATTCATGATAAATTAAAACTTGGATTAGGTTACAACCTTAATGCTGTTCCTCCACCTTATAATCATACTTATTTCCCACCTAAAAGTGATTTTGTTTTAGAAACACTTAAGGTAGGTGTGTCTGAGGAGGTTAAAAAGGTAGATCCAGTTGTTAATTGTGCTGATAATGTGAATTTTGATAAAGTTGAGGTATCTGATTGGACTGAGGAAGATGAGAGTGATAATGATAGCTCATCAGGTGGTAATTCTGTAGATGGTAGTGTTAAGTCTATTACTGGTCTAGTTTCTGAACTTAATAGTACTAAACTAGAAGAGGGTAAAAAGATGTTTGTTGAGAAAGCAAAAGCTCAAATAGATCAAGTCAGGAAAACCAACAAGGCTAGTTCAGGTTTAGGATATGTACACAAAAAGGTCAACACTGAATCAAAAGACAAGTTGAAATCTGAGTGTGATAAGTGTACATGTAAATCAAAGAAGTCTGAGTTACATACTGCAAGTAATTTGAATAAATCCATTCCCAGGGGTAATCAAAGAAATTGGAACCAATTGGTTTCACAAAGGTTGGGTAATGGGTTTGAATGTGTGAAAAGAAAGTCATGTTTTATTTGTGGTAGATATAATCATCTTCAACAGGACTGTTACTACAATCCTAAAAATAATAGGAACAGTGGTACATGTCATGTGTTGATAAATAAGCCTAACAGAGGCAAGGCTGCAGCCCCTGTTAATGCTACAGCAGTGCCCCTGTCAATGGCTAACAGAGGCAAGACACGAACAGGGGAGGGTTTGACCACTGTCAGGCATGGTACCTCTGCTGGTATTAAACATCTCAAAAGAATGTATATACCAAGTAAAGCTACCACTGCCAGGGTAATCAATACAAACTTAAAGGTGACCACTGTCAGACCATTAACCCCTGTCAGGTCTAAAACAGATTGTTTTTGGAGACACACAAATGTATCTACATCTAAAGTTTCCAAAACCAATGCAGCACTGAGATCAATCACTATCAAAAGGGTTGATGTCAAAGGTGCTCATGGGAAACCCAAAGCCAAATTGGTTTGGGTTCCCAAGAAAAACTAATTGTTTTTCTCATATATGTGCAGGGCAAGCCACCAAGCTTATGGCATATTGATTCTGGCTGTTCAAGACACATGACTGGGGACAGGAAAAAGCTACAGGACTTTAAAGCGTTTGATGGAGGAGATGTAGCATTTGGAAGCAATCCTAAAGGAGGTAAAATCACAGGTAAAGGTAACGTAAAAAGCAGTAAGCTCACTTTCAATGATGTTTATTATGTTGAGCAATTGAGATACAATTTGCTTAGTGTGAGTCAAATCACAGATAAGCAAAATCCTGTATATTTCACTGACACAGAATGCCTTATACTTTCTGAAAAACTCAAAATACCTGAAGATAAGATTTTAATGAGAGTTCCAAGAAAGGATAATGTATACTGTAGTGATTTAAACAAGATGGAATCTCAAAATGTTAACTGTCTCATTTCTAAAGCTACTGTATCTGAATCTGAACTATGGCATAGGAGGATGTGTCACTTGAATTTCAAGACCATGAATAAACTTGTTAGGAATAAGCTAGTGAGAGGCTTACCTGAAAAGTTGTTTGAATGTAGTGACCACTGTGTAGCATGTCTCAAAGGCAAGCAACACAAGACCTCTTATAAGACCAAGCTTGTGAATACCAATACCACTCCCTTACACCTGTTACATATGGATTTGTTTGGCCCTACCAATGTAGCTAGTCAAGGGAAGAAATCTTACTGTTTGGTAATAACTGATGATTACTCTAGAATGAGTTGGGTGTTCTTTCTTAGGACTAAGGATGAGACAGGTGAAATACTTAAATCATTCATAACTAGGATTGAGAATTCAACTAATCAAAAGGTTAAGATCATCAGGTGTGATAATGGGACAGAATTTAAGAATCATGAGATGAATAAGTTCTGTGAGGATAAAGGTATAGAAAGACAGTATAGTGCACCTAGGACTCCACAACAAAATGGAGTAGCTGAGAGGAGGAATAGGACACTAATTGAGGCTGCTAGAAGCATGCTAGCAGATGCTAAACTTCCAATGTCCTTTTGGGCAGAGGCAGTTAGCACTGCTTGTTATGTTTTGAATAGGATTTTGATTATTAAACCTCATAACAAGACACCCTATGAGTTATTCTTTAAGAGAAAACCTTTGGTTAGCTTTTTAAAACCATTTGGATGTCCTTGTACTGTCTTAAATACCAGAGATCATCTTGGTAAGTTTCAGAGTAAGGTAGATGAGGGTGTATTTGTTGGATACTCTATTCAAAGCAAGGCTTATAGAGTATTTAACAAAAGGACTAGGATCATAGAAGAGACCATGGATGTGACCTTTAATGAACATACATCAAATGTAGAAGGAAAAGGTCCAGAAGTTTTGTTTGATATTGATGCACTAACCCATGCTTTTAGATATCCAGATTTGTCTATTAGTGCAGATACAGATGCAGGTACAGATGCAGGTAATGATGCAGGTAAAGATGGGAATTCAACCTCAAGTCAAACTAAAAAGGATGACTTGAAGTATGTCTTGTTTCCTATTTGGACTCCAGATCCACCAGAAGTATTTCAACAGGATCAGGATCAACCAGAGAAAGATGCTTCTTCTGATGATTCAAATGGTTCACCTGGTAAAACTGGTGCAAGCAAGGGTACAGATGATTCAACTTCACCAGATCATCAACCATTCACTTCAAAGGGATCTCATACAGATCCAGAGCATGATTATCCAAACTATTTTGAACAAAGTCCTCCATTTCAAGTCTTGGAGAGGACTTCTTTGTCAGATTCTGAAGCAACTCCAAAGCCATCAAAGGAAAGAGAGGAAAGAGAGTCTTTTTCAGACTCTGAGATAGATAATCTTTTGGGTTCTAATTTGGAAAGAGAACTACTTGATACTTCTACATCTAAATATGTGGTTCATAAAGATCATTCCTTGGATTTGATCATTGGTGACATTAGTACTCCTGTTCAGACTAGACATCAAACCAAGGTAAGAGAAGAAGATGTACATACTTCATTATATGTATGTTTTCTTTCTCAGATGGAACCAAAGAAGGCAGTGGAGGCTCTCAAAGATCCAAGCTGGATTGAATCTATGCAGGAAGAATTGTTGCAATTCAAACTGCAAGATGTGTGGGATTTGGTTGATCTTCCAAAAGGAAAGAAAGCTATAGGCACAAGATGGATCTTTAAGAACAAGAGAGATGAAAGAGGGATAGTGATCAAGAATAAGGCTCGGTTGGTAGCACAGGGGTACACACAGGAAGAAGGCATAGATTATGATGATGTCTTTGCCCCTGTTGCTAGAATAGAAGCTATTAGATTATTTTTAGCTTATGCATCTTATCAAGATTTCAAAGTCTATCAAATGGATGTGAAGAGTGCTTTTCTTCATGGTCTAATTGATGATGAGGTGTATGTTTGCCAACCACCAGGGTTTGAAGATCCAACATATCCCGATAGAGTGTGCAGATTAAAGAAAGCATTGTATGGATTACATCAAGCTCCAAGAGCTTGGTATGATACTCTATCTGAGTACTTGCTCAAGAATGGATTCAAGCGAGGTACTATTGACAAGACATTGTTTACCAAGAGGGTTCAAAGAGATATATTGCTGGTACAGGTGTATGTTGATGATATTATTTTCGGGTCTACACGGGATTCATTGTGCAAAGAGTTTGAGGATTTAATGCATAAGAAGTTCAAGATGAGTTCAATGGGTGAACTCACATTCTTTTTAGGATTGCAGGTCAAGCAGAAGTTAGATGGAATCTTTATTAACCAAGGGAAGTATGTGAAAGATATTTTGAATAAATTTGGTTATAAAGATGTGAAGGTAGCTAGCACTCCCATGGAGGCACATAAACATCTTAATTCTGATCCTGAGGGGGAGGAAGTAGATGTGCACTTATACAGGTCAATGATTGGTTCATTGATGTATTTAACTTCATCTAGACCTGATATAATGTTTGCAGTGTGTCTTTGTGCTAGATATCAGACCAATCCAAAGCAGTCACACATGTATGCTGTGAAGAGAATCTTTAGATACTTGAAAGGTCAACCAGACTTGGGCCTTTGGTATGCTAAAGGATCAGATTTTGAGCTAAAGGCATTCACAGATAGTGACTATGGTGGTGAGAATATGGATAGGAAATCGACTAGTGGAGGTTGTCAATTTCTTGGAAATAGGTTAGTGTCATGGCAATGCAAGAAGCAAACCACAGTTTCCACTTCTACAGCAGAAGCAGAATATGTTGCAGCATCAAGTTGCTGTGCACAGGTTCTTTGGATTCAGAATCAAATGCTGGATTATGGTTTGACTTTCATGAACACTCCTATTTATATTGATAATATTTCTGCTATTAGTATCATTCAGAATCCAGTTAAGCATTCAAAAACCAAACACATTGAGATCAGATATCATTTTATACGAGATTGTTATGATAAAAGATTGATTCATATTTTTAAAATTCATACTGATAATCAACTTGCAGATCTTTTTACAAAAGCATTTGATGTAGGAAGATTTACATTTTTGATAACTAATATTGGTATGATCAATCTCACGTAGTGTTTTGGTCTGGATTTGATACTAACAGGGGTAAAATATATTGTATGTGACAGGGTCAGGTGTTGCCACTGTTAGCTTCATCATGATAACAGATGGTGCCACTGTTAGTTTACCTTTGCCACTGTCAGTTTATTTTAAACCCCTGCTGTATATGTGTGTAATTTAACCCCTGCTAGTTGTTTTTCTTAGTTTAATATTGCAGGTTTCAGCCACTGTCAAGAGACATCACTTGAGCTGGAATTTAATGTTTTATTTGTTTCTTCTTATCTTTTGGTTAAAAAAAAAAAAAAAAAAAAAAAAAATTTCGTTGTCTAACTAAGCTAAGTTTATGCCCCTGTTAGTTCTAAGTTGGCGTTTCCTTGGTCGGATGCCCCTGCTAGACTTTCAGCCGCTGCTAGCTTTGTTAGATGGTTAGAAAGGGTTGACTATAAATTGACCAAGTGAGGTACCCCTGTTGGGTTTGTTTGTAAATTGTGCCCCTGTTGGGTATAACCAGAAGTGCCACTGCTAGTTCTATTTTTAGGGCTTGGCACTGTCATCAAATAAATACTCAAATACTTCACTTTTTCAATTACGCTTTCAAAATTTTCAAAACCCTTCAATAATCGCTCTCGCTTTGAGTTGTTTATTGTAATTCACTCTTCGTTCGTTCATCAATTACATCAATGGCATCTTCATCGTCGTCTGATTCTGGTACTTCTATGCTAAGTGTTCATTCTGAACACAATATGAGGGCTTTCTTGAATAAAGAACTTGCCGATGAGTATTTTCACCATATCATCGATTTCTTGAGTAATTGTCCAGTTACTTATGCCCTTACTGTCGCTCCACGATTGATTCGATCACATATTCAGGAATTCTGGCAGAATGCAAAGGAAGGGAATGTTAATGGCATTACTCACATTCATTCCACTGTCAAGGGTCAGAAGGTAATGGTTACTGAGATTATTCTAAGAGAGCTTTTACAGTTTGATGATGAAGGTGAAATTCTGGAATTATCGAGAGAAGATTTGTTTAAAGGCATTATGGATATGGGGTATGAAGGTTCAGGAAAGACAAGATCAGCATATACTTTCTTGAAGTCATGGTTTTGTCCTCAATGGAAGTTCTACATTCATACTTTTCTGGTATGTTTGTCTCAAAAGAGAACTAGTTTTAATGAATTTAGTTCTACTATTGCATATCCTATTATCTGCTTGGCACAGGGTATTAAATTTAATATGTCTAGATTTATCTTAGATAATATGGTTAGGAATGTAAAGGGTGATACATTCGTTATGTACCCTAGATTTGTTCAGCTTTTATTGAATAATCAATTGTCAAATCTGCCAGCAGAGGATAGTGTGATTGTTAGTTCTACTCTATCTTTGAGGACTATTAAGGCTATGAATCAGTATCAGAATGCTTTTTCTAAGAAGGAAACTGCATTATTTTCTACAATGCTAGTTACTCCTTCTGCCACTGGTGGTGTATTACCAACACCATCTGGACCAAATGATGACAGACCAACAAAACAAGTTGGTTCTGAACACACATCAGGAGGTGTCATCAAACGAAAACAAGGGAACAAACAGCCTACCCAATCTAAAGCCAAGAAATCCAAGAAGGCTACACAGGCTATGGAGATTCCTGTTTCTCCACAGTCTCAGTCAACTGTTCCAACACAACAGGTGAACATACTTGATGAAAATGTTCATTCTGGAAGGGCTGCCACTACTGTTTCTAGCCCACTGGCAGGGCAGGATAGTGGTAACATTAATCAGACCCAACCAGAGGCAACTATGTTTGATGAACCTATGGGTGATGATTCAAATGTAGGTCCCAGTACCAATAACCAAGGGACATCTGCAGTGGCAGATGTGGGCAAGGATTCAACTAAGAGGTCACACTCTAATGTTGATGAGCCTAGTGATACTGATGAATTGACGATTTCCTATCTTGTACATGATGTCAATAAACTGTGGAGCAAATATGAGAGGGAAAGGGCTTACAGAAAAGAGGCTCAATAGAAAATTCAAGCTCAGGATGAGTTAATTGCTAAGCAGAAGGAGATCATTGATCATCAGAAGGCAGAGTTGCTTGATGTGCAGAATAGATTGTTAATGCTTGAGGAGGCTGTCAACAATATTCTTTTACCTGCGAATAAGTTAAAGGAATCTTCAGGCAAGGGGGAGAAGAAAGCAGAAGATGATAATATGCCTGAAGATGATGGTTCAAGAAAAGCAGGTGATGATGATGATGATGATTCATATGGACCTCATAATGATATGAGTGGAGTAATGATATATGTTGATGAGATGCATGATGATTCTGCAGCTACAGAGGTGCTTGAGCTTGATGATAATACAGCTACAGAGGTGCTTGAGTTTGATGATAACACAGTTGAGATGGATATATGTGAGCATAATGAGGCACAATCAGAAGACACTGTGGAGTTAGTGTTTGATGATAAAGATGATGATTATGTGCAGAGCAGGGATAAGGCTGAGGAGGAGCTAAATGTATCTGATTATGTGATACATGAAAGTTTAGATGATGAGATGGTAGATGCTGCAGATGACAGAAGTATGGTGGTATATACTGGTGAAGATTCTTCTGAAAATGTTAATACAAGTGATGGTGCAGGAGCAGAGCAGACTGATGAAACAGTTTATCAGGTATTTCCATTGAATAAAGGGTTGCCTGAGAAAGCTGCACTTAGATTATATTTTTAGGATGTGATGGGTGCTAATCTGGAAAATAAGAAAAGAGTTAGTTTCAGTGATAGGCCAGTGTATGAGGTGGTTGATGATGTTGAAAAAGAGATGAAAGAAGGAGAAGTTGAGGTTAAGGGGGAGCAATCAAAGTCAATTGCTGAAGAGAAGAAGTTGCAGACCTTTACAAGAAAGAAATCTATTCCCAGAAGAAAGCCAACTAATACTTTATCCCCTGTTAAAACTTCTACCACTGTTGTCACAATTTCAACCCCTGTCAACACTAACACTACCACTGTTACATCTACCCCTGTTAGTACACCAACACCTACCACTGTTGATACATCAATCACCACTGCTGTCATATCAACCCCTGTCACAACTACCACAACAACAAGACCAAGAGAGGTACCTGTTACAATAAGAGAACCAACTTCTCCACTCAAACCTAAGTCTAAATTGCCTGTGATTGATCCAAAAGACAAAGGTAAAGGAAAGTTGAAAGAAAAATCAAAAGTGAAAGAAATTAAAGAACCTCATATTGAGTCTCATGATATGCTGAGGATGCAAGTAGAAGAAAGAGAAAGGTTGATAAGGAGAGCTGCAGAAGCTAAAGCTGAAGAAGAGGGTGATGATGTTAAAATGATTTTGGATGATCTGAGTGTAGTGACTATTACACAGAAAGCTGCAGAGATTGTTAAAGAAAAGACTGCACAAGGATTAAAGCTTCCTGCTCAGAGAGTTCATGATTATTTAAAGAAGAAGAAAGGTAATGAAGAGGAAGAGTTATCTTCTGGATTTTTGTTGATGAAAAGATCAAATGAGGAAAGGGCTAGAAAGAAAAAGCAAGAGGAATTAGCCAAGAAGAGGAGTAAACCTTTACCATATGCTGAAAGGAGAAGACAAATGATCAATGCTCTGTCTGAAAATTATGCCCCAGCTAAAATTGTTAAAGGATGGAATATGCAGAAGCTGCAACAGGCATATGATAGGTATATGGGAAGAGATGATGAGTGGACAAAGAAAATGGAAGAGAATAGGCATTTGAATGCATTGATGAAGGAGAAGAAAGAAAAGGCAGATAAGGAAATGGTAAAATTTTTGAAAGAAGAAGAAGAAAGAAGAGAAAAGGCAGCTGCTGAGGCAGCAGAGAAAGCCTTAGAGGATAAGCAGAATGAAGTCAGAAGAAATTCATGGAAAAATCAGATTTCTAAAGACAATGTTATTCCTGATATTCCAAGATTTGATCCAGAGCTGAAAAAGAGAATCAAGATTCTGACTGATAGCAAGGAGATTTCTGAAGGACCAAGAAAGGCTAGAATTATAAATTGGGAAGGAGTAGCAATTGATTATGGTTTCAGAAAAATGATCCTTGAGATCAAGATTGAAAGGGAAAGAGGATTTGATGACCATGTTGGGAGTATGGTTGATTTGCTCAGAATTTGTACAAGAGATGATCTTATGGAGTTGTATCAAGTGAGCAGAATCAGGAATAGAAAGAACTCTGAAGCTGTGATTGAAAGACAAATGATGGAGTTATTGCAAAGCCTGTTTGAACCAGCCAGCATGTATCACTTATTCTTTCATTGATATCAAAGGGTTATAACCTGGAGATATTTTGCCAGAGCTGGAGTACACATGGTAGTATTTAACAATGGGCAGGTGATCTACATGTTTGATGATCGACACTATGTGCTAGGAACAGGGCTGCTGAATAGATTGGTTGATTTGAAGTTATCTACAACCATCATTACTGAAGGAGCTTACAGAGCTTTATACATGGTGTTCAATCAACTACATAAGAGGCAAACGATGAAGGAGATAGAAGAAGAAAAGAAGGATTGAAACTTGAATCATTACTCTGAATGATCAAGTTTAGGGGGAGATTGTTGAGAACTGAGACACTGTCATATCTGCTCAGAATACAAGTATCATGCCGCTGTTGGTATAAGACTTCAACCACTGTTAGTAGAAGTCAACCACTGTTAGAAGAAGACAACCGCTGTTAGTACATTTGTCTAACAGGGCCACTGTTGGTATATGTAAAGCGTTTTGTATCAAGTACTCAACCACTGTTAATGTTATATGAGTACTACCCCTGTTAGTTATATACTCAACCACTGTTGGTTAGTCGGTTAGAGATAATTATGGAATAGATAGGATTTCTATAATAGTTTGATTCTGTAAAGGACTCTATATGTTATAGATAGAGATCCTGTAAAATCCTAGATAAGACGAATTCATTCTAGTTATTAGCTTCAAGGTTGTAAACCCTAACACAAATTGTGTGTTCGTATTATTGTTAATAATATTGAAGCTTTTGGTTAGATATTCTGTTATATACAAGTTTGTTCTTCAAGTTATTAATAAACTATTCCGCAAGCTTATTAATAATCAATCAAAGTAATACATACTAAGATCTCTAGCTGGGATCATCATACATCACAAACTTACCATTTCAAATGGTATAAATATGAAGTTGAAAGAAAGGAAAGATAAACAAAAAAATATTGTAAGATAGATATTGATGCCATGAGGCTAATTGGCTTGCGACTATGACTTTAAGAAAGTAAGAAAATAAAATTGATGGCAAGAAGATCTGATGGGTGTGTATGATGTATAGTTAAAGACATGATTTTCTCCCGATAGGAAGTCACATTATTAAATGAAATACATACAACACGTTGGGATATAAAATATGGTAGTGAGTACACATATGTGGGATATGTATATTTAGAATACGGTGGCCAACGTATTATGAATATATCATGACATTTGAGGGTCACATGTCCATATTGGTATTGATCAATATGTGGAAACGTCTAAGACGATGAATCTAAAAGATGATAAGGTACTCTAATTAGCCATAAATGACCAATTGGTTTTTGCTTATTAGTAGCAATGAAAGATATAATAAGACAGTCCACAAAATGAACATTAAGGAACTTGAATAAGAGATGTATGCATTCCTAAGAATGTTGCATCACACCGTCATATAAAGTTTAATTATCATCAAGATGATGTCATGTAAGACACTTAGTTCTCACTGAGCGCTAAAGTTTGAAAGAGAAAAATAGTTGAACGATGAATCCAAAGAAATATAATTATATGAAAAATAGTGAAAAGTGTTGAGTTCCACTCACACAATGCATTTAACTTCAAGAGTCGCGAAGGCTTATGTACAACGTGTGAGGTTCTTCCTTGCAAAGTGTGATTAATCTTAGTTAGTATAATGATTGAAAATGTTGAGTTGTAATTCACTTAAAATTATTTAAGAGATCAAACCGGACTTTTATGTGATAAACTTAAAATAAGAGTGATGGGTTAAATGATTAATAGAAAGCGAATTGAACTAAGATGATGATAATAATAAATGAAGTGATGATGACGTCTAATTAAGATGGGTTGATAATGACATAATGAGTCTTTAAAGAGACAATTGAAATAGGCATGCCATTTTGTCTTGGGAACTAGAAGATCTAGATATTATTATTCTATCATTGATCGAGTGCGAGTGCTTGAATCTAGCGTAAAAGGTGCTTAATTTTTCATGGTGATTTACATACTCAAATCTTGGAGCGGTTAAGCCAACAAATAAATTGAAATCGAGATTTTAAAACAGTTTGTATACTGTATTGTGTTGTTGTATTCACGTAGACATGGGTTTGGTTTGTTGATGGTCCTGTAAATTAATCCTTACAAGAATTATATGCATATAATCATATGGATATGGATATAGGCTAATAATGATCGCAAAAGAAATCCATTAAATAGAGTTTTTGTGATTTGTAAGAACAAACTAGAATAAAATAAAGGAATATCGAGAAGCAGTATACGAATCATGATATAAGATACAAAATAAATTGAAGAGTAATGTAACTAATTTTAGGAGTAGGTTTACTGCTTTTGTACCCCAAAACCACTAACCTTACTTCTAAAATTGAGTAAAGCTATTTGTGAGTGTGCAATTTAGTCTATATAACTTACACGCTAATTGATTGTGATATATAATTGGTTAGTAATTAAGAATTGTAATGATATTATTGTAAGCATTATAATCTACTAGTTGTCAAGAATTGAATTGAATTAATTGTATCACAATGGGTCAAAGGTGATTGTTGAAAGCCGAGATTAACTAGATTTGACCGACAAAACCTAAGTAGAAACATATGAGGAGATGTAATTATTCTAAAGCTATAAACTTGAAGCAAGAATTAAAACAATTTAAGCACCTTGCTGAGTTCTCAAATTAAAACCTTACAAAAAAAAAAAAAAACAGCGAAGTGAAAGAGTATCAATTTCAAAAAATTTAGAATACGATGCAAGTTCGGCTTATAGAAATACACACTTATTTAATGCCGAATACACAAAAATAGTCAAACAATAGATGATGGAAGTTGGTGAACTTCAAAATTCAAATTAATATTAGAGATTATGACTCTTTGAATAAATTATTGGAAAGTTTGAATATATAAAAGTTGAATAAATGATGAATTGACGTTATCAAATGTGTCAATACAACTTTAAGATGAATAAGATTTCGAGGACGAAATCCTTTTAAGGGGGAGATAATTGTAACGTCCTGAAACTCATTTTATTATTGTGCATTAGTAAATTGTGGTGCATTTAGTTTGTTATGTTTGGTTTGTGTTTTGACTCTGAATGTGAAGAATTGGCCAAATTGGGGCTAAATTCTGAAGTACGAAAGATAGTGTAAAGTCCTAAATTCGGTTATAATGATTTATTTAAAATGGAGACTATGCAATTTTTGTTATCTAAGTATGATATATAAGACATGTACTAAAATTGCCATTAAATTGGGAGATTTTGGCTAGTTGAATGTTTTGAGAACTTGAGGGACTTATTAAGTAAATGTTATGATTAATTAGTCAAGGATAAGAAACCCTAGCCCCATTTTGTTCCTGCGTATTTTGAGAGCCAAAAGAAAAGGAGAGTTTCAAATCTAGGGTTTTAATCGAGTGAGTTGAGGTTTTGGTTCAAACACAAAGAGCTGCTTACTTTCTTGTGGTGATCGACGTACTCTGATCTTTAAGCAATTAGGATGAAGGTTGAACTATACAGTACTATACTAAAGGTATGAAATCATCATCATCAGTTTCAATATGTGGTTAAATATTTAATAACATTTATATGTGTAGAAGTTGATGGGTCTATAGATTTTAATAACGTAAATTATTAGTTCTTGTAAAATTGTATGCATGAAATCGTATATAGGCTATTACTAATTGCTGGGAAATTGATGACTTAGTGCATTGATGAATCGCACGAATGAATTAAAAAGAAAAGAGCAGAGTTACCGTAGCATTACTGGTACATTAGAAAAATATAATTAAAAGTCCACTGCCTTACTCCTTACTCCTACGTAGAGGAGTAACACTACATACAAGACCAAGTTTCCTTACATTTAACTTGACCACATGATTCCATTATTGTTAAATTAAATGATTAATTCATATTGATGGCTATAATATGGTGGATCGGTTGATAACTTGGTATAGTCTGGAGCATTACAAATTCATTAACTTTACATGCTAATAAAATGTCATCTCATGCTTTTAGTCATATTAATGTAATTATATGTTACAAAGTAACTTGACAACCAATCAAATTCCATCTAGTAAAATCATGGGACGGTGGGGAGATTTACATGACGTCTAGACATGTAATTAGCAATATTTAATTGAAGTATGTACATGATGTTTGTGATAGCAAATTTAATGGTCAACCTATTTAAGTTCTAGGCGTAAACTTCAGAGTATCATTTAGACCACATTCATGCTGACTTATTACTTGTAATATGGTTATACTTAACAATGGTGTCATTTATATATTAACTATTGTTTAGGTAATCAAGCTTTTTGAAGAGGAGTGTATTTGTACTCAAGTTGAGGTAAGATAATGTTTGCGAAAACCGGGTACACAATCAAAACCTTAGACTTTTGATTATCACTTAAGTGTTTTAAAGATGGTTGATTAATTCAATCAAAGTCATGTCATTTGGGTTGCTTGAGTAAAGATATACTTATATGTGGGTCGGGTCAATTATGGGTAGTTATTTTAATTCCGTTTATTGATACATCATTATGCACGTTGTATAGTAATGATTGTTGTTGGTTCGTTGTTATATGTGTTGGCTAGTACACTAGAACCTTGTATGATGCTTAGGATGCACTCACGAATTAGGGACCCTAAATGTGTTGAAGTTGATGAAAGATAAAGGAGAGTTGTGTTAATTAACTTTAACATAATTACGAGGCGTAGAGATATCTCGAATGAATCTCGAAAGGGTTTCATGGTGGCTTACCGTGAGGTGGTCACACATTTGTCGGGCACATGATATTCTAGACACATTCATGTTGCCATTGTCGATATAGGCGATAGTAGGTTTCCCCCAGTTGGTTTCCCAAGGCTCATGGATTCACCCACATAGTGCTTGGTGGACTAGTGGACTAACCCTACGGGAATTGACGGTTAAGTTGAAAGGCGTAAACAAAAGGTGAAAGTTGAAAGATGAATTGTAGGCACGACTTTTAGGACTTGGAGGTGGGTTCTTGATGTGCTACATGTTGATGTTGTTGCTTGTTGATTATTGTTGTTGTTTAAATAATAATTGTTGTTGCCTTATCGATTATTATTATGGACGCATGACTTTGTTGAATTGCTAATTTAAGACGTATTTTGTTGACTAAGGGTTTTACTGGGTTTTTTTGTATAATTATAACCCATTATGCTTACTCAGCTTTATAAGCTGACACTTATTTTCTACTTGCCGATTGTGTACTCGCAGGTTAGGAAACTTAGGAGCCGGTGATGAGCGTGGCGGGTAGTTGGGCTAATTCTGATATAAGCTTTAGTCCATTAATGAAATGTTTAATAGTTTGATTTTGTTAGACATTATATATATGGGTTTCATTTAATATTGTGCTTGATGTAACTTATGTAACACCATAGACGTTTTAAACTAAACTTTGTTTGGTTCATTTTAATATTGCTGTGACGTTTTCTGCATTACTCTGTGATGTAACTAAAAGTTTTTGAAAACCCATATTTTGAAATTTAGGGTGTTACAATAGACAATTCTTGTATAATAAACATTCAATAATATAGTTCCAACATAAACATAAATTCATATAATAAACTCAATCAACATTCATTCAAATAGCTATAATGAAAACCTAATTCACAAGTAATTCAAATAAACAATATCCATAAATTAACTCAATAAGCTTATTAAAGTTACAAGGATAAAGAAATCGAACCAATTGTCGAACCAGCTTTTCATAGGATTAAAAACATTCAAACACTAGCTCCTTAGCCTCCAAAATCGCACCTTAAGTCGACCTAAAACCCTAATGATCGAATTTTGTATTCTTGAATTGTATATCGTTAAACCTAAACTAGGCCTCTATTTATAGTTTTGCTGGTCGACCTCCCAACCGTCGGTTGGGTATTCCAACCGCCGGTTGGAGCAAAATGTGTCCTGGTCCAACTCCGCGTCTTCCACCGCCTTAATCCTTTTATACACTAACCGCCGGTTGGGTAATCCAACCGCCGGTTGGTCCTGATTTCCAAAATCTTCCAACTTCGGATTTGGGCTTCATTTTTGGGCTTCCATCTTTTCTTTAACGGATTTTAATCTTTCTTCTGGCCCAATTCCTCAATATTAACATTTTAGTCTTCAATTCTTTAAGGTTTAAGCTCCTTTTCTTCATATATTTCATTTTCTTCGGTTTTGGACTTGTTCTCGTTCCTTTTTCTTCAATCTTCAATTAAAATACATCTCTGTAAATTTTAACAAAATAAGTATCTAAAATCATATAAATGCACTAAAATGTATATAAATATAGGGATAAATTACTATAAAATATACTATCTATTTGATGCTTATCAAATATCATCACATTTAAGTTCTGTTTGTCCTCAAGTAGAATACTGAATAAAATTAATATAAGCATCAAACTAATATTTAATAAATCAGAATACCAATACTAAAAATTTGTTTCATAAGTTAAAACTTTAAACAATTTAATTAACATGGATAACTATAATGTACAAATAAAAATTATTATTATTCATGCAATATAAAGTTCATGAACAATTACTAATATATTTGTCCACTTTAAACAATCTATATTTATTTTTCTGAATACATCTTTATTATTAGTATGTATATTTCTTATGATTTTCATATATGATATACTCTTAAACTTAATCATGCAACTTACTTTTATATTCCAAATAAATATATGAAATCCATTTTTAAGAATCAAGACATTGGTGACAGGTCTGCATTTTCATGCAACAGAGCGACATAACTTGATTCAGGTAAAGTAATTTTATTTAAATCAAACCAGCGGTGACAGGTCTGTACAATCGTACAACAAAACGACATAGTTTGATTTTTTTATTTTTATTTATTTTTCTTGAAAGATTTTTTCTTTCTTTTTGCTTTATTTAAGAATACTAATTAGAGACCAGGTCTGTACTTTCGTACAACAGAGGAAACAATTAGTAGACCCCCAAATGTTTTCATATAAGTATAAAGATATATATAGTTATCGCATGATAAATCTAAGAATTAAGACTTTTATGTCATACATCATATTATGTACCATAAAATAATATACAAGTTATTTTATAAATTTTTTTAAAATTTAGAAATTCTCATATATATTGCCTATTAGTACATCATATCATGTAACTATATATCACTTATTATTAAGTAGCTTACGTTATATATACAAAACAGTTAATCCACATTAAAGTCCAAACTTTTAAATACAAAACAAAACTTTTAACAAAAGTATTCTGAATAATAAATACTTAGTTATTCATTTAAAAATTTTTAAATTTTTAATAAAATTTAAGAACAATAGAAACTTAACTGATTAATTAAAGAAATTCGTTTTCTTACGAATCTTATCCCCACACTTAAATTATACAATGCCCTCATTGTATAAAAATTGATAAACAAAAGTGAGTAATGGAAAGAAAAATAGAACAGAAAACTCCCCTGACTTAAAAGCAATTGTCGTCGGCTAGGGCAATACTGTTGTTGAATTCATCATCGGCTAGAATAAATTGGTTGTCTCCTTGATCTTTGAAAAATAATATACAACATCCACACTTTCGTAGTTAATCACGATTGCATTTAGCATATGCAATAAGCCTTTAAACCCCTCGGTATCCCGAGTGGACGAGTTATAGTCTCGTGAGGGTTTCCAGGGAACACACCCACAAAGTTCATAATTAATAGAATAAACTTATTAAATTTCCAAATATTTCAATGTATTGTTCAGCTGTACTATACTCACAGCCTCATAAGTACTTATGAATTCTAACAAAACAAACAAACGAATTAAACGTACCAAATAATAAAATTACAAAAATAAAAAAAAAATGAAAAAAAAAATCTAAAGATAGTCAAGAAATGCATAACCACATGCTACTTAGTACTTTCATTATCGTCATTCTGCCTAGGCTAATTCCGTAGTAAAAGTTTAAACCATTGTTGTTCGTAAGGTTATCCTTAAATAAAGTCAACCGCCGATTGACATAATCAACCGTCAGTTGAACAAGTCTATGTACGCCCCAAATCAATAACCTATAAACAGTCTATATATTTTAGTCTTAATGGCCATATAACTTATGTAGTAACTATTATTTTATTAGCACCTCAATTTTGTAGCCCAATATCCTTTAAGCTATGTATTTCAAATTTAATCATCTAGTGCTTAAAATTAAATAGCCTAATAAAGCCCAATATAAAGGCTAATCATGATCTAGATCCTCAATTAAAAATTCATAATTTATCTCTTAGTATTGAAGGACCCAAAGATGTTTTTAACATGTTAATCCAATAGAGTTAAAAACTGACATCTCATGATCATACTAAAACTAACCCAAATGGTTCAAAAACTTAGTTTAATTAGTTAAGAGTCCATCTTGTAATAAGCTCAATTTAAAAATCAAAACCCAAATTAGTAAGCTTATTTAAAAATCTACCCCAGTATTTAAAAATTATAAAATCTTTTCAGCACATTGTTTAATCAAAATAGTATTTGACCCAAGTCTTTCAATTCAAAACCCAATGTTTTTTTTTTTTTTTTAATAAACCCAAATAAATAATTTTAAAAATTCAATATTTGAACTCAATTGTAATTAATTAATATAGTCCAAAAATTTAATTGGCTCAAATCGTCATCATTTAAATCTCAACTGTTGAAAAGTTCATTAAAACAGGCCCAAATAATTGTAGCCAAAAATTTGTTTTTAGTTTAAAGCCCATATCAATTGGCCCAATTAAAAGCAAAGTAATTTAGTTTAGCCGAATTTGAGAAAATCCGCCCAACCGCCGGTTTTATATGTAAACCGCCGGTTGGTTGCTAGCAGCGATTTTCCTAAATAACGACATTAATATCATATTTTGTTTATTTAGCCTTATTTACGCACCTTAGCTCCAACAGTATTTTTCTAGTAATTATGGTTTCTGATACCTATCCTTAAGAACAAACTAAAACCAAAAAGTAAAAACTAAAAATAAAATACCTAAAAATTAAAATCTAATAAAACTACCTACGAATTAAAAATGTATCCTAATATACAAGCACGAGTTGCCTCCCGAGAAGTGCTTGTTTTTGTTCGAGTCTCTAGCTTGACTCCAACCTTACTTACTTAAAAATCTAGTGACTTTTCCCACACTTAAAAGTAAGCATGGATGGTAATATCGATAAATATCATTTAAATGTAAATTTATTAAAATTAAACTACGAAGATACTTATCGTTTATAGCAGGTAAATGTCCATTCTGAGATGCTCCATGATTTTCCAAAAATTGCGAGAAATTTTCCTTCCGATCGAATTGCCAAAAAGGATCTTCATACTGGTAAAACAATGAACTTGTGCTTATAGATATTTCAACCGATGGTTGTGTCAACTCAACCACCGTTCGGATTTCAACTGTTGACTGTGTTTCAATCCAAATGTTGTTTGATATCTGATTACCGCAAATTTTGTTTTTGGTATCTTTTCCAATCTCTTGATCATCTTCCTTTAATTGTTCATCCTCTGGTTGTAATGATAAAAAGTCATCAATAATCGTCATTATTTCTTCTTCTGTCATTGCCCCATTATGGTTTCTCAATTCAAGAATCTCCTCGTCAGAATCATAGTGATCAAATTTAGGTAATAACGACCAATCTACCGTCAAATCTTCTTCCTGTTTAAATTCACTAAAAAATTTGTTAGAAAATAAAGATTCAGAAAATTGAGTATACTTATTGATTTGGTTATCCATCTCTTCAAGTTCTTGAATGAAATTCCCTTCACTATGGCCATTAGTTTTAGTTTCCTCCATTCTTGTACTTGTTCCAGGAATTGTGTAGCTAATACAATTGATGGTCAAGATATATTCATCAATCTCTTGATTCTCAATCGTCACTTGGTATATAGGATTATTGATTGAATCTTGAAAATCCTCATGAATGTAATCCATGGTAAATACCTGTTAAAACCAAGAGAAAAAGAAAAAGAGTAGCAAAGAAAAGATAATAAAAACTAAATAAAAATAAAAATTGATTGATCCGGATATGTTAGAATCAGGTTGATGTAGACTAATCTCAATAATCTAATAATAAAACACATTCAAAATTAAATGATTGAAAAAGAATACCCAACCCAACCTTAGAAATGGTTTAATTAGTAATTTAAGTTAGTTGTTATACAAATGATTTTTGTGTTAAAGTTAGTTTGTTGAATTTCTTCTACAAAGCCAGTCAACAGATCTCGGTAGCTCCATTGATAGTACACAAAAGTGGAGAAACAGGTCAGCGCGAATCTTATTAAAAACCTATCTCTTTCAAGAAGCACCTTACCTCTTATATGATAAATCAATGAGGTAGGGCTTTACTCTCCTTATACCTTTGTTTTTGTCAGTATTCTCAATGGGTGAGCCGATATTTCGTATTGATTTTGCAAAGTATTAGAAATCAAAATTATACAGGGAAAAATAATTAGTTATTATTAAAATACACCGCTCCCCGGCAGAACAAAAGTCCAACCGGTTAAGTGCTCCCCGGCAAAATAAAAGTCCAACCGGTTAAGTGCACCCCGACAGCAGCGCCAAAAACTTGATGTTGTGAAAGTATAGGCAATTATAATCACAAGTTTTAAATTAAGGAAATACTAAATAATACTATCACACAATTCAGGCAAGTATTAACCTGTTCGTATAATATAGCTTATAAGTAAGTCCAAGTTCGAACACAGGGAACGTGATTCTAATTTTATAACTAATTATCTATTTACTCCTAATTACAACTATTCACAATTATTAACGATAATATACAATAATATACGAGATAAGGGATCCAATGTACAATTAATATTACAAGATAAAGGGGGACGTTTTAGTTCCGAACGAACATATTTATAATTGATACAGATTCTAATAGATAAGTTTCAGGAACAACTTAAGAATACTCAAATGGATAGAAGATTATAATTATTCAAACTATTATTTATTAAACTTATTATATTTACTTATGTCTACTTGCTTGTTGGCTATTATTATTGGTGAATTACTAATGTAGAAAATTACTTAAGGTTAAGCTAATCTTCATCATAGCAATACAATCATAAGGTTACGCAAAGTATTACTAATTAATAAGATCTATCAGCAGTTTATTAATACAATTTCATCGGTATGGCGTGAATCACAATATTACTTTATATTAATCAATTATTCTTCATCTATCGCATAATGTAACACCCCAATTTTATCAGGAATTTAATTTCGTACACGGGTATAATTTTATTATAAAGTATTATTATATAAATGATACAATATAATAGAAAACGTAAAATGGTTTCCCAGTTTCAGACTGTGTAGCTAATTGAAGTAAGGGTTTTAATAGGGAAATACGTGGGATATCTGTGTTTAATTCCTTTTCTTCCTGTAAGCTCCAGAATATACACAGAGAAAATAGAAACCACGCAGGAATTATTTCCCATCTTCAAAACATCAAATTAAACCCTAGAAATCAAGCAAGTAATCTTCAAGTCTTCATTTCCTTCCTATTCCTAATCTTTGTAAGTGATCTTTCATTCTTTTTAACCTAGTTCTTGGGGTTTTTAGTGGGTTTCCATGGGGTTTTGGTGAATTAGTGAAATTAACACGAATTAGGGTTAGGAATTGTTAGAATTGTTGTTTATGAATGTTCTTGAGTTAGTTTATGATGAAATTACACCTTGAATATGATTAATTGGTTATGGGTATTCTTGAGTAATCATTAGGTTTTTGATTTAATATGTATGAAATAGTGTTAATTAGTTAAAAGTGCGATCTATGATGCAATTAGAGTATGAAAACTATGTTAGAACATGATTTGAGTGAAAGTGTAATGAATTGATTAGGTTAACCAAAGTGGGGGAGGGTTTACAAGTGGTTATTAGCTTAGAGTCATGAATTCCTTGAATATTAAACATGTTGTTATGTGGTATGTGTATAGGTACTAAGAAGTTGGAAGTGTTACCTTTGGTTATATATTGTGAATCATCATTTCAAGACTAAGGTGAGTGATATAAGGATTTAATCAAGTAATGGTTGTATGTATTTCCGGATTACTCCCGAGTAAGAGGATCATACAACTATGTGAAGTTAATTGTGATTATTTGTTTTAAATTGTTACTTGTGAATTGTTATGACATGAATTGATTGTACATATTACCGTATAGCTTCCGAGCTAGAGGTGGGTACAATCAAGTGGAAGTTATTTGCTGTAACACCCCCGAAATTCACTGTTTTGCGGAAGCATACATGGGTGTTACTAATCAATATACAAAGCACAAGATATACAGCAAACGACCTCTAAATGAGACGTTTTGAAAATTAGTTACATTCCATAGATATAATGTTTGAAAACTTAGTGTTTTCGTATACAAAATGTAGTTTCCCCTAGAGTCCACGCGTATAGCGGGAGATTCTATTACATAATCGTAATCTACAAAAGATAATGCTAAGAATCTCCGTTAATGCAGTTGTGTTGAAATCATGCGACTCTAGCTAAAATCCTGGAGTAATCCTACTCCATCCGGGTACCTGAGAAAACATGCTAAAAAGTGTCAACCAAAAAGGTTGGTGAATCTCACAGGTTTGTAAATAATATCGGCTTTGAACACGAGATTTCATTAGTAGTGCCCGTAGGCGTAAAATCAGCCATTGCAATCCAGCAATCGTAAAATCAGTATTTGCAATCCAGCAAATGTAAATAAATAAGTTTATACCGTTGCCATGAGGCTCATAATCGAAGCTTAACCCGTAATAATATGTTTGCTCCCGTGACATGCTCGTAAGTGAGCAAGCATCAGTAACGAATAAGTTGTCACCCGTTTATACGTGTAAATCGGTACGTGGCAGCGCTACTGCCCCGGGTGGGGAGGGTCATTTCCCTAATGGATCCATTAACTACTGTTCGCGCTTAAGTCCATAACTAACGATATATGATGGAGAGACTTCTGTAGATAGTAACAACTCATGCAATTCCGTTTGGTATAGTAAACAGTTTAGTACTTGTGTTCAAGAAAAAGTAGTAGCATGTATCTCCCCCAATAAGATAAAACAGTAAAAGTGGGGCCGTAAGACTCACCTGAGTCTTTGCAAGTACGTTTATATCAATAAACGAGTAAGTAATATCAACTGTAGGTTCTCCGAACCCGTAACCTTCAAATGCCTAAACATATAAATTTAAGTAAGTAGATGTCTCGCAAGACCATCTAGGCTAGTTGTTTACACAACTCATTATGTCCAAGTGTTTGTTTAGTAATCCGTTTGTAGTTTGAAAACAAATATGGCCCGTTGGTGACGGTTTGTAATAATGATTCAAAGTGTTATCATTTATAACGCAATTTAGTGTAATTGTAATAGAAAGTATGTTCTATGACGTTTGTTAAGTCGTATGACATAAGTATTTGAAGTTGTGTAAGTTCGACACTTAGTAAAATCTGACTTTTCAAGGTTCTGGTTTGTGCGACGTAGCATGCGACGTAGCATGCGACGTAGGGTGCGACGTAGGCAGGTACGTCGCATGATGCGACCTTCGCAATTCAATGCGACGTAGGAGGCGACGTTAAAGTCTACGTCGCTATGTGCGACGTCCGCAAGTTAATGCGACGTAATAGGCTGCGTCGCTAGTGCGACGTTGGGATTTTTGTGCGACGTAGGCCGCGACGTCGCTAAATGCGACGTTTTGAGCTACGTCGCAGATAGTCCAGCGTCTCTGCGACGTAGCGGTCTGATCGGAATTTGGTGGCCGGAAAATCGGTCGAAAAGCTTCCGTTCGGTCCAAATCTTTTACCCAACCCATTTTTGGACATTTTAAGCATATATAAACCATAAAAACGTAAAAATGAGCAAAAACGGAGAGTTTCGGGTTTTATCGGAAACTTACAAAATGTCGGATAGAAAATCCGAAAAGATAGGAATGTAGATCGTGTTGTCGTGGTCACTTTTCTCCAAAAGAGTGGTATGATTCGGCGAGGTTTCGTGGTGTTATTTTGCGATTTTAGTGATGAAATTGGTTTGGTGATTGAAAGTAAAAGAAAGAGAGAGAGAGAATGGAAAATGAAAATGGGGAAAAAGAAGGAAAGTGGTGATTTAGGTGGGAGATCCCCACCGTTTTCAGTGTACGCCCCGCGCTCCGTGCGGTGTTCGTTTCCCCCGTCGTTTAAACGTTATATTTTTAAAAGGTGACGGGAATATTTTAATGAAATACCTTGAAATTAATTATAAAAACATTTGTCGAAGTATTAAAATTTTTAACTTGCGTTTAATACGTATTCGCTAAATTATTTAAAATGTCGTCGCGATATTATAATCAATGTTTGTTCGCTGTGTATTTTATATAATAAACTACGTTCTCATTATTTAGGTAAGTTTCTGTCACCAACGTCCAAGTAACTTTGTCGGACTCCGTCCGGTTAATTCGTACGATTAATCCAAATCGCGTAAGTACACACATATATATATAATTCACCTTATATATATATACAAATAGAGTCTGCAATTAGTCCTATTACATACTAATTACAACTAGTTACAACTAATTAGGCATAATTAATTATCCTAATTTAGCAGGTGTTACAGTATTATATATATATATGATTATAGTGATATGAATTGTGATTGTACATGTTACCGGATAGCTTTCGAGCTAGAGGTGGGTACAATCACAAGTTAGTGATATGAAGCTTATGAAGTTATGATGTAGAGTTGCTAGTTTCACTAGCATAGTGTTTATGTAGCCATGTTATGTATTATTTGATTAAATTGCATATATGCTCACTAAGCAAAAGTGCTTATTGTTTAAGTGTTTTATGTTTTAGGTGAAAGTGGACAAGGAAAGGGGAAGGCGGTTTAAGGGGATAGCATGGATTGCATGATATTAGAGTATGGCAAATTTTTTCTTTGAAGTATCGTTTAGATAAGACTTGTGTAAAGCGCCCTTTTAAGACATGTTTTAAAAGTTAGTCATGGTGAGCCATGACATATGAAATTTTGATGTGGTTTGACTTTCAAAGTCACGAATACTTGAATATGATGTAAATTATGGTTTTGAAGCTTTAATGTAAGTGTTTGAATTAAATTAGTGTTTATGGATTGGTTTTATAAAAAATATAGTGAATCAATGGTCAAATGTGTTTTCATTTGAAATGGAGTGTTGATATGTAGTCAACCATTCCATTAGTCAATTATAGGTTGTGATTGGCTAGTCATTGGGTCAAAGTAGTCATTGTGGGTCAGCGGGTCAAAAATGGTCGATATGGGTCATTAAATGCACTTACGGTCTAAAACGGGTTAGAGTAGGGTTAAGGGTGTGGTGAAGCATCTTACAACTTTGTTTTAATATGTATGATATGTGGTCAAACCCATAATGTCTCAGCCTTCATGGTTTGAGACTTGATATGCACACAAAATGGTCATTTTTGGGTCAAAAAGAGTCATACGCCAAAATCCCGTATCGTTGTGAAATTTGGAAAAGTGTAAAAAGGAAAGTCTTCGTTTTGATCATAGGGACGTGCCTGCAAATTTTTATGTTCTAACTCCTTGTCGTTTTCGAAATATGATTGTTCAAAGTTCGGATTTTGGTAATAAGAAAAAGCTGATACAGGGGGGGGGGGGGGGTTCTCGACTCCAGACAGGGGTCTTGGAGGCGAGAGCTTAGAAATAAAATTTCTTGGTTGGACTTCTCGACTCCAGATAGAGGTCTTGGAGGCGAGAGCTGTCAGATTTCAAAATTTTGAACATTTAAGTGGTAAATAAATGAAGTATAGATACAAGTAATTAAATAGATAGTTATAATGTATGGGACCTAATAAAGTGTGTTTTTAGTGTTGTATAAAAAAAAATTGGGCGTTTCACATAAGGTTAAGATCAAGACATAAACACAATCACTTAATTTATACAAACTTAATATGGTCAACCTCGTTTAATATAAATCAGTCTAACTATGTCAAGAACAATCATTAATATATTATAATATAGACAATTCTTGAATAATAAAAATTCAATAATATAGTTCCAACATAAACATAAATTCATATAATAAACTCAATCAACATTCATTCAAATAGCTATAACGAAAACCTAATTCACAAGTAATTCAAATAAACAATATCCATAAATTAACTCAATAAGCTTATTAAAGTTACAAGGATAAAGAAATCGAATCAATTGTCGAACCAGATTTTCCTAGCGTTAAAAACCTTCAAACCCTAGCTCTTTAGCCTCCAAAATCGCACCTTAAGTCGACCTAAAACCCTAATGATCGAATTTTGTATTCTTGAATTGTATATCGTTAAACCTAAACTAGGCCTCTATTTATAGTTTTGCTGGCCGACCTCCAAACCGCCGGTTGGGTATTCCAACCGCCGGCTGGAGCAAAATGTGTCCTGGTCCAACTCCGCGTCTTTCACCGCCTTAATCCTTTTATACCCCAACCGCCGGTTGGTAAATCCAACCGTCGGTTGGTCCTGATTTTCAGAATCTTCCAACTTCGGATTTGGGCTTCATTTTTGGGCTTCCATCTATTCTTTAACGGATTTTAATATTTCTTCTGGCCCATTTCTTCAATTTTAATATTTTAGTCTTTAATTCTTTAAGGTTTAAGCTCCTTTTCTAAATATATTTCATTTTCTTTAGTTTTGGACTTGTTCTCCTTCATTTTTCTTCAATCTTCAATTAAAATACATCTCAGCAAATATTAACAAAATAAGTATCTAAAATCATATAAATGCACTAAAATGTATATAAATATAGGGATAAATTACTATAAAATATACTGTGAAAACCCAATAACGATCTAGCTCTAGATTGTTTAGATCTAATCTAGGATCAATGATAACAAAGATAATAATATGCAGCGGAATAGAACAATAACATCAAAGTTATCATAACAAAAAGCCTCAATTCTATTTGATCATGATAGAACGATTATACAAATATAACAGGATCAAGAAACCTTGATCTTGAGGCTAAACAAACCCTTAGATGTCTACATTATGTGTGCACACCAAAACCTATGTCCCTATGTCTCTTTATATAATAGAGATCTTTAGGGTTACAAGAAATCATAATTATACTAGGAGACTAATAAAAATAAAACTATTCAACTTTAGTCCCTCAACTTTCGTCTTTTATTTTGTCTCATCAAATTAATAAATCCTAACAATCTTTCCCTATTTGATGATGACAAAATATCAATCTTCTTGCCGAAACTTCCCCTTGAATCTTGATTTCTTGTAAACATGTCATGCATACTAAGCTGCAAATCTTTGACCTTCAAATCTTCTTCCCCTTTTTGTCATAATCCAATAGGGGTCTTTTGCAACTTGTAAACACTTCCCCTCAAGTGTTACATGTAGATGATGAAACAATAAACAGTAAGCTTCCCCTTAAAATATGTTCACCATCTCTTGAATCTCAAATTCGATTGGCTCTATGTAATGATTACTGGTCGGTGAAGAAAATAGAGTATAACAAACTTAATAAAGAAGTCAAATCTTCCAAACTTGTACCTTATATCTCGCAAGTTTCCGAATTTGGGTAACCACACCCGGTTAGAGAAGTATCGAGTTCCATCGGGTTTGATTTCGAATTGTTTATCCAAGCCTCGCAAGGCTTCATTTTTCAAGTTTTCATCGTTGAGTGCTTCAAGTTGAGCGGTAAGGATTTGAGCAGGGAGCTCGTTAAGAATTGTCATAGAAAGTGCTCGGACTCGAAGGGGTTTCACTCGTTCTTTTCGGCTTAAGGCATCGGCAACCACGTTAGCCTTGCCCGGATGGTATTTGATTTCGCAGTCGTAGTCACTAAGTAACTCAACCCAGCGACGTTGTCTCATGTTTAGATCTTTCTGATCGAATATGTGTTGGAGACTTTTGTGATCGGTAAAGATAGTGCTTTTCGTACCGTAGAGATAATGTCTCCAGATTTTCAATGCGAAGACCACAGCACCTAACTCGAGGTCGTGGGTCGTATAGTTTTTCTCGTGAATTTTTAGTTGTCGGGAGGCATAGGCAATGACTTTTTCTCGTTGCATCAACACACAACCAAGTCCTTGGTGTGAGGCATCGCAGTAAACTACGAAATCGTCGGTGCCTTCGGGTAAGGACAAGATTGGTGCACTGCAAAGTTTGTTTTTCAATAGCTGGAAAGCTGACTCTTGCTTATCAGTCCAATCGAACTTCTTATCTTTCTGAGTCAGTGTGGTTAGGGGAACAGCTATTCTTGAAAAGTTTTCGATGAATCGGCGGTAGTAACCAGCAAGACCTAAGAATTGTCTCACTTCGGTTGGAGTGGTCGGTGACTCCCAGCCCTTGATTGCTTCAATCTTGGCGGGATCAACATGAATTCCTTGGCTGTCAATCACGTGCCCGAGGAATTGAACGGTTCGAATCCAGAACTCACACTTAGAGAATTTGGCATATAACTCTTCGTGTTTAAGAAGTCCTAGAATGGTTTTCAGATGTTGAGCATGTTCCTGCTCGTTGCGAGAGTAAATCAGAATATCATCGATGAACACAATGACGAATTTGTCAAGATATGGTTTGCACACCCGATTCATAAGGTCCATGAATACGGCCGGTGCGTTGGTCAACCCGAATGGCATCACTTGGAATTCGTAATGCCCATAACGAGTTCGGAAAGCTGTCTTTGGGATATCATTGTCACGGACTCGGAGTTGATGATAACCCGACCGTAGATCAATCTTTGAGTAAACACTCGATCCCTGGAGTTGGTCAAACAGGTCATCGATTCTAGGAAGTGGGTACCGATTCTTTATGGTTAGCTTATTCAGCTCTCGGTAGTCGATACACATGCGGAAAGATCCATCTTTCTTTTTCACGAATAAGACCGGAGCTCCCCAAGGCGAGGAACTTGGTCGAATGAATCCTCTGTCCAGGAGTTCCTGTAGTTGGTTAGACAACTCCTGCATTTCGGATGGTGCTAAACGGTAAGGGGCTCGTGCCACGGGTGCAGCTCCGGGCACAAGTTCGATTTGAAATTCAACTTGTCTAGGTGGCGGAAGTCCGGGCAAGTCTTCAGGAAAGACTTCCGGGAAATCCCGCACGATCGGAACATCCTCAAGTCGCTTCTCCTCCGACTTCTTCTCCGTTACATGTGCGAGGATGGCTTGATACCCTTTTCGTAGGTATTTTCTCGTTTTCAGACAGGATACAATATTCAGATTCCGTCTACCGGTCTCCCCTTGTAGGACTAAGGTTCCACCGGAGACAAGAGGTATGCGAACGAGTTTGTCATGACAGATGATTTCAGCTCGGTGCTTGGATAACCAATCCATACCGACAATAATATCGAAGCTGCCGATCTCGACAGGGATTAAATCAATGGGAAACGTTTCGTTCGTGAGGTTAAGTGTACAGTTATGTATGATGCTATCAGTTTCAATCAGTTTGCCGTTAGCTAATTCTACAATGTATTTAGCATCTAAGGCAGTGGGAGTAATATCAAGTAAAGGGCTAAATTTCTCAGAAATGAAGCTTCTATCGGCACCGGTATCAAATAACACAGAAGCGGTAAGGTCGTTGAGAAGGAACGTACCCGTCACGACGTTCGGGTCTTGTCTGGCTTCCCCAGCCTTGATAACGAATGATCTGCCGCGAGCAGGGTTGTTGTTGTTTTTCAGTTTTGGGCAATCTTTCTTGAAATGCCCTGTATTTCCGCACCCAAAGCAGGCCTTTGGTGCATTAGTGTTGGGGGTGGGAATGTTGGTTCGACAATCCTTGGCTAGATGCCCGAACCGTTTGCAGTTGGAGCAAGGGCAAGAACCGTCATGATGGCGGCTGCATTTGGAACAGTAGGGCTTGTTCCCGCTGTACCCTTTCTTTTTCGAAGTTCCAGATGTATAAGCCTTAATGTACTCAGGCTTTTTGTTGGAGGTTTGGTTGGATGAGTTGGGGTTACCTTCCCACTTGCGTTTGTTGTTTGCAGATGGGGTTGAAGTTGTACCACGGCGGACAGAATTTGCCGTTAGTTCATGGGCCATACGGATGGCGCTCTGAATAGTACCCGGTTTGGAAGAAGTTACCAGATCTTGGAGTCTCTCAGGAAGACCATCAACAAATTTCTCGATCCTCTTGTACTCAGGATCGACCATGGTTGGGCACAGAAGTGCCAGTTGATGGAAACGGTTGGTGTATCCGGTGATGTCATCACCCTGCATCTTGTGGTTCCAGAATTCCACTTCTAGTTGTTTCAATTCATCCCTGGGGCAATACTCACCCCTCAACATCTTCTTCAACTCCTCCCACGGGAGTTGATAAGCAGTAGCAACACTCACAGTCTGGGCATAAGTGTTCCACCAGGTGAGTGCGGTGTCAGTAAAAGTACTAACGGAGAACTTAACCTTATCTCCCTCCGCACAGTTGCAGATAAGAAATACAGACTCTACTTTCTCGATCCAGCGTACTAGACCGATAGCTCCCTCGGTACCTGCAAAGTTTAGAGGTTTGCAGTTCTGGAAGTCCTTGTAAGAACAAGGTTTAGCAGTAGTGGTTTCAGCGGCATCGCTGTTTCTCGAGGAATTTGGTGGAGTATTCCGAGCCAAGGCTTCAGTAACAGCCTGGGTTATAAGGGAGGTGATCTGGGCATCGGTGTACGGTCGTGTCTTTGGCGGCATGATTCTTCAATAAAAGAAATGAAGATACATGAGATTTTGTATGAGCTGGTAATTGTCACAGATGTACATGTATAAAAGCAGTAATACATAACATCAACATGGAAAATGACAATTAATGTGAGTTGAGATAACAAAGGATATCTGATAGATAAAGTGAGTTCAAAAGTTACATCTTACAGAGATATTACAAAAGGTGTCGGGAATGGTTACATCCGACTAGTTTATAGAGTAGTGCTAGATAGTCCCTAGATTACGAGATAGATTACAAGACAAAAACTACCCTAATCTTAATGTAGATTAATTGGTTCCATCAGCGTGACAAGGCGGTCCACAGTTTCTGCTAGTCGGTTGGTTCATTCTTAGTTGGGTTCCTGGCCTTCGGATTCTCCTTCCGACTCCAGGTTCAGGTCGTGTGGGTGGTAGCGTGCCTCAAGCATGTCCCTGTATCTTTGAGTCGTGGAGCGGTACCTAGTCTCCTCCGTTGGTTTCCTGCCCAAGCGTTTGATCCATGTTTTGGTCCTACGGGTTAGGTTGGTGGCCACTTTCTTCCAGTAACGGATCTTATCTTTGATTCGTGTAGGGACAGATCGATTTGAGATTCTCAATTTTTGTTCATAGTCCATGCACTTACGCTTAAGTGCCCAATTTCGGCCGTCTAGTCCCACAGCCTGATCTCGCACTCTCTCATATTCTTCTATGTCGATGCCAGTCATTCCGAAATTCTGATTTTCGTTTCCCTCCAGCATGATTTCTTCTTCTGGTACGATGTCCTCATCGATATACGTGTACTGGATTTGTTCCTCGTGGACCTGGTCACTATCAGACACGTAGTCGTCCATTTGGGAATTCGCGGCTTTGAGTTCTATAGAAATGACAGAGAGAGGATTTTAGTCCTTGGAAGTACGTTGCTTCCGGGTGTTAGATGTGATTTTCATAAAATCATTAGAGTATGCCACAAGGTGGTGTGACGGAATTCAAGTCTGTCATGGTCGGTGCAAACCGCTGAGAGAAATTCGTAAGTGTCACCGGAGAAACGTCGGCTATCTCTATAGCGAGTGTGTTTACGTGCGAGGCCTATTCATATATATTCAATATGCAATAGTCTAGTAGTATAGTAAGTGAGTGAGGCCTATGTATGTATATACTCGTATATCACATAATAGCCTAGTGTATGTCTAGCACATAACAAGTAAGAGTCTCGGTTCCCTCGTGGTCAGAGTCAACTACGCATTCCTGTTTGACATAACCATTTCAGACTTCACATCATCGTTCCTTAATTGTACATAGTTGATCAAGCTATGTTAAATTAAAGTCGTATGATGTAATTCCTGAACCAATCATGCCTAATAAGGAAATACTGCCTAATGGTCATAGTCTAGGCCCCCTAAATGCAACCTAGTTCACTATAACCTTAGGCTCTGATACCAATCTGTAACACCCCCGAAATTCACTGTTTTGCGGAAGCATACATGGGTGTTACTAATCAATATACAAAGCACAAGATATACAGCAAACGACCTCTAAATGAGACGTTTTGAAAATTAGTTACATTCCATAGATATAATGTTTGAAAACTTAGTGTTTTCGTATACAAAATGTAGTTTCCCCTAGAGTCCACGCGTATAGCGGGAGATTCTATTACATAATCGTAATCTACAAAAGATAATGCTAAGAATCTCCGTTAATGCAGTTGTGTTGAAATCATGCGACTCTAGCTAAAATCCTGGAGTAATCCTACTCCATCCGGGTACCTGAGAAAACATGCTAAAAAGTGTCAACCAAAAAGGTTGGTGAATCTCACAGGTTTGTAAATAATATCGGCTTTGAACACGAGATTTCATTAGTAGTGCCCGTAGGCGTAAAATCAGCCATTGCAATCCAGCAATCGTAAAATCAGTATTTGCAATCCAGCAAATGTAAATAAATAAGTTTATACCGTTGCCATGAGGCTCATAATCGAAGCTTAACCCGTAATAATATGTTTGCTCCCGTGACATGCTCGTAAGTGAGCAAGCATCAGTAACGAATAAGTTGTCACCCGTTTATACGTGTAAATCGGTACGTGGCAGCGCTACTGCCCCGGGTGGGGAGGGTCATTTCCCTAATGGATCCATTAACTACTGTTCGCGCTTAAGTCCATAACTAACGATATATGATGGAGAGACTTCTGTAGATAGTAACAACTCATGCAATTCCGTTTGGTATAGTAAACAGTTTAGTACTTGTGTTCAAGAAAAAGTAGTAGCATGTATCTCCCCCAATAAGATAAAACAGTAAAAGTGGGGCCGTAAGACTCACCTGAGTCTTTGCAAGTACGTTTATATCAATAAACGAGTAAGTAATATCAACTGTAGGTTCTCCGAACCCGTAACCTTCAAATGCCTAAACATATAAATTTAAGTAAGTAGATGTCTCGCAAGACCATCTAGGCTAGTTGTTTACACAACTCATTATGTCCAAGTGTTTGTTTAGTAATCCGTTTGTAGTTTGAAAACAAATATGGCCCGTTGGTGACGGTTTGTAATAATGATTCAAAGTGTTATCATTTATAACGCAATTTAGTGTAATTGTAATAGAAAGTATGTTCTATGACGTTTGTTAAGTCGTATGACATAAGTATTTGAAGTTGTGTAAGTTCGACACTTAGTAAAATCTGACTTTTCAAGGTTCTGGTTTGTGCGACGTAGCATGCGACGTAGCATGCGACGTAGGGTGCGACGTAGGCAGGTACGTCGCATGATGCGACCTTCGCAATTCAATGCGACGTAGGAGGCGACGTTAAAGTCTACGTCGCTATGTGCGACGTCCGCAAGTTAATGCGACGTAATAGGCTGCGTCGCTAGTGCGACGTTGGGATTTTTGTGCGACGTAGGCCGCGACGTCGCTAAATGCGACGTTTTGAGCTACGTCGCAGATAGTCCAGCGTCTCTGCGACGTAGCGGTCTGATCGGAATTTGGTGGCCGGAAAATCGGTCGAAAAGCTTCCGTTCGGTCCAAATCTTTTACCCAACCCATTTTTGGACATTTTAAGCATATATAAACCATAAAAACGTAAAAATGAGCAAAAACGGAGAGTTTCGGGTTTTATCGGAAACTTACAAAATGTCGGATAGAAAATCCGAAAAGATAGGAATGTAGATCGTGTTGTCGTGGTCACTTTTCTCCAAAAGAGTGGTATGATTCGGCGAGGTTTCGTGGTGTTATTTTGCGATTTTAGTGATGAAATTGGTTTGGTGATTGAAAGTAAAAGAAAGAGAGAGAGAGAATGGAAAATGAAAATGGGGAAAAAGAAGGAAAGTGGTGATTTAGGTGGGAGATCCCCACCGTTTTCAGTGTACGCCCCGCGCTCCGTGCGGTGTTCGTTTCCCCCGTCGTTTAAACGTTATATTTTTAAAAGGTGACGGGAATATTTTAATGAAATACCTTGAAATTAATTATAAAAACATTTGTCGAAGTATTAAAATTTTTAACTTGCGTTTAATACGTATTCGCTAAATTATTTAAAATGTCGTCGCGATATTATAATCAATGTTTGTTCGCTGTGTATTTTATATAATAAACTACGTTCTCATTATTTAGGTAAGTTTCTGTCACCAACGTCCAAGTAACTTTGTCGGACTCCGTCCGGTTAATTCGTACGATTAATCCAAATCGCGTAAGTACACACATATATATATAATTCACCTTATATATATATACAAATAGAGTCTGCAATTAGTCCTATTACATACTAATTACAACTAGTTACAACTAATTAGGCATAATTAATTATCCTAATTTAGCAGGTGTTACAGTATTATATATATATATGATTATAGTGATATGAATTGTGATTGTACATGTTACCGGATAGCTTTCGAGCTAGAGGTGGGTACAATCACAAGTTAGTGATATGAAGCTTATGAAGTTATGATGTAGAGTTGCTAGTTTCACTAGCATAGTGTTTATGTAGCCATGTTATGTATTATTTGATTAAATTGCATATATGCTCACTAAGCAAAAGTGCTTATTGTTTAAGTGTTTTATGTTTTAGGTGAAAGTGGACAAGGAAAGGGGAAGGCGGTTTAAGGGGATAGCATGGATTGCATGATATTAGAGTATGGCAAATTTTTTCTTTGAAGTATCGTTTAGATAAGACTTGTGTAAAGCGCCCTTTTAAGACATGTTTTAAAAGTTAGTCATGGTGAGCCATGACATATGAAATTTTGATGTGGTTTGACTTTCAAAGTCACGAATACTTGAATATGATGTAAATTATGGTTTTGAAGCTTTAATGTAAGTGTTTGAATTAAATTAGTGTTTATGGATTGGTTTTATAAAAAATATAGTGAATCAATGGTCAAATGTGTTTTCATTTGAAATGGAGTGTTGATATGTAGTCAACCATTCCATTAGTCAATTATAGGTTGTGATTGGCTAGTCATTGGGTCAAAGTAGTCATTGTGGGTCAGCGGGTCAAAAATGGTCGATATGGGTCATTAAATGCACTTACGGTCTAAAACGGGTTAGAGTAGGGTTAAGGGTGTGGTGAAGCATCTTACAACTTTGTTTTAATATGTATGATATGTGGTCAAACCCATAATGTCTCAGCCTTCATGGTTTGAGACTTGATATGCACACAAAATGGTCATTTTTGGGTCAAAAAGAGTCATACGCCAAAATCCCGTATCGTTGTGAAATTTGGAAAAGTGTAAAAAGGAAAGTCTTCGTTTTGATCATAGGGACGTGCCTGCAAATTTTTATGTTCTAACTCCTTGTCGTTTTCGAAATATGATTGTTCAAAGTTCGGATTTTGGTAATAAGAAAAAGCTGATACAGGGGGGGGGGGGGGGGTTCTCGACTCCAGACAGGGGTCTTGGAGGCGAGAGCTTAGAAATAAAATTTCTTGGTTGGACTTCTCGACTCCAGATAGAGGTCTTGGAGGCGAGAGCTGTCAGATTTCAAAATTTTGAACATTTAAGTGGTAAATAAATGAAGTATAGATACAAGTAATTAAATAGATAGTTATAATGTATGGGACCTAATAAAGTGTGTTTTTAGTGTTGTATAAAAAAAAATTGGGCGTTTCACATAAGGTTAAGATCAAGACATAAACACAATCACTTAATTTATACAAACTTAATATGGTCAACCTCGTTTAATATAAATCAGTCTAACTATGTCAAGAACAATCATTAATATATTATAATATAGACAATTCTTGAATAATAAAAATTCAATAATATAGTTACAACATAAACATAAATTCATATAATAAACTCAATCAACATTCATTCAAATAGCTATAACGAAAACCTAATTCACAAGTAATTCAAATAAACAATATCCATAAATTAACTCAATAAGCTTATTAAAGTTACAAGGATAAAGAAATCGAATCAATTGTCGAACCAGATTTTCCTAGCGTTAAAAACCTTCAAACCCTAGCTCTTTAGCCTCCAAAATCGCACCTTAAGTCGACCTAAAACCCTAATGATCGAATTTTGTATTCTTGAATTGTATATCGTTAAACCTAAACTAGGCCTCTATTTATAGTTTTGCTGGCCGACCTCCAAACCGCCGGTTGGGTATTCCAACCGCCGGCTGGAGCAAAATGTGTCCTGGTCCAACTCCGCGTCTTTCACCGCCTTAATCCTTTTATACCCCAACCGCCGGTTGGTAAATCCAACCGTCGGTTGGTCCTGATTTTCAGAATCTTCCAACTTCGGATTTGGGCTTCATTTTTGGGCTTCCATCTATTCTTTAACGGATTTTAATATTTCTTCTGGCCCAATTCTTCAATTTTAATATTTTAGTCTTTAATTCTTTAAGGTTTAAGCTCCTTTTCTAAATATATTTCATTTTCTTTAGTTTTGGACTTGTTCTCCTTCATTTTTCTTCAATCTTCAATTAAAATACATCTCAGCAAATATTAACAAAATAAGTATCTAAAATCATATAAATGCACTAAAATGTATATAAATATAGGGATAAATTACTATAAAATATACTGTGAAAACCCAATAACGATCTAGCTCTAGATTGTTTAGATCTAATCTAGGATCAATGATAACAAAGATAATAATATGCAGCGGAATAGAACAATAACATCAAAGTTATCATAACAAAAAGCCTCAATTCTATTTGATCATGATAGAACGATTATACAAATATAACAGGATCAAGAAACCTTGATCTTGAGGCTAAACAAACCCTTAGATGTCTACATTATGTGTGCACACCAAAACCTATGTCCCTATGTCTCTTTATATAATAGAGATCTTTAGGGTTACAAGAAATCATAATTATACTAGGAGACTAATAAAAATAAAACTATTCAACTTTAGTCCCTCAACTTTCGTCTTTTATTTAATCTCATCAAATTAATAAATCCTAACAATCTTCCCCTATTTGATGATGACAAAATATCAATCTTCTTGCCGAAACTTCCCCTTGAATCTTGATTTCTTGTAAACATGTCATGCATACTAAGCTGCAAATCTTTGACCTTCAAATCTTCTTCCCCTTTTTGTCATAATCCAATAGGGGTCTTTTGCAACTTGTAAACACTTCCCCTCAAGTGTTACATGTAGATGATGAAACAATAAACAGTAAGCTTCCCCTTAAAATATGTTCACCATCTCTTGAATCTCAAATTCGATTGGCTCTATGTAATGATTACTGGTCGGTGAAGAAAATAGAGTATAACAAACTTAATAAAGAAGTCAAATCTTCCAAACTTGTACCTTATATCTTGTACTATCCACGACGTTGAACTTATAATCCAATGTATAAGTAGACCGCAATCTCTTTGACAAAAATCCTTATTTTTCCAACATAAGTCACTGAGCATATCAAAACTCTTTCAAGTGATAGCAAATGTGAGCATTGAGCATCATAAGTTTAATCTCACACGTTTGCTAGATTTGTCAAGTCTTCGTCGTCTCCATACAAACCAAACAAGTTATCTTCAAAGCTCTTCATCCACCACTTTGAGATATGATAAGATACAAACCCGTCAAACTTAACTACAATATCATATAAGCTATAATCGATCTTCTTCATAATCACATCTTCATATAATCTTCATGAACGAGCCATTAAATCAATAAGAATAAATTGTTATTAAAACAATTCCAATCGAGATCCAAATTTTTCTTATACAGTAACCATAAGAACTGTACAGATAACCATCCAATAATAGCAACGAATACCATGTAGTACCATCCATGACGAGTATCACTAATTCCGCTAGTGTTTGAAAAATGACTAACAGTGGTTCTCGCTACCCAACAGTGGCAAAATTATATTAACAGTGGCAACTACTAACTAGCAGTGGCAACTACTAACAGTGGCTATACCGAACAGTGGTTACTATGTATTAGCAGCGGTAGGATTTTGTGATAGCAGTGGCAAGCTTGTACTAACAGTGGCAAGCTTATACTAACAGGGGTAAGCCTGTACTGACAGAGGCAATGTTGTACTAGCAGAGGCAAGCTTGTACTAGCAGCGGGACACTTTGTGCTAACAGTGGCTGAGCAGTGGCTAGCACATGTAACTAACAGGGGCAGCAACTTCAGAATTATATATCTCTCTGATGACGTATCTGATCATGCTCAAATTTTTACACGAAGTCGATCAATGTTTCATTAACCACATATCCAAAAATCAAGTCGATCCAATGGTTAACGAATCTACAGTAATTTTCTGACTTCAGCTGCACGAAAGAAACCATAAACCTACTGCAGCAAATTCGAATTTGAATATCTCTAAGTAGAAACATCCAATCACAACGAAAATTTTACACAATGTAGAAACATATGTCTTCTATAACATATCCAAATATCATAAACTTTCGTTAGATAACGAAGACACAGTGATCGTTTTACTTCTGCCGTTTTGAAAAACCCTAAACTTTCAGCAACCAATTTCGACAATGAATATCTCTTAATTAAAAGCTCAGATCAAAAATTCCTTTGGTAGGAATGTGCGCCTATATGTTAAGAACCTACAGTTCAAATTTCACGACAATCTAACGGTTAACGAAGGAGATCCGAATTTTTTTACCATGGCTGTGCAGAAAGTGACGAATTACGAATTTTTCTTCCAATCTTCTAGGGTTTCTTCGATACGGCTTCTCTTGCTTGTAAAACTTGTAGATCCTAGATCACGAGCCACCTTGCTTTGATACCAATTGTGAAAACCCAATAACGATCTAGCTCTAGATTGTTTAGATCTAATCTAGGATCAATGATAACAAAGATAATAATATGCAGCGGAATAGAACAATAACATCAAAGTTATCATAACAAAAAGCCTCAATTCTATTTGATCATGATAGAACGATTATACAAATATAACAGGATCAAGAAACCTTGATCTTGAGGCTAAACAAACCCTTAGATATCTACATTATGTGTGCACACCAAAACCTATGTCCCTATGTCTCTTTATATAATAGAGATCTTTAGGGTTACAAGAAATCATAATTATACTAGGAGACTAATAAAAATAAAACTATTCAACTTTAGTCCCTCAACTTTCGTCTTTTATTTTGTCTCATCAAATTAATAAATCCTAACATATACTATCTATTTGATGCTTATCAGCTGTGGAAATACTGTCAACCCTATCGTATAGTACACCGTGAATCAATAAGGGATTTATTGGGATATGTTTAAATAGTGAGGGTTGGGTTTATATCATAGATGGTCAAGCTTTAATACAAACTTAGTAAACTAGTCCAGAGTGACCGTAAAGTATGTGGCACCCGAAAGACCATAAATCAGCACAGTACTTCGTATAACGTTTAAGTATGTGGGAAAAGCTAAGGAACTGCCGTTGGTTGAAGACTGTGTCACATCCTGGTTGAACCACTGTTGGCTCCCGATCAGGTCGGTGTCGTTAACGATTACTAACCGGGCACCAGCAGTGGGTGTTTTAAATTTGTAATTGCGGGGCCTAAGTTTTCCCTAACGATGCTAATCATAAGGGTAAGCAAGTGGTAGGTATGACCTAGAGTCGTTCTTCAAACCGACTGAATTGAAACTAAGGCGTGGCAGATGAGGGCTTTCAAACTAGTGAAGGGTTTATAAAATAGTGGGGGTTTTGGTTTTTATATTAACTAACTTAGGCAAGTAAATAAACAAAAACGAAATAAAAGTAAAACGTAAAGCAGATAAATAAAGATAGTGTTTGCTGAGACTTCGTTAATTAAGTTATGGGATGATATTTGGAGAAACTGTTTTGAAAGATATTAGTTAATTATCATTCTTGAATACTTGTATGTAAACACTAGATTCCCTACTAATTGAAATTCCATTAGCATGTCACACCGGGAGCTAGCCGGCGGCGGTAGGCTGGTGGGGGTCCAGCCGGCGGCGGTAGGCTGGTGGCCGGCGGCGGTGGGCCCACCCCTGCCCTGTTGCGTCGTTTGTTGCTTCGTTTCTTGATTCGTGCGTGTTTTCTTCGTTATACGTCCGTTTGAGTTGATTCTTTTTTTGTTGGATTCATAATTCAAAAAAGAAGATTTTGACATAGGATAGGCCCTGAGATGAGTTCCCTAGCTCCAGATATTGTGTACGGATCATTTGGATCTTCCGGCGGGCGCGAAATCTTCATTCTTTACCCGTTTTGGTTGATTCTTCTTCTGTTGGATTCGAATTTTTAAAACGAACATCTTGGAAATAATGGATGTTGGTGGAGGGCACTTTAGTCTTGAAATCTCGTTTTTATGCCTCGAATCTTCAAACGTGTGTGGAATCTTCGTTTTACATCCGTTTTGCTTGATTTTTATCGTGCAACCTTGTTTTGACCATCTTGGCATAATATCATTGATTTGTACCATATTTGAGTTTAAAATGCCAAGAATCGTTCCAGAATGAGAGAGATATCGGTAGTAAAAACGTGACTTTTTACGCGATATCAAGTATCCCACACTTAGAACTTTGCTTGTCCTTAAGCAAACTAGTATTCAACATGGTTAAAGATAAGAAGATAATGAAATATTTTTAGGCGGATCTTTTTACTAAGGGGTTTCGGGAAAGTAAAATACTTGTTCCTTGAAAAGGAAAGTTTGTAATCTTTAGGAGCATGCTTGTGATCTTTGATCTTGGATACATGACTAGGCGATCCTCTCAAGGTGGTCATTCAAATCACTATAAGTGTTTAGGGTTCCCTATTCTATTATATCAATCGCTCAGAACGCCAGTCATGTATCGTTTATCGTCATATGCTTGATCGAGTATCAAATCGTTACCTTTTAGGTGAGTGCGAAGTCAATCTAGCCACAATCATTCTAAGGGAGGTGATGTAGGGTTTGTGGAGTGGAGTGTTGGTGGTATGAGAGGGGGTTGTGTTGGTTTTTCATAGGTTTTCTTTTTGGTGAAGCGAAAAGCTGAAATTTTTGAATTTTCGGGAGATTTGACGCCTTTTTCTTTTGGGAGGAGTCTTTTTCTCCATTTGACTTTCTTTTCTTCGAATTTTCTAAGATATTTTTTTTTCGACGTCATATCCTTAATACTTCTCTTTTTTCATCTTTGGAACTTTCTATGAAGTTTGAGGGATGCTTTTGAGTAGGTAAATGGGGTAACGTACTTATTTTTGGGTATATGGATGGGTTCAAGAATGATGTGATTCGATCTCCTTTTTGATTCACCAGTTCGGATTCGAAATGCATAGCAAGAGCAAGTTCTGATTCTAAACGCATACATCGGCACACTCAAGAATCGAAAAAGTGAAGCATTAAAAGTGAATGCTTTTCATATGGCTCAAGATACCTCACGAATCGAAAGTTGGGTTGTTGTGTGCTTAGTCATGTGATGCTCTTTATGGGATTACTAAACTTGTTTTTCAAAAGAATTTGTATTTTATTTTTCCTTCTTCCCCAAAGTAAATCATTCTTTGTTTAAATTTTTTCATTTTCAACATATTTTTAACTCAATTTTAAAAATTTTGTTTACTTTTATGGAGAAGCAGGGTCTTATAAAGAGCAACGAGTTTAGAATCAAGCATTTACCATTATCCATTTAACAGTAGTGCAACTACTGCTATCCCACACTTAAAGGAACATCGTCCTCGATGTTAAACTAAGCTCATAATGGGGTAAAATCCCACACTTAGGATTTGAAACATCTTAGACGTATTCTTTTAGCGGTGTGTTTTGGGTTTGAATCCCACACTTAGTGATAAGCATAGTGGATATGGTATATTTAAAACGAATGAAAGAGACGGTATAGAAGTACTCCCCAGTATTTGCTGTGTTCCTTGGTATGCGTCTGCCGAACTTCGTCTTCTTGGGTTCACTCTTGATCAAGTCTTCTTGTGATTGGTCTCGTAGGTGTGAACACGTTGGATATACTTTTCTTTAATGCGCGGCGTCAAAAACTTGATGCGTCAGGCAGAAACTTGTTCGTATATCCAAGTGTGAAAGATAGTCGGAGACTTCATCACTTCTTGGAATGTGAAATTGCGGGAATGTAAAACACGGGTCGCCTCCCGAGAAGCGCTCTTTTAAATTCGAGAGCTCGACTTCTTCTCTTCTATCTAGATGGAGATGGATGCATCCGTGGGATCCCCTTTGTTGATGTTGTGGGCCCTAGGTTGCGGAAAAGTGTATCGAGGTGGATAGATTCTCATGAAATGATTGACTATTATCGTAATCAATTCGAGTGGACTATCTCTCGATGTTGCCTTGTAGTTCAGAAGATGCTCAAAAGTTGTCCTTGCAAGGCCGTGAAGTCCGAAGGTGATGTAATCGACTGCTTTAGTGACAGTCCCACTAGGGTAGGTCATGGTGGTTGTGTCTGTCTTAACAACCTCTCTTGACGGTGGGTTTTGCCAGAGAGAGCATACAAACGCTAAGAATGGCAGTTTTATGCCTTCATAGTTCTCGGTCTTGGGGTCTCCGTTGAATCTTCTGATGGACGTGCACAGGTTCTCTATTTGCCGGTGCTGATGGTTATTGAATGGAAAGTCGGATTCTGAGAAAACTAGAGTAAGTTGACGAAGTATCTCCTTGCATCCTGAGTAGAATATGAACTTTGTTCTGGAGTTACTTTTCCGTTGTTGAATCGCCCTTAGATGGATCGTAACAAAAGTAGCGATATCAAGTGGTGATTCATGTGTGGCCCTAAAAGGTCGTTCGCGCCTTGATTCCTCCCAAACGAGATCACTAATTTCTTCAATCAATAACTCAACTTGTTTTTCCATAGTGGAGTTGATAACCATAGATCCGCTTTCCTTGGAACTGAGGTGATCTTCTCTACTTAGCAAGTTAAGTAATGATATGAGGTCATTCGTCATTGAAATGTCAGCACGACTGCTCGGATGTCCGGTAGTCTCTTTCATATGCGCTCTAATAGATCCTAATATCTCCCATTGTGTTGAGGTGAATGAGATACTAGATCTTTTAAGGGCATTATAGATCCTAGTATATGTCCGTTTCTGTTGTCGACAGAATTGCAGCTTAGTAGGGGAAAGAGTAAGCAAGTTGACTGCGTTGCTAATTCCTCCTACTACTTTGTCAAATCTCTGGATGAATTCTTCGAGCACTTTGTGTTCTATGATGGTTTGCGGTTGGTATCTTGTGCGTTTGGAATATTCCTCCAGTGTTTCTCTTCTCATGGGATGGTTGTGGTTACTTTCCACCATTTCATCAGTGTTAAATAGGTTGAGTGGCGGTCTGCTTCTTTTGTTTTCTTCTTCCATCTTTCTCGTTCTGATCAATTCTTCCATCGTTGGGTTGTTCACTGATGGAGATGCATTTTTCATCTCTTGTCCTATTCGTCGGAGGTCAATCGGGAAATATTGCGTGATTGCCATTTCCTTGCTAGAGTTCCTTTCACTTGTCGACCTTGCAGTTTCTTTGTCCTCTGTGGTCTTGTTCATGGAGATCATGTACATATCGGCTTGGTCTCCAGCGTTAGGATTGTTGATATGGAAAGTGATGGTTTCTCCCTGCGACTGCAAGCTAATAGTTTGTGCGAAGACGTTGATGATTGCCTTGGCCGTATTCATGAAAGGTCTTCCTAGTATGATTGGGATGTGTACGTCTTCCTGCATATCCATTACTACAAAATCTGCTGGGTAAAGAAATTTGTCAATCCTAACTAAAACATTTTCAGCTATTCCCCTAGGGTATTTGACCGAGTGGTCAGCAAGCTGTATGTTCATTTTGGTAGGTCGAAGATTTTCTAACTCAAGTCTCTTGAAAAGCGAGTATGGCATAAGATTAACACTAGCTCCTAAATCGGCGAGAGAACAGATAATGCCTGAATTGTAGATGGAAATAGGGAGAGTAAAACGTCCGGTGTCTCCGAGTTTTTCAGGAATGATATTTTTCAAGATAACTGAACATTCCTCGTTCAGCGGGACATTGGGTACTTCGGGTACCTTATCCTTGGTTGTAAGAAGTTTTCTGAAGTACTTTTTGGAGTGAACTTCAGAGGCGGTATCTAGGAATTTCCTATCAAGCTTAAAAGACTTAAGCTTGTCGGGTCGTTGTTTAAGACGAGCCGGAAATGGGATTTTCCTATTTGTTGTAGACTCTAAATCCATTGTCGATGGGACAATAGGTGGTTCCTTCACCGGAGAAGAAATCGTAGGTGGGCTATGTGCTACCTGAGAGTCTTGAATATGGGAAGCCTCCTTATGGGAACTAGTTGGACTATCCTGAGGTTTAGCATTAATACGTTGTGCTAATTGTCCTAAGATGAGATCAGCTTGGTCTTGTCTAGCTGAGATTCCTTGAATGACTTTTATCAGGGTGTCGTCAAAACTTGAGATTTGTGAGGAAGAGGGTTCTAAAGGTTGAGGTTGGTAAGTTAGTGGGCTATTCCTAGGTGGGTTAAAAGAAGGGTTAGTATTGGGTGAAGTTAGATGAGACTGAGGAATTTGGGCTGAGTGGTTCAGATTAGCATAATTAAGGCAGGTTTGAACTTGACAGACTTGTTGTGGTTGACTTTTCAATTCCTTAATCTCCTTGGTCAGGTCTGCCACTTGCTGAGTGAGGGTTTTGATAGCTTCATTCCCGATTGTAGTAGGTGAATTCACTAGCGAGGGGTGATTTTCACTGTTCCAGTCATGGTTGTGTATTGTCATTTTCTCAATAAGGCTCCAAGCTTCATTTGCCGTACAGTCTATGAAACTACCTTGAGAGGCGGTATCAAGTAAAGGACGGTGATGTGGGAAGAGACCATTGTAGAAAATGCGCAACTGGTCTGAACGCTCAAAACGATGATTTGGACATTTCTTAAGCAATTTCTTAAAGCGCTCCCATGCATCGAATATTGATTCATCATGCACTTGACAAAAGTTTATGATGTTGGACCTAAACGTGGCTTGTTTTGATGGGGGAAAATATTTGGCCAAAAATTTGGTTGCTAATTCTACCCAAGAGGTTATAGAGTTAATCTCTAGTTCCTCAAACCAGGTTTGTGCATTGAGAGTGAGTGAATAGGGAGATAGGTATAGATAGACTATGTCCTGATTAACCCCAATCGGCTTAAAAGAGTTGGATAAGGAAATAAATTTGTCAAGGTGGGAGTTGGGGTCATCATTTGGTAGGCCACGGAATTGACAGAGGTTTTGGACTAACTGAACAATATGGGGCTTTAATTCAAATGAAGTTCTATCGGTTTCCGGATAGACAATTGGTCCTCCTCGACCTTCAATCATAGGTTTAGAGTTTTCAGCGAGAGTTATACGTGTAGCTGTTATAGTCTCGTTGGTAGGTGGTTGACTGGTTGAGTGGATAGAGATAACGTAATTTTTAAAAGTAGTAAAAGGAAGGAAAAATAAAGAAAGACGTAGGGGTCTAAGGAGAAGAGTTAATCATAAAGGTTCACTAGCGAGTAAGTTTATCTTGACGCCTAAGGATCGTACAGTTGGTTCCCCGGCAGCGGCGCCAAAAACTTGTTGGCGCCCGATCAGGTCAGTGTCGTTAACGATTACTAACCGGGCACCAGCAGTGGGTGTTTTAAATTTGTAATTGCGGGGCCTAAGTTTTCCCTAACGATGCTAATCATAAGGGTAAGCAAGTGGTAGGTATGACCTAGAGTCGTTCTTCAAACCGACTGAATTGAAACTAAGGCGTGGCAGATGAGGGCTTTCAAACTAGTGAAGGGTTTATAAAATAGTGGGGGTTTTGTGTAACACCCGCCAAATTAGGACTAGTAATTAGTGCCTAATCATATGTTAATACATGTAATTAGTTAATTGTTAGGCTAATTAATGTATCGAATTATATATATTGTTGAATATATACGAAAATGCGATTTGATTAAATCGTACGCAATCTAAATCGAATGTATTTCGATTCAATTTAATACGGACGTTGGTGACCAATTTTATTAAATAACGCTTTTATATCAAAAATATTATTATGATAATATTTCGTATTCCTTCGTATCGTACAAACAAAACTTACACAATTTAAAATGTTAGAACGCGCAAACTAAATAAAATAACTTACATTTTATAACTCCAATATAAATTTGTTTGTAAAATATTTAAATAAAATTATCGCGTAATAATTTGTATTTTAAAACGTACCATTTAATATGTAAAATAATTATTTAACGTTTAAACGACGGAGCAAACGAACACCGCACGGGGAGCGGAGACTGAAAAGTGGAGGTAAAAACCCCCACCTCCCTTTCTTTTCTTTTCATTCTCTTCCACTCACTCTCTCTCTCCTTCCTCTCTCTTTTCTTTTTCTCTAATCACCACCACCTCCAAAACTCATTAAAATCGCAAAATACTACTATCAAACGGCCTTGGATCATACCACTACTTTGGAGAAAAACGTTCACCACTTCACGATCTATCACCCTATCTTTTCGGATTTTTGATCCGACACATTGTAAGTTTCCGACAATTCTCGAAACTCTTCGATTTCCATTATTTTCGACTTGTGGTTGTTTGTATACACTTAAAATGTCCATATATGGGTTGGGTAAAAGATTTGGACCGAACGGAAACCGAAAAACTCATTTTCGACAAAAACTCCGGCCAACAGACCGCTACGTCGCAGTTGGCCCAGAATTTATGCGACGTCAGCTTCAACGTCGCAAAACCCCTCGTAACGTCGCATGATGTCAGTCACAACGTCGGATTAAATTGCGACGTCGCATATAGCGACGTCAGCCCCAACGTCGCCTTAATTGGCCGAAGTCGCACTTAGCGACGCAGACCCTTACGTCGCAAGAAATCATCAACGTCTCATATAGCGACGCCACGCACAACGTCGCATTAAATTGCGAAAGTCGCACATAGCGACGCCATGCTCAACGTCGCAGTCAGGACCTGCGACGTCGCACCCAACGTCGCACAAACCAGAACCTCAAAAACACATATTTTTACTAAGTGTCGAGACTCGAAATTTATCACTCGATTTTACCCAAATTCGGATCCAAATGCGTTTTTCGTCAAAGCAATATAGTAGAAATAAAAATTTTCCAAGCTGACCTGGCAGCTCGACCCCAGCCAGGGGCTCTGCCCCTTGGACCCCGCCAGGGGCTGCCGCCCCTTGGACCCCGCTACCAGGGGCGCTGCCCCCGGACCCCCGTACTTAGATTCCGTAACGGCTTCTAAAAAGAAATCAAAACACTTCTTCAAGTAAAACGCCACGAAATCAAAATAATAATAGTTGAGATTATTATTACAAATCCGTCACCAACGGGCCGTACACTTTTCAAAATTTAAACTTATCAACCAAATAGTGGAAATTTGGACATTATAGTTGAACGAACAACTACAAGGGTGATCTATTGAGATACCCAATCATGATTATAACCATCGCGTGTCGTGGACACCCTCAGGTTACAAGTCTTTGGACTTCGATTCTCGGCTAATCATTCTCAGTTTATTTTCATAAACTCAACGACTCAGGTGAGTCTCATAGCCCCTCTTTTTACTGTTTTACTCAGGGGTGTGATATATTGCTCAATTTTAACATGTGAACGCAAGTACAAACATTTCATATACTACATGAGTTTTTCGAAACTAATCATTTAAAGTCCTCCGTCAGCATAGTTGTTAATACGTTGTAGCGTGAATATTAGTATATGGTACCATATAGGATTGACCCTCCTCGTTCGGGTTAGCAAGCACTAACCGGGTAAACGGACGTACTAATATTTGGGAAGACGAATGTTGATTAGGCATTCGTGGAGGCACCTCGCCCGGATTTCTCTATAGGGGACCCGGCCCTCGAGTTAAGCTCAACTATGTGCTCATGGTTGTATACACGATGATTATCATTAAATTGCTGGATGCAATTCATTATTTAAATCTTGCGGTTCATACTATATTAACTGATTTCAAACCTGTGAGCTCACCAGCTTTTTAGCTGACCTTTTAGCATATATCGCAGGTACCCAGCAGTAGGATGTTTCTGCTTCAGGATTTAGCTCGAGTCAGCATACAGACGATTGAGATTTTCTTGCATTAGTATATTTTGTACAAGTACTTATGTACTGAAATCTCATTTTATTTAAATTCGAGCTATGTAAAGCTTTAAATGTTGTAAACATTTCAATTATCAATATATTTTGTTAAAATGACGCATATAGAGTCGTTTGCTATATATCTTTGTGCTTTGTTATTGATTAGTAACACCCAAATCAAGCTTCCGCAAATCATCTAATTTGGGGGTGTTACAGATTGGTATCAGAGCCTAAGGTTATAGTGAACTAGGTTGCATTTAGTGGGCCTAGACTATGACCATTAGGCAGTATTCCTTATTAGGTATAACTGGTTCAGTGATTACATCATACGAGTTTAATTTAACATAGCCTGATCAACTATGTACAATTAAGCAAAGATGATGTAAGATCTGAAAGTAGTTATGGCTGAACAGGGTACAATAGAAGACTCTGACCTCAAGAGAACCGAGACTTAAACATGTTTAAGTTAGACACTCAATAGGCTATATTATATAGGAATTATATGAATATAGGCCTCACCTTCTCTAACGCTTTATCTCAGAAATGGCAAACATCCCACCCAATTCATCTCGCTCTCAATCCGGGTCGCAGAACCCAAGGGTGGCAAGGAGGAACAACAGGTTGCCTCGAGCTGGCCCGTACCCCACTCACTTCACCTTGCCGGCCTTAGCCGCTAGGGTGAACCAACACGAGCAGCGACTTCGCACCATGGATGTCGTGTTGCAAGAAACAAACGAAAACTGGAGACTTACATCCCTTGAACGCATCGAACAAGTCTCCGACGACCTGGAAACCACAAACAACAACATGGATGTCCTTCGCAACCAAGTAATAGCGATAAGCGTGGAAAATGCCCTCCTGCGTCAAAGGATGGAAGAATGTGAACAGCGTTCACATGAAGCAGAAGAGTATGCCCGTGGACTAACACAACGACTAGCACTAGCAGAAGATAACGCCTGTCAAGCTAGCAGACTTGCAAACACTGTGGACCGTCTTGTCACGATGATGGAACAAATTAATCTACATCAAGACTAGTGTAGTCTTTGTCTTGTAATCTATCCTGTAATCTAGTAACTATCTACGCGCTACTCTAAAATTCGGTCGGATGTAACAATTCCCGACGCCTTTGTAATAACTCTGTAGGATGTAACCTTTGAACTCATATTAGCTATTAAATATTCCTTGTTGTTCAACTCATATTAATTGTCAATTTTTTTTTCATGTTGATGTCATGTATTACTGCTTTTATACATGTACATCTATAACAAATACAACTTTCCTACAAAATCTCATGTATCTTCATTTCTTTTATTGAAGAATCATGCCGCCAAAGTCAAGACCATACACCGATGCTCAGCTTACATCGCTTATAACCCAGGCTGTTACTGAAGCCTTGGCTCGGAATACCCCCCAAAATTCTACCAGAAACAGCGATGCCGCTGAAACCACTACTGCTAAACCTTGTTCTTACAAGGACTTTCAAGCTGCAAACCCTCCAGCTTCAAGGGTTCTGAAGGAGCCATCGGACTGATCAGATGGTTCGAAAAGATGGAAACTGTTTTCCGTGTCAGCAAATGCGCGGAGAACGACAAAGTTAATTTTGCCACCTGCTCTCTCGAAGATGATGCCCACTCTTGGTGGAATTCATATACCCAATCAGTGGGTGCTGACATTGCCTACCAACTCTCTTGGGAGGACTTGAAAGCAAAACTCACTGCCAAATACTGCTCAATCGCCAAACTCCAAAAGCTAGACGAGGAGTTCTGGAACCTAAAGGTTCAGGGTGGTGATATCGATGGTTATACCACCCGATTTCAACAACTCGCTGCCCTCCGCCCAGCTATGGTGAGCACTGAACCTGATAAAATCAGGAAGTACATCCTTGGTCTTCCTGAGCCTGTTCGGGGGCATGTCGCCTCTTCCAAAAAAACCACCATTGACGGTGCAATCCTATTGGCCCAGGACCTGATGTCCATGAGCCAAGATTCTGAACCACCCACTTCATCCTCCCACAACAACAAACGAAAGTGGTCTGACTACCACAACAACCACTCAAACCAACAAAACAAGAAACCCGACACCATCAAAGCCTACAACACCACCACCGACATCCCACGGGGCTACACTGGGAACAAACCCTATTGTTCCAAGTGCAGTCGCCACCACGAAGGTTCCTGTGGTCCCTTTTGCAACAATTGCAAGAGATACGGCCACCTCACCAAGGACTGCCGCTCTCCTGCCAACAACAATTCCAACAACAACACCAGGCCACCCAAAGTCTGCTTTGAGTGTGGGAAACCCGGACACTTCAGGGACACGTGCCCAAATCTGAAGAACAACAACCGCAACAACAACAACAACACCCGAAGCAGAGCCTTCGTCATCAAATCTGGGGACGCCCGCCAGGACCCGAATGTGGTCTCGGGTATGTTCCTCCTCAACAACTTAAATGCTTCTGTTCTATTTGATACTGGTGCTGATAGAAGCTTTATCTATGATGACTTTTGCTCACTACTTGACATCACACCTGTTACCTTAGATGTTAAGTACACTGTAGAGCTAGCAAATGGAGAACTTATAGAAACCGATAGTGTGATACCTAATTGCACTTTAAACCTAGCTGATGAAACCTTCTTAATCGATCTTGTACCCGTTGAAATCGGAAGTTTCGACGTCATCATTGGAATGGACTGGTTGTCCAAACACCGAGCTGAAATCATTTGTTACGATAAGATCGTCCGCATTCCACTCGCTGCCGGTGGAACCTTGATCATACAGGGGGAGACCGGTGGGACGAGACTCAATATCATCTCTTGCTTAAAAACCCGAAAATTTCTGAGAAAGGGTTACCCTGCAATACTCGCACACATCACAGAGAAGAAGTCGGAGGAGAAGCGACTTGAGGATGTGCCGATTGTTAGAGACTTTCCCGAAGTCTTCCCAGAAGAACTACCTGGTTTACCTCCATCTAGACAGATTGAGTTCTCAATCGATCTCGTGCCGGGTGCCGCACCGGTGGCCCGCGCACCGTACCGTTTAGCCCCATCCGAACTTCAGGAGTTGTCTGCCAAGTTACAGGAACTTCTAGATAGAGGATTCATTAGACCGAGTTCTTCACCTTGGGGAGCTCCGGTCTTATTTGTTAAAAAGAAGGACGGTTCATTTCGAATGTGCATCGACTACCGAGAGTTGAACAAATTGACCGTCAAAAACCGATATCCACTTCCTCGCATTGATGATCTATTCGACCAACTTCAGGGTTCAAGTTTCTACTCAAAAATCGACCTGCGATCAGGTTATCATTAATTACGAGTTCGCGACACCGATATTCCAAAAACTGCTTTCAGGACTCGCTACGGGCACTACGAATTCCAAGTGATGCCCTTTGGTCTAACAAACGCACCGGCTGTATTCATGGACCTTATGAATCGGGTGTGCAAACCTTACCTCGATAAGTTTGTCATTGTCTTTATCGATGACATACTCATTTACTCGCGCAACGAGCAAGAGCATGCGCAACACCTCAAAACCATCCTTGAACTTCTTAGACACGAGGAGCTTTATGCCAAATTCTCTAAGTGTGAGTTCTGGATACAAACCGTCCAATTCCTTGGTCACGTGATCGACAGTCAGGGAATTCACGTTGACCCAACAAAAATCGAGGCTATCAAAGACTGGCAAGCACCCACCTCTGCAACAGAAGTACGACAATTCTTGGGTCTTGCTGGGTACTATCGGCGATTTATCGAAAACTTCTCAAAAATAGCTCAACCACTCACGGTACTGACTCAGAAGGACAAAAGGTTCGATTGGACCGATAAACAAGAGTCAGCATTCCAACTTCTGAAACAAAAGCTTTGTAGTGCTCCAATTCTATCCTTACCCGAAGGCACCGATGACTTCGTGGTATACTGTGATGCTTCTCACCAAGGTCTCGGTTGCGTATTGATGCAACGAGATAAAGTTATTGCATATGCCTCATGACAGCTGAAAATTCACGAAAAGAACTACACCACTCATGATCTCGAACTTGGAGCTGTCATTTTTGCTCTCAAAATCTGGAGACATTATCTCTACGGCACTAAGTGCACCATCTTTACCGATCATAAAAGTCTCCAACATATATTCGATCAGAAGGATCTCAATATGAGGCAACGTCGATGGGTCGAGTTGCTTACCAATTACGATTGCGAGATCAAGTACCATCCAGGGAAGGCTAATGTTGTAGCCGATGCCCTCAGTCGAAAGGAACGACCAAAACCACTTCGAGTCCGAGCCCTCAGTATGACCATGCACAACGATCTTACCATTCAAATTCATACCGCTCAGATCGAGGCCCTGAAACTTGAAAACATCAAAAATGAAGCCTTACGGGGTATCGACAAACAATTCGAAATCAGACCTAACGGGATTAGGTATATCTCAAACCGAATCTGGTTGCCTAATTTCGGGAACCTACGAGACTTGGTGATGGATGAGGCTCACAAGTCTAAATATTCTATCCATCCGGGATCCGATAAGATGTACCACGGCATCAAGGAATTTTATTGGTGGCCAAACATGAAAGCCGAAATCGCCACTTATGTCAGCAAGTGTCTTACTTGCTCGAAAGTCAAAACCGAACATCAGAAACCATCTGGCCTACTCCAACAGCCTGAAATCCCTGAATGGAAATGGGATCAAATTGCCATGGATTTCATAACCAAACTACCCAAGTCGTCGAGCGGTTGCGATACCATTTGGGTGGTCGTCGATCGTCTCACCAAATCTGCCCATTTTCTGGCAATCAAGGAAAACGATAAAATGGAACGCCTTGCACAAATCTATATCAAAGAAATTATTTCTCAACACGGTGTTCCAATCTCAATCATCTCTGACAGGGATGCCCGTTTCACCTCTCACATTTGGCAATCACTTCAAAAAGCATTGGGTACCCGTCTCGATATGAGTACCGCGTACCATCCTCAAACCGATGGCCAAAGTGAACGAACCATTCAGACACTAGAAGATATGCTACGCGCATGCGTAGTTGATTTCGGTACAAACTGGAAAAGACATCTACCGTTGTGCGAATTTTCGTACAATAACAGCTATCACGCCAGCATTAAGGCTGCACCTTTTGAGGCACTGTATGGTCGTAAGTACCGATCACCGATCTGTTGGACTGAAGTGGGAGACAGTCAACTCACTGGTCCTGAACTCATTCACGTCACCACTGAGAAAATTGTGGAAATCCAAAACCGACTCAAAGCCGCACGTGATCGTCAGAAAAGTTATGCTGACGTGAGACGCAAACCACTCGAGTTCCAAGTTGGGGATCGAGTACTATTGAAAGTATCGCCTTGGAAAGGCGTCATCCGTTTTGGCAAACGCGGGAAGTTAAATCCCAGATACATCGGGCCTTTTGAGATCCTCGAACGGATTGGCCCCGTAGCCTATCGATTGCAGCTGCCATCCGAACTCAGCAGCGTGCACCCTACTTTTCATATTTCAAACTTGAAGAAGTGTCTGTCTGATGAGACACTTATTATTCCACTAGATGAAATTCGTGTTGACGATAAACTTCACTTCGTTGAGGAACCCACTGAAATTATGGACCGTGAGGTCAAACAACTGAAACAAAGTCGTATTCCCATCGTCAAGGTCAGATGGAATTCGCGGTGTGGTCCGGAATTCACCTGGGAACGGGAAGACCAAATGCGACTCAAATATCCTCAACTATTCACTGATTCTACCTCAAACACGACTTCGAACTAAATTTCGGGACGAAATTCTTCTAACAGGGGGAGAATGTAACACCCGCCAAATTAGGACTAGTAATTAGTGCCTAATCATATGTTAATACATGTAATTAGTTAATTGTTAGGCTAATTAATGTATCGAATTATATATATTGTTGAATATATACGAAAATGCGATTTGATTAAATCATACGCAATCTAAATCGAATGTATTTCGATTCAATTTAATACGGACGTTGGTGACCAATTTTATTAAATAACGCTTTTATATCAAAAATATTATTATGATAATATTTCGTATTCCTTCGTATCGTACAAACAAAACTTACACAATTTAAAATGTTAAAACGCGCAAACTAAATAAAATAACTTACATTTTATAACTCCAATATAAATTTGTTTGTAAAATATTTAAATAAAATTATCGCGTAATAATTTGTATTTTAAAACGTACCATTTAATATGTAAAATAATTATTTAACGTTTAAACGACGGAGCAAACGAACACCGCACGGGGAGCGGAGACTGAAAAGTGGAGGTAAAAACCCCCACCTCCCTTTCTTTTCTTTTCATTCTCTTCCACTCACTCTCTCTCTCCTTCCTCTCTCTTTTCTTTTTCTCTAATCACCACCACCTCCAAAACTCATTAAAATCGCAAAATACTACTATCAAACGGCCTTGGATCATACCACTACTTTGGAGAAAAACGTTCACCACTTCACGATCTATCACCCTATCTTTTCGGATTTTTGATCCGACACATTGTAAGTTTCCGACAATTCTCGAAACTCTTCGATTTCCATTATTTTCGACTTGTGGTTGTTTGTATACACTTAAAATGTCCATATATGGGTTGGGTAAAAGATTTGGACCGAACGGAAACCGAAAAACTCATTTTCGACAAAAACTCCGGCCAACAGACCGCTACGTCGCAGTTGGCCCAGAATTTATGCGACGTCAGCTTCAACGTCGCAAAACCCCTCGTAACGTCGCATGACGTCAGTCACAACGTCGCATTAAATTGCGACGTCGCATATAGCGACGTCAGCCCCAACGTCGCCTTAATTGGCCGAAGTCGCACTTAGCGACGCAGACCCTTACGTCGCAAGAAATCATCAACGTCTCATATAGCGACGCCACGCACAACGTCGCATTAAATTGCGAAAGTCGCACATAGCGACGCCATGCTCAACGTCGCAGTCAGGACCTGCGACGTCGCACCCAACGTCGCACAAACCAGAACCTCAAAAACACATATTTTTACTAAGTGTCGAGACTCGAAATTTATCACTCGATTTTACCCAAATTCGGATCCAAATGCGTTTTTCGTCAAAGCAATATAGTAGAAATAAAAATTTTCCAAGCTGACCTGGCAGCTCGACCCCAGCCAGGGGCTCTGCCCCTTGGACCCCGCCAGGGGCTGCCGCCCCTTGGACCCCGCTACCAGAGGCGCTGCCCCCGGACCCCCGTACTTAGATTCCGTAACGGCTTCTAAAAAGAAATCAAAACACTTCTTCAAGTAAAACGCCACGAAATCAAAATAATAATAGTTGAGATTATTATTACAAATCCGTCACCAACGGGCCGTACACTTTTCAAAATTTAAACTTATCAACCAAATAGTGGAAATTTGGACATTATAGTTGAACGAACAACTACAAGGGTGATCTATTGAGATACCCAATCATGATTATAACCATCGCGTGTCGTGGACACCCTCAGGTTACAAGTCTTTGGACTTCGATTCTCGGCTAATCATTCTCAGTTTATTTTCATAAACTCAACGACTCAGGTGAGTCTCATAGCCCCTCTTTTTACTGTTTTACTCAGGGGTGTGATATATTGCTCAATTTTAACATGTGAACGCAAGTACAAACATTTCATATACTACATGAGTTTTTCGAAACTAATCATTTAAAGTCCTCCGTCAGCATAGTTGTTAATACGTTGTAGCGTGAATATTAGTATATGGTACCATATAGGATTGACCCTCCTCGTTCGGGTTAGCAAGCACTAACCGGGTAAACGGACGTACTAATATTTGGGAAGACGAATGTTGATTAGGCATTCGTGGAGGCACCTCGCCCGGATTTCTCTATAGGGGACCCGGCCCTCGAGTTAAGCTCAACTATGTGCTCATGGTTGTATACACGATGATTATCATTAAATTGCTGGATGCAATTCATTATTTAAATCTTGCGGTTCATACTATATTAACTGATTTCAAACCTGTGAGCTCACCAGCTTTTTAGCTGACCTTTTAGCATATATCGCAGGTACCCAGCAGTAGGATGTTTCTGCTTCAGGATTTAGCTCGAGTCAGCATACAGACGATTGAGATTTTCTTGCATTAGTATATTTTGTACAAGTACTTATGTACTGAAATCTCATTTTATTTAAATTCGAGCTATGTAAAGCTTTAAATGTTGTAAACATTTCAATTATTAATATATTTTGTTAAAACGACGCATATAGAGTCGTTTGCTATATATCTTTGTGCTTTGTTATTGATTAGTAACACCCAAATCAAGCTTCCGCAAATCATCAAATTTGGGGGTGTTACATTTTGGTTTTTATATTAACTAACTTAGGCAAGTAAATAAACAAAACCGAAATAAAAGTAAAACGTAAAGCAGATAAATAAAGATAGTGTTTGCTGAGACTTCGTTAATTAAGTTAGGTGATGATATTTGGAGAAACTGTTTTGAAAGATATTAGTTAATTATCATTCTTGAATACTTGTATGTAAACACTAGATTCCCTACTAATTGAAATTCCATTAGCATGTCACACCGGGAGCTAGGTTATGATAACATTACAAAGTATTTAAAATAATAAGCAAAATCTTAATTATGGTTTAATAATACTTTCATATGAACGGGAACGAAATCTTAAGGTACTAGACATAACTGAATCATATAACGATCCCTTGTCATCCTAACAGATTTGTATATGTAAACAGTTAATTTATGACTTTAAACCAGCCCTTGCTTAAGACTACCCAATAAATCCCCTAATTATCCACAGCGTTCCTCACTTTAAGTGGTTCCACCGCTTCAAACCTTGGCCATGTCTTGTCCTATGATAATCCCCCATGTAGCATTGCGGTTCCATAGTTTCATACATTTGACAAATTATATTGACACAGATAATTGACTACCTTTTAATTGGACGTCGTAAAAAGGTGTTGTAATCACGTTTATTGGTGGAAAGGCGATAGATTAATTTGAAGTTTAAAAGTCTATTTAGAAAGGTTAATTAAACTAGGTTTCTCATTTTATATATATTAGTCCGTAATATAACTACCTTCGGTCGTTACGCAGCTTCCACGTATTTGTACTACACCTAAAGTGTTTCCAACGCTATACTGAGTAACAGTCGAATAGGGGCCATCATATTACTTCATAATATTGTATCGTTTCGTAATATGACTACCTTCGGTCGTTCCTCGACTTCCATACATTTGTACTCCACCTTGAAGTGTTTCCAGTACTACATCGAGTAACAGTCGAATAGGGGCCGTCATATTATTTGACGATAATTAAGAACGTTTATATATTATTACTATGATAATCCTAAGGCAACAATCAAACAAGAACATGCAATAAGACGATCAAAGCAATATTACTGATCTTTAATATTTAATTATAAATCATCCCATAATTAACTAACTACATCGCAAACAAACACAATAGCGTACTACTCTCTAATCATGGCAATAACTAAATCTAGCATAATCAATATAAGCGTAATTAATTAAGATAGATAAGGATAGAAATAACCGAGATTAAATGCGAGAGAATAGACTTGAATTAATTAGAGTTGCTCCAAGCGTACACCAAAGATTACAAATTCGTTCCTCCTCAAAGACTACAAACATGTTCATTGCTTCTATTCTAACTAGCCTAATACTATTTTAAAGTAAGAAAATAAAGAAAGAAAGAAAAGCTAGAAGCAAAAGAGAAAGTGTATCTTCCAAAGTGTGGAAAGAATGGTGTGTCTTGCAAATGGAACCCAAGCCTCCTATTTATAGGTGAGTTTAGGCTCACATTAGCATCAAGAGGTGCACATTAGCAAAAGGTAGCCAAAAGGGTGCACCGGGTACTGTACAACATGAAAAGTAGGCGCACCGGGTACTGTACAACGTGAAAAGTAGGCGCACCGGGTACTGTACAACGCGAAAAGTAGGCGCACCGGGTACTGTACAACACGAAAAGTAGGCGCACCGGGTACCAAAAGTTACCAAGAACGGAAACCGGGGTGGGACACAGGTGGCCAGCGGCGGTGGGGGTCCAGCCAGCGGCGGTAGGCTGGTGGCCGGTGGCGGTGGGCCCACCCCCGCCCCGTTGCGTCGTTTGTTGCTTCGTTTCTTGATTCGTGCGTGTTTTCTTCGTTATACGTCCGTTTGAGTTGATTCTTTTTTTGTTGGATTCGTAATTCAAAAAAGAAGATTTTGACATAGGATAGGCCTGAGATGAGTTCCCTAGCTCCAGATATTGTGTACGGATCATTTGGATCTTCCGGCGGGCGCGAAATCTTCATTCTTTACCCGTTTTGGTTGATTCTTCTTCTGTTGGATTCGAATTTTGAAAACGAACATCTTGGAAATAATGGATGTTGGTGGAGGGCACTTTAGTCTTGAAATCTCGTTTTTATGCCTCGAATCTTCAAACGTGTGTGGAATCTTCGTTTTACATCCGTTTTGCTTGATTTTTATCGTGCAACCTTGTTTTGACCATCTTGGCATAATATCATTGATTTGTACCATATTTGAGTTCAAAATGCCAAGAATCGTTCCAGAATGAGAGAGATATCGGTAGTAAAAACGTGACTTTTTACGCGATATCAACCACACAGCTCTAGACTAAACAAAGACCATTAATACAAAGTTAGCAGTCACCAAACCAAGTCTTAATCTTAAATGCCTTGCCTAGCCTTAGTATCCCCGTGGTGTTAAGAATGGTCAGAACTTTTAGTGGGTCTGTTACTCTATCTCATGCGCCCAGGAATACCATTCCAAAAAGGGTCACTATTCCAGCATATGGAAAGTGTTGAAGAGTTGAACAGACACCTCTGATCAGAATCACCATAACCTAGCAACCCAGTGACATACTGTCTGAGAAATCAGACAGTAGGGTGTTAGTGTTTACACTACGAATACTCAGGAAAAAGCAAGACACAAATTTTTAAAAGACGTTTTCATACATAAACCCTAGACATCACCCCATAACATAAGCTAATGAAATCATAGCAAGCACTATTCTCCATTACTGATTAAAACCCTATCTTCTATTTACTATTTTGTTTATTTACTGTTTTAATTAGTTTAGTTTAAATGGACCTAAAACCAAATCAAAACTCTTTTCAAAAACCCATCACCGATTCGAATAGTTTTTCTGGACAACTCCGCTTCACAATACGATTGATCTTAAGAACGACCCTGAGTTATACTTACCTTTGTAAGTAGCATTTAGGTCCCCAGCTCTATAAATTTAAAACCAACCGTTGTGCCCGTTGCGCGAACGACCGCTGCGGGCGCAACATCAAGCTTATTCTAAAGTGTATGAGACACATATCCATAACCGCTTGTTGTCGTGAGAACTACAATAGGGCGATCGGTTATAGTGAAAGATGGTATGTTACAGCTTTAAGAAGCAACTTGTCCTGCAGATAAGGTACATTCACTGTTAATTTGTGATGCCTGATCACTAGCACTTAATGCGATTAAATGTTGGAAATGACCCACATATTGAGTGAATACTTCGTGGACCATAGTTATGGGTATTCTCAATCGTGACGCACTATCCTCTGACCTGAGCAGGCTAGATTTTTGCATGAGAACCTAGTTGGTTTCTAATGAGATCTAACGGTGTTCGTAAATGAGCACCCATAACGATTATTCGTTAGCTGACGAAGAACACATGTTGTGATTTCTAGTTTAACTTGCAAGATAGGACTTTGCAACTCTTGTATAAAAGCAAGAGAGATATCTCCTAGGCCATCGATGATTTGGACCGAAGAAATGTATGGCCATACTCGAGTGAATAAGTCACTTGCTTAGTCGGTACAAATCTGTAATCGAAAATATGAATTGAGTTTGTAAGGTTGATACGGTACATGCCTTATACACTAAAATATCTTAAGAAATTGCAAAAGGATATAGCCATACCCTCACCGTTTAAATTTTATTTCAGCTAGGCTGTAAAGCTACGAGGAGTGATTGCTTCATTGATCTGGTTAACCTAAGTGTCCTGGTAGGGACCGCCTTAGGTACATGATATTTTACTAATGCTAATATTTCGCACAAGTGGGAGTCTGAAAGATTATGTGCTTAATATTAACATAAATAAATATTAAATCCAGCTTCACATGAACACCGCAGGGTCACACCAATGAGCACAACCGAACAAGTAGTGTGATACTATAAAAGTTATTTGATATCGTTCATTTAATAGAAATGAATAAATTGGTCGAACACAATTGAGACATTTATCAGTATAAATAATTAAGTGTAATTATTTATTTAATAAAAGAATTTATTTATGTTTGTCCCTAACCTTGGATCTAGTACGAACCGAGTCACTCAATCGTTTGCGGAATCAACGATTAAGTTATACACTAAACACACGAACAATCAATATGCAATGAATATCAAACGAAACGTATTATATTGTATTATAATCGGTCAGATTACAGAGATTTCGACTAATTGCGTTTAGGGTTTCGTCAACCCTAAAACAGAAAACGTAAAACGAATTTATACAAAATCTGGCACCTGCGACGTCGCACGCTACGTCGCAGGCCCAAGCCCATGCGACGTTGGCTACGTCGCAGGCCCAAAACCTGACGTCGCACCTGCGACGTTACACGCTACGTCGCAGGAGTCAGGAAACACAAACCTAAATACAAACTACGAGCTAGACCAACTGACAGACACTAAACATGTACTAACAAACTCCCCCGTGTTTTCAGCTTGGTCTTCAAAAATCTTCATTAAACCCAGCCCGCAGGAAATTGGCCGTCGGCATGAATTCCATTAGCCACACAAACAGTAACAACATTGTAAAACTGCTGTGCTAAACGTCTGTTGAATTCATTCTTTTGACCAACACGAATCCGATTATCATAGAGTTTTCTTAAATCTTTTTCATGAAAATTAATCAAACTCATCGGATCATATAGTCTAAACGTTGCTTGCCTCAGATTCCATATACCTCCAACTTCTGGCCACGGTTCAGAATCTGGAATGAAAGTAATAACCGCTTCACCAGTCTGTGGATCAAGTTCCCATTTTACAAGTCTTCTCAGAAAATAATAAGGAACTGATTCCAGAGGTATCTCAGTCAAACATTTAGCAGGCGAATAGTGAACTTTAACCATAGGCTTCCTGGTGACTGGATCAATCTTCTTTTTCCACGTATACCGAGTTCCCAACGTCGGTTTCAATTTCGAATAAGTCTTCGATAACACTTCCAGACGTAAATTTCTCTGAATGAACTCAGCATAATCATTCTCGAAAGGATTAATCAATTTAAGCTGAGCTAATCGATTGATCTCTCCTTTTGGCAACGTACTTAATCTATCAAAACGCATTCTGAAGTATTGTACTCCATCTTCTCTCTTAATCATAAAAAGATTCCTCTGACACTTCCAGCTTTTAATAACACCGGTATAATTTCGACTAACCCGGTACACTTGACATTTAACTGGAATAGGGACTGGATTTCGTCCCTTAGGCCACCATTTCTTGTTTCTTTCTCTCTTTTCTTCAGCAGTTAATTTCTTCGCTGCTGAGTCCGGTGCCTGTGTCTCTGAAGCTGGAGTTGCAGCAGAACTTGATTCTCCATGTTGAGCTTTATCAGGACTCTCGTCTTCACTTGAATCAGATTCTATAATTGGTGCATCATCATAAGCTTCCCCAGAATGTGCATAATCATACGTTTCATCTGCATTCAACTGCTCTTCTTCAATCGAAACATCCTCATTCATCTCAAAAACATTCTCTGTTTCTTCCTCAGAGCCAACTCCACTGGCCATCCTCTGAATAAATGATAAGTCAGCGAATGAGTAGTCAACTGCCAGCGGTCTCGGTTGCCCTGGAATATCATCAACACAAAAATAATCCAAACGAGAAATATTTTCATTAACATTTTCAATTACAGGGTTGGGATTTACAGACGCAGGTTCACTTGACTCTAAAGTGGGTATCCCAGACCCAGACTCCCCCGAGGCAAGTAACCTGCCTTCCAAAACATTAACCCTAAGCTTCGTTTCCTCAAGCTCCTTAGATTGAACCTCGATCAACGCAGCTTGTTCAGCAATCTTCTCGTCCTGAGCCTCCAGCTTTTGCTTCATCTGCTGCATATCTTCCATTATCTTTTGCATGAAAGCTGGAGTCGGTTGAATCTCAAAAGCATCCTGCTGCTGTGGATTGACTGGAGCTCGTGTTGACGAAGAGCGACGAACACGACGACTCGGTTGATAAGTCTCATCAGCAGGATCATCACCGTCTCGAATACGTTTGCCAGTATTCTTTGGAACATACACACGCCCCTGTTTCAGACGGCGCTGAATTCTTTTGTATCTTTGAGAAAACTGACGTCGGATTGTTTCCATTTGAGACGGGTGCGGGACCGCACCATCAGAATCCGAAGGCGTTGGCCCACCATCATCAGGTTGTTGAACAGGACTTTCATCAGAATCAGAATTTTCAACCGTGTCGTGAGATGCTGGATTGTCCGAATCCACATGCCCGAATTGCTCGATGTTCTCCAATAGAGCATCTACATTCTCCCCCGCAGGTTGAACTGGAATGTTCACAAGTGGTGAGATTCGCTTTTCTATACTGATCAGAGGGAATCCCGGGATATCCTATCCGTTGCATAGCTCCAGAAACAAAAATATGATCAAAACCGATAGGCATATCCGGTTGATCATTCAGCTGTAAAAGTTCCCGAATACTCTGTTCTGTAATAGTGATCACCGTACCCAGAACGGTAGAGACCAATCGTCTAACGTCGTTATCAGTAACAACAGTCGCATTTCTCCAAAAAGGGTTGATCAGATTTCCAAACGCCATAGTGTTATCGGAAATGGCGTGGAATACCCTTGAACGTCTCAAAAACGCGATCATCTGACGATATGGTGCAGCTTTATCAGAAGTGTCAGTAAGGTAAGCAGCCGTATTGTGACGAGCTTCGAAAATCAAAGCCATATCTGCAAGAATAGAAACAGATTGCAACTCGAAAAAGATTAGAAAAATAATGTTACATTTTTAAAAACATCCTGGAACTAGCGACGTAGCCACTGACGTCGCTTTAACACATAGCGACGTAGAACAGTACGTCGCCTAAAATCAGAATAAATTGAAAAGCGACGTAAGGCTTGACGTCGCAGAAAATTCGAGCGACGTCAAGAGGGACGTCGCATTTTGCAATTTATTGTGAATTTAATCACTTTATTTAAAATAGCGACGTAAAGTGGTACGTCGCATCAGACGTCGCAGTAAAAGCGACGTAGGGAAGGGCGACGTAGGAAATTAATAATAATTAATTAAAGCGACGTAGGCCACGACGTCGCAGCGTACGTCGCACTGACGAACAGGCGCCCCAACCCAGAAACCCTAACCCTCGAATTTAGGGGTTTTCAAAATCAATTACACAATAAGGTGCGGCCTACGATGGTGATTACGAAAATATAAGTTACAATAGGTACAACATCCAATTAACCATCGAATTTAACCCAAAACCGAAACCCTTTTAACCCGTATCACATATATAGCAATTAAACGTAATATACACGGTGAAAAAAGGTGAATATGGTACCTAAGTGTGCGGAATAACGAGTAGATCAAAACTACGTAAGTGAATCGGAATGAAAACGGCTACAAATCGCGAAAAATGCTCGAAAATTGCTACGTCGCAAATCGCCAATGCTACGTCGCAGGGTACGTCGCACGTGAATAGTGAATAGTGTGACATGTTACGTCGCAGTTGAGACTATATATAGTCTAACCCTACATGCGACGTAGACTGGGACGTCGCAGGCGACGTAGAGTGGGACGTCGCATATAACATTTTTGATCTAATTTTGAATTTTTCAAACCGTTTACTCGTTATTTTAGCAAATAATTTCCAAATAACTCGTGACTTGGGAAAAATAACTCAGAATAAAAATAAAGCATAAAACTAAAAAATCTTTTTGGTATTTTCTTTAATTTTACAAAAAGTAAAAAATTAACAAAATAAAATTACTAACACTCTATTTTTGGTGACGGAGTTGAGTTGTCTGATTAGGGATCATATCGGAATAACATGCATTTATTAGGAATAGTAAGTGTTATTTCGATCATCAGTATTTTGGTCCACTTTAAATTTATGTGGCACATTTAAAACACCTGTTATAAAAATTATTTCAAAACGATTATTGGTATTGTTGTCCACCTAAACAAGTTACATCCGTGTCTGTGAGTTAACCTTTTATTGTTATTATGAATATTTCACCATGGTCCCCATCATAGATATACCCCTATAACTTAGACATGAACATAGTTTCTAAATTTAGAAAGAATAAAAGAGAATCAATTTTAAGAATCAAGCCAGCGGTGACAGGTCTGTACTTGCGTACAACAGAGCAACATAACTTGATTCAGGTGTAAGCAAAACCAAACTCAGTCAAACCAAATTGAGTGGCGACCTTGTTTAGTACCTTAAATTTAAGACGTTGCAAGTACTTTGACTCACGTTTGCTTAGTTTTAAGAGTAAGCTGAATTGAGACCAGGTCTGCACTTACGTACAACAGAGGAAACAATCAGCATACTCCCCCAAAAAATCTCAGATATACAATCTAAAAATAGAAGTATGTCAAGCTATGCTAAGGAATTAAGACATAGAGTCGTACATCACAAGGTGTTTACCACATGATCATAGACAAGTATTTAAATGACTTCTTAATATCTCAGATACCGGTGTGTACCATGCCTACCAATACATCGTATGATGAAGATAATTTAGATAAAAACTGTTTTAAGTGTGTCAGATAAACCTACTGACACATCCAAGATAAACCTTAAAATTCCATTTTGTGCATGTCACCCGATGTACTATCATATCCCAAGTTGTTTACAGACACAACTTCAACGTCTATTTTAAAAAATGTAGCAACCTTGCGTTTTCTTTAATACTAAAGAGTATAAAGAGTGGCTGTTGCGATTTTTTTTTTTTTTTTAAATTGAATTTAAAAACTTAAAAAATAATCCAAGTCACAAATCATTTCTTTGACTGAAAGAACCTTAAACCTATCAGATTGACCAGTTCTATAAAACGTGATCGCAAAAAGGCTTTTGTGAAAATGTCCGCACACTGCTTAAGGGTATCTATATGTACGACATCTATAAGGTGTTTCTCAAAGCAATCCCGTATGAAGTGGAACCTAAGTTCAATATGTTTGGTCTTAGAGTGCTGTACGGGATTGTGTGTTATAGATATAGCAGCTGTATTATCAATGTAAATAGGAGTCATAGAGAGATTGAACCCGTAATCACGCAGCTGATGCTGAATCCAGAGAACTTGAGAACAGCAACTTGTAGCAGCAACATACTCGGCTTCAGCTGTGGAAATAGCAACCGCAGTCTGCTTTTTGCACTGCCAAGAAACTAAGCGCGATCCAAGGAACTGACATCCTCCAGTAGTTGACTTCATATCTATCTTGTAGCCACCAAGATCCGAATCCGAATAGGCAGTTAACTCGAAGTTTTTCTCGTTTGAATACCATAGACCCAGAGATGGCCTAAAAGCGAGATATCCAAAAATACGTTTTACTGCCTTCATATGAGACACCTTCGGATTTGCTTGAAATCGTGAGCAGAGAGAAACAGCAAACACTATATCTGGTCTTGAGGCAGTCAGGTACATGAGAGAGCCTATCATTGAGCGATAGTCTTTCTCCTTACAATCTTCATCGTCCTCATTAGGTCCAAGATTGTGTCTTGCTTCAATTGGAGTGCCGTAGTGTTTACAGTTGAGCAAGTCATATTGCTTTAACATGTCAGTGACATATTTTGACTGGTGGATATAAATTCCATTGTCAGATTGCTCAACCTGTAGTCCCAGAAAGAACGTGAGTTCCCCCATAGCACTCATTTCAAACTCAGATTTCATCAGTCTTTCAAAATCCTTGCACAACTGATCATTAGTTGATCCAAAAATTATGTCGTCCACATAGACCTGCACAAGTAACAAATCCGCTCCTTCCCGTTTGATGAAAAGCGTGCTATCAATCTGTCCTCTGTCAAAACCATTCTTCAGCAAGTACTTGACAAGTCGCTCATACCAAAGTCGAGGAGATTGATGAAGACCATACAAAGCTTTCTTCAGTTTGCAAACATGATTAGGATGCTTTGGGTCTTCAAAACCGGGAGGTTGACACACATAAATCACCGCGTCGACATCTCCATATAGAAAGGCACACTTCATGTCAAGTTGATATACACGGAATCCTTTAAAAGAAGCATAGGCTAGAAAAATCCGAATCGATTCCAAACGAGCAACAGGAGCGAAAACTTCATCATAGTCAATACCTTCTAATTGACTATATCCTTGAACTACCAGACGGGCTTTATTTCGAATAACCGCCCCACGATCATCCATTTTGTTACGGAAAACCCAACGAGTACCCGTCAAGTGAGCACCCTTGGGTAGAGGAACAATTTCCCAAACATTCATCTTGTTTATTTGCTGTAGTTCCTCCTGCATAGCCTCGACCCAAGATGGATCCTTTAAGGCTTGTTCAACCTTTTTAGGTTCAATTTGAGACAAATGACATGAATCGATATGAGCTATAAGTCCCAAAAGTTGCTGAGCTGAAGTCTGCTTTGCTTGCTGTCGTGTTTGAACAGATGCATGAGGATCACCAATGATATTATCAATGGGGTGATCCTTATGTATACGAGTTTCTGGTATGGCACCTGGCACAAGATCCACACCCAGATTGTTCAAATCTCCCTCAGTTTCAGGAGTAGCAGCAGACTCAGGAGAGGCTAACTCTTCTTCTTCTCCTTCATCTTCATGAGAAAATAAGTGAGAGTAGGCCATTGTTTCTTCCAATTCATCTTCTTCTTGAGGTTCCTCTAAAGGAGGCATATTTGGATCATATGGAAGCTCCTTTGTGTAGGTATAAACTGTTTTAGAAGGAGCAGCCGAAGATGGTGGAGTAGGAGATGGTGTAGATGGTGGTGATTTGGTAGTTGTTTGTGGTTGTGTGGGTGGTTGTGTGGGTGGTGGTGAAGGTGTAGGTGTAGTTTGTGGAGGTGCGGGTGTTTCATTTGGAGATGGGTCGGATGGTTTATTATGTACAGGTGTATCTTGAGTAATATCAAGCTCATGAAGTATAGAAACCAATTCTTCCGTTTCATCTTCTTCCGGAATATTGAAAGAGTTGAAGAGGTTTCCATAGTTGAAAAACCAGTCCGGACCCGTTCCTTGAGGAGGTTCCGTATACCTTAAACATTTCACTTCAAAATGCTCCTCAATCTGATTCGTTGATTTGTTAAAGACTCTTTTGTTCGGAGAGTTGACTGAATATCCAAGAAAAATCCCTTCAACAGCTTTATCACCAAACTTAGAGACCTTATCTTTTGTGATCATGATCAGGCATGGACACCCAAATGGTTCTAGGAACTGCAAATTTGGCTTACGGTTATTGAAAAGTTCATAACACGTTTTGTTCTTTTTCTTAACCGTGAGTACTCTGTTGAGAACATAACAGGCAGTATTAACTGCCTCAGCCCAGAAGATAATTGGTAACTTGGAGTCAGCTAACATAGTCCGAGCTGTCTCGATGATTGTCATGTTCTTCCTTTCAGCAACTCCATTCTGTTGTGGAGTCCTCGGAGCACTAAATTGATGCTCAATACCTCTTGTAGCACAAAACAATTCGAGAGTTGAGTTCTTGAATTCAGTTCCATTATCACTTCGTATCCTTTTCACCTTCAAGTTGCACAGATTTGCCAACTTGTCCAACAAATACACCAGAATCTCAGGAGTTTCCCCTTTTGTGGTCAAAAAGTAAACCCACGAAAACCTTGAGTAGTCATCAGTAACTACCAAGCAGTAAGACCGACCACCAATGCTCTTTGTAGAGACTGGACCAAAAAGATCCATATGCAGTAGTTCCAATGGAGCATTTATGGAATTCACCTGCTTAGACTTATGGGACTTCTTACGTAGCTTTCCTTTTTGGCAGGAGATACAGTCATCCTTTAGAGCAAATGACTGTTTCGGAACTCCTAGCACTAGGTCATTTTTAGTCAAGAAATTCATTTTTCGGAAATGAATATGTCCCATTCGTCTGTGCCAAAGCAGTGATTCCTTTTCAGAAGCCTTAGACAAGAGACACGTATACTCGTTTGAGGTCTCAACAGTTCTCATATTCAGAATGTATGTGTCATTCTTTCTTGGTGCTCTCAGTAACACCCATTCTTCCGGAATGACATACCCAGGCTTCAGTATCACACACTCTGTCTTTGTGAACGCAGTAGTATAATCCTTATCACAGACCTGTGAAACACTTAGCAAGTTGTGCGTAAGCTGTTCCACGTAGTTCACATTTTCAAAACTAACATTGCCGTTAGCGAGTGTTCCTCTTCCAGAAATAGTTCCCCCAGTATCTCCAGCAAAAGCAACATATCCTCCTGCTATACGGTTTAATATCCACAAGAAGAGATACATCGCCTGTCATATGTCGCGAGCAGCCGCTATCCAAATACCATTCACTATCTTTAACGCGTTCTGACTGCTGCAACACACAAACGAAGGAGATTAGTGAGAAACGGTGACCCAAGCCTTTACAGACTTAGGTCGACCGTGGTCATCAACAATAAGCACGTCAGATAGGATTTTATCTTTAAACAAATTAAAATTTTTATCTGATGTGTTATTGTTGACGACTGAAGAGTCAACATCAGACTCTTTTCGTTTCCAAACTTTTGAAGATTCGGAATTGATATTAGAAGTAATGTTGGGCTTTTGAATTGGCAAAGGTTTTTGCTCAACATTACTTGGTTTCGAAACAGGCTTGGGAGAGTTTGAGTAACGCCTAGGTGGAGATTTAGAAAAAGAGTTTCTATAAACAGATGTCCTAGGCATCTCTCTCCCATATCGCTGATTTGACAGCTTTGGACATTCACGGATTAAATGTCCTTGTTTCTTGCAGTAGAAACAAGAACGAGTCTCAACAAACGGTTGAGGCTGAGGAATTACGACAGGAGGTGGAGAAACATTTCTAGAACATGAACAATGCGTACATGTTTTAGAAAATGTTTGTTTTGGTTGAGAGGTTGAAGTTGAAGGTTTATCATACGAAACTCTTTCATTTACTATTTTATTTTGCAAAATCTTTACAGGTGACTGTAAAGTTTGTTGTTTCGAATTAAAAACCTTGGCTTTTCCCTTATTTGGTTGAACCTTAATTTCAGGTTCAACCTTTGAAATTACTTTCTCTGGTTTAACTTCAACCTTCTTAACCTCAGGATACTCCTGATCCGTAATGTCCTCAATCTCAACAATCTCCTCAATAATAACAGGAGATTCATTCTTTAACTCAACACTCTCCTTAACACTAACAGGAGATTCATGCACAGACTTAACAAACGTTGGCAAGGGGTACTCTGGCCGCTTGGTTTTCTCCTTTGCCGGTTTGTTATGTTTGGTCTCTTTAGCATCTTTAGCTTTTAAACCATAAAGCTTGGACCAATCAACTGGAATCTCTTCAAAGCCTTCCTTAACAGGCAGGGGACAATGAGTAGTAGGAGGAGGGACTGAGTTGTATCCCAATCCCTCATTCTTCTTCCCTTTAGTACCATGCTTGCTAAGAATTTCATTAAAAACAACCGTTGAGGAATTTGAACCTAAGATTTTACTCTTATAATTCTCATACTCAGCTTTTAAATCTGTAAGTTCTTTATTTAGTAATTCAATTTCAACAAGATAGCTTTTAATGGCATCTTCTTGACTAAAAACCTTAGATTTATATTTCTGAGTATCTAACCGATGAGCCTCAAGATGTTTTTCATAAAGTTTCTCATTAGCTTTTAAGAAATTATTTGACTCGGTTAGTTTTTCATTCTTTTTCCTCAACTCTAATGTTTCATTTTGAAATGCCTTTAGAGATTCAGTTAACTTAATACATGAGATACAATTTAACGGTTCATCATGTACCTCATTCACAATGTGAGCCATCAGACACTGTTGGTAATGCTGGGAGACAGGCGTCCAATCTTGACTTGTAGGCTCAAAGGCAATCAGGGCATTATCAGCAATCCCTTTCTTAGAAACTTCCATTTCTTTGGCCTTTGGAGGAGTAGATGGTGTTGTGAATCCCGATGCTGGCATTTTGGGTTTCTCGCACTCTCTGGCGAAGTGACCCAAATTTTGACAATTGTAACATCGGACCTTACTCTTGTCAAATCCGAAGCCAGTCTTTCCATCACCTTCCAAACTTTTACGCCCTGTCCTCTGCAAGAACTTTTGAATTCTTCGGGTGATCATCGCCACATTCCAAGTTAAATCCATTTGCTCCAGATCATCTTCATCAAGCTGAGCATAGTCTTCCTTAGTCAGCTCCAAAGTAAGATTCAGTTGAGTAACCAAATCCTTGTATGAGCTTAAGAAAGCTGTGTAAATGGCAGCTTGCTCCTGAATAGCAGGTGAGACTTGAACCTGTTGTTGATTTGAAGAAGGTCCAGTCATGAAAACAGAATGAATCCCATCGGAAGCAGAAGAAGAAGTTGATGGAGCATTTGTATTTGTCACGAAGGCGACTCCAGATCCATAAGTCTTTCCAGAGTTGATCTGTACACCATACACACTAGGATTCTGAACAGCAGCACCAGACCTAGTTTCTTTCTTCTTAATCTCCATCGCGTGAGCTTGAAGATCCCCGATCAGCGTATCCAAAGACATGTTTGCAAGTTCTTCATTTTCCTTTAAAAATTGAACTTTAACATCCCAAGAACTTGGTAACACATCCAGTAGCTTCTTATTTACTTCAATTGAAGGAAAAGTATAACCCCCTTCAAACAACTCACCAACTAACCGTGAGTACCTAGTGAATAAAGAAGTCGTGTCTTCATTAGGAAGGATGTCAAAGATATCGTACTGTTTCTTAATCAGTTCGAGCTTGGCTTCCTTGTACTTATCATTTCCTCCACAACGAGTTTCAATTGCCTTCCATAAATCAAAGGCTGTTTCATGAGTTCTGAAAAGCCAAAGAACATCCTTGGTTAGACACATTTTAATCATTGAAAAAGATTTTCTTTCAGTATCAAAATCTTTCTTCTCCTCGGGAGACATCGCTTTATAGGTCTTAGCAGGACGAATACCACGATATTCTCCTTCAGCTAATGGAGGTACATAACGCTCACGTAATGGTCCCCATAATTCTGGACAATGAAAATCAATGTATTGCTCAACTCGGTCTCTCCAGTACACGTAATCCATGTCCGCAGTAAATAGTGGAGGCTTATTACTTGAACCTATGTCATTACTTTGTTTAATCATTTCTCTCAGTCCTCTAATATCCTCCTTATCAGCTGCCATTTTAATTACTTAATCGAAAAAACAAAATTCTGATATTAGCGACGTAGATGGGTACGTCGCACAAAGATTATGCGACGTTGATAGGTACGTCGCAAAAGCAAAGGATTCAATTAAGAATCAGAAATATGCGACGTTGAGAGGTACGTCGCAGAGGACGTCGCAGAATCACACTACGTCGCAACACGACGTCGCACAGACTAATTAAAGTCCAAATCACTACGTCGCACGCGACGTCGCAGCTTACGTCGCAATGGTACGTCGCAAAACGCGCTGAGCAGCGGCCACAAACCCTAAAAACGAATTTTTTTTAACCCTAAACGAAAACCACGAATGTTGAACGACGGAAACCTTCAATAATCTCAGTAATACTGATCGAAAACCTGTAAAAACACAAAACAAACGTGATAAACACAAAAACACAATAATATCACGTCCTTTTAAATCCCAAACTCGATCCGAATCGCCAAAACGAGCACTTTCTGCTCTGATACCAGTTGTTTGTCCCTAACCTTGGATCTAGTACGAACCGAGTCACTCAATCGTTTGCGGAATCAACGATTAAGTTATACACTAAACACACGAACAATCAATATGCAATGAATATCAAACGAAACGTATTATATTGTATTATAATCGGTCAGATTACAGAGATTTCGACTAATTGCGTTTAGGGTTTCGTCAACCCTAAAACAGAAAACGTAAAACGAATTTATATAAAATCTGGCACCTGCGACGTCGCACGCTACGTCGCAGGCCCAAGCCCATGCGACGTTGGCTACGTCGCAGGCCCAAAACCTGACGTCGCACCTGCGACGTTACACGCTACGTCGCAGGAGTCAGGAAACACAAACCTAAATACAAACTACGAGCTAGACCAACTGACAGACACTAAACATGTACTAACAATTTATAATTAATTTTGTAAATAAATTAATTAGTTTAATTATTATTAAACTACGAGGTTCTAATTGTAAATTGATAAGTTTGGATTAAGTTTAATTAGTTATTAAACTAGAAGGTTTATAGTGAAAGTATTAAACTTGGTGAACAAGTTATACTTTAACTATAAATAGAGGGCTAGGGGTTTGTTATTAGTTGCTCAATACCCTAATAACTTTCTCCTCCTTCTCCCTCTCTTGCCCATTGTCGACTGGCCCCATCCCAACCCCAAGTCGAAATCGGCCAACCCCACAAGGGGTTCTCGAGTTCGTGATTCGATCGTAACTTGCTTGATTTCGTGTTAGGGTTTTAGTATACACACTTAGGTTTCTACCAACCGTTTAACCGTGGATCAAAGGTGGATACCCTACGTATTTCGTGAGCTAGTCGATTTCAAGAAGAATAAATAAGTTCAAGATAAGTCCACTCGTAATTTGGCAACGAGTAGAAGACTAGATAGTTTGCCGAGCACTCAATGTAAGAATGTTTATTCTTAACTATTAATTATGTGTAATTAATTATTGTACATGTTTTATTATGAAAATTATAGATCTTGGCTATATGGTTTGATTTAATATGATTAAATATTTTTATAACGCTTCCGCACATATTATTTGTATTTATTGTAAATAAAGATTAAATTTTATAACGTATAATTATATTAAAAACCCTTCATCATGATAGTCACAACACACAAGCACAATGCTCAAAAATACATCACATTGTCGTATTTATAAACCGTAAATAATGAATACAACAACAATTACATAGTTCAATAATGATGGATTTAACATGTTATCAATGAGTCATGCACCTAGTAATCTGACCTCTTAAACCAACCATTTACTTACAAACCTTTTTCACATGACATATAATTGATTTTACCTACCTTATTTATATGTTTTGATTAACCTATAATTATACAAGCAAAACAATCTCAATATATATTGTTTTATTTTTTATTTTCTTCAATACTACTTATACTAAGATGAATTACTTTTGGGATTTTAATAAGATTCTTGCATTGCCTTTTAAAAACAAAAATATGAAGAGTAATATAATATAAAACACAAGCGTGTTTTATTTATCATTTGTGATCCGTATATCACATATTTTTAGTCATACACTATCAAACATACTATAGAGTTTTATACTATACAACACTGTAAAACATGTTTAATAATGTACGGTTAAAAACATGTTGATATACGTATCGTTACCCTTTTAATATTTGGATCTTAATTACATCTTTTGCTTTATTATTTAAAAAGGCATTAGTGTCACACAAATGGACAAGGCTTTTGGGCATAAATCCACATATCCCTTCAAATCCTCATGGAAACCACATGATTTTGAAGTCATGATTTAGGAATAAGAAAGGTTGCTACTTTTCATACCATCTATTTTTACATTCTGTACTTTATTCCATCACTTTTTCTTACATTCTGTACTTTATTCCATCACTTTTTCTTACATTCTGTACCTTCTCTGTACTATTTCGTACTTTTTTTAAAATAAAAAATCAAAAGTGGTATGTTGAGTATTTTATGAGGGTATGAATAGATAAAGCCATAAGAAAAGATCAGTTGTACAATACACCTACTCTACATACATAGCTCCGTACAAGTAAACAATGCATTAAAAGTATAGCAGTACCATTATTTATGATTTTATTCATACACTCACGTATACTACTGCTGAAAAATGTTTGTCGTTTAGGTATAGAGGTGGGTACCACCCCTTGTCAAAACTGACACGCAATGAAGTCATGAAACTCAGGTTCTTGAAAACTTGCATCTCCTCCACACTTCACCACCACCACCACCTTCCTCCTCCCCCTTTCTCTCTCTAAATCCACCGTTGATCCTCTCTCTCTCCACCATCACTCCAGAAGCTGTCAAAATATCATCTTTTTCAACTCAAATCAGATACCCAATTCATATCTCTCATAACCCAGCTAGATTTAACCATTTATTTTGAAACCCAGAAAAACCAAAAAATCTTTTTGCCTAAATTGATTAAAGATTGTATACCCTACATGTAAAGTTTTCATCTTTTTAGCAAAACTCAGACACCTCATCCACCAATCTCAAAACCCAACTAGATTTCACCATTTTTAAAGAAACCCAGAATAGACCCACAAATCCTTTTGCCTGATTTGATTAAAGATTAGTCAAAGTACATATAAAAATGTCATTTATTTAGCCAAATTCAACTACCCTGTTCATATCTTTCAAATCCCAGCTATTTTCCCCCATTTTCAAAGAAACCCAGAAAAAACCCACGTAACTTTTAACTTAGATTATATAGAAACTGTGTAAATTAATGTAAACTCGGAGTACAAAAACATTCATGAATTGGGTCTTCACCGGAATGTTGTAACGGCGGTGGCACAATGGGTTGTGTAATTTCTAATCTCAGTGCTAAATTCGCCTTCTTTCCACCGTCTCCGGCCACTTATCAGATCAAGAAACGAGATGATGGTAAGTTAACGGCTATTTACACATCCACATCCATGCCGCTGACGTCAGCAACCGGGAGCGTTGATGACGGTGGTGGTGGCGGTGGTTGTACGGTTGATGTGTTGTCACTACATACTAGAAGAGGGAACAAAATTGTAGCTTTTTATCTTAAAAATCCATATGCAAGACTTACTCTTTTGTATTCTCATGGTAATGCTGCTGATTTGGGTCAACTCTTTGACTTATTTGTTCAACTCAAAGCAAATCTCAGAGTCAATCTTATGGGGTCAGTTTTCTCTTCTATGTTTCTTACCTAACTTTTGCTTTGTTTTAATGTTCCCCCAAATATCAACATTTGCTTACACATACTAGTTTAAGTTTGCCTTTTAGAGTAAAATTAATAATGATTGCTTCAATCTTTCCGAATGTGTGTTTAATTGTTTATGGTTTTGATGTTATTTAGCTTTCTTTGATCCCTAATTGAACGGGTTTTTTATTTGAGTTTTCCTTTTTTTTTAATTGATATAAAATTAAGTTTTGTTCTTTCTCTATATGGATGTATAGGTGCTCTGTGTGTTGATCAATGTAGCATCTTCATGATCTTGTTAGTGTGTGTGTGCCTTTTTTTTTTTTTTGTTAAAGTTCATCAATATGGATGTCTACGTGATTTGTGTGTTTATCAATAAAGTTTTGTTCTTTTGTGATTTTTCCTTAATTTATGGATTTGCTTTGATCCCTTTTGGTAATGTGTTTTTGTGTTTTGTTTAGATAAATCTTATGAAACAGATGTGATCTTTGAATATCACATCTATACTTGCAAACTTTGTGATACAAGTATGCTCCTTTTTTTTAGTTCACATTCTTTTTGTGTATTCTTTGATATAGTATACATAATTAGTATTGGGTTAGAACTTGAACGTAATCTTTTTGCCAATTTAAGTTGATACTGGCACAAGGTGTTTCACCATGACTTCAAGGTCATGGGTTCGAACCCGGATGTGAGCAAAATGCTCTCCGGGATGGAGACAGGGGTTTTCTCTCGAAATATTCGGGTTTCCCCTGGAATTGGTGATGGGTATATGAAGAGGCAATGCCACTGAGCCCAATACTGCCTTTCAAAAAAAAACTGAATAAAGAATATAGTTTTGGATCATGATGTGATGGGTTTTGGATATATTTGGATTGGTAAGATTGTCATAAATAGTTTGGTAATTTGGTCACAACTTTTCTTTCAAAGTTGTTATATCTATGTGTTCTACTCCGTATATCTGTAGATTAAGTGTAAACATTTCAAGATTTTAAGGTGTGTTTACTGTAAAAACTCATTACAAGGTTAATGTGGTAGATATAGTCATATAGATCTGTATAACTAGCAAATGACCTGTAATAGTTGATGAGTGCCACCACAAAACTATTCGAGGTTGTTTTCATGCTTTATGCGTGTCTGCCGTAATGGTATGTGTTCCATAAATCATATTTCACTTTCATGAACTTTTTGGATAGGTTAAATGTATCTCATGGAGATAAAACACTAGGAAAAAGGTGAAAATGTATAACTTTATTAGGGGTTTGCACCTTTAATTATTTACTTCTTTGGTTATAAAGTGAACATTTTTCACTGGTCAGCTACCCTGAAAAAAGGGTAAAAAAAATCCATAAATTGATGATGAATTTTGATAAAAATTGTGATGTTAGTACTGTTTGCTACATCTGCCAGTTAGAGTTTTACTTTTTTGGTTAACTATTGAAGGTGGAATTTTGGCAGTCATCTTTTTTACTTGCATAATGTTCTTGTTTGTGCTAGATATTTACATCCTGAAAACATGGCCTTTTCACAACACAGGTTTAATTTATTTTGGACAAAATGTTGTGTTGGTGGTTGAACTTTAGGGGCATTTGAATATAGTATGATTAGTTTTTAATCAATGTTTGATATGATTAATAACTCTGTTCTTGCTGTCTCGTTTTTCTAACAGATATGATTATTCAGGGTATGGAGCGTCAAATGGGAAGGTAAATCAGTCAACCTCATTATCGTTTACTGTTCAGTGCTTATTTATAAACAACTCCTCAATAGCCAAAGAGGTTTACATTATGACGAACGCAACTGTCAACTGCGCAAGTCAAACAAATTGTAACTACTTTAGAAAACTCATACTGTATGAAACTTGTATAGTTTATTTAAGTTGGGTATTTGGATTTGCGTTTTGGAAGTGATTATCTAGTGAAGCTTTAATAGTTGTCGATTGTTTCATTAAGTAGGGTAAATAATCAATTTTTTACCGCCTGCAGCTGAAATTACCTATTAATGCCCCCTTATTTTTTTTTAATAAATCGAGAGATTTTTCACATTCCATTTCACAAACGTCTCCCCCTTTCAGAGAAATGTCTTATTTTATCTTTTATATTTATAAACATAATCACAATTTGTTAAACACTCAAACATCTGATAAGCACATCCAAACACTATCGTCTACAACCCTAACTATTAGCACTGATTCTCTGATTCTACACAGTCCTTAGAAAAGTCAACTTCAGCCAAGTGTCGCGTTTGTTTGTCTATTCCTTTAATAATTTGTACATCTGTTTTTTATTTTGTAATTTTCAGCCAAGTGAGCTTAATACATATGCAGACATAGAGGCAGTATACGAGTGTCTTGAAACCGAGTATGGAGTCAGCCAGGAAGACTTGATTCTCTATGGACAGTCGGTCGGAAGTGGGCCCACATTACACCTGGCTTCTAAATTACCGAGGTTAAGAGGTGTTGTTTTACACAGTGCTATTCTTTCTGGCCTGCGTGTCGTCTGTCATGTCAATTGCAGATTTTGCTTCGATATTTACAAGGTAAATATAATGCTCCATATATACTGTTTATTTATTTTTTGCAAGTTTTCAATTATCTGATTTACTAGCTAATTAACGCATTCATTTATTTTAAGATTGATATTATAGTAATACTAAAAATCTACCGACTTTTTATTCAAGTATCATTACTATTTGCATGTCTTGTTAATGAACCAAAAAAGGAACTTAGATTCGATGAATTAGTGTCAACCTTTTAAGGTACTAACACTCTAAATATTTGCAGAATGTTAACAAAATTCGGAAGGTGAAAAGCCCCACACTCGTGATACATGTAAGTTTATCGCCACATATCTTAAAAGAATGTGTGATATCTTTAAGAATATCTAATGATGCTATATTTTTTCTGCTGAATATGTAAGTAAATACGGACTGATTAGCTAAGTTATATGGGCTAAATCGGTAACAAATAACAATAATAAGCGTCCATCTTTGACCAAAATTGAGTAGGCCAGTAGGGTAGATTTCCTTTACTAATGGTTTAAGGGTCGCTCTCAATTCCTTCTTTTATGGCTTTGATTTCAGTGTATTGGTACTTAAATGGTTTTAATTCATTTCAGTTAATTTATCAAGTAAATCACGAGAATCATTGTTTCTTGCCAATCACGTGCTATTTTACACTAGATAAATGTCGGTTATTTAATTTTGATTTTGAGTTCTGGAATTATGATTATGCTTCTATATCCCGTATGCTCTTGAATATACGACTTCTTTATATATTATCGTATGTCTATGGAGTTGACGTTGGCCTGGTTTTTTGATGTAAACATGACAGGGTACTGAGGATGATGTCGTAAGTTTTCTACACGGAAATCGACTATGGAAGATGTCCAAGGACCCTTATGAACCGTTATGGATTAAAGGAGGTGGGCATTGCAACTTAGAACTGTACCCTGACTACATCCGTCATCTTTACAAATTCATTTATGATATGGAAACCGTGACCACAAAAACCAGACTTACAAAGATCAAACAGAAGCTTCAGTTACCGAAAAATTCAAACCCCGGGAAGTCAACTACTGATTGTTCTTGTTGTTGTATAAAAGTAAGGCAGCCAAGCTGCTCGGGATGTCCGAAACCCTCGTGCCCGAGATTTTATGGCCTGCCAAGGTGCATGGATTGTAGACAACCTAGCTGCTGTTGTCTGAACTGGAAATGTTGCTGTTGCTGGTGGTCAAAACCGAAATGCCCAGATGTGAAGTTACCTAAATGCTCTTCGTGTTTCAGATGTGGATGTGGTTGTGGTTGCTTTACGTGTTTACGCAAATGTCTGCAGTGTTCTTGTTGGTGATATAGGTTTGTTTTCGTTATCGGGTGGGTATACATGTTTGGAATTGGAGCATGAGAGGTTATAAACGTAATTCAACCGTTTGTATAGATTTTCTAATTAATGAGTGCCTGAAGATGGCAAAATAGTAGGGATTTAGTGCTTTGATGGTAACATGTTTTTCTTTAGATTTTTATTGTCTTTCAAGATGCATTTATGGTGAATTCGCTGTGTAACATGAAATAGTAAAATCATGTTCTTGAATGATGATGGTTCAGAAAGATCGATGAGGCTCTCTTGTAACAAGTAGTAGAAATACGAGCTGATCCATTACTATTTATCATGCTTCTCTGTGCCTTACATCCCACTAATAGCAATCAGAACTCTATACTAAAAAACATGCAATATACCACGATGAGAAGCCATGTATTTCAGAAAGAACTTTTGTTGGGCATTCTCCTGGAACCAGGCAAATACCACGATTTTCAACTTCCATAACTGTTTGCTTTATAATTAATATAAATAAAACGTTAAAAACTATATTACATTGATCAAATCAGATACAAACCATTCCAGAACTGCAAATATTGTTCAGGGTTCAGACTCAGAAGTACTTTCTGAGATGCTTGAACCAAGTTCTATCACTAAGAATGCTACTGCTCATCAGCTGGCAACATATGTTCACGATAATCGTCTTGAATTTAACCTCTCAGCTCCTTTGTATTGTGCAATTCAAACTAACTGTAACTTGAGTTGACTGCCCTTGTAAAATGCGATTATAGAAGATTAAGTTTCTAGCTAACTGGAGCATTTCGATTCCTTTTCTGGTTAGCCAATTTATGCTTCATTGTTTCTGCATGTTGGCTTAAAAGACCCCCTGCAATTGTAAAACCCTATACATGTTAGCTATCAAGAATGTTAAAAGGAGCATGCTTTACTATTAGCTTTTTTATAACTCGAGTTAACAAGCGTGCTTTTACACTTGGTCAGTTGGTTGGCCTGATTTCTTTAGTACAAGGTTCGTTACAATGTTCTGAATATTGTGTTTTCATCTCAAAAGAATAGATTTCATTGCTAACTGAGTGGGCCCATTTTGGATCGCATCTCCGATACTATAACTATGTAATATGCTTAGAAAATATGTTCCTTAAGGGGGTATATGAGGCTTGAGACAAGAAAAGTAATGTTTATCAGAAACTACAGAATTAATGATTTTACCTGGTCGTGATATAAGGTGAATACGAGAACGAGGTCCTTCAAACATCCAATTATCTTCATCCAGCATCCTAACTTCTTTGTTAAGTGTAGCCATCAAATCAGATTTCAAAGCTGCATTGCAACATTACATCAATTGATATCTGTATCTACATTCTTGTTTAGAACTTCTTCTATTCCAAAAAGATGGAACTAGTTTCAACTAGTGAACTAACAGCATAAAATTGGTACGAATGTCCCTGTTTGCAGCTATGTATGCATAAGAATATGGAAAATATAAATAAAACATCACACACACAACCCAAAGGATCCACTACCAAGTGGGCAAATGTGTGGGATTGCCCCACAGGGTAAGTTACTTATGCATTAATGTTTTAAACACCTTAATGGTACACTACATTGTACATTGAGTTAATATAAAACAAACATATTACTACGTAATAAACTTAATGGTTTTCGTCTATAAATATAAGACTACCAAACCATGGTACAAGTACTGTAACTGGAAATAAACAGAAGAAAATGTAGGTAATAAAATAGTGATATAGAATGTTAAAAATACCATGTAGGCCTTTTTGGGCTGTGCATCGCATTTGAATCTAACGTTTACTACTCCCTCCATTTTTTTATTAGCCGCCATAAGTCAATAACCAAACGCAAAATGAAATTACCACTTTCTCTTTAACAACACTATCACCAATGCTTTCGTAAGCATGATACATTTGTACACTTTGACATAGTTACTGCTTCTTCTTTTTTTTTATACAAAGTACAGTGTAGTAATATCAATATTCAATAAAACTAGATTATGTAAATTCAAAGTTAAATGATTCAAAATATACATGTTAAACCTTGATCATCAAGCTCCACATAAATCTACATACAAAGTGACTAATCGGTTCCGAAAATAATAACAAATATATACAAAACAGACAGCCTTCTCACAAATTATCAACCCTAGCATTTTTATTTTATGTTTATTTTAAATAATATTTTTTAGGTTATTTGCTTGTAAGCAATAAACTTGATAAAAAAAATAAGCCCAACCAAACACCCACTAGAAATATAATAATTCATTTTCTAGTTATTGTTACTCTTATACAATCCATTTTAATTTTGAAGTTCAGAACCAGTAAACAACATAACTAGTAAATATCAATCAAATATAAAAAAAATAAAAGTTCGGACGCATAAAGTTCATCAAATCAAATAAAATTATATATCGAATTGAAAAAAAAAATAATAATAGGGTTTTTAAACCTCGAAGAGCCTCATCTTTACGATCTTGGATAGTGATAAGATCAGTTGAGAAATGGACCTCATCGGCGGCTAGCGATGACGACATTACGTTTGCTCCGATGATCGCCGTTGTCGATATCGACGACCTCGCCGGTGATGATGTCAGTGAACTATTGCTCATTTTGTCGATTTTTAGTGGAATTGAATTTTGGGGAAAATCGTCTATCCGAATTAGTTTATACAGTAAAAAAAAAATTTAGGTTGTGACCCTCAACTTATATATGTTGCAGCAATATGCCCCTCAAAAGTGGGGAAAATCACAGAAATGATCCGTTGACCATACCTGTTTAAACAAATTAATCTGTTGACCCAAGGTTTTAACAAACTAATCCACTATTTGGCGCCAAAAATGGCGCCCCGGCGCCCCACCAATTGTTAATACGTTTTTAATCCGTTAGTCAAAGATTTATTAGTATTTAAACCCGTTAATCACATTAATTAATCCTTAAACGCAATTAATACGTGGGACCGGCGCCAAATGTAGTGGACCCGGCGCCCCACCTTTAAATCGCACCACGTGGATAAACCCCGTGACATCCAGCGCCATGCATGGACTCGGCGCCCCACCTAATGGGCCCGGCGCCCCACCTTTTTCAGACGACACGTGGATAAACCCTGCACCAAATACCTAAATGCGCCCGGCGCCCCATTATATGGGCCCGGCGCCCCACCTTTTCAGACCTCGTGTTTCACAAACCAAATAAATACACAAAAAACCACGTGCGGCGCCCCGCTGTTGTCAAATCGGCGCCCCTACACTCACAAACTTCACCATCAACGGCGCCCTAATCCCTTTCACTACTTCATTGGTGTCCATAAATAATACATTGGCGCCGGATTAATTTGTACACTTTTTATTTTCACTTCATTGGCGCTAGGTTTACTGCCGTCACCATCAAGGGACCATAAAAAAAAAAATTAAGGGGCGCTAGGGTTTTGTACCGCCGGGTTTTGTACGCCTTCTCCATCATCCGAATCCGGCGCCGGTAACGAGAGCAACGAAGGGGAAAGAAGAAGAAGAAAACAACGACAACATGGAAGAACTTGATGATTTTGATCTTAATTTTGATGTGAATGTAAGTTTCTTTTATGTTTTTATATATTTATATGTTTTGTTGTATGAGTAGGTATTGATTTTCATAGTTCGTATTTGTTTTCATGTTTTGTGTTTACTTTAGTTTTTATTTTCAATTTGAATATGATTTTACCTTGTGTATGCGGTTTGATTAGGAGTAATTTTTGGATTTGATTGTAATGAGTTATTTGTGAATAAATATTTCTATTTGAAGACTACATTGATTAAATTGTAGTTGCATTTGTTCACTTGTTGTTTAGTATGGATTATGGTTTATATGTTTTTATGTATGTTTTATATATTTATATGTTTTCCTACCGTCACAATTACATATATTTATATGTTTTTAGATTAGTAAAGTTATTGATGTTTTTATGTATGTTAGATTATATATCCCAATCTTTTAAAGGTAGATGTTAGTATAAATTGTTTATGAGATTTAGGAAAAGTTATTAGTTTTAATCTTTTAGATATTTATTCTTTTGCCTCACTTGAACTAATAATAACAATAATTATTGATGTAACAATAATAACAATAATAATAATAGGCCTAATAGTTGTGGTAATAATAATTATTGATGTAACAATAATAACAATAATAATAATAGGCCTAATAGTTGTGGTAATAATAATAATAGTTGTAATATAAGAATGATAATAATAATAATAGTTGTAATAATAATAATAATAATAATAAAATAATAATATTAGTTATAGTAGAAATACTGATAATAATAGTCGTAGAAGTACAACTAATAATAATAATAATAATAATAATAATAATAATAATAATAATAATAATAATAATTAATATTAATAAAAATAATAGTTGTAGAAATAATAATAATAATAACAATAATAATAGTTGTAGTAATAATAATAAGAATAATAATAATAATAATAAAAATAATAGTTGTAGAAATAATAATAATAATAATAACAATAATAATAGTTGTAGTAATAATAATAATAATAATAATAATAATAATAATAATCCATTTTAATATTTGTAGTAGTAAATATAATAATAATAGTTGTAGTATTAGAAATAATAATAATAATGATAATAATAATAATAATAATTGTAGTAGTAGAAATAATAATAATAATAATAATAAGAATAATAATAGATGTAGTAGTAATAATAATAATAGTGATAGTAGTAGAAATAATAATGTATATATTAATAATAATAATAATAATAAATAATCCATTTTAATATTTGTAGTAGTAATAATAATAATAGATGTAGTAGTAGAAATAATAATAATGATAATAATAATAATAATAATAATAATAATAATAATAATAATAATAATAATAAATAAATAATCCATTTTAATATTTGTAGTAGTAATAATAATAAAAGTTGTAGTAGTAGAAATAATAATAATAATAATAACAATAATAATAGATGTAGTAGTATTAATAATTATAATTGTGGTAGTAGAACTAATAATAATAATAATAATAATGATAATAGTTGTAGTAGTAATAATAATAATAGATGTAGTAGTAGAAATAATAATAATAATAATAATAATAATAATAATAATAATAATAATAATAATAATAATAAATAATCCATTTTAATATTTGTAGTAGTAATAATAATAAAAGTTGTAGTAGTAGAAATAATAATAATAATAAATTATAATAGTTGTAGTAGTAGAAATAATAATAATAATAATAATGATAATAGTTGTAGAACTTGTAGTAGTAGTAATAATAACAATAACAATAATAATTGTTGTAGTAGTAGAAATAATAACAATAATAATAATAATAATCCAATTTAATAGTTATAGTAGTAATCGTAATAATAATAGTTGTTGTTGTAGTAGTGGTAGTAGTAATAATAATAATAATAATTATAACTAACACATTTTAGGTAATTTATATCCCCTCTTTTAACTTATGTATATTGTTTGTTTATTAACTAACACATTTTAGGTGAATTTTTTGGGTTTGCAGAAGATATATTACGATGCACACTTAACTATTAGATGTAATCCTGGGAAGGCGGTCAAACTAATTATTAAAAGCTTATATAAATTCCCAAATAGACTACAGTTGTTTAGAAATACGTGTTTCGGACGATGGCTGGATCTTCAATGCGATAACCGAGACCCGAGTTTGATACATTTGATACTACAGACTGAGTTTGTCCCAGACAACGAAGTCGATTGTTTGATGTTCAACGTTGCAGGCCATCAACTTACATTCACACGCCGGGACTTTTGTCTCATTACAGGATTTCGATTCGGTCGCCAGGACTGGTTACCTGACAGATTTGGCAATCCATTTAGAGATAGAGTTTTTCCATTAAGAGCTGGTCATTCAATTAAGGGTCGTGATGTTAAAGATGTGTTAGAGTCAGATAGTGACTCGTTAGGTGATGTTGATCACGTGCGATTGTGCTTATTGTACCTACTTCATTTTGGGTTCGCTGGTGGCGAGGTTAAGAATACAGTTAAAGACAGCGTCTTAGTCCTTCTGGAAGACTTAAATGCATGGAACCAATTTCCGTGGGGGTCTTACTTGTGGGATGAAACCTTCCCCAGACTACGTAATGCGCTTGGAAAACGTCAGAAGTTACATCATACAGATAAGACTTCAGAGTCGCGCACTTGTTACTCATTAGCCGGCTTTGTTTGGGCCTTTAAGGTAACATGTCCACATTTGTTTAGTTATATCTACATTTGTTTAGTTATTTTGTTTTATACTTGACGAATTTAACTTTTATTTATACCTATATTTTCTGGGTACTGTATAAAAGATATGGATTTATGAGGTATTTCCACACGGCCAAATTTCTGGGTACTGTACGAAAAGTGAAGGTGTAATCCCTAGAGCCATTGCTTGGAGGAGGACCATCATTGGCTGTCCGTGGGAGGTTACACGGAGATTCCTCACTACAGTTTTTCAGGTTATTCTAAAAAATAAATTAGCCTCACATTTACTATGTAAGCCTACTTTTTTAATAAGACATTAACTTGGTTGTAATCAGCCCGGACATTTACCACTGTTGGGCTTGGTGCCAACACATGAGGAGCAACAGATGGACTGGTGGATAGCTAGTGAACGTTTTTTTAATGGTATGGACGTCAGACCTCGTTCAAAGAAGCCACGGCCCCCACCAACAGACTTTGATGTTAGACCCCAGTCGCCACCCAAGCCAACATTTCAGCAATCTCACTATGGCCCCATGCCTGGTTTTGGGGATTCGTACACACCAATGGGAGGATTTCAACCACCATTTGCCCCCATGCCTAGTTTCCAACAGTCATACGGAACCATGCCTGGGTTTCAACAATCATCGTTCGTCCCCCCGCCGACATATAGTGAGCCAAGCCTTGACTTGAGGGTGTCGACCCTTGAAAAACAGCTTAAGGATCTGCGGTTTGAGTTTGATGTAAGTGTTTCAATGTTATTTTTATTTAACCTGTTACAAAAGGTGTTATGTTTTATTCTTTGTAAAATATGTACAGGAATTTCGCCGTGCTTCTCACACTGGTCACGGCCCCATGCCTGAGGACACGTCAGCATTTAGGTTTGGTGCCAACCCGTTCGACAACGTGGTGCCGGAAGAGAATGTAACACACGAATGGTTTGCAGGTTATGATGCTACAGAGGGGTTGCACTCACCGTCCGTGACTATCATGGAGGTATATTAGTTAACCTAATTATATATATTTATGTTTTTATACATATATATATATATATATATATATATATATATATATATATATATATATATATATATATATACACACTATTAAGTACGTAGAACATATATTACTAAGTTTTGCCAATTCACTAATAATTGTAAGTTGTTCAACTTCTTAGACACCTCCCCTGGTACAGAGACGAAGTCCGAGGGAGAAGATGAAAGGCCCACAAATTTCTACACCTTTTATGGCATTCCAGTCCACTAATGCTGCCATCCGATCTCTAGAGTATACCACAGACCGGGCTGATATTGAGACAGTGCCGTTTGATCTCGACAGAGAAAAAGAAACTTGGGCACAAACTCCCACGGATTTTTATTCATTCGAAAAAAGGGAAGAGTGCTATCTTAGTTTAGATCCCCCGAACTTTCCCTACAATAAGGAATTTTGGGGATTACTTCTTGGGATACATGGAAGTCATTGGCTTGATTCCGTAGTAATTTCTTAGCCACGTTTACCTTATAATTTTTTACCATTGCTTTATTATTAATTTTAAACTTTTTTCTTTTTTGCAATTGTATCAGCATATTAACGCATGGATGCAGCATTTGATACTTAGTTCGACTTCAAGAGACATGCGTTGCGCTGTGGTTCCAGACTATTTCCTACACATATTATTTAAAGAAGACTCTAACCCTGCTGTGGTTGCCAGTTATGCAAACGGTAGTAGATATATATACCATGCATGGTGGGATGTCGATCGTGTAAGTAAATATAGAACATCAAAGTAAATATATATAATTTATATATTCTTTATACAACAAAAAGTACTTCATAAATAACAAATTACTTCATAAATAACAGATATAAAAATGCTTTATATTTGCAGGTTCTCATCCCTTTACACCCTACTGGTCACTGGCTGCTTGGGGAGATGCAGTTGTCGACGTGGACGTTGACTGTATATGACAGCATGGCATCCGCTCGAAGCAAATACCTAACGAATCTCAAGAAAGATTTTGAGACGTATCTTCCAGGTTTTTTAAATAGCATTGGCTACTGGAAACAAATCAAGAAGACAGCGAAAAAGAAGATCAAGGTGACAATTGGGTATGCCGTTAATGTGCCACAGCAGTCAAATTCAGTGGATTGTGGGGTTTTTGTTTGTCACTTTATAGAAAGATTGTTAGAAGATTTACCACTTCATATAGACGGCGACTCCACTACCTGGGCGAAAAACTATCGAGACAGAATGGCAACTGAATTATATAATCTACGTGTTAAAAAAGATGAATAAGCTGGTGTTAGTTGATGTAGTACGAGGGGTATATTTTTCTAGAGGTCTGTATAAAATTTTTGGATACAAACTTAGTTTATTTGAAAGTTTATTTAATATATCCAACAACATTATCTTACATGCGTAAACCAACAACATTATTTTACATGCGTAAACCAACAACATCATGTTACACACAAAGTAATCCAACTAATTTCACAAATATGTATCTACAAATCACCCAAATTAACGGGATCATACATCTCGTCATCTGACTCGTTGGTATCATATTGGTGATGTGCTTTCTCGGATGGTTGTGATTTCTTTTTCCCGAATAACTTGCGCGTCTTAGATAGCCATTTCGACTCGCTTGGAACGGATGCAGTGCATTTATTTCTCATATGTCCTTTGTTATGACACCTGCTACATTCAATCTCTCTTTTTTCCTCTCCACGGGATAGAATGCGGTTTATTTCACGTGGTCGACCACTCTGTCTTTTATCCATCACTGGTGGATGCACATGCATCAGTCCACTTGGTTGTTCCCATTCTGATTGAGCCGGTAATGGAAAAATTTTGTCTTCGTATGTTTGTTGATATACGCGTTTAGAATACCAACCCGAGAAATATTGATTACAATCATCAATACGCAACCACCGCGCAGCCGAAATAACATGTCCACAAGGTATTCCAGAAAGTTGCCACTTTCTACAACTACACGTACCATCACCAAAGTTAACAAGACCCTTTTTACCTCCGTCATCAACCTCAAATTGTGTTTGACTAATGCCACGTGTTTTCCAGTTGAAGCTTTGAAACTTTCTTTTTTCAAATTTAGCTTCTGCCCAAGGTGTAAATTCACTTGGGAGTTGAACTGCAAACATGTTGAACAAACAAAAATTATATAAAAATGGTCACATTACGGTAAACTGAATTAACTAATTTTGAAACTTTACCTGCAGTTTCATGGCGAACGAAGTACCAATCTTGCACAGATTGTCGAAAAAATTCTACTAGCATAATGATTGGAAGTTTACGTGCATATTTAGATAAGGCGTTAATGGACTCTGCACTATTTGAAGTCATTATATTAAAACGTTCACCAGGAAAATGTGCTCGTGACCACTTATGCACACCGGCTTGCAACATAATACGAGAAGTAGTAGGGACCGCTGCTTCAAGGCGCGCCTTCCATTCCTCAAAGTCTGAAACCCTATATGCTTTGCATGTCTTCCAGTATAATTTTTGGAACATTTTTTTCTCTTTTGTGTTTAACCCTAAATTTACCATCAAATGTCGACAACATAAACCATGATAAGCATGCGGGAAAACTTGCCTTATTGCTAGATCGATGGATGCTGCACGGTCAGATATGAATGCCAAACCAGGTATTTCACCAATGCACTCCTTAAGCTTTGACAAAAACCATATCCAAGTCTCGCCACTTTCCGTTTTACCGACTCCGTATGCCACAGGAAATATTTGATTATTCGCATCCATTCCCACTGCTAAGAAATTTGTTCCCAAGTAACGGCCCTTTAAATGTGCACCATCTATAATGAGTATTGGCCTTAAGTAGTAAACAAAACTTCGAAGCTGCAATTCAGATTTGTTAGTTATATTAAATACAAAAAAAAAAGTACAACAAGGATAAACATTTACTAACCGCAACCCCAATAGCAACAAAAAGATTCTCGAACCTCCCTAGATTATCGGTCTTAATTTCGGTCGCCGTACCAGGATTAGCCTTCTTCAAATTGTGACAATAAATGGGTAGCTTGTAAAATGATTCCTCATCGGTCCCCCTTAACAATTCTATCGCACGACACTTTCCCCGCCAAGCTTGAGAATAAGACACATCTATTTGAAATCTTTGATTTAAATCGATCATGATGTCGCTCCCACGATATACCCTACTGCTATCTTTCAATTGATCACGAAGTATGTGACCCAATACATGTTTGTTTGCATTACGATGATTCGGATTAGTTTGCGTTTTAGAGCATGTGTGGTGGTCTTTTAGGGTTTTAACTTGAAACACTGAATCATCATTTTGTAGCTTTGTAGCTCTAAAGAACCAATCACAACCCTTTTTGGCACAATGTGCTTCAAATCTTGTGGTTGATGATTGAGTTACTCTGAATTCACGCCCATCTTCCAGACATTTAATACCTAAAAAAACTTTTAGCTCGTCTTTGTTATTAAAGAACTGACCTACATAAATTTTTGCAGATGGCACATAGCTCCTAGGTTTTGCGGGTGTTTGTTGAAAAGTGGGGCATTTTAGTGATTCGGGCATTGACCAGAAGTAGTTAGGTTGCATTTGAGGAGGAACACCTACTTTTTCTTCCTGGCCAACATCATCTTCATCTTCATTATCATCACCCTTTTTAACATCATCCTCTCGTTCGCTGCCAGAAGACTCGGATATACCAAGTTCCTTTGCCACCTCTGGATCGGTTAAAGGGTTATAATTTAGATCGAAGTAAACCACATGTTCTTTATTAGACCCAAACCGTTCAACTGTACTTTGAGGCTTTTCATTTTCGACTTCAAACGAAGGTTGAAAGAAATCTTGACGGTTACTAACATGCTGAGAAATGTGATCGTGTGAATAAACGAATGGATTATGAATTGGGTACTGGCTACTTTGAGGGGTGTGATACTGATTTAATTCTGGGGTAGGGTATGTATTTAGGTCAAATGTATTTATTTGTTGGGATGGGTAATCGTTGATCTGTTGGGGATGATATCCCGTTGAAGGACCGAGAACATGAGGTTGATTGCTTCCACTACCGAGACCCATTTGATGAACTACAAATAATGTTAGATCACCATATGAGTTATTACGAACAACTTCCATTAGAAAACCGACACCTTCGTCGTCAAAAATATCAACCGGGTGTGTGAAAGTTGACATTTTATAACATAATTTGAATTCTAGTTGAACATCTAAACGAGCCTTTTTAGCTATCAATTTTTTCAACTTCGAATGCTTTACATTTTCTGGCAAACTAATGGCTCGTCTAGGTAATCCGACCGGCAAATATTCATACACGCCGTTTACAATTTCCCACGATCCACCCCAACACAAAAGAATTTTAACACTCTCTGAACTCATTTGTTCAAACATAACACGTTTTTGAGAGACGGGTTGAAAGGAGTTAACAGTCATTCTTTTTATAAGGAGAACGCAATAATAAGCGAATAATAATAATGTACTAAATTTCCCCTCTCTACCGTCCACAAATCAAGAATCCAATGACATCAGGGGCGCAATTGATATAAATAAAATATATCATAAGGCGCTGATCGAAGTTTGATAAAATATGGCGCTAAAGAATCTGCCATGGATTATTATTATTATTATTATTATTATTATTATTATTATTATTATTATTATTATTATTATTATTATTATTATTATTATTATTATTATTAAAATGGAATATTATTATTATTCATATTATTATTATTAAAATGGAATAATAATAATAATAATAATAATAATATTATTATTATTATTATTATTATTATTATTATTATTATTATTATTATTATTATTATTATTATTAAAATGAATTATTATTATTATTTATTATTATTATTATTATTATTATTATTATTATTATTATAAAATAATAATAGCTAGTAATAATAAAATCTGTGATAATAATAATAATAATAATAATAATAATAATAATAATAAATAATAATAATGTGAAAAATAAAAACCATCGGCGCCGGATGAATGAAAAATGGAAAAAATGGCGCCCTGAATTATATAATAATGTAATTGCGGAATCCGAATGTATTTAGGGTTATGGCGCCAAAGATGGTGATGTTTGTGAGTAGTGGGGCGCCGGATGTGACAACCACGGGGCGCCGATTTGACTTAAGCATTTTCCCAAACACGAGGTCTGAAAAAGGTGGGGCGCCGGGCCCATTAGGTGGGGCGCCGGGTCCATGCATGGCGCTGGATGTCACGGGGTTTATCCACGTGGTGCGATTTAAAGGTGGGGCGCCGGGTCCACTCCATTTGGCGCCGGTCCCACGTATTAATTGCGTTTAAGGATTAATTAATGTGATTAATGGGTTTAAATACTAATAAATCTTTGACTAACGGATTAAAAACGTATTAACAATTGGTGGGGCGCCGGGGCGCCATTTTTGGCGCCAAATAGTGGATTAGTTTGTTAAAACCTTGGGTCAACGGATTAATTTGTTTAAACAGGTATGGTCAACGGATCATTTCTGTGATTTCCCCTCAAAAGTGATGGTTGAGTAATCTTGATCTTGAATAAAAATTACAGTACTTCACAATTAAGCTCTCAATGACAAATAATTTCACATGACGGAACTATATCCAACGGTTTAAGCTCTCATAATCATATTTTATCTTGCGTGCAATTTAGTGATGAGTTTATAAGAGATTAAACTATCAATATTCGATTGACGTACAAACCCAGTTTGTGATTAGACTCAATCGAGGATGGCAATAGGATCAATCTCTCGTAAACTCATTACCAAATTGCACTCAAGATGAAACACGATTGATCAAATGACGTCATCCGTGAGACTCGAGGAGTTTCAATATAATATAGTATATAGCATAGAGAGAAAGATATAGACATGTAATTAGTTTTTCAATCACATACATCAAATGTCATTTAATTTTGTTAGTTATGTTATTGATAGTCGGTAGATTATGAACTCTAAAGATTGAATCATGTATCAAAATAGAGACTCACGATCTTATTTGTACTTAATTAAAATATACTTGCTACATTGATAAATTGAATTTTCAAGGTTTCATGCTTTAAAATAATACATCTACTTTGGGCTTTAATGAATTTGAGCTTATATATTTTAGATATTCATAACTTAAAAAGAAAAAGAAAAATTATTGTTTGGCAAAACTAAGGGGCCTCTAGAAATAATAAGCCCTTAATATATACGAGTAAAATATAAATTACTTTAAATAGCTCATTAAAGCGTTTAATAACTGCGACTTCAACTTCTTTAGTGCCAGTCACATATCCAACTAACTGTTATCAAACACACCTATAGGCTATAGCTATGGATCTATTGGTGGGCTATTAACTTAAAAAATGACTAATAATATATTCACCGTTAAAATTGACAGATCCATCAAAAATATGCATTAACAAAGTGTACATTCACCAATTATTTAATGCATATATTGTCGATGGATGTATAAATTTTGATGATTTTGCTTTGAAAGCCCGGAGATTAGGTTAACTTTTCTTAAACGAAAGCCTAGTTTGAGCAAGTCAGGTAACTAATAAACCAAACGTTACAACACCGCCCAACTTTAGCCAAACAAGACCGCACCACATTAGGGTTTAACCCGTGTTCAGCCATCCACCACTTTTTTTCCCAAAAAAATAATGGGGAAAAAATCTAAAGAACCTAAACCTGATATCCCTAATTCTTCATCATCAGACAATATATTCAAATCCCTTTTCAATCTTGATATACAAGTATCCAATAACCCAACCTCAGATTCAATCTTTTCCGATTCAAACCCCTTTCGAAGTAAACCCACCGATGAATCTCAAAAGCTCCAACAAATTCTTCATCTAGACATTGATAGTCCAGAAAAAGAATCGAATTCTTCAAATAAGTTGCTGATCAAGAGAAAAAGGAAATCCAAAAATTTAGATTCAGATGATTCTGACATTGAATTAAAGGTCAAGAAATCAAAGGTGGTTGTTCCAGAAAGTGATAAAGTTTCAAACTTTGATGTGGAAACGAAGAAAAAGAAGAAAAGAAAGAGGGATGAAGTCGAAGCAGAATATGAAGAAAGAAAGTATGGAGGGGTGGATTTGGAGTTAAAAGAAGTTGAGGGGGGTAAAGTGAAAATTGGGGAGAAGAGGAAGGTGTTGGATAAAGGTGAGGAAGATTTGCTTGTTCCAAAAGAAGGATTTGATGATGAAGAGAAGTTGTTAAGAACTGTGTTTGTTGGTAATTTGCCATTGAAAGTGAAGAAAAAAGCATTGTTTAGAGAGTTTAGTCAATTTGGTGAAATCGATTCGATTAGACTTCGGTCTATTCCTTTATTAGATGTGAGTGGTTTTGCTCAATGTTTATTGTTAATTTTTTAACTGAGTGTTATGTGGAAGTTTGATTTAGCATATTGGTTTGCTACAGGACAAGACTCCAAGGAAAGGTGCTATACTCAAGAAGAGAATTAATGATGCTGTTGACAGGTTTTGTAAATATATTGAACATACTTATTTTTGTTGTTGATTTGTGGTCCATTTGGTTAGTTATATATCAGTTTAAAGTATTCAAGAACTTATTTGTAGTTAAAAACGATTTAATTTTTTTGTAGGTGAAAAGTATATTCAATATATGATATAATGTTTTATTAGATGTAAATTTATTGGTGAATGCAGGGTCAATGCATACATTGTTTTTAAGACGGAGGATTCTGCTCAAGCTTCTTTGTCACATAACATGGCTGTTGTAAGTATTTTCTCTTGAAAATTTAATGTTTGTTATTGGACACATGTAACATTGTTGTTAGCATACATTTGGCAGTACTATAGATACCTTGAATGGCTATATAGTTTTGTTAGATCCATTTAACCTTTTGTAGTCCGTTTGACCGTTTACATGCGCATTTTATTACAAATAGCCCCTTTAGTACAGTAATACCCACTAAAACATAATGAAATGTCATCATGAATATAAATTGTTGTTACAGTCTTGGGTAAGTGAAAGTAGGGCATTTGTGTTAATGAAAATTTAAGTTATGATATGAAAATGCTGTCAAAAGGATTTGTAAATAATATGGTGTTGGTAGTTTAAGGGTTGAAGTAAAAATTGTATTAAAGTTCATATGCAATGAATATTTGATTGTGAAAAGCTGCATTTCTTTATGCGTAGTTTAGCTTTCTACTGCTTGATGTTGAGAAACTTTCTCTGAATGAGGCTATATACAATGCATAAAATGAATACTCTTAAGAAAAAATGGCCATAAATTTACAATTTGCAGTTCTGTGGTTACAAGGTAAGTATTATTGTAGCAGATACTGTTTGTAGTCCTTCATTTTCAATTCTATCTTTCAACGCTGTCAGAGGTTCTTGGCGTTTCAATAGTTCAAATGGATCCGTATCATATATCCAGTTGCACTGAAACTACAAATAATAACCATAATAATAAAAAAAAATTACAAGTAGACTTGGTCTATCTACTAATCAGATTATTACTTTTTTAAACAGTAGAAGCATTATTAAACACTCTCATTTACCACCTGTTTTGCTTTAGTTGGTTATTCGATTTTCATTTTTTATTATATTAAAACTCTCAAAACACACATCTAGACCACCCCTTTAGTAATTTTATTATATGTCTGATATTATTTGTGTAGGTGGGTGGAAATCATATTCATGTTGACAGAGCTTGCCCACCTCGTAAGAAGTTGAAGGGAGATAATGCTCCACTCTATGACAGTAAAAGGACTGTGTTTATTGGTAACCTCCCATTTGATGTGAAGGTAATATCATGTGCAAATTTCTTGATTTGGACTTCTGCTTCGGTTGTTTATTACACTGAACTTAAGTGCGTTCTATTCTGACTTGTAGGACGAAGAGCTTTATCAGTTGTTTACTGGCTTTAACAATCTGAAAGACTGCATCGAGGCAATTCGAGTGGTCAGAGATCCTGGTACGAGCATGGGAAAGGGCATTGCTTATGTTCTGTTTAAAACAAGGGTATGTGTAATGCACATTCACAGCTTTATTTTTTTATCTTCGTCATATAAAGCGACCCAAAATTTTCTCGCGATAATTACTGTCAGTATCATACACCTAACAATCTGAAATTTATTTATATCAAAATAGTTGTTTTTAATAATTACTGTTTGATTGCCACTATCTTTTCTTTGGATATCTCAAGAAAATTGAAGAAATTTATTTTGGGGAAAGAACCAAGTTAATATTACATCTTTTGTTCTGTCTTTTATCCAATGCTATAGAAAGTTCCATTTGAAAATTACCTGAAATGTTTGATTATTTGACAACTATTTAAAAGGCTAAAGGTGACAAAGTGGGCTCTGGTTGGGTTGATGATTAAACTGGGTTTGGGTCTATGATTAAAATGGGTTTGGGTCAAAGCAGGATTCTTTTGGTATAGGTCGAATGCAGGCTGGGTTGGATTGACCTGAACACTGTTTTAAACATTTTGAACTGTATAAAGACTTGGTATGTCAAGTATATGATTGTAAAATTACGATATTTTAATGAAAGCTTAGTTTTTTTTAAATATATGATTTTGGAAGTTTTATGCTTTGAAGCTGCACGTTGGGCGACCTTCAACCTGTATATTTTTTTTGAGCTATCATCTTTTGATTATACGTTTCTTACTCTTCTGACGTGTTAGAGATAAAACACGACCTTGAAAATGCCACGTCTATTCAATATCCTTAGATAAAGACACATGAAGGAACTTTGTGGATCCAAAATTTCCAAAGATAATATAGGGGAAATAGACAATTTGAACCGACTGTTTCGATAGAATCCAATTACAAGAGTTGTAATGCTTTATATATATGTTGCAGGAAGCAGCCAATACAGTTGTTAGAAAACATAATTTGAAGATTCGAGACAGAGAGTTGAGGTTATCTCATGCCATGAAAGCAAACTTAACGCCATCGAAACGGAAGGATTCACCATCTGCCAATAATAACAGCTCTTCTAAAAAGGCAGCAGTGGGTGGCGGTGATACCTCTTACCAGGGAATACGCGCCACCAAAGCTGGTGGCCAGAAGAAGTTTGCCACAAGAATCACTAAACCTGGCACGAGTGAATCAAGAAGTGAACATGTGGTGAAGCGAAAAGTGCGTTCAGATAAGAGGCCATCCGTTGCTGCTAGAAAGGCGGCCGCAAATGCAGCTAGAACTGGTGGCGTTGGTAGTGGTGGTGGCAATGCAGGTACTAAACGCAAGTCTGAAAGCCGTACACCACAGAGTAATAGCCGAAACAAGAAACCTAGGAAATTTAGATAGGTGTGCTCTAATGATATATTATAGCCAGGAAACTTTGTGCACACTTTGTTTGTATCGGTTTATTGCTTGTCTTAAAAGGATATAATTGACACCATGTTACATCTTCTTACATGAATTTATTTATTTATTTTATTTATTCAATTTAATAATGCAACGATGTATTTGGTGCTTCAAAATGTAAAAACAGATGCATTATGTCAGTACTAAAATTCTCCGTACAGTTTTGCCCGTGACCATTTTTCTCCTAGAAATTTTCTTAAAATGCTGGTTAAACAGTAAACTGAAATTTTATATCTAGCCAAAAAAAATCCACAACACTAATCCGGTCCCGCCCAGGTTACGCACAGTTAATTTGCATCTTATGGTTTTGTTCAGTTGTCATCTAGAACCTATCCGTGCAGACCCCTGACATTTCATCCCCTTGAAAAAAAGAGAGACAAAAATCGACGCAATGACACACAGACTGGAATAACATGCATCTAAGATTAACAAGTTGATGTTTTCGACAGCTGAAAACTTAAAAGTCTTTATCTTTGACACTTGCATAAATTAAAAAAAGAAAGATAATAAAAGCCTACGCAACTACAGAACACAAGTCATAAAACATTTGACTGATTCCTTCACATCCCTGAGGCTCTCCGCCAACCACTGGATATTCTAAACAGAACCCGAGCTCCAAGTTCATGTTAGATCTGTACAGATTTCCAACACACCAGGAAGGTTGTTCTGAGATCATATACTTGTTTCACTGCCGCATGCCATGAAACACTAAGGTTTATTCTTGTTGCTTATCAATGTAGGCGTAATGGATATGAGTCCTATGAGAAATAAGGTGCCTATTGAATGTATGTCGTAAAGGTCTCCAATCGAGCGTAGTTCGCCAAGAGCTATTCCAGCCTGTCAAAATATAAGCAAGTCAGAAGTCAAAATTTCAATAAATAAATATATAAATAAACACACCGTAAATAACAAAATGACTACATAAGGAAAAATGGGCGGGTTGGTTAACAGGTCAAAGTAGGTAATGTTCTCGTATGAGTTGGACAGACCCACATACACTTATTTCTTGAGCTTTATAAATAGCTAATGTGCTGAACATGATTAAAATAAATTATACTATTACGATGAAGATCTAAATTCTTTAATTTGATATAATTGTATATATCTAAATTTGGGAAATTTGTGAATTGCAAACCATTCAACTCAGCTAGGATTTTCAGATATCACCATTTGACACTCTAGGAACAAAATATAACATGAATCAACCATAAACAGGGTGTAATTTCCAACTCTGGAAGGACCGATTTATGACAGTCACCGATTTACCATCAAATTTTACAGCAAGTTCCTCAAATAGAAAATGAATAATGCTATATTTCTTATATCCATGAATGAATAATGGTAAGCTTGGTATTAAATTTAAGGATTGCTATTAATTTTACCCGGAGATTCGGAGAATAATATTATAAATTTAATAACCCAACTGATTACGATATAAAGGTAAAAAAGTTTCAGGAAAATACCCTGACGGTTACATAAGCTGCGGGAATGAGCCCAATGGAAGTTGCCAACAAGAAAATATGATACGGCACGTTAACTATTGGTGAGGCAACATTAATAAACGTATTTGGTAAAGTTGGAGTCACTCTTAGGAAAAGCATGTAGTTCAGCAGCCCACCTCGCCTTTTTGCCACCTAGGTAGATTATTAAAGAAAATCAAATATACACCTTCATCAGATAAACAGATGACGATCAGTGAAAGAGTTAAATTGACCATATGGCCATACCTGATCTTGGAAGAAGACCAGTTTATCAGGCCAAAGAGACGAGATAAGGGGCCGGCCTATCAATTTTGATAAGAAGTAGCAAGAAGATGCACCGGCAGTAGCAGCAAAGACGACTAGTGCTACACCTTTAAAGACCCCAAAAAGGGATCCTGCAAGCAATGACATGAATACGGTTCCTGGAATCATAAATGTTTGCATGAAAATGTAGACAGTGCAATACCCCACTAGAACTTGCAGTGTGTAGTCACTTGTATAGCTCTCCAGATGATCTCTATTAAGAATTACATTAAAAAATTTATTCAAAAGTTGCTATGCAAGTTAAAGGTAGTGAGATAGGTAATTTTACATTATACGGAGTATTACAACAACACTTGCTTCACGAAATACGCTATTTAGACCATAAATAATAAGGAACTTATAATCATAATAAGCTTTTACCAAACATCATAAAAAGGTTTTAACCATCATCAAGGTGGTCAAGTGTGGGAAGGCGTTCTGAGGTCCTCACAAGAGGTCTCAGGTTTGAACCTTGCAAGATAAAACATCTTGGGGGTGGCCAGGTAAAGGGTCGGAAAAAGTCACGAGGATACCCGATTAGGCCACGTACATCCGAGTCAAAAGGACTCGCCCTCCCCGGGTAACCTGAACAGGGATAACCTCCTCCGCTTACCATAAACAAGTTTTATGACTGTAAGTTGCAATAATCAGTTTAAACACACACCATGATACCCCCTTAGACTCTATCGATATAATGAAGAGAAATATTGATGTCTAATAGTAACTCTATACTGACCATAAATAATCTAAATATCATAATCATAATAAAGCTTTTGCACCATAATCTTATTATCATGAATTCAAGAGGCCATAATCAGTTTATATACACCCTTCGAATCGATAAATATAATGAAGTGGAATATTAACTTAAGAGAAAATATACTAGTACAGTTTAAAGTAGTTAGGGTATCTTAATCGCAGACAAACGAATGCACTTCCTAACCAATAAAACTCATGCTGAAATACTGTCCTCCATTCATCAGGTTACTAAGTTAATTGCCACATGAAAAAAATAAACAGATATTACAACAAACATTTAGACTGAATATAAATGAGTTTAGTTTTGAATCTAACTACAAGATATTCGTCATAAATAACAAGTACTGTAATATTTCTGTAGCTACAAATTTCACTATAAATTTAAGAAATATAATAAACATAATGTAACAGTTTTTGGAACCCATGAACATGATACAGCAATCAAGATCAATTAGCATACACAAATATACACTAATTTCTTTATTTTATAGCATACAATATCAAGAAAGTAGAAACTTTATAAACTCAAAAATGAAACCCAATAAATAAATAAAAAATCAAATTTTGAGTTAACCCCATTAACAGAACACATTAAAGATCCAATTTTCTAGTAATATAAAAATCAATGGTATGTGATTAAAATATGAGATTTCGTACCGGAGAATATGAAGATCTTCAATAGTTTTTGGAAGTTTAAGGAAACTGTAATCAGATTCCGGCAAGGTTAGGTAAACGCCGGTGAGACCAACGGCGAAACATAAAACAACACCGGATGCACCCGCCATTTCAAAAAAGGTTAATGGGAATTCTGATTTTTTGTCTCTTTTCCCATTTTTAATATCATTATCATTTGATCTCACAAGCTGTTCCTGTTCCATCTATTGTTTCAAATACAAAAAATAAAATAAAACATATGAATAATAATTATAATGATTAAGAGATTTTAGAATAATTAAAATAATGAAGAATAATGAGAAGAATTTATTTATACAGAATACAAACCTAAAAAGTAGTGAGTTGAAGGCAAGAAATTTGAAGGAGAAAGAAGATGAAGCCTTCTTTCTGGATTTGTTTTCAAGAGCCCCCCTCTCATTAAATACAAATATTAATGCAATAATTTTTAATTTAATGATTAAAAGTGTGTATTTTGTTTTCTTATGTTTTTCTATATATAGACCATGTTTTCAACAACACTATTATTTCCGATATATGTATGTTGATAAAGAAAAAAACTATTTAGTTCAAAATTTAACATATAAAAACTACTCCTTCCGTCTCAAAAATAAGTGTCCTGAATTAAATTTCGAAGTCTTTCTTTTTTAACTTTGACGTTAAATAATTTTGTTTGTGTTATATATTACTTTATAAAAATTATACCAATAAAAATATATTTAAAACGCAATCCATTCATATATTTTGCATCAAGTATTATATAACACAAACAAAAATATTTAAGGTCAAAGTTGAAAAAGAAAGACTAAAAAGGTCAAAACAGGACACTTAATCTGGGATGGAGGGAGTACCATATTAACGTTTCCCTTATATTTTTAATTCACTCCCATACAAGTGTATTAGTCGTAATAAAGTTATACTAATTCCGTCTCAATTTAATTTTCCACCACTAAAATGCACACAGTTTTAGAAAAGTACATCGATTACTGTATCAACCAATAGAAATTGATATACACCAAACTAAAACACTTTTTGATTAGTTGAAATCAAAGTGAACAATAATTCTAAATATATAAAAATGAAATACTGAACAATTAAATTGGGACGGATCGAGTATTAATAATAATAATAATAACAATAATAGGTATCATTTTTCCAATTATCTTACATGTCATAGATAACTACTAACCTATTTTTTGTTTTTTCTTTGTATTAAAAATTAAAAAGCAAATCAATGCGATGGAGTATTGTTTCCGGCACCCAGTTTTGAAAAGCAAATGTGAACACCAAAAAAAGTTATCATTCGCTTTTTATGTTGAATAATTGTATAAATAAAACGTTTATTTGGGTCCTCGTTGTCCTCGTTCCTTATAGTTTAAACATCCATTATTTAATAAACTAAATTAATACACCATTATTATAACACCCCAGAATTTACAATTTTTTTTTTTTTTTTTTAACAATTCGGAAGCTCAAGTCCCAAAACATATATATACATAAAATGACATGTCGTCATCTTCCATTACCTAAGTTCTAAGTATTGATTATTAACGTTTACAAAACAATCCTTTATATCCTGGACATTATATAATCAACATTTTAAACTGTATTAAATAATAATCAGAGTAATCCTAGTCAAACATTCTTCAGTTACTCCTTGACCCGCCCATAACAAAAGATATTAACCTGCAAGGAGTAAACAACGAGGGATTAGCACGAAGCTAAGTGAGTTAACTCATCACTAACAATACAACTTAGTTTAACACCATGAGTCTACAACAATTAACACTTTGACTCAACATCACCAGAGGATCGGTGGCCCTTGTGGCGCCCTCAGCCGCGGTGGCCCACCAAACGACACTTACACCAACTGCAGGCCAATACAGTGGTTAACCGATAACTGTTTGTTACCTTTAGTCAATACAAGCCTTACTTACAACGAATGTTCACAACCCTTGTGTTGACTAACCTGTAACTACACAGTCCAACATAGTTGACCTCTATAACACAATTACCAATAGGTCACTTAACACTTTAACACAATTCTCAATTCAACTTAACACAGGTATAACACATAACACTTGAAGTAACCACAATAGTGATCACTAAATTATAGTGAGAGATCAAAGTCCACTCACCGACTACCATAGTCGTCCACTCAGTAGTCTAATATCACTAAGTCTTCTCCATATCTGGAAATACAACAAAATACACAAGTCAGTTACTTGTATCAAATCTACATCACACTACTCCAATAGATTTATACCAAAAATCTCAATTCATATGTATTATTACTATCATCACAAACATCAAGTTCATACTTCTTGAATTGTTTCTTAATCATGATTAGATATCATGTTAACCACTTTTCAACTATACATCAATTTAGTTATCACTTGTAGTAATTTCACATAATTCATTCCATTAATATGAATTATCACTATTAACTTCATTAGTTCACTCTCACCTAATAAATCATGATAATTATAATCAACTTATCACCTTAGTTCACATTAATCATTGTTAACTAACATGATCACACCAATAACAAGATTAATAGCTTCCAAATTAACAATCCACTAAAACACTTCATGAACACTTAATCAAATTCTTCCATTTTAAGTTAGAGCTCATGTCATAATCATGGATTAGGCACTAATTAACAACTCTAACATAACCACAATCTTTACTTCATGAATTATCAACTAAATCACACTTTTATCATGAATACACCATAATCTTTTATCTCTAAGTTAGGGTTTTACTTATAATCAAGAATTTCTTATCAACTAATGATAATATGATCATTACTAGCTTAAATTCAAGATTAATCATGCTAACTAAATCAAATATTCAAAACCCCAATTTCTAGGGTTAAAGAAATCACGAAATTAACACTTATAACATGCTTTGAATGATAATGAAATGATTAATCTATGTTAATAAATCATAACTAACAACTATTGCACAAAATCAAACCCTAATTTCGGATTAAACTCACTAATTATCAAAAATCCCAAAACCCCCAATTTCTAGGATGAAGAACATGAAGAACACTTGATTATACCTTGTTTAAGATGATTAACAATGTAACATCCTCGAATTGGACATAGTTGTTTTATATTATTTCTGGATTTAAATAAGCATTTAAATGTGTTTGGAAATAATATTGTTTGAATTAGTGAAATAATTGGAATAGGAGCTGAATATTCCAACGTGATAAGTGAATTATTAATTGTTGTAAATTAATATAGTTGACGGTGCAATAAAATGTTTGGACTCGTAAATGGTTTTCGGGTTCCAGACAATAGATTGAGATGGGGTATTAAATTATACCCGTATATTGAAGGCGGTTTGTGAGGTCGGTTATATATATCACTTTCCTCTTTAGGAAAGTTTATTTAGAAACTTCAAAACTCACAGAAACTCTCTGAAAACCTTCAAATCAAACTGGAAATCAAATCAGGAAGTTGTGATTCTCGTGAAACTTCCTAATCATCAGATTACCATCGTTAGATTCTTCAATCAGTAAGTATTCTTGAGTATTTAAGAATTTGATTTTTGATTTAAATTTGGGTAAATTGATGATTTGAGAGAATTAGATGTTAAAAACATGTTATGAATGTTTTATAATGATTTCCTAAAGCTTTTAGTAGTATATTGATGATTGAAATCGAGTTTGAGGTGATTTGGGTAATAAATCGCGAGTTAGGGTTTTGAGCAGAACGACCTGGGCTGGAACGAAGGTAGAACCCGGCGGCTTCGTGGTCTAGCCGGCGGGTAGTCGTGATTTGTTAGAAACCGGCGGCTTGAAGAGCCAAGCCGGCGGGTAGTGTGACCGAATGGGAACCCGGCTGCTAATATATTGAGCCGGTGGCTTGTGTAGGCTTTAAAACGTGGTTTTGTTCTGTTACCACATTTGGTAATATACCCGGCGGGTGGGGACATGTAGCCGGCGGGTGGTGACCTTAAGCCGACGGGTCCGAGACCCTAGCCGGCGGCTTGATGGGCTAGCACAGCCTTTCTTATAACTTGTTAATTGTCATATGATTTGTATTTGTTGTATGATAGTATATGATAATGGTTATGTTGTAATCATTAATACATGATTAGGAACTAGTAATGTTGATATTGATTATGTTAAGTTCCTAAGGTTAAAGATTGATATAAGTTAAGTATTGATATTCTTGAGTACTAACTTATATTTGATTGTTGATTCTCAGATGTGGAGAAGGCTCAGTGATATTAGACTACTGAGTGGAGGCCTGAGGTAGTCGGTGAGTGGACTTGTAACCTCAGTGTGATTTAGTTGTAATGATTTGATTTACAACAAGTAATTTATAGTATTACTTTGATATGATGCATATGTTGAGATATCTTGCCATGATAGTTTAACTAGTTGTTTACTTGGCTGATTGTGCTAGTATGTAAGACTTTGAGGTCAACTTGATTTGATGGTTGGACTTGTTGTTGTTGTAGACGACAGGAGATCTCGGAAACTTGATATGTCAGTTTAGAGATCTAGGTCGTGTGTGATTGACAACAAGTTATCGGTAGTTCTGTATGGGCCAATACAGATGATTGATAAGAGTTCCTTGAGTACCAAACCGGTATTAGGGTGTCTCAGGGGCCACCGATCCTCATGATGTTGTGTGTATGACATTGATTGGATGTCTAGTGATTGATTGATTTTCTGTTTATTGTTATTTGATGTAAACAGATTGTTATGCTAGGTTGTACTGTTGTTTATAGTTTCACTCACTTAGCTTTATGCTAATCCCACCACAGTTCTTCCTGCAGGTTGAAATAGATGGGACATACTGGGCAGGGCAGGAAGTGTTTGACTGGATGGAATGTTTGACAGGCTGTAACTCTGATGTTATTTTGATAATTATAGAAATGTTTTTAATAACACCATGTGTGTTGAAATGTCTTGTACTTTGAATTGAAAAAGTTTATTGACATTTTGGGTAACATGTAACATATGTTGTAATGTTTTGAAATATAAGCTTCCGCGTCGCCATTATAATATTGTATATATATATATATATATAAATGAAGGGGTGTTATAAGTTGGTATCAGAGCAATAGTTTGGGTGAATTGAACTTGATAGAATGTTCAATCCTAAACTTTGATTGAGTTGAGTCAAACATTCCAGAAGGTGTGGGCTTAGTTGATTAGTGAATGTGTGAGAAAGTGATTAGTTGCATGTGTACTAACCCATAACAAGTTGTGAAGTTCTTGTTTGAATGCAGAGACGGAGGAACATGAGTAACTGGTTGGTTTATTTCATGTTTCCTCAACATTGCTGGCTTAAGATTTGTCAGGTAATCTTCGATAAGTCTATGTTAATTTACATTAACTTGAATTGTTTACTCTGTTATGTTGAGTAAGCTTTGTTGTGAAGTTAATTGAGTCAGACTGATATGATTCCCCAGTTTTGAGTCAACTATTGATTGCTATAGGTTGACATGAGGATAGAAATAATAAATGAAATGAACATTGTGGTGATTATTTCTGATTGAATTGAAAAATGCAGAAATGTGAGTAAATGAGTAGATAAAGAGTTGATTAAGGTTTAACATGATTGATGTTAGAACCTAAGGAGTGTCTTTATTGGGAGACAAGATGATTGATAGTACTATATTAGTAGATTGATCACAGGTTGTGATCTAAATTCTTATTAAGGATTTTTGTGTCATCTGATTTGAGAATGACTGCTATTTGAGGAAATATGTGTTTATGTGGCTATATGATACGTTTTGACTATAGCTAAACCTTTGAGCTAAACCAAGACTGATAGATTTATAAGAAATATGGCTTATGATAAAGCTAAATTGATTAAGGAAGTGGTAGATCTTTCTGGTCAATTGTAAATTAAGAAATGAAATGTTTTATAGTAACATGATTGAGTAGATTTGTGGTGACATAGATGCTTGATAGTATAGCATATGTCAAAGTGATGCTAGTTAATTAGGATGTGTCCTGAATTTTGTAGTAAATAGGGACATTGAATTGTGTTTAGTATTAAAATTATGATGATAGGTTATCATATGTTTGAGGTTTCAGATAAGTGATATACTGAGTGATTCAGTTGTTGAAAATTAGAACATTGTGTGTATGTGAAATGGCTTGCATATGTAAGATTGAATATGTAAGTAGTAAGCTGATTTTGAGTGTGTATCAGCTGTTAGAAACTATTAAATAGATTATGATTGATTTGAAATCATAAAGTATTTAATATATATGAGATAAAAGTAGATCACATTGATAATTATAATGTAGAGTAGCCTGAGAATGGATTGTGAAGAACATAATCTTGCAACGCCTGATCACCGTTGTTATATTATGTTGTGTCACATGAACTTGTTGAGGCTACTTGGTATAAAAGAAATGTAATGTGATTTTGGAAATGGAGCATGATAGTATGCTAAGTTGTTTAATAGTTGTTTTGATAAGAAAATAATCAGTTGATAGAACTGTGACCTTTAGACTGTAAAGGTGAGAGTGTAAATGATAGTTGTCATTGATAGAGGTTTTGATGATAAACCCAAGTGATTAATTTGATTGTGTTAAATATGTAATTGTGATTGATTGTGATAGATTACATGTAGGCGAATTTGATAGTGTTTAAATGAGTCACTATTTTGTATTTGGCTTGTATGAAGTCAAAGTTGAAATAGGTTGATATTGTCTTGTTTGAGGAATTACTAATAATTATTGAATGTAATAATTTGAAGTTTATGTTCGATAGTAAACATAAAATATGAAATGGATTGTATGGAGCCAAAATTGATGTAGGTTGACTTTGTCCTTGTGAAGGATTGATAAGATTATTGAAAGTAATAATTTGAAATATATGTTTGAAAGTGAACATATAAGATGATATGGTTTGTTATGAGTTAATATTGATAGTATGTTAACTTTGAAAGTCAAACCATGAATAGAGAATTGTGTATAAAATTAATTGCTTGTGATTGGTTTGAGTTTGGGTCAAGCTTGATAAAAGCAATTAGAGAATTTTATTGATTGGTTGATTGAAATCAAAGTTGACATGTAGTCAACTGTGTGTGTTGAAATAGTCTAACATAGATTATAATGTTATGATTGTGAGGAATATGATTGAATTCCTTGATTAGTCAAATTATGTTGAGATGGGTCTTGTAAGATCCAAAGGAGATAGATAAATGGTCTAAGTTTGTAAGACTTGAGTTATTACTTAAAGCTAGTATTAAGTAATTGAAATAATGTAAAGTATAATTGAGTATTCAGTTAAGTAATATTTGATATTTGAACTGAATATGCGTTAATGAATTATACAGATATAAAGTCATTGTTTGATATGACAGTTATAAATTGCTAAGATATGTTAGAATGATTAAATCACATTGATTAGAATTGTGATAGGAAAATCTTACCAGTGTGTGAAGCTTGTGATAATAGCTTTGATTGGGTAAGAAGGTGAGATAAGAAATAATTGAAAGCTATTATTATTAGTTGCCTAGGTTGATTGGTATCTTATAGTGAATCACTTAAGTATTGAAAGAATTTAATGGATTCTTTAGTTATTTGTTGATTGTATACAAATAAAGTAAGTGATAAAGTGATGAATTGGGATTAGATCCAATTAAGAAATTATATGAAAGTATATCTGGAGTTGGACTGTGTTAAAGGTCTAGTTTGACCCTGGTTGATAAATTGAGGTATATGAATTGGAAAGTTGTTCATATTTTAAGAAATTGTAAGTGTTAGAAAGCAAGAGAAACCTTGAGATTGATAGGTGATGATTGTATTCACCAAACTTTTCCTTGAAAGTTTAGAATGAAATGTTTAAGTTATATACTAGTTGATAAGTATATAAGTGAAACATAGAGTTATTGATTGTTCCATGTCCTGTGGTATGGATATGTGATGAATAGTAGTATTGAGAAGGCTTGATAAAGACTTTAACAGTCTGAATGGCCTAGTATATAGAATGAAATGGAATTGTTGTGTATGTGTCCATTTTAGAGAATATCTAGAATTGTGTAAGTATATATGTGTAGTATACATGATAATAAATGGCATGATAAGTTTTAATAGATTGAATTAAAATGTGCCATAAGATATGTGGAGGTTAGTTAATTGTGATTAACTTGATGTAGATTTTGTTGAAATGTGTTGTAAAGTAGCACATTGTGATATTGTGATACTTGAATTGTGGTATCATAATGTTGATTAAGTTGACTAGTTGCTAGATTTATGGGATCTAGTGTTAAATGACTAAGTGATTGTGTGATTAAAGTTGTATAAATTCTAATTGCTTGTGATTAGTAGTTCAAGATTGTAAAGTTGAATTGAAATAACTGGTTGCTAAGAGAATATTATTGATGTCTTACCAGTTTAAGTAACAAATAAGCTTTAACTTGATGGTTAGTTAGACTTTAGAGATACATAGTGAGTATTGATAGATGTACTGAACTGTATAATCATTAGTGTTGTGATTATTGGAAGTGTTATTGTTGTTGTTAACAATTGATAGGTTGTAATGAAAGGAGTTACAAATGGAAATAAGTCAATGTAGAGGTTGGTTGATTGTAGGTAAGATTGATTGTGGTACTTTTGTTGATTGAGCAAAGTACTTGTTGATTGTAGTTTTACCTACTGAGTGTGACCTCTGCTTTGCTTATTAAGGTGATATGAATCTGGATTACTTTTAAGTAAAGGATTTCATATGATTGAAATGATATGTGAATATGATAGGGTATTCAAAAGAGTATAGGTATGAAACTTTTGGATGAAAAGTTGACCTAGATTTGAATTTCAGATCTTTGATGGTAGAGATTTAAGATTGTGATCTGTATATTAGATTGATTGTTGGTCGTGAGCTGAATTATATTTCAATGTTGCTAGGTACATTGTGGTTTAATAACCACTGTTGTGATAATGTGATTGCTGTTTTATTGTTAACAGAGATGAATAGTGAGAATAGGTTAAAGATTTTAGCACATTGCTAATTTCTGGTCATATAGACCTATTAAGAAATGTGAAGTCTTACTTGTTGATTAAGTGATTGTAGATTTCACTTGTTGAAGTAAGTATTTGTCAATAAGAGATATCTGGTTGATGATATTGATTAAATGCACTGTATGTGTGCGTAGGAAAAGATAGTAGCATGCACATTTGGATATGTGCATGTAGAAAGAATTCAAACAGTCTAAGTATAGTTGTAAGTTGCTATTGAGGACAAATGTATATTAAGATATATGTGATTATATCACATTAGTTAGATTGATTGAGGTTAGATTTCGGGGACGAAATCTCTTTAAGGAGGGGAGAGTTGTAACATCCTCGAATTGGACATAGTTGTTTTATATTATTTCTAGATTTAAATAAGCATTTAAATGTGTTTGGAAATAATATTGTTTGAATTAGTGAAATAATTGGAATAGGAGCTGAATATTCCAACGTGATAAGTGAATTATTAATTGTTGTAAATTAATATAGTTGACGGTGCAATAAAATGTTTGGACTCGTAAATGGTTTTCGGGTTCCAGACAATAGATTGAGATGGGGTATTAAATTATACCCGTATATTGAAAGCGGTTTGTGAGGTCGGTTATATATATCACTTTCCTCTTTAGGAAAGTTTATTTAGAAACTTCAAAACTCACAGAAACTCTCTGAAAACCTTCAAATCAAACTGAAAATCAAATCAGGAAGTTGTGATTCTCGTGAAACTTCCTAATCATCAGATTACCATCGTTAGATTCTTCAATCAGTAAGTATTCTTGAGTATTTAAGAATTTGATTTTTGATTTAAATTTGGGTAAATTGATGATTTGAGAGAATTAGATGTTAAAAACATGTTATGAATGTTTTATAATGATTTCCTAAAGCTTTTAGTAGTATATTGATGATTGAAATCGAGTTTGAGGTGATTTGGGTAATAAATCGCGAGTTAGGGTTTTGAGCAGAACGACCTGGGCTGGAACGAAGGTAGAACCCGGCGGCTTCGTGGTCTAGCCGGCGGGTAGTCGTGATTTGTTAGAAACCGGCGGCTTGAAGAGCCAAGCCGGCGGGTAGTGTGACCGAATGGGAACCCGGCTGCTAATATATTGAGCCGGTGGCTTGTGTAGGCTTTAAAACGTGGTTTTGTTCTGTTACCACATTTGGTAATATACCCGGCGGGTGGGGACATGTAGCCGGCGGGTGGTGACCTTAAGCCGACGGGTCCGAGACCCTAGCCGGCGGCTTGATGGGCTAGCACAGCCTTTCTTATAACTTGTTAATTGTCATATGATTTGTATTTGTTGTATGATAGTATATGATAATGGTTATGTTGTAATCATTAATACATGATTAGGAACTAGTAATGTTGATATTGATTATGTTAAGTTCCTAAGGTTAAAGATTGATATAAGTTAAGTATTGATATTCTTGAGTACTAACTTATATTTGATTGTTGATTCTCAGATGTGGAGAAGGCTCAGTGATATTAGACTACTGAGTGGAGGCCTGAGGTAGTCGGTGAGTGGACTTGTAACCTCAGTGTGATTTAGTTGTAATGATTTGATTTACAACAAGTAATTTATAGTATTACTTTGATATGATGCATATGTTGAGATATCTTGCCATGATAGTTTAACTAGTTGTTTACTTGGCTGATTGTGCTAGTATGTAAGACTTTGAGGTCAACTTGATTTGATGGTTGGACTTGTTGTTGTTGTAGACGACAGGAGATCTCGGAAACTTGATATGTCAGTTTAGAGATCTAGGTCGTGTGTGATTGACAACAAGTTATCGGTAGTTCTGTATGGGCCAATACAGATGATTGATAAGAGTTCCTTGAGTACCAAACCGGTATTAGGGTGTCTCAGGGGCCACCGATCCTCATGATGTTGTGTGTATGACATTGATTGGATGTCTAGTGATTGATTGATTTTCTGTTTATTGTTATTTGATGTAAACAGATTGTTATGCTAGGTTGTACTGTTGTTTATAGTTTCACTCACTTAGCTTTATGCTAATCCCACCACAGTTCTTCCTGCAGGTTGAAATAGATGGGACATACTGGGCAGGGCAGGAAGTGTTTGACTGGATGGAATGTTTGACAGGCTGTAACTCTGATGTTATTTTGATAATTATAGAAATGTTTTTAATAACACCATGTGTGTTGAAATGTCTTGTACTTTGAATTGAAAAAGTTTATTGACATTTTGGGTAACATGTAACATATGTTGTAATGTTTTGAAATATAAGCTTCCGCGTCGTCATTATAATATTGTATATATATATATATATATATATATATAAATGAAGGGGTGTTATAAACAAGACTTGAATTTGATCTTGGAAGCTTGAATTTGATGATTCTTCATGATTTTGATAATTGATTTAGGTTTAGAGGTGTGTGTGTATTCGTACGTATGTATGTATGAATGAGAAATAAAAACCGATCCAACACATATAATATACCATATAAGTGTTAATTTTCATTCCCCGTATTTATTATTGTCTGGAACTTAAAAACCATTTGCGGGGAAATACAATTTTATTTTACCGTCAACTAAATAAATTTAAAACAATCAATATTTCACTAGCCACAATATTTTCTGAGGCTTATCGACCTATTAATTATACAATCAAACACAATAACAATTTAAATCGCATTTAAATTTACAGGAAATACCTATTACTTCTAGGCCCAATTTGAAGATGTTACAATTATGTAATATGTATTGTATTTAATTCTCTTTAATAGACCATCTACTAATGATCATGTTACTAGCTAGCTAATTAAACAACATATAAAATATCTCTCAGTTAGATATGAGGATTTCACATACTATACGCACACCAAATTACGTTAAATAAAATTAATGGTAATTAAATGATGGGTTTTGCTAACGTGTGCCCCTGTGGCACACGTTAAGGTGCATTTAATGAACCTGTAATTTCCTTAAATAACATAATTTGTAATTAATATATGTATAAAAAAGAAAATTATTAGATTGAATTAATGAGTATTAAATGTAAATATTAATATTTAAGGAAATTTCGACTTCATTAAATGCACCTAAACGTGTGTCATGGGGCACACATTAGCAAATCCCTTAAATGATTTAATTGTTATTTATGTGATTATTACACCCATTGTTACATAAATGGCCGGGCATTTATTATTGTTGTATGAAAGTCAAAAAATTTATTATGCAAATACACACTTTCAAAACTGTCAAGCTAGAGTCGTGATCGAGCTAAATAGCATTAAAAAGGTGATAAAAAGAATCATCATCATATCGTAAATAAATTACTGTATTATTATCTTGCGCCTTAAACCTCAATTTATATTTTAGTTTTATTTTATGTTTCATCTTAAAAATGATTCCTTTTAGATAACTGTGTTGCTGTCATGATGAACGTACGTACAAGTGGCTAGCTATGATGTATAAGTGGCAATACGCAACCCACAAGTGTGTATTGATGCATTTATTAACAGATTATTCGTGTAAAATACATGATACTCCGTATTTATTTTGTATATAGTATTTGGAATTTTTTTACTCATGACCTAATGACACGTACAGGTTAAAAGAGTGTATCTCAAAAGGAGTTGATAAATACTACATCCAAATTGATTGATACACCAAACTGTACAACAGTTACAACTAACAGTACAAGTATACAATTGCACAACTTTGATGTGTGAAGCAATATGAGTGTTGTATTTATTAGCTCCTTATCTCAAAGCTTCTTTTTTTTTCATATATAATGCATATAATATAACTAATAAATATGTATTATTGGAAATTAATGAGGTAATAAACGAATTTTGTGCTACAATTGTAAGTTTTAGTGTATTTAATCAAGATTACTGTATCTTCTTAAGGCATAAGTTAGCCAAATCTTAAGAAGCTTTTATTACGAGCAAAATTGAATTCATGAACTGAATATAGCTATAACTCGTTAAAAGTTAAACATTAGAGTGGCTTTATACTGTGTAATAAAAAGTTTGGTCGTACGTAGATGATCTTGCTACGATTCTTTTTGAGATTTTGCAAACAATTATCCGTGGTACAATTACGTACTAATAGTGCCTGAGTTATGTACCGAAACATATAAATAAACTGTGAGGAGGTGATGTCAACTAGTTTGCTGCTTTCGGCTTTTCGCAATATATTGGCTGGATTTGTGTGTACGTATGTAATTCAATTTCATGATTGTTATGATACTTGTGATGGTAATATTGATTTTTTTTAATTGATGTATATAAGTCAAAAGAAGTAGTTGACTTTTTATTTAGAAAACATTTAGTTTTAGGAGATTAAGTAGGAGTAAGTTAGTATTTGTAGTCATTAAGAAAATTATTAAGACTATTAGATAAAACTAAAAATGTTTTGTATGTAGTCGTATAGGTAGTTTGGCGCTGGTTTAATTTTAAATTTGAAGAAAGTGATATTGAGTATTTGGTAGAGAGATGAAATGTTACATTAAATGATAAATAAAAAAGCCATACAAGTCACGATAGAAAATAATTAAATCTAGAAATTACACTACTAATTTTATCTATATCTATACTACATTTAGGGATGGCACCCGCAGGTCGTGGGTATGGATATGCAAAACCCATCACACGCCCACGACGGGTTTTTTTACCCGCAAACCCGTAAATACCCGTTAGCAGGTTTATTTTTATACCCGTACCCGTGACCCGCGAATACCCATGGGTCACGGGTAACCCACGGGTTTTAAATAATATAAACATTTTATCAAAATATCAAAAGATTTTATATAATTTTAATGTATAAAAATGTTTTAAAACACGTTCAAATCAATGGATCGTAATTTTAAACGAATTAAATTGTTAAAATTTAAGACATGTGGACTAATAGTTCGATAACTATCAATTTATTTGATAATTTTTTTTGATCATTTTATATGTTTGTTATTCGAAACATGAAAACTATACTTTTTAGTCTCTATATGAATACTTTTATTATATACTGTTCAAATTAACCATTATATATACATATATATGCAATAAATTATACAAATCCATTTGTAGGTATCTATAATGTGTTTTGTAGGTTCGCGGGTCGGGTTTACCCGCGGGTATAATCCATACCCATCACCCGTCCGCGACCCGCCAACGGGTAGAAGTTCATACCCATAACCCACCCATGGGTAAAAATTTCACGGGTTTACCCACCCACGATGGGCGGGTACCCACGGATCGCGGGTTTTTTCTGGCCCATTGCCATCCCTAGCTACATTATAATTTGTTTTGCCTTTTTATTTAGTGCCTTAAGGTTTTCAAGATGAGAAATTATATTACTATCCTCCAAATATACAAGAATGAAAACTTTTATTAAGGAAACCATTTTCATTATATCTCTTTTTATAATGATCTGTGTCATTTATTGATAATACCCTCAAATCATTAAACAGACAAAAACATACATAAACTATCTATAAAATATTATAATTATTTATTCTTATATGGAGATCTAATTTTTATATTAATTCGTTCATATCAACGAAATAAATTGTGATAACTACCCGCTACTTTGCATAGGCAACTGCTAGTTTTTAATATAAGTATAAAGTTTGATGACACATTTAATGTAAGTATAAAGTTTGATATCTTATATAGTTTAAATAAATAATATAATTAATATATTTGATGGCCTATTGAGACGTTAAATAGTATAATTTAACAAGTCGACGTGTAATACCATGCATGTGAGCATATTGTCATAATTCTTATTTTTGTCTACGAAAACATGAATCACATAATGGATCTCTAGCTTTCAGAAGCGAATACAGAAAGGAATAGTTTTGCTCCTCAATAAATTTAAATTGTAGGGTAGGGTTCAAATGCGAATAGTAATTTGTGTGAGAATGAGGGAACCAATAATATCAAGCCATGTGTACAAAGAGAATGTTCCACATGTACAAAACCCATTTACCCCCAACATCAATTATCTCACAAACGACAAATCGAAAAATTATGAAAATTGCACCATTAAATTCGTCGTTTTCTCCTCTTCGATTTGCCGTCGCTCAAGACATACTTTCGAAAAGTTTTTTTTTTTTCATTTTTTTGGTGGGTTTCACATTTACTAACACATGTGTTAAAGTGTTGCGTTTAGGGTTTAGGGTTTGTGGTTTAGGGGTTAGGGTTTAGGGTTTGAGGTTTGGGGTTTCTCCCCGAAACCCCAAACCTCAAACCCTAAACCCTAAACCCCAAACCCTAAACCCTAAACGCTTTACAAAACGCTAAACCCTAAATCTTTCTAAACCCTAAACCTTGAACCCCTTCTAAACCCTAAACCCTTATAAACCCTAAACCATAAACCATACTAAACCCTAAACCTAACCCTAAACCCTAACCTTAACCACAAATTAAATGTACAACTAATCACTAACACATGTGTTACTAATTTGTGAAACCCACCAAAAAATGAGAAAAAAATAAGTTGTCAAAAGTATGCCTTGAGGGACGGCAAATCGAAGAGGAGAAAACGCTGAATTTTATGGTGCAATTTTCATGATTTTTCGACTTACCGTTTGTGAGATATTTAATTTTTAAAAATGTGAAGGAGAGAGAATAAAGTGTGGAGGAGAGAGAATAAAGTGACACATGGCAGAAATCTATTGGTTCCCTCATTCTCACTCAAAATTGGTGTACTCATTTGAACCTTACTCTTAAATTGTATAGAACAGAAATTGATTCAAAACCTTTATTTAACTATAGGGCAAATTACCTAAAATAGAAACGAAGTATTGCTGTATTTTGCATTCTAGAAACGAACTATCAAAAGTTTTAATATTAGAAATGAAGTTTCAATTTAGTTTGTATTCTAGCAACCTGTTAACTATTTAACCCAACTTCCGTTAACTCAATGCTGACGTGTCACATCCTTCGTCCACGTGGCAGCTGATGTGACGATATCGCTGACGTGGCAATCCACGTGGCTGCTGACGTCAGCGAGAGAAAAAAAATTTTAATTTTTTTCTAAATATTTTTTTTTAAAAAAAAAATTAATTTTTAAAAAAAAAATTATTTTTTTTTTACAAAAATGTCTTCAAATCGACGATCAGCTTCTTCACACCTTACTTCAGATGCAGGTAATCTCAATTCTCATTTTAATTCTAGCTTGATATTGTAGGTGATGGATCCCCAATTCCTATTACCTAAATGGAAAAGTAATAGTTCGTGTCTACTTTAGGTTATTTGCCCAAAATTTTTTGTTGACTATTATATCCTTTTTCTTGAAAAGTGTATCCTTCATCTTTAAAGAACCCAGGTGTGAAGTATGGGTTTGAAATATTTAAGGTATAGTGGACGATATGGATTTGAAATTTAGCTATGTCCCATTTGGGTAATAGGAATTGGGGATCCATCACCTATATTATCAAACTGAATAAAACTAGAATTAAAACGAGAATTGAGATTACCTGCATCTGAAGTGAGGTGTGAAGAAGCTCTTGTATCCAAGATCGTCGATATGAAGACATTTTTTGAAAATGATACCGACAGCCCTAAGGCCTGTCAATAAGAATTTACAACACGCATTAATACTTGTACCTATACCGTAATAAACTCTTTGACCCCCTGAATATAAGTTGACCCTCATAAATATTAATCAAAGTACAACCAGTTTATGCACGTTATTGACAGCCCTTAGGGATGTTATAAACAATACCTTTTTTTAAAAAAAAAATTTTAATTTTTTTTTTTGTAAAAAACGTTAAAATTTTTAAAATTTTTTTTTCTCTCGCTGATGTCAGCAGCCACGTGGATTGCCACGTCAGCGATATCGTCACGTCAGCTGCCACGTGGACGAATGATGTGACACGTCAGCATTGAGTTAACGGAAGTTGGGTTAAAAGTTAACAGGTTGCTAGAATACAAACTAAATTGAAACTTCATTTCTAATATTAAAACTTTTGATAGTTCGTTTCTAGAATGCAAAATACAGTAATACTTCGTTTCTATTTTAGATAATTTGCCCTTAACTATATTTGTAAAAATATTAAAATATTATCTCCTAAAAAAAGAAGAAGAAGAATTACCTTTTTGACCTCTCTCAACTATATATCATAGACTCCTATCACATGGACGAAGTGATGTTTCGAAGATAATGGTAACCGTACTTATGATTTCATTTGTTGTAAGAAGTGTAGATTTCTTTCGATAAAATTATATTCTTTGTTGCATTCTTTATTTCTATTATAGATTCATATAAATTGATGAGATACAAGTATTACGAATCATTTCAAATCTTGGATCTGATACTGCTTGGAACCAAACACCTATATAAAATTTTTAGAGTTAAAGACAGACGTATTTTCACTTTTGTTTCAAGGTAGGTATGTAACAAGCCGATTTATTATCAAGTTAAATAATGTATCGGTAAAAAGTGTTATAATTAGCAATATTTCTATTCTCATTCTTACGAATACGAATATTATATAAAATGAGAGGATATTCAAGAAAGGATATTCGATGAAACCGAGGTTCATAATGGATCGACAAGTGATATTCCACGTGATCCTGAAAATGCTTCTAATACGGACAAAATGCGCAAATGACCCACACCCAAACCAATTCTTATTATATTTTGTTTTTTCGACAAAACCAACTGTGTTTTGATTTTGACTTTTGATTTTTATATATTTATATTTATAATTTATAATTATAATTATAAGAGATATATTAATACTGATTTAAGCATTATGTTTACTTTTAATAATGAGAAAAAAATCTATAGAGAAAAAGACTAAATATTAAGAGTAACAACTTATTAGCACTCTATTTATTGAAGAAAGTGAAATGTCATTATATGATAAAACTTTCACTATTTAAAAAGAATTTTACATATACCAACTCATTTATTATCTTATTTAACCGCATTAAATATATATTTTGTCAAATTTATACGGTTGTTTATTGCATTTTCACCTTAATGTATCTTTATTTTAGTGAATTTATGGTATCACTTAATTACTGTTTTTGAAATTTAAACCGCGAGATGGAGCGTATCGGGAGATGAAGAGTCCAACTACCGGAGCGTAAAAATCTCGATCAAGAATGGAGATTCCGACAAGAAGAAAGACGAGATGAAAGAGAGACTGAATGGACTACAGTTATTAATCGAAGGAACAAGTCAAAACAGGTGCATCGAAGGCATTTTTCTGATGATCCTTCTATAGTAACATACTTTGTAGGAAATCTTCCGGAAGATGTCAGTGCTAACAAATTGTGGAGATTATTTGAAGAAGTTGGAGATATTTGCGACTCTTTTGTAGCCAAGAAAAAGCATAACAGGAAGTACACTTTTGGTTTTATTAAATTTAAAGGTGTATGTAACCCTATTTTGTTTGAAAAATCTTTAAAGGGTGTCAAATGGAATGGTGCTATTTTGGAAGTCAATTTAGCGAGATTCAACAGTCAGCATGAACCTATAAACTATGGTTGCACCTCCTTGAGGTTGTCTAAAGCTCATCAGTCGGTAACACGTCCATTGGTTCAGAATGCAAGTCTACCCAAGACTAATGGTTTGAATGGTAATGCTGTCAATGGTGTTAATGTTATTAATGGTCGATCATACAAAGACGCTTGCAATGGTTCATTCAGGAGTCAGGAGAATAAAGTAATAACAATTGAGAAGGTCAAAAATATGTATGTGGAGCATTGTATTGGTAAATCGGTTTTGGGCAAGTTGATTAACCTGAAGACTATCAACAACTTAAAAAGAAGAATGGTGCAAGAGGGATATAATAACTTTGCTATCTCATACGTTGGAGGTTTAAACGTGTTAATAACTTTCAAAGATAATGCTACTGCAAACAGTTTCATTGGTGAACAAGAGAACGTCTGGAAAGAATGTTTATCTAGTGCAGCTATATGGAACGGTAAGGAGGCTACCGATGATAGGTTGGCTAGAGTTAGAATTTATGATGTACCATATAGAATCAGGGACAACTCCGTTTATGAGAAGATATGTTTGGAAGAGGGATTCGAAGTGGTTGAATCCAAATTTGGATGGGAATCAAGGGATGTATCATTCGGGGAATGTCTAATAATTGTGAAATCAGGAAGACTCATTGTAGAGGAATTTCAACTGAATCATCCATATGGAAACAACTTGATTTGGATAAACGAAGTTGATCTGGGCTGGAACATTAACGATGATCTGGATAAGGAAGATTGGCCGGAAAATTCATACGGTGGTCGGAAATTTCAGGAAGAAAGGGTAGATGAATCATCGGAAGGTCAACAGCTGCATGGAAAATCCAACGGGATGCATGGGGAATTTAAAAAATCAAAAAATATTCATAACATGAATTCTAAAATTGATAACTGGGCCAATTTGCAAGCTAACTTTTCCTTTTGTTCTCATTCTTCTGTTGGGCCTGATAAGCCCATGAGATTTACTGGATCGGGTCCAAGGGATAATGCTAACCCTAATATCCCAGTTTCTTCTGAAAAATCAAGTGCAAAATATAACACCCCTCGTTTCAACATAAACAATAATATAATAATTGCGACTCGGAAGCGTATATTTAAAAATATTCTATCAATGTACTCAAAATGTCAATAAACTTTTTCAAATCAAATACATGACATTTCAACAAACTCGGTGTTATATAATTCAAAACATCTCTTTAGTTATCAAAATAACATCAGAGTAAAAGTCTGTCAAACATTCCTCCAGTTCCAAACTACTTCATGCCCTGCCCAATATGTCACATCTATTTAACCTGCAGGAAGAACTGTGGTGGGGTTAGCATAAAGCTAAGTGAATGAAACTATAATCAACAGTCCAACTTAGTATAACAATCTGTTTACATCAAATAACAATAAACAGAAAATCAATCAATCACTCGACATGCAATCAATGTCATACGTGCAACATCATGAGGATCGGTGGTCCCTGAGACACCCTAATACCGGTTTGGCACTCAAGGGACTCTTATCAATCATCTGTATTGGCCTATACAGAATTACCGATAACCAGTTGTTAATCACATACGACCTAGATCTCTAAACCGACATTTCAAGTTTCAAGATCTCCTGTCGTCTACAATAACAACCAAGTCCAACTGTCAAGTCAAGTTGACCTCAGAATCTTACATACTAGCTCAAACAGCCAAGTAAACAAACAACCAAACTAACATGACAAGATATCTCAAACAAATATATTCTATCAAGGTAATACTATAAATTACTTGTTGTAAATCAAATCATTACAACTAAATCACACTGAGGTTACAGATCCACTCACCGACTACCTCAGCCGCAAGCTCAGAAGTCTAATATTACTGAGCCTTCACCACATCTGAGAATATAATCAATAAACAATGAGTTAGTAATCACTCTTAACAATAACTCATTATTAACAATAATCTCCTGTTACAATAATATAACATAAATATATTAAATTCAAGAATATAACCTATTACATTCGAGTTATATTCATTAAGCATAAGTATTTAGACTTAACATAAAATTGGCTGGAAATCAGCCTTACCCGCCGGGTAAGACCAGTACCCGCCGGGTACTCACAACACAGCACAAGCCGCCGGCTTGGCTCAGAAGCCGCCGGCTTCCCTACCATCACCCATCCCCGCCGGGTAAGGGAGGTACCCGCCGGGTACTCCCTTCGTCCCCAGCGTCCTGCGACCTGTTCCAAACTTAACCTACGGGTTTTATACCCAAATCACCAAAACTCGTTTTCTAACAGTTATAAACCACAAATAACTTCATATTAACACTATGTAACACTTATAACAAGTTTTAAACATCTAATTCTCCCGAATCATCAATTTATCCAATTTCAATCAAATGGATTAAAATCAACTTACCTCTTGATTGAAGAACACTGAATTGAGATATGAGAATGATGAAACTTCACTCAATTACAGCTTCAAATCTTAGGTTTCAATTTCTGATTTTGGATTTCTTAGGGTTTTAGGAAGTTTTGAAGTTCATAATGAACTTTCCTAAAGAGGAAAGTAAAATATAAATGTCGGCCTCATTAAACCGTCTTCAATATACGGGTATAATTTAATACCCCATCTCAATCTATTGTCTGGAACCCGAAAACCATTTGCGAGTCCAAACATTTTATTGCACCGTCAACTATATTAATTTACAACAATCAATAATTCACTTATCACATTGGAATATTCAACTCCTATTCCAATTATTTAAACTAATTCAAGCAATATTATTTCCAAACACATTTAAATACTAATTTAAATCAAGAAGTAATATAAAACAACTAGGTCCATTTCGAGGATGTTACACAAAACATGTTGAATTATCAAAAAGAAAGCGTGAAAAAATGAGATCGAGGAATAACAGTCACTCGATTCCTGATTTAAATGTAAATGCGGATGATCCGTTCAATTTGGAGAGCCTTATGGAAAGAATTGGAGTGCATTGTCATACCAATAAAAGGAAGAAGGGAATAGATAATTGGGTACCAATTCAGACCGAACCGTGCAGGAAAAAATCGAAGATGAATAACAATGAAGATTTAAATGAGAATGGTTCGAATTCGAATTTGAATGGTGAGGGTTCTCTGGGAGTTGAAGGTGGTATGGATTCGAGGTTGGATACTGAAGGTAGTGACCAAGTTATAGAGACAAATGAACAAGATAATATCCCTAGTGAAAGTGAAGGCAATGATGAAACAAGATGTGAAGTGGCTGAAACAATTAATATGGCGAATTGTCTTGGCATCAATTTGAGTGAGTTCCAGGACAAAGTTCTCAATATTGTTATTGGCGAAAATCAGACAAGGTACAATGAATTACCTATTAATAAACATAAAGGGGGCGGCAGATTGTCGCAAGGAAAGATGGGTAAGGGAATTACGAAAAGAGAATGGTATCAACTTCATTTGTATGCAAGAAACATCAATGGAGGATAGTACAAAGATTCGATTTGATCAATTTTGGGGAAGAGGCAATTTTGAAGTCGAGTGGATAAATGCGTATGGTCGGTCGGGAGGTCTAGTGTCAATGTGGGATCTTAGTTTCTTTGTTAAACAACAGATTATAAAGGATAGAAACTTTCTTGGGATTCAAGGCCTGATTGTTGGTGAAGTTTTTCCTTTAATAATCGTTAATGTATATGGTCCACAGAACATGCAAGATAAATCAGAACTCTGGAATAAATTAGAGAATATTAAGGAGAATTTTAATGGAAGATGGATTTTTATTGGGGACTTTAACGAGGTGCATTTTCCAGAAGATAGATTCAATTCGGTTTTTAATCCGACTGGTGCCCGTATGTTCAATGAATTCATATATAGAGTGGGGCTTTCGGAATATGCTATGGGACGAAGAAAATTCACTTTTAGATTAACGAACACTCAAAAATTAAGCAAGATTGACAGAGCACTGGTATGCGATGCTTTCTGGAATAAATGGCCAGAAGCTACATTTGCGGCGCTGGAGATGGGCTTCTCGGATCATTGTCCAATTATTCTATTAATGGACTCACGAAATTTTTGACCTAGACCATTCAAGTTTTTTAACTCATGGCTTAACCATCCAGAGCTTCCTGATATCGTCAATAATAGTTGTTCAAGTGTGTCCATCGGAGGTCCACCGTCTAAAGTTTTGGGTTTAAAGTTTAAAAGCATGAAGAGTGCAATCAAGGATTGGGTAGCGGTAACAAAAAAGAAACAAAATGAAAGTCTTCTAAATGCCATGGATAAGGTGATCAGATTAGAAGAATTGATGGAACAAAGACTTCTTACCGAATCAGAACTCAAGCACGAGTGGGAATCCAGAATGATTTTAAGAAAACTTGAAGCGGATAAAGTAATGGATTTAAAGCAGCAAGCGCGTGTCAAATGGGCGATCGAAGGAGATGAAAATAGTGCCTTTTTTCATGGATATATCAAGAACAGAATTAGTAAGTCGCATATAAACTACAACACCCCTAGTTAATTATAAACATTTAATATAATATTTGCGACTCGGAAGCGTATATATTTCAAAACATTACTATCAATGTCATTTAAAATGCCAATAAACTTTTTCAAAAGTAAATACTTCACATTTTTAACAAACTTGGTGTTATATAATTCATCACATCTCTTTAGTTATAAAACTAACATCAGAGTAAAAGCCTGTCAAACATTCCATCCAGTCGAATAACTTCCTGCCCTGCCCAATATGTCCCGTCTATTTCAACCTGCAGGAAGAACTGTGGTGGGGTTAGCATAAAGCTAAGTGAATGAAACTATAAGCAACAGTCTAACCTAGCATAACAATCTGTTTACATCAAATAACAATAAACAGAAAATCAATCAATCACCCGACATCCAATCAATGTCATACACGCAACATCATGAGGATCGGTGGTCCCTGAGACACCCTAATACCGGTTTGGTACTTAAGGAACTCTTATCAATCATCTGTATTGGCCCATACAGAACTACCGATAACTTGTTGTCAATCACACACGACCTAGATCTCTAAACCGACATTTCAAGTTTCCGAGATCTCCTGTCGTCTACAACAACAACAAGTCCAACCATCAAATCAAGTTGACCTCAAGGTCTTACATACTAGCACAATCAGCCAAGTAAACAACTAGTTAAACTATCATGGCAAGATATCTCAACCGATGCATCATATCAAAGTAATACTATAATTTACTGGTTGTAAATCAAATCATTACAACTAAATCACACTGAGGTTACAGATCCACTCACCGACACCTCAGCCGCAAGCTCAGAAGTCTAATATTACTGAGCCTTCTACACATCTGAGAATACAATCAATAAACAATGAGTTAGTAACTTGTATCAACTGATAATACTTATGTAATTAACATCGTTACACAATCATAACATAATTACATGTATCAAGTGATCCCTAAGATCACAGCAACAAAAGTTCAATTCGGAACCTAATCAAAAAGTCCCGCAATAAGGTCCAAAAACTGTAAAATGCCATTTTCGACCCCTAAACGACCCCGAATGGCCAAAAACTGACTAGGCTATAGCATATAGCTTTGATCAGTGGGCCGTTTTCAAGTGACTATGTAAATTTCAGCCCAATCGGAATTTAAAGACAATTTGTCAATTTTTCCGTGGCAAAAATCACTACTAAACACTTATGCACTTTTGAAATTTGCAAACTCAAAATTTCTGAAAATTTGCTAGAAGTCAGCCTTACCCGCCGGGTAAGACCCATACCCGTCGGGTACCCACAATGTTGCACAAGCCGCCGGCTTGGCTCAGAAGCCGCCGGGTTCGAAAATCACGGGAAGCCGCCGGCTTGGTGACGAAGCCGCCGGCTTCAAGCTTCGTCCCAGCCCTGTACGAACTGGCCAAAACCCTAACCCGCGATTTTATATCCAAATCATCAAAAACTCGGTTTCTAATCATTTTAAACCACAAATAACTTTAGGTAATCATCATATAACACTTATAACTAGTTTCTAACATCCAATTCTTCCAAATCATCAATTATCACAATTTCAATCAAATGGAAATAATTAAACTTACTTCTTGATTTGAAGAACACTGAATTGAGATAGTGATTAGGATGAAACTAGAATCATTCACAGCTCCAAATTCACTTTCAATTTGTTTCTAAGTTTTGATTTGGATTTCTAAAGGTTTTGGATGATTTTCAAGTTTCTTATGAAACTTTCTAAAAAAGGAAAGTGATATATAAGTCGGCCTCATCAAACCGCCTTTAATTATACGGGTATAATTTAATACCCCATCTCAATCTATTGTCTGGAACCCGAAAACCATTTGCGAGTCCAAACATTTTATTGTACCGTCAACTATATTAATTTACAACAATTAATAATTCACTTATCACATTGGAATATTCGACTCCTATTCCAATTATTTCAACTATTTCAAACAATATTATTTCCAAACACATTTAAATACTAATTTAAATCAAGAAATAATATAACACAACTAGGTCCATTTCGAGGATGTTACATAAACAGCCTGTTAATTGATGGTGAATGGTGTAATGTACCGAGCAGAATCAAACAAGAGGCACACGATCACTTTGCTAAGCGGTTTGGTGAACCTTTATGGATTCGGCCTTCTTTTAATTGTGAGGGGATAAGAAGATTAAGTGATATGGACAGGGACAAATTGGATAGTGAATTCACCAGAGAAGAAGTGTTGCAGGCTGTCAAGGATTGTGATGGGGATAGAGCTCCTGGGCCCGATGGGTTTAACTTCAACTTTATCAAACGGTTTTGGCCCAGTTTGGAGAATGACTTTATGAACCTTATGTGCCAATTTCACGTGGATGGGCTCATACACAAAGGTATTTCTTCCAGCTTTATAACTCTCATTCCTAAGGTAAATGATCCTTCAAGCTTAAAAGACTTTAGACCTATTAGTCTGCTTGGATGTATTTCGAAAATTGTGTCCAAAGTCATTGCTAATCGATTACGTAATGTGATTGATCAAGTAATTTCTGATGTGCAAACTGGATTCATAGCGGGCCGAAACATATTAGATGGGCCTTTAATAATCAATGAGTTGCTTGGATGGGTTAAACGAATAAAAAAGAAAACGTTGTTTTTTAAATATGATTTTGAAAAAGCTTTTGACTCAATCAATTGGGATTTTGTGGACACTGTTCTTGGTTTTATGAACTTTTCGGTCAAATGGAGAACATGGATTAGGGGCATATTATCATCCGCGAGAGCATCGGTGCTAATTAATGGATCACCATCGAAAGAATTTCAGTATGAACGTGGAGTTCGTCAAGGGGATCCTCTTTCACCTTTTATCTTTATAATTGCCATGGAAGCATTCACTTTTTTCATGAAAAAAGGTTGTGATTTGGAGTTTTTTAAGGGTGTGGCTACTCCGAATAATGGCCCAATTTTGTCACATTTATTGTATGCGGATGACGTTATGATCATAGGGGAATGGTCACCGGTTAACATAAGCTTCATTGCTCGTTTTTTGAGAACGTTTAATCTTATTTCGGGATTAAGTATTAACTTCCATAAATCAACCTTATATGGTATTGGTTGTGAGGCTCATGAAGTGACGGCTGTTAAGTCGAAACTAGGCTGTAAGGCTGGAAAACTACCTTTCATCTACCTTGGTCTTAACATCGGAGCTAATATGAACAAAATAATACATTGGAAGCCGGTGGTTGATTTAGTGGAAGCTCGTTTGTCTTTATGGAAGGCATCTACACTTTCGATAGGGGGAAGAGTTACGTTGCTTCGATCAGTTTTCGATAGCCTACCTGTTTATTATTTTTCTTTATATAAAGCACCGGTATGTCTTATCCAGAAACTTGACTCGTTGAGGCGTAAATTCTTATGGGGAGGCAATAAAGAGAACCGTGGAATTAAATGGGTTTCATGGGATGTGGTAACAAGTCCGAAAGATTGTGAGGGCTTGTGATTAACGCCTTTACAGGAATTCAATGCAAGTTTAATGGCAAAATGGCATTGGAGATATAGAACCGAACAAGGAAGATTATGGAGAAGAACGATTAATGCTTTGCATGACACTCAATATATGATAAGATCTTTGCCATGCAAGTTGGCGGCTTCGGGAAACTGGAAAATGATATGCTCAATTGAAAAATTCTTTGTCTACAATGGGATTGATATCGAAGCGCAATTCCATGGAAAAATTGGTAATGGTGAAGAGTTACGTTTTTGGTTGGATAATTGGTCCAGAAGTGGTAAACTTGGCTCGTTATTTCCAAGGCTATTCAAGCGTGAATCTGTTAAAAAGGTAAAAGTTGCAACTCGACTTCTAAGCGATGGGAGGTTCAATTGGGGATGGAGGAATAGCAGTTGGTCGCAAGAAGAAATAAATGACTTCATTGAATTACTTGACTTGAATATCCATGTTCAATATAGTAATATGAATGATCGTTGGGAATGGGGGTCGAAGGGTTCGAAAACCTTCACAGTTAATGCTGCTCGAATATGGTTTAGGCCGAAGAATGAGGTTGATGATATGGTGATCTTCCCATGGAATCAAGTTCTACCGGCAAAGGTTAATATATTTGGGTGGTGATTACTTCTAAACAGGTTGCCTTCCAAAGACGCGCTAATTCGAAGAGGTATTATGTAACATCCTGTTTCTGGGCCTGGAAATAAACGATTATTTTAATGACGGGAAATATTTTATAAGGTATAGTTGAAAATAAATGACTAAAAGAGTCACCGATTTTATTGTGACCAATAAAATATTTCTTGTTTTAAATAAATAAACTTGACGGTAAAATAAAAGTATTTTGACTTACGGGTATTTTCGGGTTCCAGACAATAGATTAGAAAGGGGTATATTATTACATAAATAAAATGGGGGCGGTGGGTTTAGGCCGACTCATTTCCCACCTCATTATCTTGTTCTTCATTTATCTCATTATCTCTCTCAAATCCTCTCAATTCATCAAAAGAAATAAACATCTTAATTGTGTGGATTCAAGACTAAGGAAATCAGATTATCATCATTCTATCATCATCTTTCTTGTTCTTCACCTAGAGTAAGTGTTCTTGAGGTTTTGTGATTAATTGAATAAATTAGGTTATTAAGTGATTGTAAGGAATTGAAGCTAGAACTTGGTTATAACATGATTGTAGAATGATATTATGATAGATTATTGCATATTACATGATGAATATATAATAATTTGTGATTTATGATAGTGTTCTTCAAGTTGCAATTTAGGGTTTAAAATATATGAATTAGATGATGATGCATGCTAGAAATTGATGATAGATAGTTGTTTGTTGTTGTATAATGTTTATAGTTGAAGTTTATTGATATTCATTTGAAGAATTCGTGTTTATAATCTGAGTTTTATGAAATTAGGGTTTATGTAAATAAAAATTGGGGATTTGAAAGTAAATAGGTAATATATGATATATAGATGTATTTGTTTGTGTAGAGTTGTAAAGATGAATTGTTTTGAATGTTAATCTTGTGGGAAATCAGTCCTAATATGTTTAATTGAGTAAGTGTTTATCAAGATAAGTGTTGTAGATGTATTTGAGTTGATTTGAACCACTTTTGGTGAAAATTCGGATTTGGACAGCTTTGTGCAGAAAATAGGTTGTTTTCAATAAATCATAACTAAATAACCGTAACTCCGTTTTTGATGTGTAATATAGCGTTGGAAAGGTGGGAAAGTCTATTTTATGTTGGGTATGACCTTATTGCACAGAACTGATTTTATGTTGGTCGAAAAGTGAGTTGAACAGCTGCTGTCCAGTTTTTACAAAACATACTAAAGTGTTGTTGAGCTTAAACGAATGAAATGTGATAACGTGTCATTTTGATTGGTGGGTCGGTTTAGAGGTTGACACATAGTCAATTGGGTTGAAATAGTCACACGTGATTTGTATTGGTTAAATCTGTGGTAAAAAAGAGGTTATTTATTAAAACGGGTCAAAATGTGTCGATTTGGGTCAAAATTGGTCATACATCTAAATTTGTCATTTTTGGTAAATTTCAAAAAAATGCCTAAAGTGAAAGTTAGATATTGTTGTGTTGGACGTGTGTACCAAATTTCAGGTCATAACTCTCACCGAGTTAAAAGTTATACTTGCTTGAATGTCGGTAGTTTTGAAGAAATAGGGCAGTTTTGAGGGTAGCGTCAAGGGCAACGGGGCAGTTTTGAGGGTAGATTTGAGGGCATAGAGGCAGTTTTGAGAAGAAAATGTAAAAATGAAAAACGTTCATTTTGTTATAGTAAAGGTGCCTGCAAAATTTGGTTGTCTAATTGTTAACGAGCAAAAAGTTATGCATGTTTAAAAAGGGCAGTTTTGAGCAAATAGAGACAGTTTTGAAATTGAGTAGTTTTGTTCGGATTGTATATTGGGCAGTTAACTTGCGTAGTCTTGCGTACGTATTTACGTGTCATATTTTAGTTGAGTGTCGGGACCTAAACAAGAGTATAAGTATTGGTATATGATGCTATGTTAAGTAAGATTATGAGATGGATGATATGTTATATATATGTTATGATTAATGGGTTTGGATTATTACTAACTTGTTGTTGTTTGTAATTCTAGATAAGCGGGCAGCAACTCAGTAAGATTAGACCACTGAGTTGAAGATCAGATAATATTGGTGAGTGGTTACTGTAATCCTCGGTTCAACCCAGTTGTAACGGGTTCGGTTACAACGGGTAAACCAGGATAGTTTTGGATATATTATGTTATTGTTGTTTGGTTTATATTGTGCTATTGGTTAGTTGATTTGTAGTTGCTGATTGTTATTGGTTGTTGATTATTGGTTGCTTGGTTGGTTGACTATGTGTTGATTCAGAGGTCAACGTTGGTTGGTTGGGCTTGTGTACTACTGTGTAACTGTCTGGGTCTTCCGATACACAGAGTTGAGGATGTACTCATGTCAGTGAAGGTAGTACTCAAGCTATTGGTAGGTTTCTGTGATGGTATACCAGGAACCTCTGATCCTCTTGACGTTATGTGCTTATGTGTTTAAGTTTATTTTGTTGTAAGACTTGTTATAAATGGATTGAACCGTCGGTTACGGTTCCATTCACTTAGCAATACGCTAATCCCTCGTTGTTAAATGTTTTGCAGATTTTGGTTAGATGCTTGGTTCGTGTCGTGGGTGTTTGACTGGATGTTTGACTTATCGCGCCGACTCTGATCTTTTGTTAATATATGGTTTTGAAAAGTTTTATATAACACCCGGATTTAGTAGTATGGTTTGTACTTATAGAATGGTAGAACAGTTTGCTTTGGTAAATGTTTGGTTTAAGTAAATATCGGATATTTATGTTTTGGGACTTGCGCTTCCTATAATGAAATACAATAAAATTAGTTAGTATTCTTTATAAACAGTTAGTATTCTTTATAAATAGTTAGTATTCTTTGTAAATAGACAGTATTCTTTTGAAAAAAAAAAAGAAAAAATGGTTCTAAAAGTTCAGGGTCTTACATATTAGTTTGGAAAATCCATTGTGTGTTTTTTGCAGGGATCAAGAGGAGACTCTAGAGCATTTGTTTACCGGGTGTCGGATAACAAATGAGCTATGGGAGGCTGTTGAAGCTTGGTGCAAGATTAACTCGGTTATGGCGTTTTCCATCAAGGACTTAGTATTCTTTCACAATGCTATCAAAGGTTCAAAGATGAGAAAGCTTCTAATTCAATCGGTGGTTATGGTGGCGTGTTGGATCATTTGGAATTCTCGTAAGGAAGAAATATTCAAAGGATTAAAGACAAGTGTTTGTGGAATGTTGAAAGAGATTAAAGCGTTAGGATTTTTGTGGATCAAAAACCGGCTCAAAAGTTGGAACTTAGAGGAGAGTCAATGGCTGGAATTCAAGCTGGATTAGAAGATTACTTGCTGCTGCTGCTCATGCCTCTGGATGGATGTTCACGGTCGTGGATATAAGAAGTATATTATGTAATAGTAGTGCATGTAATATGGCTGTGTAATTGGATTTTAAGGGTGGTGATTGATATTACTTTGGGCTAAATCCCAATGGGATATTATCAAAAACGATATAGTGTGAAAACCGGTGGCGCGGCCCCTATTATCGGGGATTTTTTCCTGAAAATTTTTTAGGTCTTTTTCATCCCTTTTAGTATCTTCTCAGTCGGGTTTTTAGCTCAAGTATATCATATGGTGTTTGTAAATATTTGGGGTCTTTTTAGCATTTTGCTATTAGACATTTATGTATATAATATAATTAGCCTTTCATAAAAAAAAAATACACATTTTAATGTAATATTATAATATTTATTATTTTTTGCAAGAAACTTTAAAATTAATTATATTCTAGTGCATTCTGATATATATGTCACTAATAGTTTTAATAATAAATTTCCAACTTTCAATAATATTAATAAAATTGAAAACTTTAAAAAACCATATGATTAATTTTATTTTTTGAATTATCGTGCATCGCATGGGCTCAACCAATGTATTATTAAATCTTAACATAACTTTGCAACTGATGCTTATTATCTTTGTCTTTCACACGATGATATGATCGGTGATAGTGTAAGAAGTGGAAAGATGCAAGGACAGAGCTTTTTGGGGGGGGGGGGGGGGGGGGGGTGTTGGGTCCCGACCCCTCCAAAAACTTTTCTCCTTAATAGCAATTATTCGATTTTTAAGGTAGCTTGTATTATAATTTTCATTCTTGGTCCCCCCAAAGTTCCAAAGTGTGTAATTACGTTTCAAAATTATATATAAAAAAATTATACAAAGCATCCTGACACATGGGCATTGATATTTCTACCATAAAAAATGATAGATCCATCATTAATTACAACTATTTATACATATAGTACAACTGCTTACTGCACAGTTTTGGTGGAACTATCAATTTTGTTGGTGGAAATATCATTGGCCCTGACACATTGTCTTCAACTTTTATTATGTATCTTTAATTTTAATTTCCATTAGTTCTATACTTCCATAATATGACTTCTATGGACACATGGTGGAATCGATTTTGAATAATTGTTACTCTTAATTTATCAATTAATTCTAGACTACAATTTGTTACTTTTGTTTATTACTCTCTCCGTCCCAAATTAAGTGTCATGTTTCAATTTTTGAAGTCTTTTTTTTTTATCAACTTTGATCTTAAATATCTTTGTTTGTGTTATATAATATTTGATGCAAAATATATGAATGAGTTGGGTTTTAAATGAATTTTCATTGGTATAATAATCACAAAATATTATATAACACAAACAAAAATATTTAAGGTCAAAAAGTTGAAAAATAAAGATTCAAAACGTTAAAACGGGACACTTATTTTGGGACGGAAGGAGTAGTTTCATCACTAACCCCCTGTTGTTGTTTGTTGATAACAATTATGTTACTTTTAATTATCATACTCTAGCACATTGAATTAGAGGTGGCAATTTGAGACCCATGGGTCTAGTTGGGTTTTTCTAATTTTTATAGATGGGTATAATTGGGTAATTAAAATAAGGCTTAAGTATATCATTATTACATATTGGGTCATAATGAGTAATAATGATATACTTAAGCTTTTTTTTAGTTACCCAAATAGACCCATCTATAAAATTTAAAAAAACCCAACTAGACCCATGGGTCTTAAATTGTCACCTCTACATTGAATAACTGATAAAACTATGTTAATCACATTTTATTGAATCGTTTTCATAAGAACTTAAATAGCACAACATAAAAAAAATACTTCATTTTTAAGAGACATTCTAGCGACAAAACATATGAAGTAACTTTAGGGTCGTCGAATTGAGTTGTAGTATTTGCTCGTTAATCATTTGTATTTGCTTTATTTCGAACTTTATCAATGCTTTATTATTATGTATATATAAGAGACTACATGTTGAGCTTTTATTATTATGGCCCCCCTATTTTAGTGTTCAAGCTCCGTCCCTGAACAGATGCTCAAATTCCAACAGCTCATCATACTTAATGTATCAATTGTTGAAATAATAAATACAAGTCCATCTATTATGGTTTGATTTATTTTACTAATCATTTTCATTAATAATTACATCCTTTAGCTAGTAAACTTAATATAACTAGCTTATAACCCGCGACTTCGCGGGATAATACATGTTCTTTACAATAAGGTGATAAGATGGTAATAATTTGATTATTCAATAATGTACTCATCATTGTCTTCTAATATTCCACAATGTAATTATATAGTTATCGTTAACACTACAACACGTTTATTGATATGTCACTCTTTTGGCGAGCAAATCTGAGGGCCAGAAGTCTAGAATAGTCATTAGTTGAAAGCAGAGCAAGTGCATATGATGTAATGTACTATTGTGCAATTGAGATAACTGCAAAAGGCATTAATTAGATTATTAGAATCGAGTTTAAGGTCAATCTATTAAAATAATTTTTTGAATCTAACACGTTAGACTTTTTTATTTGAGTAAAAGACGTGTTATATATTATTGTATCATATAATTAAATAAAATAGAGTATAGTGTCATCAAGAATCATATTCAAGGTCATTCTTCACCTAAATAATAAAATCATAAGTTGATAGTTAAAACGGAGGTCACATTATAATTGAATAGTAACATCTCCATAATGATAAACAAATGAGTCTTACAATAGTATGACTTTGACGGGGTATTTTATTAAATAAACTCTGGTACCATATTTTGAAATTTTGAATTTACAAAATCAAACGTTTTGAAGGCTTGAAAAGGACACTCAAGTGTTTGCCATTTAGACCATACGTAACCGTAACACCAGAACGCCACTTTTTCAGCTGCCACATCAGCGCCACATCAACATCACACCATAACACCAAAACACCCCTAATCATAACACCAGAACGCCACTTTTTTAACCCATTCTGGGACCCACCCACTAACTAAATTTAATTTCCTTTTATTTAACAAAACAAATACAATTTAATTAAAATACATTTCAATACAATAATTATATAAATTAAAATACCTGACAAAATAATCAAAATTAAAATCACTATATTAAAAATAGTACAACACGTGATGCAACCTGACAAAAATAAGAGTACAATATTTAAACAATATTTAAAAATAGTACTTCTTCTTCATCACCTTTCGTCCTTCCCTCTGCTGCAACTCATCTCTTCTATTTTTTTTTTCTCAGTTTCATTTCTGAGATACCATCCCAAAACAAAGGCAAGAACCAAAAGAAAATAAAAAAGGAAAAGAAAAAGAATAAAAAAAACCGTGAACGCCATTTCTCTTCCCGTTGATCCATACACGACGCCACCATAACGCCGGCCGAGAACGCCCGATTAGTGGCGTTATGGCGTTCTGAAGCCTGAGAACGCGAGCCACATGGGAGCGTTACGTATGGTCTTAGAAGTATCCATCAAATGCAATTGAATTTAATTAAAAACATGAGATTATTAAAAATTGTAGTAATCATTATTAGGTCACTTGGTGCATTTTTCATCGATTGCCATTATTCATTGTTACAGTTAACCTTCAAAAGAAGATATTTGAACTTTAAAAAAAAACAAAAAAAATGACCCAATCAATCAATTAAACACAAACCAAAATCATAAGCTTAAAAATGGGAAATAAAAATGTTTAATCGGTGATGGTGCCATGGTGGTAGTCGTAGTACCTCAGAACCAACTACAACTACATATCTATATACATTTGGATCACTTTCAATCTGTCTGACCGACAATAGATTGGATATGTGCATCTCCAATGTTTTTATAACAAATTACATTTATAAAACATTAGATGGCACACCTGCACGTAGACCTAAAAATTCAAAGATGTGAATCACATAAAATGGTCTAGCAAGGCTGCACAAGCCTCATTGTTGTGTTTTAAATGTGTCTGTATATAAAAGTTAGATAAAAATCATGAAAGGGATGAAAATAATATTTGACAGACCAAATTGTTTGGGATCGATTGATTAAATTTGACTCGATTCCAAACTACCCACTTCTGTTAACATATCTAACTAACCCGCCCATTTTGCCACCCGACCAATAATGAAAAACATATATAAGATCACTACTGTGATTTCATTATACAAAACCAGATAGTAATGTAGGAATAAAATTACATGTTTGAATTAAAAGCCAAATTCTTGTAATGAACCGGTTCCTCAAGAACTTCACTTCCATCGAGTATGATAACGATCTTTTATAGCACATGTGGTTGTTCTTGATAATTCACATTCAAGATTCCCGATCATCTTAACATATTAGTCTAATTAAGAATATAACACTAATCATTTGATCTTGTAGGTAATGATATATGATTTCATTTAAAATAATGCACTATAGTATTATGTTTAATCAAATGGACTATGTTTTCAAGTAACTGTGCTTTATTACCTACGAATAATTTGATCTTGTGTTCAACATTTGTAAGCATATAATAAAAGAGATATAGCAATTTTCTATCAAGAAATAATTGAAAAAACTTACAGAAGGGACGATCCCATCTCAAACCAGCAGGGCCCATTCCAACGGGCAATGGCACATACTGCAAATTTAAAAACAACAAAAAGAGTCATTGAATGAAATGACAGAAGGTGAAGAAAAAGTTAATATGAAACTCTAATAGCTAACAACATATGTATAATGTATCGAATAGAGGTCGAATTCCACATAGCCAAAGAAAATGTCACTTGCATGGATTTGAAAAACAATTAAAGGCAAGTTAAATTCAGCGCACAACACGGCGAAATCAGTTACATTTTTATAGTAATCAATTGGAGCCATTACCTGATAACAAAGATAAAGCAAGTTTATTTGGACTTACACAAGTTAAACGACATTTAACATCCCGTAATTGTAGTTTGTTGCATCAGTTACTCCTTGTGTGATTCAGCTCAGACAATGTAAGTATGACAAAGATGTGGTATTAAATTTGTAGAGCAGATTTACCCAAAACATTATCATGTGACTATGTGACTCGGCACACCTGAAAATAAAATTTCAAATTTTTAAATGAATTGCAGTTAATACCCTTTTACATACGATTTCCCTTTATGTGGTGAAACACTGATGCCCTAGTCGTTTGTCACATGTACCTTATACTCATTGATTACAAAAAATTGGAAGTAGCCATACTTTTGAATTGAATCCATTAGACTTAACCACAACCCAAACCTACCCATTCATAAGTGCATGGGTCTAGATTTCCACCCATGATAAGAAGTTTCTGAACTTTACGGTTGATACTTTACAGTTGATACCTTGTATTAATTCAATGATAGGATGTTTTAGCACAAGGAAACGAAAACCATCTCAATCAGGAAAATTTGTTACCAGGTTTACCGCATATATGCACTTAGAACTGGATTCAAATAACCTACAACAACTGTACAAAAAAGAAACAACTACGTAAATAGAAAGTACCATTAAAAAAGCATATTTTTATGCATATCCTTCTAAACTTGTAAAATATCATATATATCTATCAGGCATGATATTATCATTTGCAAAACTCTAAATTATAACCATCCGGAACTGCTAAAAATCAGCTAACAAAGGAAATGTCATTTGATGCCAACTTTGAACATATAATATCATATATACCTATCAGGCATGATATTATCATTGTGCAAACTTCTAAATTATAACCATCCGGAACTGCAAAAACTCCGCTAACAAAGGAAATGTCAATTGATGCCAACCCAGAAGAGATGAAAATACTTGTGATACCTGCCACCATTATCAAAATTACATACAAATAGCACCTTGATCCACCTATGTTACGATATGTCATTTCTTACCATACAATGCCATAAATCAAAAGCTAGACATATGTAAGTAAACTTGCATCAAGTTTCCAGGTCATTTAACGATCTTTAACAGATACGTTTTAAAACCTAGCAATTACAAAGTATAAACCACAAACCTTAAACGAAAATTTGAAAAAAGATTGCAGATACAAAATCATCTTACTCAGCAAACTTGTTCATTTTTTTTCCATCTTTTGATTGTCTGCAGTTGCATTAAAAAAAACATGTCGGTCTCAATATAAAGCTAGAGTAATATAAATATGCTTGAACCAATGAGATTTACCTGAAGTAAGGAAAATTTTTGAAAGCAACCAGCAGATACGATGACGGACTGAATGGGGACGGGAGCACGTGATGGGCGGCTAGGTTTTCTATTGTATCACTCGCCGCGAACAGGAAGCATATTTTTACCAGCTTTGATTTTTTAAGTTTGCCCTAATTTCAAAACCAGAGAAGATTGAAACATAAGGAAAATCAAGATTTAATTTATTGAGAAATCAAAGGAAAGAATTTAGAAGCTTTACTGAAATATGTACAACAAAGCTTGAGGTTAACATCACCATTGGCGTTCTTCCATTGGAGTTCTTCTTCTCGTTAGGCGATTTAACGATGGGTGATAGATTAGGTTAAAAATTGGGTGGATACATGTCGGCTCAATACTGAGTTTATTCTATTTAATCATAAAATCATAATTAAATAATTAAATTAAATCTTTTAAATTAGTTATATTCAAAATTTAAACAATAAATTAGTAAGGGCATTAATGTCTTTTTAATAAAATGATTATGATGTCAGCAAATAAACCAATGGATGGATTAGCATGTTGACTTTTGAAATGGAAGGTCCAGATTTACCCATTTTAAATTTGGTCAAAGTTTTTTAAACATTTATACTTTGTTATTATAATATAAGTAGATAGATTGTGCTTTTTTTAATGTGGTGTATCGCACAAGCTCAGGCCCAGTCGATTTCTATACGAAAGTCATGATATTATAGTTATTAAAATTGATAACTAATGTGTTTTACACTAATTATTTATTAGTTTTCGGACTCTTTTTTTCATTTGTTGAAGGACAAAATAATTCGATCATAAATCCGTGGACCCATCTCATTTGGGCTCAAGACAATTAGATCATATCCTTTGAACAAGAGAACATCACATTTTAACCATTTTTTATAAACTTTCCCAACAAAAGATATTTTTTTAAAATAACCCCGATGGTTGCGGAACGGTGGGTCGGTTACCCGGTCCGGATCACCAAGTTACATAATTAATCAGTTCAGAGGTCCGGGCGACCAACCATTGTATATGAGCAACATTGTAGACTCGATCTTTAAATGGTGTTGGACGTAAAAATTACTTAGACGCGGCTATTCAGACTGCTTTATAAATGATATGGAGACACATGATTAAAGCAACATTTGACCTTCAAAAGCCAACGAGCAACACCATTGTGTCAGTTAATGATATTCCTTGATTTCACAATTATACAAACAGACTATATATAATACAAGAGATGGAGCTAATTACGGAACTAACTATGGTAATCCAATCAATCCTAACTAAAAGGAGATTACAAAAGATTTACAAAATACATGCCAATAATATCGATGATATTATCGGCTAACAGTCCCCCGCAGTTTGAGCCGTAGATGAGCGGAGGCATAGTCTGGAGCAAAAGCGTTGAAACAAATGTTTGGGTAACCCCTTGGTGAAGATGTCCGCATATTGATAATCAGCCGGAACATGAAGAACTTTGACAGTGCCAAGGCGAACCTTCTCTCGAACAAAGTGTATATCCAGTTCGATGTGTTTTGTTCGTTGATGTTGAACTGGATTGTCAGCTAGATAAACAGCAGATATATTGTCACAGTAAATAATTGATGCATGTCTAACTGGAATGTGAAGTTCTAGCATGAGGTTACGGATCCAGGTAAGTTCGGCTACGGTGTTGGCGATGCCCCGATATTCGGCTTCAGCGCTAGATCGGGATATGGTAGGTTGGCGCTTCGAGGACCAAGAGATTAAGTTGCTGCCCATGTACACACAATAGTCGGAGGTTGACCGACGAGAGTCGGGACACCCACCCCAATCTGCGTCGGAGTAGGCCGTCAGTTTAGTAGATGGGAAGGCGTGATAAGCAAACCCTGAGATAGAGTACCTTTGATGTATCTAAGGATCCGTTTGAGCAATTGAAAATGCGGTTCGCGAGGGGCATGCATGAAGAGACAAACCTGCTGAACCGCATATGATATGTCCGGTCGGGTGATGGTGAGATATTGTAAGGCACCGATCAAGCGTCTGTATAAAGAGCTATCAGAAAACGGAGCACCATCAGTGGCACTAAGCTTGGAACTGACTTCTACCGGAGTGCTAGTAGGTTTACAGTTGGACATGTTAGCACGTGCTAGAATATCCGCTGCATATGTTGACTGAGATAAGAGCAGGCCATTCTTTTGGTGTTGAACAGCAATACCAAGGAAATGGTGTAGGGTACCTAAGTCGGTCATGTTAAATTCAGCAGATAAAGATTTGATGACGCTTCGTAGCAGAGAGTCACTAGAGGCGGTGAGAATTATGTCATCCACATATAACAGTAAGTATGCCATCTGGTCACCCTTGTGATATATAAATAATGAAGTGTCGCATAGGCTACTCGTGAAGCCGCATTTGGAGATATATCCAGCAAACCGTTGATACCAAGCCCTTGGGGCTTGCTTCAAACCATAAAGAGATCGGTTAAGCTTACAAACAAATTTTGGGTGTGAAGGAGAAGTGAAACCCGGTGGCTGGAACATATAGACCGTCTCTTTCAGGTGACCGTGTAGAAATGCGTTTTTAACATCCAACTGATGGATGGGCCAAGCTTTTGAAGTAGCGAGGCTGAGGACCGTGCGAATTGTGGTCGGTTTAACAACTGGGCTAAAGGTCTCATCACAATCAATGCCCACGGTTTGACTTTTTCCATTAACGACAAGTCTAGCTTTGTGTCGTTCCAGCGTTCCATCGGTGTGGAATTTATGTTTAAATAACCACATGCAACGGATGACGGGTGCATTGACAGGCCTGGGTACAAGTTCCCACGTATTATTTGCCAATAGAGCTTCATATTCATTAGTCATGGCAACTTTCCAGTTTGGGTCGGTAAGGGCAGTGACATGTGATTTGGGTATAGGGGAGATGGGAGGAGATGTTTCGGTGTTAAGAGACATTGGGTGGCGAGGTTTGTATATGCCTGACTGTGACCGGGTTTGCATGTGGTGTGTGTGCGTGGTAACAGGGGGTGGATTAGGAGAGGTGGAGTGACACGGTTGTGGTTGTTGTTGTTATGTGGCGGAAGAGGAGGTGTTCTGGTGTGGGGCGTTGGTATGATGAGTGGTAGGAGAGGCGGTAGAGGGTGTTGGGTCGGTGGTGTTGTTTGTTGGGTGAGGTATGTGATTGATGATTTGTGGACTGGAGGCAGTAGTTATGGGAGTGGGTTGGGTGAAGATAATTGGTGATGGGTCTAGGAATGAGTGGGCGACTGGGGGCCGAGACGGATTGGCGAACGGGAATTGTGCCTCGTCAAACGTGACATGACGTGAAAAAATTGTTTTGCCGGTTGAGATCTCTAGACACCGGTAACCGCGATAGTTGGCCGGATATCCAAGGAAGACACACGAAGTGGAGCGGGGAGCAAGTTTATGGGGACGAGTGGATGATAGGTTTGGATAGCATAAGCATCCGAACACACGAAGGTGATCATAGGCGGGTTGACGGAGGTAAAGGAGTGACGTAGGGGTTTGATTTTTGTGTAGCTTTGTGGGAAGGATGTTGTGAAGGTAGGAAGCCGTGTGGAGTGCTTCAACCCAAAATGAGGATGGTAGCGAAGCATGAGTGAGGAGAGCGAACATGATTTCATTTAGGCGGCGAATCATGCGCTAGGATTTCCCGTTTTGTTGAGAGGTATGCGGGCAAGAGAAACGAAATTGAATGCCATGGTGGTTTGCAAAATTTTTAAAATTAGTGTTGTCAAATTCTCCTCCCATATCGGATTGAAATGATTGGATAGGTAAGTGAAATTGTGTTTTAACAAATTGATGGAAATGCGTGAACTTAGTAAACGTCTCAGATTTAAACTTTAAGGGGTAGACCCATGTATATTGAGTGTAGTCATCTGTTAAAACCATATAATATTTATATCCTGCATGGCTCAAAATGGGGGATGTCCATAGATCACAATGTAAGATAGCAAAAGGTAATAAAGTACGAGTTGTAGAGACTGAAAATGGCAAACGTTTATGTTTAGACAACTGACACGAATGGCAAACAAATGGTAACTTTATTTTATTGCAAGAAATAAAATGCTTTGATCGAAGAAACTCCATGACGGGTTGACCCGGATGCCCAAGTCGGTCATGCCAAAAAGGAGATTCTTGAGTTGAAGCAAAGCAAGCGGTGGCGGAAGTGGTGGAGGTGAGTGGGTAAAGATCACTCGTACTGTTGTGACGACTCAGGATCGTGCCATCCTTGAAATCCTTCACAGAGAAATCAAAAGGATCAAATTCAATAGAAGTCCAATTATCAACATTGAATTTTCGTACAGAGATAAGATTTTTAATAAACTTGGGGTTATAAAGGACCGATTTTAAGTGTAATGGTTTAGATGATGTGGAAATAATGGTGGATCCCGTACCCAAAACTGGTATTCGATTGCCATTACCTACAAATATTGACGATATTGGTGAATACGAGGAAAAAGTATTAAGTTTACCTGGGTCATATGTGACATGAGAAGAGGCACCCGTATCAAAATGCCACTGATCATTACCCGAGTCCATAGAGAGAGTCTAAACAGCATCCGCTAATTGGGTTGGGTCAAGTGGGTCAGTTTCAGTGAGATGAGCCTAGGCCGATTGATTCCTGGATTGGACAAAGGTGTTGTTGCTAGACCGAGAAGTCGGTCTTGGATCCCATGGTTGAGCCCAAGCCTGGGTTGGGAATGGGCAGGGAGGAGGAGCCCAATAAGGAGCATAAGCATTTTGAGGAGCCCAAAATGTAGCAAATGCCTGAGGTTGAGCCGGGTAAGGTCTGTGTTGTGACTGACCTGGGGAGTGGTTGCTAGACTGACCTGGGGAGCGGTTGCTAGACCGACCTGATTTGTTAATATCCCGACGAGACTGGTTATCCCGGTTAGTAGGGCGACGGGGCTGGTGATCCCGGTTTCTGTAACATCCTGTTTCTGGGCCTGGAAATAAATTGTATTTTAATAAGTTCGGTTGGTTTATTTAATAATAAACAAGTAAAAGAGCCTCAGTTTTAATTGTGACAAGTAAAATAAGGTTTGTTTTAAAAAGTTAAAGTCGATGGTAAAATAAAAGTACTTTGACTTACGGGTATTTTCGGGTTCCAGACAATAGGCTAGGAATGGGTATAATTTATACTGTGTTGTAAATGGGGCGGTGGGATTAAAGTGTGTGGACCGATTCATTTCACCAAACCCTTTTCCCTTTTCTTCTTTGAAACACTCTCAAGTTCTTTACACATTAATTCAAAAGAAAATCAAGGAATAAACTAGTGATTAATCTTGCTAAGGGAAATCTGAGTTTCATCATCATCTCTATCATCTTCTTCATTTGAATTGTAAGTTCCTTTTTAGTGTTCTTGAGCATATTTATAAAGATTGGGTAAAAATGGTGGTTATGTGATTTGTTAGAATTGAAGATTAAATAACATGTGTGTGATGTTTCTAAATGATTAGATGACGATTTTACATGATTTTAATGATGATTGAATGGTAGGAATTGCTAGTGTTCTTCATTTAGTAAATAGGTTAGGGTTTGATGATTTTGGGAATTAAATGATGATTGCATGATGAAATATGATGCTAAATAGGTTGTTTGATGTTGGGGTATGTTAGTGTAAGTTTATATGTCGTTTTTATGGTGAATAATCGAAGTATAGAAGTGTAGACTTGAGTTTTGGGTGTTAAAGCCCGTAAGTTGTTTGCTGTTTCTGCTGCTGCTGGTATTATGATCAAGCCAGCGGCTTGATCATTGAAGCCGGCGGCTTCATGTGGTCAGCCGGCGGGTTGTGGACCCTAACCGGCGGGTTCTGTAGGTCTTAAAACTCAATTAAGTTCTGATGCTGAAAATGTTAATTTACCCGGCGAGCCAGGGTGCCAAGCCGGCGGCTTCCCTGCCCAAGCCGGCGGCTTCCTTGGGGTTTCCAACAATTTTTAATTTAAGTTTGTATGATGTTAAATGATTTAACTAAGTTGATAATTGGATCATATATATGAGATTAATCATGAATAATGATTAATGGTATGATAAGATTATGGTGTAAGATGTGGATTTTGATATGGATTAAGTTGTGGAACGAGATACTAATTTGTTGTCTTTGTTGTTTCCAGATAAGCGGACGGCCACTCAGTAAGATAAGACCTCTGAGTTGGCGATCAGGCGTAAATATTTGGTGAGTGGAATTGTAGTCCTCGGTTCCACCCAGTTGTAACGGGTTCGGTTACAACGGGTAACCAGGATAGTTTATATCAGTAGGTTGTTGTTATTAGTAGTACTGGTACCAGTCTTGTCTGTTTTGGTTTATGTTGCTGATTATATGAGTTGTTGTGTGATTGTTGTTGAATTGTTGTTTAGTTGATAACAGTTGTGAACTGTTGCTTGTTGTTGTGTGCTTTTGCATTGTGAATGCAATTTGGTTGTTTTCAGAGGTCAACTGTTGTTGGTTGGGTTTGGGTACTACTGTGTAGTTGTCGAGGTTTCTTTGAAACACATAGTTGAGAACAAGCCTAGTCAGTGAAGGTAGTACTCAAGCTATCGGTTGATTACTGGGAATGGCGTAGCGCCCAGTAGTCGTGGTTTCTGGGTTGGGTGGATACCAGGAACCGCCGGTCCTCTTGACGTTATGTGCTTATGTGTTTTATTTGTTGTTGTTGCTTAGTTGTAAGGCTTGTTATGAGTGGGTTGAACCGTCGGTTACGGTTCCATTCACTTAGCTTTGGCTAATCCCTCGTTGTTTAATGTTTTGCAGACTGTGGTTAGTTGATGTAGATGTTCGGGTTGTAGATGTTGACTGGGAGTTTGACTAAAGCTTGGCGCAACTCTGATCTTTTGTGGATGTCTTTTGGGAAACGTTTTATATAAGGCCCGTTTTGTGTTAATATGGGTTGTAGTTAATATGGTTGTGAATCTAAACTAATGTTGTCATATTTTGGTCGTCGTTAAACTTGGCAACATTATAACTTTAGAAAAAGGCCTTTGACGTGTTCAATTGGCGATTTTGATGTAATTAACGGATAGTATATTTTGGGGACGCGCTTCCACTTGTTTTATAATATCAAAAAGATATGTTTTGGTTTGCGTGAAAGGTCGGGCCTTACAGTTTCTCTCTGGTTGGGATGTGACGGCAGCAGCAACCAAAGGTGTAGGAGCAGGAGTATCGCGAGCAGCAATACGGCGAGCCTCCGATTGCAGGCGGTTACATGCTTCCTCCCAAGATGGGAGAGACTGATTCAAAAGCGATGCTACAGCATCATATTCACGGGGCAAGCCGCGAACAAGATAAAGAATCCGTTGAGTGTTATTGATAGGACAATCAACAGCAGTGAGTTGGTCCGCAAGTTCACGGATACGTTGACAGTAGGCCTCAAGGTTGGGCATAGCGGAGAGGGTAAGGTTTGTAAGTTCATGTTGGAGTGACGCGGCTCGAGAGCCTTTGTTATTCAAGAACAGGTTTTTGACCCGCTGCCAAGCTTCAAAAGCGGTGGATTGATCTTCCAGAACCCGGACGAGAAGGTCGTTTGTGAGGGTGCCATATATCCATTGTAAAACGACTGCATCAATCTTCTTCCAAGACGGGTAGTCGGTGGAAGTCGGAGCGGGTGCCGACGAACCGTCAATGTGGTGAACCACATCATACCCGGTAGCGTGAAGCATGAAAAGTTTGACCCATGTGGGGTATGAAAAATCAACACCGTCGAGCACACGGACTTTGTGTTGGATATTAGTGACAGTGTATACGGGGTGAAGAGTTTGAGGTTTAGGATCATTTTTGTCGCCCATGATGATAGGCAAGGATTAAAGATTGAAAAGAAGGTGAAGGAAAGGATGTGTAGGACGTGATCGAGATCAGGTCAAGAAGTCTGATACCATGTCAGTTAATGATATTCCTTGATTTCACAATTATACAAACAGACTATATATAATACAAGAGATGGAGCTAATTACGGAACTAACTATGGTAATCCAATCAATCCTAACTAAAAGGAGATTACAAAAGATTTACAAAATACATGCCAATAATATCGATGATATTATCGGCTAACACATTGTTGATGAACTTAACATTCTTTCATTTCACTTGGATTTCAAAAAGAGATAGGAAATGTCTAGATTGGGTTTGTAAGCCTCACTATTGTTCACCTATCACCTTTGTAATATCATGTTTTGTTCTTAGCTTATTGCTAGTGTGCTTTTAGGTTATAAAATTCACTGATGCTAAAAAAAAACATGAGCAATGTTGATATATATAGACGATATACCCGAGTTAAAAAAAATACACACGAAAACGCATTCGAATATGCACACAAACAAACACATACAGACAGATCGGACCACACAACTCGTCACCCCTTTCTTCTCTGGCCAACGCGTGACTAACTCCAAAATCCAACTCTAACGTTAACCCCCACAACCACTGTACCACTCTTGTCATCTTTCTACTGGCCCGTCCAGAAGTTTTTGGTTTTATGTATTGTTTTCTTTTGAATATATGTAGTAGGGTCATGTAATTTAGTTGTTTTGTGTAACTTGAAAGAAAGCCCAAGGAATGGATCGTTTGTTATGTTGACTTTCAATTATTTTGGTTTGGAATTTTCAGTTGTTTTACCCACTCTTAATACAGCTTAATAAGGGAAGTTTTGTTTTTCCTTTTCCTAAATTGCAATCTTAATTTTGATGCATTTACCTATATAGATCACACTGAGTTATATCTTATTGCAATATTAATTGGTTAAATAGGTATCGTATGTAAAAGCTTAACCAAAAAAAAGACGGGCACGCGTAATATATATGATCGTCGAAAGAAGTTGAAGTCGTTTGAACTTGAAGGCTATGTTTGGCAACCACTTTTTTTGAGCTTATGGGAGCTTGTAGCTTGTAGCTTATGGTTTTCATAAGCTCCGTTTGGCTAATAAAATTTTAAGTAGCTTATGGTTTCCATAAGCTCGAAAACCATAAGCTACTTGAAGTAGCTTTTGGAAGTAGCTTGTAGCTTATGAAAAGTGAAATTACATAAATACCCTTCAAATAATTATATTCATCTATTATAATTAATATATTTGTCCTTTTATGTCATTTTACATTCATAAGCTACAAGCTCCAGCTACTTTGCCAAACACAAATATTACCAAAAGCTCCAGCTACAAGCTACCTGCTACAAGCTACCAGCTACAAGCTACCAGCTCCAGCTACAAGCTACCAGCTCCAGCTACTTGCGCCAAACATACCCGAAGTATCCACACCTATTATTATGTGGTGGACAAATTATAGTTGGTCTGCACCTATACAAAATCATGAAACTGAAATTGATTTTATTAGAATCAGCTGTAAGTTGAATTCAAGTTGGTTTGCTCTTAGTACTAGTTTTTTTTTTTTTTTTTTTTTTTTTTTTTTTTTTTTTTTTTAAAGCTGTAGGTAATCAACTATAGATAGTCCTTTGAAAAATCAGGTATAAGATATGATTGACCCTTTAATAGTTTTCTGATGATAATTAATAGTAAAAACCTAACACGTACTGTACTTATCATTTCCATGATCTTAAAACTTTGGGTAAATTGATTTTGTCGGCTATGTACCCCCTGTTAGTCTCAAGGTCGGCAACTTACCCTCTAAAGTTCCAATGTCTGCATTCAAGTGGTAAAGTTTGTATCGATGTAGGTAAGATGGTAACTTGTGACCGGAACAACGGGTTAAATTGACGACGTGGACGATTACTAAATGTGACACGTGGTCTGACACATGGCTGCTCAGTAAGCAATTAAAAGCCCGAAACGGTAAAACTTAATTTTTAAGAGATTTTAGCACATAATATAAGGTTAGATAGCATACATTGGAACTTTAGAGGGTAAGTTGCCGACCTTGGGACAAACAAGTGGTTACATAGCCGACAAAATCAATTTACCCTAAAACTTTATACACTTGACAACTAGAGAGAACGAGATTACAAATTTATCCATTGTTTTTCAACGAATCCAGATGAGAGGGCTTTAGAGGGTCTAATTTCCCCTTTCTATCAATTTGATCACACTATGAATAGTAACAAAATTTTTTACACTTTCTACCTCTTAAAATTTTATATTTTTTACCCCTTAAGTTGTAGCACTTTTTTATTTTTTACCCTTTATGTTTCAACGTTTTTAAACTTTTTACCCTTAACTTTTACTACTTTTTCATTTTCTACCCTTTAACTTTAAAACTACCACCCCTTAAGTTTTAGTGTTTCTCCATTTTCCCCCCTTTAAATTTTAGGTACTTTCCATTTTCTTCGTCTCAACTATTATGACTTCTCCATTTTATACCCTTTAGTTTTTAACATTTTTCATTTTCTTCTTTTACATTTTAAATTTATTCCCCCCCCCCCCCCCCCTCTTTTTTTTTTAACTAACAACTTATATATTTTTTTCTCTTTTCTTACAACAAAGTTTTATACTAATTTTACTACGATAAAATTATACAAATAATTGCAAACGATAATTTAAGTTAATATTTTTATGTAGTATTCTATTAAATTTGTATTAGGTTACATTTTTCAATTATACATACATATTAGTATAATAAAAAAAACAGCATTCCAAAAAAAATACAATTAAAAAATAACCATAAAGAGATTATACCTTCGTCAACTTAAATTTTTAAATGAAATTCATATTGTAGTTTAAGAATTTACTTTTTAACCCCGTCGTAAAGCGCGGATAAAAAATACTCGGATATATCAATTTTAACCTACTATGAATATTACTTATTTTGTCTTATTAAACTAAACTATAAATATATATATTTAGTATAAGAAACAATATCAAAGGAACATTAACTGGTTGGTGGTTTCTACGTCATGCCTACTTCGAAGTCCACACATGTTCAATTCTGGGGCATGTTTGGTTTTTTCCCCGCTTCAATATTTTTTAGTTGTTGTTATTGTATATTTGTATATATATCAAAATTATATTTCTATATTTCCACTAGGTCCATATTAATTTGTTAGATTATATTGCCATTAACTCCGTTTAAATTTATTTTTTTAGTTGTTATTATTGTATATTTGTATATATATCAATATTATATTTCTATATTTCTATATTTCCATTAGCTCCATATTAATTTGTTAGATTATATTGCCATTAACTCCGTTTTAATTTGTTAGTAAATTGATGTATGAATTTTCAATTTCAATGTTATATTTAAAGCAAATATTTTTAATTTTATTATAGTTAAATGGCATAACCAAAAAAACCTTAAAAAATGCTCTTTTGTACTTGACGAAATACAAAAGATATCGAGTATGACATAATTAAAAAATATAAATATATACATGTAAATTTCTACCCGGTGTAAATATTATAAGTTTTTATGAATGTATGGTTACTACGGAGTATAAGCTAACATGCATGTACATTGTTAAAAAAAATTAAATACATCAGATATAAAAGATAGGTATTTCTCGATAGTAAGCACGGGCGATGAAATAACCAATTATCATCGTCATCTCTTTAACATACATACATACGACTTACAAGTATAATTTACTCATGCTAGATATATCCCGTCGCAACGCGATGGCATTATATATCTTGTTATTGCTCAAATTTGTTATGGACTTCGATCAATCTATTATATACTATATACGGAGTATATATGATCATGTTGCATGAACTTTTTTCTAGATGAAATGTTTGCTGAGTTCGAATGCGTGTGTTGATAAATTAACCTTCGTATTACCTCAACGTACAAACAAAAAAGTAGAAGTCGTGTTTCTTTCGGTCATTTTTAAAAAGAAGAATCCCCGAAAAACATTGGCCGGTAGGTAGTATAGGTGAAATAATATATACATCGAAGAAGAAGAAAGTATCTTTTTGACAACAAAAAGAAGCATCCACGAGCTACTACGGAGTACTTTGTAAAATGGATATCAAAATGAGGTCATGATCTAAGATTTGGTAAAAGTTTGGTTGACACTTGTTTTCTTTAATGGAGGTAGCGTAGTTTACCATTCTACAAACCACTATGTCCCCCTAATTAAGAATAATAATATATTTATGTTAGTTTTTTAAACAATGTCAATTAGACTTAATTTCCTGTTAATTTTTATCACAAATAAATTATACCTGGCCTGGATAATACAATCAAGTATACTAGTACATATAATACTAGGGAATAGTACGTAAGAATGTAAGTATAACCAAAACTTGTATGTGTTTAATGGTACTTTGGTTTACAGGTCCGGAGATGAGGGAATGCGCAATGGGCGACCGCACAGGGTCCCAATTTATAAAGGGCCCCCAAATTTTGCATATAGTTCATGTATGTAGGTTCATTTTCAAACCCATATTTCATTAATAATTCAAATTTAATAAGTTGGGCCTATTATATTATTTATTATATTAGTTTTGTTTTAACACAAAAAAAAACCCAACAGTTTTGGTTTAGGATCTAGTTTGATTCAAATAGTAAATTTTGATACATTTTCAATTGAGAACATTTTTGAATTATTTTGTTACACTTCTTTTGATTTTTATATTTATAACAAATTCTTAGTATTGATGAACCTTTTGTCATGTATATATGAAAAAATATATTTAAAAGGGTCTCTTTTTTGTCGTGGCACCGGGCCACCCAATTTTGAGCTCCGGACCTGTTGGTTTATCTGTCGTATGTGTAAGCCGTAAGGTCTCACGTGGCGACATCATCGAAAGTATTATGTGATATGTACAATTACGACATTTGAATTTTAGATACACACAATAAATATTATGAAGTTGTACGTGCATACATTGGCGGTACTACGGTGGGGGCAGGGTGGGCAGCCGCCCCCACCAAGTTTTTACGGATCGAAAAAAATTTCGTAGGTTTCGATTTATTTTGCATATTGACCCATAAGTAATAATTAAAAAACAGTTTCAATAAATTAAATGTTAGCTTGTTTATTTTGGTGGTTAGGATGTGTGATGTGCTAAATCTAGTTATAAAATTATCGTTGAAAAGTGAACAAGAAAGTACCGAGCTAGACCAAAACACAACCGGGCAGTGGACCCTATCGTGTGGTAGTATAGTTGGGTAAGTTCGGGTTCGAACACAGGGAACTAGATTGGATGATCAATAGAAGTGTGAGCAATTTAAAAAGAGAAAATAAAATGTGGTTGGTTTGTGTGACCGAATTGTCACGTTGCTTAAAACTACGAAATTTTAGTTAAACTAGGCAAGTGGACTCTTTAGAGTCAAAGTGATTGATTTGGAACTTTCAAATATTAAAAACTATACTTGCTTGGATTAGATCGTTAGTGATTTTGGGGTGTAAAGTTAAACCGGTTATTTTATGCAAACAATTTTCCATCAAACCTAGGCTTAACATTCGCCATCACCTAATAATTCAACTTCAATTTACAAACCCATGATTCAATCAAATAACGGACATTCGCCATAGTTACCTATTTGCATATTTGAGCTTAACTTGTTAACCTATTCCAAAACCGCATCCACAATCAAGTTCAACAATTTATAGACAAAAAGTTGACAACAATTCACTAGATAGAAAACGTTCGCTATATCTATTAGCAAATTATCAAACAAGTTAATTATTTGACATCAAGCTCAAATACACAAATAATTGATTAAACACAAGTTCAAGTTAAAAGAGTTTATGATTCATCCAAACGAAAGACATTCGCCAAATCCGCTAACTCAAATCATACTAGTTAACTAGCTTCACTTGTAATAATTTTCACATTCGCGAAAATAGATTCATTTATACATTTCATACAAATGACAAGTATTTTTATTAAACAACAAACATTCGCCATAGTTGTTTAGTCAAAATACCCACAAGTTAAACCACATCAACTAGTTACATACAAATTTATGGATGAATCTTAAACTCAAAGCATAAGTCAAACACCAAATATAACACCCCTAGTCACTAACTAGTTCATCCAAGCAAGTATAACAAAACCTAGCCAACCATCATAATCGCATCATCATACACACAAAGCAACAAATAAACCAAGGAAAACATGATTATATTTAGATAAAAATGCAAACCGAGTTCGTACAATGTCGAGATGATGATTGTTAGTAACTGAGAGATGCTACACTAAAGGAAATCTTCAAGAAAATGAGAGAAAACCTTCAAGAACTCCAAAATCGCCACCTAGAGACTGGTTTTGTGTGTGTTTTTCGTGTGTGAAAAGTTGGTGAGATTCAATAGTGAAAAGGTACTTTTCTAGCAAAAAATTGATCTGCCGCCCAAACTACCCGGCGGGTTGTGATATTACCCGGCGGGTTCTTTGAAATTTTAGGAACCCGGCTGCTTGAACATATAACACGGCGGGTCAATCGAAGAAACACAACCCGGCGGCTCAGTAGGATCACCCGCCGGCTTGTACAGGGTTCAATCGGCCGAATTTCTCTGTGATCAACAAATGATGGAAAAGTTAATGTACCCGGCGGCTAGCATCACTCACCCGGCTGGTAACCATAAAAACCCGACGGCTTGTTTAAACAACCCGCCGGCTTCTTCAGGATTACATGACCCGGCTGCTACATACCCCAAGCCGGTGGCTTCAAGCAATTTTCCAGCAGACCAGCTTTTAGCTCGAGACTTCAACACTTTACAAACTTGCTCGAATCATAACCAAAATGCAGTCCAAACGACGATTATTCAATATTGATGCCTGTAATTCAATTTAAGCTAAATAAGTACCAAAAGTTCATAAAGTCCACTTAAAATGAATGCAAAAACAATGATATCGCTAAAGATAAACTTATACAAAATGAGCGATATCAAATATTCCCACACTTGAACTTTGCTTGTCCTCAAGCAAACCGTTATTCATCATTTCATTACCCACTCTTACAACATTTTGAAGTGAAGACCAAGTTTACCAAAATAATGCTAACACTAACTACCAAGGCAATTAGGCTAGCAACATATGTATAAGCAATGTAAACTCGAGATGTTTTAGTTGGTCAAGCCCGAATGCACGACCTAGCACCTCACATAAGGATAAGTGTTTAGTCACTCACTCTCAACCTATAAGACTACAAGGTAGGGAAGCAAGTAATGTAACACTCAATCAAGCCAAGTCGTGATGCGTTGTTACCATAGGCTTGCAAGAGGATCAAATATCCACCGACTTGGCGTGAGCACCAAGTGAGATCTCAAAGGAGGTATTCTAGCATGTGTTGTAACAATGTAGGCTAACTGTGAAATAGGGGTATGATAGACACAATAATTGGTGAAAAGTGGTAGTCAAGACCCGTGAAAAATGCGGAGATGTTACATATTGGTTTAAACACGTGACAGTCATGAAACTTAGGATTCTCGTGCTAAATCAATTCAAATTATTATTTGTTCTCATTTATAACTCATACTTCAACAATTACACACAAATAACTCAAATTGATTTTTTTCACATTTGATTGGAATAATTGCATTCTATGACTTTCTATGAATCCTGTGTAACGAACTTTCGGACCAACCATCCTAGACCGGAAAAAGGCCTTCGGTGGCTAGGTGTAAAACACCCCTAGTGAACTACTTGTTCAGGAATTCAAAGGCCATTTAGTTGACTACAATCATCCAACTATAAACTTTAAGCTCAATGGTTAACTTCTATTCATTTAATTGTTTCCAACCTCACTCATAGAATTTAACACTAGAATCCCAATTCAAAACGATTTAAGTCACATTTTGGTAAAATTCATCATAAGTTCCAACTAGGCAACATCTTAGAAAAGTGATGGTTCGGGAATTGACTACACAAAAATAAGGCTAAAATTTAGTGGATAGAATGTGGAAGTTTTCTAGGGGTTTCTTAGCACTAAAAATGAGTGCTAACGACCTGTGTAAACTGGATATAAATGGTTTTGAAGCAAAATAAATTCAAAAATTCCTAAGAATACCTCCTCGTCATCGACCCCACCTATATCACATTTCTGTGATCCCACAGCGGTCTCAAAATGCATCGCTAAGGCAAGTTCTAGAACAAACTACAATCACCGGCACACTCATAGCAATCAACAATATAAACACTAAAGGAAAGTGTTTTTCTCAATAAGGCTCAAATTTCTCACAATTTTTCATAGTGGAGGCTACAAGCGTGCTAGTCATGCAATTCACCCTATTAGGTTGCTTTTATGACACATCTCTAAAAATTTAGTTGCAAGAGGGAAGATTTAATTGCTTTTAATAGATTTTAGCTAACACATTTCAAAGCAATTAATTTAATAAGGACAAGCAAATTCCTAGCATACTACCATTCCATAACCCGTTATTAGAATTCGTAAAGTTCAATTGGAAAATCCAAGATCAATAACAGACCTAATAAGTGGCTATAAAACAACAATATACTAGGAACAAGATTCTAGTGAAGTTAACCCTCCCCACACTTGAGATTTGCATTGCCCCCAATGCAAAAACAGTTTAAAAGTACGAGTGCGAAGGGGCGAAGGGAACGAGAACTTCCCCGGGGGTTTGTTTGAGGAGCGAGTGCATTTGCTGAACTAATTGCCAGCCGGCGCACGATTCTGACATCCATAAAAGCTAGAACTTTAATCAATTGCCTAAAAAGAAAGCAAACATAGAAGGTTTGAACTCGAGTGACATTGTGCAAAACCGCACCCAAATGTCAGTCGAGTAAAATAGTTCTAAAAACCAACTAAGATGAGTATCAAGTCATGGAATAAAAATGTCTAACACATGAGGCACGTAGGCACTCTTAATGGAAACATAAAGATAGTGATGATAATGTTTGAAAATGTGGCAATGAGCAAATTAATAGGGCCATCCCCAACCCCCTGAATTAGGTCCCTGAGAACCGCCTTGATGGTCGCCTAGCTGAGTCTATGGATCCCAACTCTGATGATCTGAAGGAGCATTATGATACCGCTGCTCCTGCTGCAACTGCCTGTCATACTCTTCCTGGTGTTGGCGCTGAGCTTCCGCCAATGCAGCATCATGATCATAAACAGGGGGTGGGTGGTCGCGGGACTCAGGTGTACCCCATTGGTACAAGGGCTCGGCATAAGTGGTTTGATAGCCTTGTTGCTCGGCGATCCAGTTGAGATTACCAACAGTCCAATCAGTTCGGTACTCGAGGTTTCCCATCCGGTAACCCATTTCATGCCTGAAATCGTTGAAATCATCCCTGAACTCATTATGACCCACTTCAAGTCTTCCAATTCCCTGCATAAGATCAGAAAGAGAGGGTTGAGCTTGTCCCTGTTGTTGCTGCTGGGCTCTTTGGCGTCTCGGTGGTTGTTGGGGTTGCTCGGTCGCTTGTTTTTCAGGATAGGGAATAAATCCCTTTTTGTTTTTAGACACTGCTTCAGCTGCGTGGTACATAAGATAACCGACACTTTTCTGATTGAGATCCACTTGAGTCAAAGCAGGCCTTATTCCAAAATTGACACCCAAACCCTTAGCAAGCAAAGTGACAAAGTGACCACCAACAATAGGACTTCGGTCCTTTAAACCCCCACCAGTCGTGTCAAGGTAATTTGCCACACAATATGGAAAGTTGATGTGGTTCCTATCATAGATTTGTCTCAAATACCAAATATCCGCCAACGTCACTTTCTCGCTGTTTTCACGCCTGTTTGCAATAGTGTTGGCGATGAAACGGTGAATGATACGAAGACGGGTATTATTCATGTCTTTGTAGGAAACCGAACTAGCTTCAAACTCCTTAGCACTAAACTGCTCCCAAAACTCCCCCTCAATAAAGTCTTGAGTGTCATCCACTCGAGCCCCAGAAATCAAATAATCATCAAAAAAAGTATAGCCGAGCTCAGCTGGAGTATAGATGTCCAAACATTCAGCTAGTTGTCTCATGGAAAGAAAGCGTGGTTCGCCTCCTAACCTGAATTTCATGAAATTAGCATCGGTAGCCGAGGTTACATCTCTTTGCAAGATCAAAGTGGAAAAGAACTCGTAGCATAATTCCTTGAACACTGGTTCCCTGATGTTAAACAATCTTTCCCACTCGGTGAATTCGTACACATTCCCTTGATACTCAAACCTCTGAATGAGAAGTTCACGAATCTGCTGAGAGTGACCAATCGCCTCAAGAGGTTCCCAGTCTACGTATCTGGACAGCTCAAACTCCTTTTTTAACAAATTGAACAAGTTCCTGGCATACTTCATGTAGTGTACCCATCTCTGATCAAATCGAAGCCATGGGTGGATGTTAGCCGGAATAAATAGTGCTTCGGCAACATCAGGACCGACATGTGGGAATTCCTCCTCATCTTGCAATTGAGAGGTGGAAGTTTCAGCGGCTCTCTTGGAAGTGCTGGTTTTGCGTGACTTGCGTGAGGTTGCTGCTTGCTGCGAAAAATCAATAGAGAAACACAGTATTGCACAAAACAAATGTTAGTGTTAGTCGTAATCATAGACACGTCTCGTATGCAAAATGAGCGATAATATGTCTAAATCATAACCTCCCCCAACAAATAGTCTTTTCCCAACCAAAGTAGCATAAAAGTAATTCACCAAAAACACCATAACCAAACATGGCCAACAAGTTCAAATCTTTACTCACAAACTCATCAAAGTGCCGAGAATATGTAATCCAATATTAAACTAAACCAAACCAAAAACAATGCCTAATCAACATCATCTTAGTTAAGCTAGTCTTACAATCACAATTACACATTATTTCATACAATGTACCATCATTCCAAGAAAGTCCATCATGGTCATTCAATTTATCGATAATAATAGTATCAAACATATACTTGAATAATGGCAACGCAAATGCATAGACAATTCTCAAGCAATGTCTTACAACCAATAATTATATCAATCAAAAATCATGACCAAAATTTACACCCAATTCATCTCCCCCAACATTAACATGAACCTCAATCACCAATTATCACCTTTACATTATGAAACTAAATGTAAAATAAGCAATTATGAGCAAAGTGATAAAGATATCATGTCAATTAAACAACTACAAACTCTCATCATCATCAAAATTCGGAATACCCATTTTCACATAAACCCTAATTTGCAAAGTTCATCAAATCAAGCAAATAAACATAGAATCATGGAGCAAATAGGATATGTAATATATAAACATCTTTAATAGCATGAAAAGTACAAGATTAAACATCCCCACACTTAGCAATTGCAAAACCCACATGTAAAGTAATGTGAGAGTAAAAATCACAAATCGCAAGTAAAAAGATGTTAATCCATACCTTGGGAGCCATTAAAACAAGAATTGGAGATGAAAAGAGTGATAATTTTTCGAAATAGGGATAGGGTTTATTTAGTGTACCAGCCGTATGAGGAAGAAGAATGGGATAATTTGGGGTTAGGTGAAAAAATGGCCAAAAATCGTATTTTAAAACTGCAGATATAGAAGATAACCCGGCGGCTTGGTATGTTACCCGGCGGGTTGATGTCGGGTTGGGCGCGGGTCAGGCCCGGGTCGCCAGGTATCCGGATCAAAACAAAGAAACAACCCGGCGGGTTGAATTGGTTAGCAACCGGGTCATATAATGAACCCGGCGGGTCGTCACAGAAGACGCCGGCTTATATAGGCTTTAAATGGGCGAATCATTCTGTTAACAACATGTCGAGAAAAATTAATTCACCCGGCGTGTCAATGTATTAACCCGGCGGGTTGTTATGAAGACCCGGCGGCTAACCTCACTCACCCGGCTGCTTACCTCCCGATTCCAAAAATCCCAGGTTTTTTTTTTTTTTTTAACCAAGGAAATCAACAATAATTATACTATCAATAATAATAATTATTATACACCTTATAACTAGAAGGATACGAAACGGGTTTTCTTGGACCCGTTTGAACACTTTGTTTATTAACGAGTCGAAAGCTTGACTCGACCCCGAATTCATTTGTCCTTGGGGTAAGCCGCGAGCTCCTCCCACTCGCACTCCTCTTCTTCCTCGTGGTATAGTTTCAACCGATGACCATTGACAATAAAAGTTCCTCCATCCGAACCGAAAAGTTCAACATATCCGGATGGATAACCATGTTTGACCGTATAAGTACCGGTCCAACGAGGCTTGAACTTTGGTTGTTTTAGCTTGAAACGCGATTGAAAAAGAAGAACTTTGTCACCGGCTTTGAATTCTTTTCTCATCTTTAGCTTACGATCGTGCAACACTTTGGTGCGTTCTTTGTAGAGACGAGAATTTTCATAAGCTTGCAACCGGAGCTCATCCAATTCATGAAGTTGCATCATCCTTTTATCACCCGCTTCGATCAAATCCAAATTGCAATTCTTGAGCGCCCAATAAGCTTTATGCTCAATTTCAAGGGGTAAATGGCAAGTTTTGCCATAAAGCAACCGGTATGGGGTCGTTCCAATAGGCGTCTTGTAGGCGGTTCGAAACGCCCACAATGCATCTTCAAGCTTTTTGGATCATATGGCCCGGTTGTCTTTCACCGTCTTCTCCAAAATTCTTTTCAATGCACGGTTAGTGTTCTCGACTTGACCACTTGTTTGTGGGTGATAGGAAGTCGAGAACCGGTGATTTACCCCATACTTCTTGAGAACTTTTTCCAATTGAGCATTCGCAAAGTGAGTCCCCCGGTCGCTAATCAATGCTTTGGGCATCCCAAATCGGCAAAATAGGCTTTTCAAGAAATCAATGACCACACGAGCGTCATTCTTTGGCAAAGCCTTAGCTTCCGCCCATTTGGACACGTAATCAACCGCCACAAGAATGTATTCATTTTTGAACGAAGGTGGAAACGGTCCCATGAAGTCTATGCCCCAAATATCAAATACTTCGCAAACTTGGATGCTAGTTTGTGGCATTTCATCCCTTTTGGAGATGTTTCCGGTTCTTTGACACGCATCACATGTTTGGCACAAAGTGTTTGCTTCTTTGAAGATTGTCGGCCAATAAAAACCCGCATCATAGACCTTCTTTGCGGTGACCGAGGGGCCATAATGTCTACCGGTGGGCCCATAGTGACATTCATCCAAAATCTTTCTTGTTTCGCCACCCGAAACACATCTCCTCACCATGCCATCCGCACAAACGCGGAATAAATAAGGCTCCTCCCAGAAATAATGCTTCAAGTTAGAGAAAAATTTGCTTTTCTCTTGGTGACTCATGCCCTTCCTCAAAACGCCACCAACCAAATAGTTTGCCAAGTCGGCATACCATGGTGTTTCCTCATCCTTGCTTTCATTACCTACCTGCAAAAGAAATTCCTCGGGAAAGGAATCATCAATATTAGTATCGCCTTGCTTGTCAAGATGTGGATTTTCCAATCTTGACAAGTGATCGGCGGCAAGGTTTTCGGCTCCTTTTTTATCCTTAATCTCAATGTCGAATTCTTGTAAAAGAAGAATCCAACGGATGAGACGGGGTTTAGCATCTTGTTTGTTGAAAAGATACTTTAAAGCCGAATGGTCGGTGAAAACTACGGTTTTAGATAGCACAAGATATTGCCTAAATTTGTCAAAGGCATATACGACGGCAAGCAATTCTTTCTCGGTGGTTGTGTAGTTTTGTTGGGCCCCATTCAAGGTTTTGCTAGCAAAGTAAATAGGTTTGAAATGTTTATCAATCCTTTGTCCTAGGACAGCTCCTAAGGCAAAGTCGCTTGCATCACACATGAGTTCAAAGGGCTTGGACCAATCGGGTGAGACTATGATAGGTGCCTTGGTCAAATGTTCTTTAAGGGCCGAAAATGCACTCAAACATGGTCCATCAAATACAAAAGGGGCATCCTTTTCAAGTAGCCTAGTCATTGGACGGGTGATCTTCGAAAAATCCTTAATGAATCTACGGTAAAAACCGGCATGACCAAGAAAACTTCTAATGCCCTTAACATTGGTCGGTGGAGGTAATTTGGCAATAATATCAATCTTTGCCCTATCAACTTCAATACCCAACCCCGACACTTTATGACCCAACACTATACCCTCTTTCACCATAAAATGACATTTCTCCCAATTCAAGACTAGGTGGGCTTTCTCACATCTCTCCAACATTTTATCCAAGTTTTTTAGACATGACTCGAATGAATCGCCAAAAACCGAAAAATCATCCATGAAGACTTCCATGGAGGTTTCAACCATATCGTGAAAAATGGCGATCATACAACGTTGGAATGTGGCGGGAGCATTGCAAAGACCAAAGGGCATTCTCCTATAGGCATAGGTCCCAAATGGGCAAGTGAAGGTGGTCTTTTCTTGATCCTCGGGATCTATGGGTATTTGGAAATATCCCGAGAATCCGTCAAGGAAACAATAATATTCATTACCCGCCAACCTCTCAAGCATTTGGTCAATGAATGGTAAGGGAAAATGGTTTTTTCTCGTGGCGTCATTCAACTTCCTATAATCAATGCACACACGCCATCCCGTGACCGTCCTAGTGGGTATCATTTCATTTTGGTCATTGGCAACTACGGTCATCCCCCCTTTCTTTGGTACACAATGTACCGGGCTCACCCAAGAACTATCCACAATGGGGTAAATAATACCCGCATCAAGAAGCTTAATTACTTCTTTCTTGACCACATCCACCATATTGGGATTAAGCCTCCGTTGTCTTTGGACAGCGGGTTTAAAATCATCAACAAAATTAATTTTGTGTTTACAAAAGGATGGGCTTATTCCCGGTATGTCGGATGTCCGCCAAGCGAAAGCTCTTTTGTGAGCCTTAAGTACATTCAACAATTTAAGTTTTTCATCATTCACAAGGGATGAAGAAATGATTACGGGTAGGAGATTTTCCTCATGGAGATAAGCATACTCCAAATGACTTGGAAGTTCTTTCAACTCCAAATCATGTGGTGGATCCTCCAATGACGTTTTGATTCTCATATTGTCATCCTTTGTGAGCTCCTCAAAAGCATTCTCACATTCGAGCTCTTCTTCGTCATTTGTTTCTTCCATGCTCATGACCAACTCCTCCTCGGTCATTCCTTCAACATTTGACTCTAGCAAGTCAACAAGCTCCGATTCCAATCCAAGCAAGCCTTCCAATTCTTCCTCCACCGCATCATTAATCACATCAATTCTAAAACACGAATCATCATTAGAATAAGGATGCTTCATGGCCTTATCGACCGTGAACGCAATCCTTTCATCACCCACCCCCAAGGTCAATTTCTTATCTTTAACCCCAATTATGGCATCCGCGGTATGTAGGAAGGGTCGTCCTAAAATCAAGGGCACTTTACTATCCTCCTCCATTTCGAGGATAACAAAGTCAACCGGAAAGGTAAATTGCCCTACTTCTATTAGCATGTTTTCCGCAATCCCAACGGGATATTGGAAAGATCTATCGGCAAGACGGATGCTCATGCGAGTGGGGGTTAGGGATCCTAGGGCCAATTTAGCATAAAGTGAATATGGCATTAAGTTTATACTAGCACCTAGGTCCGCAAGTGCATCACAAGTGATGATTTTACCCAATGTACAAGAAATGATGAAACTCCCGGGATCTCCAAGCTTGGGTGGAATTTGGTTTTGGACAAGTGCCGAGCATTCCTCATTCAAAAACATTGCCGAAGCCTCCGACAATTTCTCTTTGTTGCTCACCAAATCCTTAATGAATTTGGCATAATTCGGCATCCCGGCTAATACATCAACCAAAGGCACATTGATTCGAATGCCCTTGATCATGTCCACAAATTTCCCATATTGAGCCGCAATCTTTTCTTTCCTTAGCCTTTGAGGATAAGGAATCTTTGGCTTGTAAGCTTTCACAACCGGAGTAGGTGACACCGGTGTGACCATTGGTGTAGGAGCATCAACATTCTCTTCATTGTCTTCCTCCTCCATTTCATGCACAAAAGAGTTAGAAACATTTTTGTCCTTGGTTTGAGGTGGTGGAAGCTCCTTTCCGCTTCTTGTGGTTATAGCATTCACATGCTCATTTCTCGCGGGTGGTGGTTGGTAAGGTTTGGAACCGCTAGAGGGTGAAGGTTGTGGTCTTGGGTTTTGTTGTGTATTACTCAGTAAGCCACCGGTTGGCCTACTACTTTGCCCCTCGGACAACCTCTCCATTTTCCGCTCCAAATCTTGAATTGAAGCTTGTTGATTCTTTTGCCCTTGTTCCATGCTCAACCGAATATTTGTCATTTGAGTTTTTATCCTTTCGGTGGCGGTTTCTTGCTTTGACATAAACTCCTTCATCATTTGTTCCATTGGAGTCAATGTTGGTTCTTGTTTTTGAACCGGTGGTGGTTGTTGTTCTCTAGATGGGCTTTGGTGTCGATTTTGGTTGTAAGGTTGGTTTTGGGATTGGTTTTGATTGTATGATTGGTTATGAGATTGGTTGGAGTTTTGGTTGTAAGGTTGGTTAGGTCTAGAAAATCGGATTTGGTTTTGGTTTTGGTTTTGGTTATAGCCTCCGCCTTGGTAACCTCCCGAATTTCGGTTTTGATAACCCCCTCGTTGGTAGTTTCCGCTTTGATAATTACCTTGTTGAAGAAAGTTAACACCTTCCTCACCTCCTACCATTGGCAAGTCGTCTTGTGCACAATTAGCCGTGGCATGATTTCCGCCACAATTACCGTAACCATCTCTAAGCTCTTTGATTTCACCTTTGATAGCCTTGAATTGTGCATCAAACTTAGAAGATAAAGCCTTGATTTCTTTCATCATGGCCGAGTCATTGGAGCCTCCACTTCCACTACTAGTACCCTCGGCGAATGCAACATGCTTCTTAACCGGTTTCCCTCCTTTATCCTTAGCCCAATTTAAGCTTTGGATAACCTTGTCTTCAAGAAGCTTCCATGCTTCATTCGGTGTCTTGTAGAGGAATTGACCTCCTCCCGAGGCATCAAGAATACTTGCCGAATCCAAGTTAAGACCATTGTAGAATAACCCAATGATTTCTCTCTTCTTCAAATCGTGACCATGGCAATTCCTCAACATTTCTTTCATCCGACACCATGCCTCTACCAAAGTTTCGCCTTCTTGTTGTTTGAAAGCTCTAATCTCATTCAAAAGTCTTTCGGCCAAAGCCGGAGGATAAAATCGTCTAACGAATGCTTCCCTCATCTCATCCCAAGTAGTGATAGTGTTTGGTTCCAATTCTTGATACCAAATCTTTGCCTCACCACAAAGTGACATAGGAAATGTCCGTAGGCGAATCACCTCATCCATATTCGCCCCATACTTGAAATAGCTCCCGATTTCAAGAAAGCTAGCAATGTGTTGGTGTGGATCAACCCGCACCCTTCCGTCGAATTGTTTATCTCTAATGAGTTGCATATGATGCCCTTTTAAAGAGAAATTATCATTTTCAATATCTTGAACCCGTATGGCCGCCTCGGGTGTCGGTGCCACGGTTCTCGTCCGTGAGAACATAGGAGTATCATCCTCATCCGCCATCTCTTCTTCACCTTCGGAAGGTGTTGAAAGATCTTCTTCGGTTGATGGAATTTCCTCCACAAAAGTCTCTTCCACCTCGATGGTGTTCCCCGAAGATGTATCGGTATCCGTTTGACTACTAGATGATTCCGATGATCTTTGCTTTGGTTTCCTCCTTCGTTTACTCTTTTTGGTCTTCTCCGGATTGGACAAAGGACTTAGAAGCTCTTTACCGGAGCTCCTTGTGTTCATCCACTACCAAATTTACACCTGAAAGTACACAAACGATAAAACCATAAACGCACCAGCGCAATACAAACAAAGGTAACTTTCCAAGAATAAATTCTAGAAAGGATCAATTAATCACACTTAAATCAATTTCACAAATCAAGCTCCCCGGCAGCGGCGCCAAAAACTTGATGTGCTAAATCTAGTTATAAAATTATCGTTGAAAAGTGAACAAGAAAGTACCGAGCTAGACCAAAACACAACCGGGCAGTGGACCCTATCGTGTGGTAGTATAGTTGGGTAAGTTCGGGTTCGAACACAGGGAACTAGATTGGATGATCAATAGAAGTGTGAGCAATTTAAAAAGAGAAAATAAAATGTGGTTGGTTTGTGTGACCGAATTGTCACGTTGCTTAAAACTATGAAATTTTAGTTAAACTAGGCAAGTGGACTCTTTAGAGTCAAAGTGATTGATTTGGAACTTTCAAATATTAAAAACTATACTTGCTTGGATTAGATCGTTAGTGATTTTGGGGTGTAAAGTTAAACCGGTTATTTTATGCAAACAATTTTCCATCAAACCTAGGCTTAACATTCGCCATCACCTAATAATTCAACTTCAATTTACAAACCCATGATTCAATCAAATAACGGACATTCGCCATAGTTACCTATTTGCATATTTGAGCTTAACTTGTTAACCTATTCCAAAACCGCATCCACAATCAAGTTCAACAATTTATAGACAAAAAGTTGACAACAATTCACTAGATAGAAAACGTTCGCTATATCTATTAGCAAATTATCAAACAAGTTAATTATTTGACATCAAGCTCAAATACACAAATAATTGATTAAACACAAGTTCAAGTTAAAAGAGTTTATGATTCATCCAAACGAAAGACATTCGCCAAATCCGCTAACTCAAATCATACTAGTTAACTAGCTTCACTTGTAATAATTTTCACATTCGCGAAAATAGATTCATTTATACATTTCATACAAATGACAAGTATTTTTATTAAACAACAAACATTCGCCATAGTTGTTTAGTCAAAATACCCACAAGTTAAACCACATCAACTAGTTACATACAAATTTATGGATGAATCTTAAACTCAAAGCATAAGTCAAACACCAAATATAACACCCCTAGTCACTAACTAGTTCATCCAAGCAAGTATAACAAAACCTAGCCAACCATCATAATCGCATCATCATACACACAAAGCAACAAATAAACCAAGGAAAACATGATTATATTTAGATAAAAATGCAAACCGAGTTCGTACAATGTCGAGATGATGATTGTTAGTAACCGAGAGATGCTACACTAAAGGAAATCTTCAAGAAAATGAGAGAAAACCTTCAAGAACTCCAAAATCGCCACCTAGAGACTGGTTTTGTGTGTGTTTTTCGTGTGTGAAAAGTTGGTGAGATTCAATAGTGAAAAGGTACTTTTCTAGCCAAAAATTGATCTGCCGCCCAAACTACCCGGCGGGTTGTGATATTACCCGGCGGGTTCTTTGAAATTTTAGGAACCCGGCTGCTTGAACATATAACACGGCGGGTCAATCGAAGAAACACAACCCGGCGGCTCAGTAGGATCACCCGCCGGCTTGTACAGGGTTCAATCGGCCGAATTTCTCTGTGATCAACAAATGATGGAAAAGTTAATTTACCCGGCGGCTAGCATCACTCACCCGGCTGGTAACCATAAAAACCCGGCGGCTTGTTTAAACAACCCGCCGGCTTCTTCAGGATTACATGACCCGGCTGCTACATACCCCAAGCCGGCGGCTTCAAGCAATTTTCCAGCAGACCAGCTTTTAGCTCGAGACTTCAACACTTTACAAACTTGCTCGAATCATAACCAAAATGCAGTCCAAACGACGATTCTTCAATACTGATGCCTGTAATTCAATTTAAGCTAAATAAGTATCAAAAGTTCATAAAGTCCACTTAAAATGAATGCAAAAACAATGATATCGCTAAAGATAAACTTATACAAAATGAGCGATATCAATGTGGGTTTGGTATCCAAGAGGTTCAAACTTCAATCCCTCATTATAGCATTAGTTTTAAATTTTTTTTTCCCATTTATGTTTTACTCATTATTTCTTACTCTATTTTTTTTTTCATTGTATATATGTAATACTATTTTATATCACATAATTGTTAAACTAATGTTTTACACTTTAACAATATAAAATGTTTTCATAAGCATATTCGATTTAGAATTTACAATTAGTTGCTACTTAATTATATGAGTGTATGTTATATGTTGTCTATGTAATTAAAAATTTGAATTTGATGTTAAACCAAATTCACCTTGGTTTAACTAAAATAGTTTTGTTTAAAGCAAAAAAATCGAGTTGATGATCCGGATCCAGCGTACACTATTAAAATTTGCCCCCGTTCAAAAATTTTTCTGATACCGCCCCTGCGTGCATACAATAAACTACGGACTACTATAGTTTAGTAAATTTTTACGCACCATCCCCGGTATACTATTAACTGTTTAGACAATGTAATAACCACTTTTCATTTGTCATTTTTATTGTCCAATTTATTGATGATCAATAAGCTCGAATATATAATGTTTTCGAATGAAAAATTAAAATTGTTTACACTTGTGTTGTTTTTAAGCACATTAATTAACGACGTCCAATATTGCATGGCTAGCTGCTGAACCCCTCTACTTAATTAAATAACATAAAAGTAATTACTACGTATTTATTTAGAAAATAATAACAAAAAAAATAAAATAACAATATATTGAAAACTCCAAGATGGTTGCTAAGCAACTTCTGTTCCGTCGTTTCGTGCATAAATTCAGCAGTATTAGTATAAAAATAATAATCCATAGTTTAACTAATACAGTTACGTTGAAAATATTGTTTAATTCACGTCACACATTTTGCATATAAGAAACACAATTTTCTGAATTAGTTATCACAAGCTCACTCTCTATATCACTACAACATTGATAATTTTATGTAAATTTGAATTGAAGATGGGAAGGCCTCCTTGTTGTAGTGAGAGCAGTGATTTGAAGAAAGGGCCATGGACTCCCGAAGAAGATGAGGTTCTTATCGATTTCATTCAGAAAAACGGGCATGATAGTTGGCGTGCGTTACCTAAACGAGCTGGTTTGAATAGGTGTGGTAAGAGTTGTAGATTGAGATGGATTAATTATCTTAATCCCGATATTAAACGAGGAAAGTTTACGGAAGAAGAAGAGAATCTCATCATTAACCTTCATTCTAGTCTTGGAAATAAGTACGTTTTCTTTCTCTTCACCTCTATTCAAATTTCATTTTAGGCTTCATTCCATGTAAAAGGTGTACTTTTTTATAATTTCTATTAGTATCTCCGAATGTCTACGGGTATATAAAGTTTAACAAAACAGAAATGTAACTTTTTCATTGTAAAATATCATTTTATGTCACTTTATCGATCATTTTTCTATATCATGTTTTCTCACGATAATAGTAAATACATATCTTTCATAAGTTTGTAGATATAACTTGCCTTAATAACTTCACAATTTTGTCTAAATTAGCCATTAAATTGTTGCAAAATGTTATAAAGTGAAGAGTTCAGTTAATGTTATAACGATAATGATTTACTTTTCTTAGACTGCGATAAGAATTATATTAATTAAAACACTCTAATAAGGAACGAGCACATATTAAGACTTGGATCGAGCAATATATGCTCGGATTACAATTTCATTCTAACCAATTGAGCTTCAAAGATTTAAATATACTTGGAGATTCATAAACAGTGACATTATCTCACTTACGGATTTGGCTAAATTTGGCTCTCAGTGCTACAATTCCATGCAAAATCGTCAACTGATGTAAAACTATAAACCGCTTCAAGATGACGGTTATAGGTAAATAATGAAAATTATATATCTAAACTGATTTTTCAATGCGCCAATCACATCACGAAAAGTTGGGTGTTAACCATAGCCTAAGGGTTGTACGTGGTCAGTTAAATCTTAAGCTTATAACATTGACCTTTGAGCATGATTTTGAACTAACGTTCCATAAAATAGACAGAGATTAAAAGTGGATCTTTTGTGCAAATGTGTCCCAATATAAGTGATCTGATATATAATTCATGCATACTGAAAATTGAATTAATCCGTGCTGAAAATTGAATAAACCTGTGTAGGTGGTCGAAAATTGCTTCACAACTTCCGGGAAGGACCGATAATGAAATAAAGAATTACTGGAACACCCATGTCCGAAAGAAGTTTATCAAGGCAGGAATTGACCCAATAACGCATAAACCGGTTCCTAATCTTGGTTTCTTTATGGATGCTATTTCTAAGTTAACCACTTCGCCGTCTGACTTTCCATTTAGGGTTCCAACCATTATGAGCCCATTGACTACCATTAATGATCAATTGTTGCAAAACATATTGCAAATCTTAAACATGAACCCCTTACCAAATCTTACCAAATCTACTTTTTTAAACCCAAGGTGCGATTTCAAGAAACCTGATGAGTTACAAATTGATAGCATGATTAACCACTATATGATGAATCCTTCTGAAGATTGGTCAAAGTATGTAAACAATGCTCTTATGGAACCACATAATGAGTGTAATTCGATTAGTTCAAGCTTGATGGGGAGCTATGCAGATGGAAATGAACTCATTGAAACATTTACTGACTGTAAAAATGTGAGTGACAGCTTCTTTGCTGAGAATCATGATCAGCTTCCTGGTTTACTCTCAATGTCTCCTCAAGAACCTCACAACAACAAAATAACCATGAACAGTTCTCCGCAATCTAATGCCTTTGAAGCTGGTTTTGACGATTATTATAATTCAATTCCCTTTTGAAGATCTAGCATAGGATCGGAAGTATTTGATTTTATGTTAACGTATTCTTGTATTTCGATTTAATAACGTTTGAACTGATTCCTGAATATTGTAATGTTGACACTTTCTTATTAATTTCGATGTATGAAAGCTGTTCATTAGACTTGTACATGTCAAACAATGTGTGTGTGCGTGTGTGTGTGTGTGTGTGTGTATATATATATATATATATATATATATATATAGTTATAGTTACCCATGACTAAATAGCCTAACAGTAAGAGCAACCCATGACTTTCTTCAGGTTATGGGTTCGAAACATGTCATAGGTATTATTTATCATAAATATACCTAACACCAATTGCCCACACGTTAAGGCTTAATCCGCGTGAGTTCCGGTTCATACGTTGTGGTATATGTGATGGAAGTGATTTCCCCGGCAATGTTGGACCTTGTGGGGGGTTTCGTTATGCTCCATTGAAATATGGAGCGGCTCCGGTGTGTGGCACAAATACCATTTTTTATTATATATCTAGCGTTTTATATCCAACATATATACGCTGAAATTTAAACAATATATATGTTGATGGTAACAGAACCTACATATACATACTAGGCTACGAGCGACACGACTACACGAGCGAATGAAAAAATCTTGGAGCAGATAAAGTTAGATGAAATAGGAAATATATATCAGTTGCTTGTAAAAACAGATGCGTGTTTGTTGAGATTTTAACAACTTATTAAAGTCTTCAATGAAAATGACCTCAACTTTGTTTTTCTTTAATAATATGTTCTTGATTCCTCCTTTTATTGATCATTCCTTAATGGACAACTGAAATCGAACTACATTTTTGGGTACTCTATCCCAATCTGATCGTCTTGATGATTTCTTACTGATTTGATGTCCTTCAATGGTCACTTAATATAATGATCTTATAACTGGATCCAAAATCTAACATGATACATATAAAAACATTTAAACTTTTTTTTCTTTCTTGGCACCTATTTTTCTCTAGTTTTCCACCAGCTTTTTATTTTTCCAAAACTCATAAGACAGCACATATATACCCCGATTTCACATGATATATAAAAAACAGATTGAGATATAGAAATTTGGGGAAATTCATGATTGATTTATATTAAATTTGGGGTTATGGATCAAGATCTTGATCAATAACTAATTAAAATCAACATGATACACTTCACTCATATTAGGATAGTACAACCCAAAATTTTGCTCAACTCCTGGTTCCTTCAAATTCTCATTAAAAATAGCAAACACATAAGTCTCCACATTCTTATTCAACACATGGTGTACAAGGTTTTGATTATAGGTTTGAGCCAATTCAATAGTCGTAAAATCACCATTTCCTTTAGACGGCCACCCACTCTCACAAATCACAACCTCAATTGAACCACCATCAATCTTTTCTAGCGCCCAATACATCGCATCAACCATTGCATCAAACATATTTGTGTATTCTAAATTTCCATCCCTCACTACAACTTCAGTCGAGTTTAATAACACGAATGATAAAGGGATTGCACTTGGGTCATACACGTACGCAAAGTAAGGGTATGCCGTTACTAAAAGAGGGAAACTGTTTCCTGCTAAGAAACTTGTGATTTGTTGCATTGTTTGTTTAATATCACTAGAAAAATCGGCATTTGACGGAGGAGATGAACTTGCAAGTAAGTAAATCCCAATGGTTGTACTGACCGGAATTTGACCAAGATTAAAGGATTGTAAAGCTACATTAAGATTCGTGATTGCAGGAAGTATGAAAGACGTCAGATTACTTGAAATTACTTCATTACCAACAGATATGCAACGGAAAGTGATCGTTTGTGCGTAAGGGACGATATTTATTTGCACCCATGTTTTAGCAAAAGTGATATCATATCATTTGCAAGATTCGGAAGATCACCATCCAGTGTTCCAAGGATTACTTGGATTCCAGAATTTTGTAGCGAATTAAGAACGTCATGATTGGGATTAAAGAGACGCATGCGTGCTACGTTTCTTGAATTTACGAGCGATATGACTTGAGGTGGTGAGGGGAGGTTGTTTCCCAATAATCCATAGTTCAATCCAATATTGTTACTTGCTGAAAATAAAAAAACATATGATTTAAAAACAGAGAAAGTATGATGACTTCAAATCTAAATTTAATGAAGATTGAAGAACATATATGTATTAGTTACCAGCAAGAAAACTGAGATGAATAATTAGTAGACACAATATGTTGATTATCGGTACAACCAAACTCATGATGATAAATGGTTTTTCTTGTAGAAATCACAATAAATTGAATTCTGTTAAATTTTTGGATTTAAATACTGTATATAAGATGAAGTTAATCTTGTATGCATCGATGAATGTAGAAGAAGACGTATATTGGCATCAATAACCAATAGTTTAAATATTAAATTAAGGGGAGTATTTTTATCAATTTATTCAAAAAAATATACCTCCAACTAGAAATCTGAATAATATGCATCAAATCGAAGCTTTGAATAAAAAGTTATGTATCATCAAAACAGAGGATATGTATTGAAATTTTTCAGCAATGACCCATCAAATGCTAAATTATCAAAGTACTAATGCTGATATAATTTTTGTTTTCTTTTTCAATATTTTTTTTCTTTCAGAAATGCTCACATTTAGTCACTGAGGCAAATATGTTCCTGATGTTGCTGACCGGAGTAAATATGAGAAATCTACGGCAAGAGAAGGTGACTCCTCAAGTTTAGCCTTCTTTGGACGGGAAAGTTGTTCGCTCAGAAGGTGAGATTGAATGGAAAAGGCCACCCTCGTCAAGTTTGGATGCAGTTTGGCCATAACGAGGATGTATGGTTGAAGTAAAAAACTTTTTGATATTTGGAATTGCGATTAAAACTTGATTTGTTCGATATATAAGCATTGTTAATATTTGGTAAATAGCCACGTCGCTAATAAAAAAGTGACATAGATAGCAACTACGGCATAGTTTCTTAAAATAACATGGACGCAAAACTGTGACGTGGTTAAGGATAGCGATGCAAAATTGCGACGTCACTAAGTATATGACATAGGCAGTGCCATCTCTCAAGAGAAACGACACAGATATTGAAAGGAGGTGGCCATTACTTCTCTCAAAAACAATGATTTAAAACACAAATAGATGTCACCGCTTTTAAAATAGCAAGGAAAATAGCAATATGCTAAGGTATTGCAAATACGACGTATACATTATGAAGCATCATTATGCTTGGCAACACGAATTTTACATGTATTATTGCGACCATGGCTATTTGATGTTACCAGTATCGAATGTGTCTAAAAGGCCATATCTATGTGGTGCTGGTTTACCTTCAATATCTCTCAGCTCAGAGAACCCAGGAAATATGAAGTTACAAACATTAAGATGTTGCCACAGATTCATCTAATTAATGATTATCAAATTGATAACACTTGAAGCGGATCCTAACAGTTTTGTAATACTTGATCACTTTATTTTCCTTGCTCTAGTGTCTTGCTAGTAGCTCAATTCACTTTGCCGTTCAAAAAATAAGTTCAATATAATTCATTGACCAATGACTACATATACACTATTTTGAACGACAGTTGATAAATTAGCATATTAGAACAACGTTTTCAGGCGGGAAAAACATCGATTACACCATACTAAACGCAAAGAAAAGATCACAACACAAGTGATCGACTTTGTTGAGAACTTTAATTAGCAATTATAAGCATCCATGAAAATGACCACTTTTATTTTCTTAATCTTATTCTATGTTCTTGAATACTCATTTCTTTGTTGATGAAGCCTTATTAAGCAACTAAAATCGAAATATATTATCTATTACTTCCCCATTTGATGTTCTTAATTAATGGTAGATATATACGATAAAAAGACGTCACGGGTGAAGATCAATCTGATGTACGTACTTTTTTCATTTAATCTCTTTAGGTTTGTAGGTATTTTCTCGTCCTTTCTATTAGGACATGCAAGTTTGAAAAAAGGTGATGAAAGTTTCAAAAAAATTTGATTTAGGAAAACGCAAGTTCATCTATTCTTCACGTTAAGAGATTATTTGGACCATTTGGTTGCCAACATCGGGATTTTTCATTTTATGTTAGCACAATTGCACAATCAGTCCCTTTAACGTCCCAAATGAACTTACTTTTCCATTATCGAGTAATTTATAGCATTCATTACCTTTTTTTTTTACCCTTTCCATTATTGGATCATCACAATACTCAAAATATATATCCTCTGTTTTTTTATTAGATGGTGTTGTTATATAATATTTGGTATTTTCTTCGTATGGTATTATATAGATTTTTAACTATTATGGCATAATGTAATAATTAAAGTCGGGTAAACTAACTATACCAAAAGGACAAATACAATGAAGTAATATTTTTATTTTATTTTATTATTATTTTTTAATCTAATACGTAGTACTAGCTATCTTCCAAGCATAAACTTTGTTTGTTTTTGCTATTTTCAGTTTATTTTTACGTGAAGTTTTTTGTTCGATCTGAATGTTCTGATGAATCTGATGTATATACACACACCAAGCAATTTTACAATAGCTTCAAAAGTTTACAAAACACGCTCTAAACAATCTGTTATTGCAGGACAACTGAACACTTAAAACTCTGGAACTAGTCCTAGACGTGAAATCGAAATATCTTTATACACAATGATAATTTACGATCCTGCATGTGTGCTCTGGTTTCATATGGCTTATTTTCAATGACGAAAACTTGTAATTGGGCACAAATTTGATATCAGGGTACAAACGATTTACATTAACTAATTAGCTCGATCATACACATGACAAAGGTTACGTCCATTTGAAGTTTGTTCCAAAATTGTTTCTTACACTCACTTTGTTAAAATCTTTAATTCGCGAGTTAGTAAGTAATCACATAAGGCTAGCATCGCGTTTGTTTTACTCATGTTCAATTAAATGAAAAAAAAAATGAGTGACGAAAAACCAAGGAATTCCTAGTAGTGGAAACACTCAACAATGAAAAGTAATATAAGATCTTTTCTATTAATTCATCAAGCATAAAACTATAGATACATTAATTCTTGATAAGATTCTAAAAATCAATGTGATACACTTCGCTCATATCCGGATAATACAATCCGAAATTTTGTTCAGCTTCTCCGGGCTTTTGATTCTCGTTAAAAATGGCAAAAACATAAGTCTCTAATTTGTTTCCAGGTTTCTTAGGTGTACCATTACTTGAAACATGCTTCACGAGATTTTGATTGTATGTTTGAGCCAATTCAATACTCGTAAATTGACCATTCCCTTTCGACGACCACCCACTCTCGCAAACAATAACCTCTACCGATCCTCCATCGGCCTTTTCCAGCGCTGAATACATCGCATCAGTCATTGCATCAAACAATATACTGTACTCTAAATTTCCATCACGTACGAAAACTTCAGTAGAGTTTCCTAACGCGTATGGTAATGGGATTTGATCAGGGGTACTAGTGTATGCGAAATAAGGGTATATTGTGGACATAATTGGGTAACCATTGCTGCTTAAAAAACCCAAGATTTCTTGCATGGCTGGTTTATTATCCCCAAAATCCCCACTTGATGGAGGATACGAAGATGATAACAGGTAAATCCCTACAGTTGTAGTCACAGGAACCTTATAACCTGAGGCTTTTACAGCTTCATCAAGATTCTTGATCGCTTTGGCCACGTAACTTTTTAGGTTATCGCCTTGGACTTCATTACCAACGGATATGCAATGAAAGTTGACCTCTTTTGCAAATGCGACAATGTTGTCTTCGACCCATGTTTTAGCGAAGTTGGCATCGTTTGCTAGATTTGGAATATCAGCATCGGTTGTGCCAAGAATCACTTTGACTCCTGAGTTTTTTAACGCTTCAAGAACGTCGTGATTTGGATTAAACAGACGAATTTGTCCGATATTTCTTGATTTTACAAGTTCTATCACTTTTGGCGGAGAAGGGAGGTTATCTCCCAATAATCCATAGTTCAATCCGATTCCGTCGGCATCTGTGAATCAAAAAAGATCAAATACATGAATTAGAAACACAAAAGTAAGGAACTTTTTTATATATAATAACTTTAATATTCTAAATGAATATTATTGAAGGATTTAATACTATATATATATATATATATATATATATATATATATATATATATTACCAGCAAGAAAACTGAGATGAACTATGAGAAGACACAAGATGTTGATGAAAGATAGAACCGAAGCCATGATTATGTATATTATATTATATGTATATATAACTTTATAAGAAATGGTTTTACTTGATGAAAATACAAGAAATGCAATGGGGTTTATATAGAGAAGATGAAGGCTTGAATGCATTGATGCATGAAGAAGAAGACGATATAAGGCATTCATTTCAAATTTATTATGCAACACCTAAACTATAAATGAAATTAGTTGTGGATCGGATTCTAGCAATTAATAATAATATAAACACGTACATTTTAGTTGGATTTTGGATTCTAGCCATTGTGGACGTTCAAGTAAGTCAATAAAATAATATTCATTCCCTCCGAATGTCCACCTTTTCATATTAATTTGTTCTAAAATATCGTAACATTACTCCCAACCGTGATATTAACTGACGCATCAGTTTGTGTTAAATCAACGCCACGTCAGCACTTTTCAAAACTGACATTACACTACCAACAGTTAACATCACTCATTTTTTTCTGGACACCACATTTACCAATATATCTTTATTTCTGTACACTAAATAAATAAACAAAAATAAAAATAATATTAATTTAAGCTCAAGGCCCCACACCTTTTTACTGATGTTCGTCGAAAAACCAACACCCAAACAGTGACGCCAAAACTAAGGCATGGTGCCAATGGTGAACTCTAAACCAAAGTGACGGCCCTTCGGGAGGGGTCTAAATGTCAACTTCTAAAAGTAATATATATCAACTTTACCAATTTACCTAGAAATTATTTTTTCATAAACCTGATTTATGGAAGATTATTTAAAAATGAGGGTAAAAATGTCATTTTTCTCTTTACATAGTATATTGATTGGATAGGTTCAAATAGAGAACCATGAGAACTTTTGAATTAAATGGTTTTTATACATGTAAACGCAACAAATCACATATCACATATAAATATTATTCAATGTTCATATTATTGGCAATCAAAAATCACTAAATGCATGTTAAACTATACATTATAAAAAATGTTCACATGTTCATATACCAAATGTCCACATGTGAACAAATAAAAATAATTTAATTTTAAAAGTAACCTTCTTGATTTTTCAAATATTTTGTTTTTAACCGTTAATCCATATCAATATTCACATGTCATTGAATCTACTTACATGTGAAAATCCCTATAATATAAAAGTTCTCGCATTTATATACCTTTTGTGGTTCTTGTTTGAAGTTTTGACATGTAATGATTAAGCTTTTTGTTAAACTTTGTGTAATCTAATTGTGGACATTTATTATGGGATGGAGGAACACTACAACAAAGATATCATTTATCCACATTTTTTCACACTTTTTTAAAAATGTGGAATTATTTTATATTATTCACACTTATAATTGTGTAGAAAATTGTTACATCAATAAATGTGAAAAGTACCACAATCTTCACATATATAAGTGTGAGACAAAAAAGTTTACAATTAAAAGTGTGAAGAAATCTAAACTTATCCACATTTATAGGTGTGAATCAATTTGTAACACTCAATTTATTTACACTTCCTCTTGCTTGGGAAACACACTTTTAAGTGTTGACAAGTTGTAATTTCTCTAAACTTATAATTGTGAGCTTTTATTTTCCACATATATAAGTGTAAAAAATCTTATCTTTTGCAAAAACTTTTACACACCTTCTAGAAGCGTGGAGAAAAAAGTGTTATAAAATGACATTTTTTTTTTGTAGTGGATGTAGTATTTTAGTTAGATTGAATATATTGCTATGAAATTTGTTTACTAGTAATTGAATATTTACTATTTTGAGCATATATGAATGAGAAAACTAGCTAATAAATGTAAATCGTTATAATATAATATAATAATAGATATTAGGTTAGATACATTCGATCTAGCTAGAGGTATTCAAAGTCGGATACTTGATTTTGCTATTCGAATTTCGTTTGGATATACGAGTATTCGAAATTTTGTTACTTTATAACTTTAAACCGAAACGAGCAATAAAAACTATTGTTTTGATCAATGCAATAAAAATGATTGGTAACTAACATACAAACAACCAAAAAAATAAGCAATAATTCAAGTAAAGATATATTTGTATCTTATATTAATGTGTTTGCAAATTATTTGTCATATACGAAAGTCTAATTTACTATAGGATCAAAAAATCACAAAAATTTATGTATTGGGTACCCAAAATATCTAAAACTTTCGAAAATAGCTATCCGAGTTTTAGAATCTGGGTATCCGAATTTTGGGTATCCTAATATTTGGATTAATTCAAATCTAGTGTTCAGATCACTCAAAAAGTATGTAACGATTTCTAAAATGCGATGTATATATCATATCACATTCTTATCTTTATGTAACACCCTAGGTAAATCCCACATCGGCCGTGGACATGGGGGATCTGAGGACTTATTAGGGTAGTATTCCGCTTATACGACACAACGCGTTTTGGGACCACTGTGGAAGTAGATCCCACGAGAACGTCGTGGTTAAGCGTGCTCGTGCGGGGGTAAGTCCAGGATGGGTGACCTCCTGGGAAGTTAAGTGGTGGAAGTGTGGTCGCCAAGAACAAAGTCGTGCGCCTGCGGGCAAAGCAGACAATATTGTGTCGTGGTAAGGGGCGGTTACAATTATGGTATCAGAGCAACCCATGTACCGTTCGGGATGGTGAGGCAAACCTCATCGAGGATGATGAGCCCCTAAGGGGGGGGGGGGGGGGGTTTAGTTGTAACACCCTAGGCAAATCCCACATCGGCCGTGGACATGGGGGATCTGAGGACTTATTAGGGTAGTATTCCGCTTATACGACACAATGCGTTTTGGGACCACAGTGGAAGTAGATCCCACGAGAACGCCGTGGTTAAGCGTGCTCGTGCGGGGGTAAGTCCAGGATGGGTGACCTCCTGGGAAGTTAAGTGGTAGAAGTGTGGTCGCCAAGAACAAAGCCGTGCGCCTGCGGGCAAAGCGAACAATATTGTGTCGTGGTAAGGGGCTGTTACACTTTATCTTGGTAATGCATAAGGTGATCATATCGTATATATGTGTAAACTTCATATTATTAGTGATAGTGTACCCCTTACATTAGGCTTTCACATGGCTTGGCCCATGAACTTTCCCTATTGGGCTGCCCCTCCCCCATATATAAAGGCATAAACCCTAGATGGGGGAGGAGATGTCTCTCACATAATTACATATACAAGGGTGGTAATTTGTACACCACCACTTTTTTGTCGTACACCACTAAAATATATTTTTGGACCCTTTTACCCCTTGCAACTTAAAATTGTTCAAACACTCCTTCACAATTTCAAGGGTAAAATGTCCTAAATATGATTTTGGTGGTGTATGACAAAAAAGTGATGGTGTACAAATCACTACCCCATATACAAAGTAGGTGTCACACCCCAATATAAAGTCAACGTTTGGTCAGCGGAAGCACGTGCGCGGGACGTGACTTGGTCGGTTCGATGATACACAGAGCATATGATTACATCCGAACATTTGTATTAAGATGCCATTATTCGTTTACAAGAGTTGTGTCATATCGATGTCAACAAATAGTTATTTTTTAAATAGTAATGACATCCTAGTTTTCGAGGGTGGGCTTGATCCTGTATGTATGCAATTCTTACGTTGCTACTAATTCTCTGAAAAACATAGTGAAACGTCAACAATATTGTTGAGTGAATTCACAGGTTTTTGGGTTTAAATCAATTTGTAAAAACGTTCATTTCTAGTACTTCTTGCATTATAAATCAGATGGTAACCAAATCGTTGATCAAAAAGTAGTCATAACAATGACCGAGTCGTGTTCTTAAAGTAGTCAATCATGACTATGATATTGTTTCAAGTGAACAAATGATTGTTAAAACAGTTGGTAAACCCGTTGCTGCAAGTACCCCTTGCAGTAGTGATCAAAATGATCAAATTCATAAACCAAGTTATGCGTAAATCGTTGTAATTCATCCAATTGTTGGAAAAATATTTCCAATGTATAGTTGTTCGTTAGAAATCCTAAAGGTGATCAAATGTTTCGTTTGTAGAAAACCCGCAGGTGATCTATAATATAAATCGCTAGAAAACATATATAGATTGTAATCTAAAATATAGTTTGTCGGAAAACACAATCGGGGATCCCCCGAAAGCTAGCTAGGCCTTACGGGTTAAAGTGCTGACGCCCAATCCTATATACCAAACCACGACCTTTGTTGTAATGTTTTTGCCTCTAGACGGTTAAATATACGCTCCCTGTTGTGACATAAAGTCGGGGTTAGCCTAGCCAACAAATGTAGGAGGAATGTCGACTCCATAGTACTATCCGTATATTCAGTGGCTAGCGTCACCTAGCTAATGGTTATAGTTTGCAAGCAAATAGGACTTCTATGCACTACAAATACTACAACTGTAAACATAGGTTCGCACAAGGATGCGTTGCTGTGTTTCCAAAATGAAAATCGTTCATAATTTGTCAAGTTTTCAATCATTGTTTGTAAAGCAGTTAATATGTTTTTCACCCTAAATATGAAAGCTGTAAAACAGTAAAATATGGGCTGTGAACTCACCTCGTGATCGAGTTCGTGAGAGCTAGCGTTAATGTAAGAAAGTGGTTGCCCAAAATAATGTCTCCTAGCGCCCTAAACGCAAGAGATTGTTTGTATAAGTAGATGGCTAACTGCCAATCTATGCTAGTTGTTCACTCGTCTTGTGAAAATCATTTGGGTTTTAGATGTGTACGATCCGTTGGTGATGTTTTCGCTATAATAATTCTTAATGATATTATTATTATGTTCGTTTCGTTTCATACTTGTAAAAGTATATGTTAACTGTTTTCGAATTGTCTCATATGTAGTTTATTCGTTGTATATATATAGTTTGTTCGTCTATATATATATATAATTTATTCGTTGTATAATATACAACGAATAAATTTTATATATATATATGAGTGTCGTTTTCGTTAATCTTATATATATGTAGTTTTCGTTTTCATTTAAGTGTAAATGTAAAAGTGCCATTTTTCATTTGGGTTATATTTATATATTTTCGTTCGATTTTTGATAATAAATTACTTAAAACTCTTTTTAGACTAAAACCTTAGTATTAAATAATTTGGTCCAACGTTTTATCATATCGAGTCGCGTTTTGTTGACTTAGTCAAACATATTCGTTTTGTCACGTAACTTTTATACAACATTTATCAATATTTTAGTACTTGTAAAAAGTAAGTTTTATGATTTTTGGCAAACTCGAAGTGTCGTTATTTAAACGTGTCCAAAACAGTCCCTGAGACAGATTTACCTCAAAATACCCTCTTTTGTGACCTCGTTTTGACTAGTCAAATGTCTAAGATAAATTACAAAAATTTTACCCAATAATTCCACATGTGTTAGCCTTCCAAAAAGGTAAATTACATGATTTTGGATAAGTTCAAGTGGTCTAAAAATATTAATATGTCCACAGGGGTCCAACAGTAACAATTCCAGATATATGTCCAAAAATCTAATTATTATACAAGTTATACACCACTTCACGAAATGTGATCATACAAGTTTTAAGGCTAACTAAATTTGTGACTTTTAGGAAAAAGCCTCATGTCGTTTGGATCTATGTACTAGAAGTTGTGGCCTTCCAAAGTTGGGCCAAAAATCTGACTTTCAAGGCAGATTTGCTATCTCGACTTTAAAAATCTTTTGAGGTATCAATTCTTGTTCAAAAATCACGAAACCAGTTGGATCTTAAAGATAACTTCTTGAACTTATTTATGGACTTATAAAACGACATTTTTGGTTTTGTTATGAGCAAGATCTCATGTCTTGATTTCGGACAAGTTTTCTGTCAAGAAATGTTTTGTACTTTTGAGTATGTTTTGTTGGTTTTAAACATTTTGAAACAAGTTTTTGTCACGTTTTTAACCAAGATTTTTGATGAGTTAACTTTACTAGCATGATAACATGTTAAGAAAAGATTAAGGGGAAGTTTCCTTACAAAGAAGTAGATGAAGAACTTGAAGAAGAAAGAGATGAGCCTGATCTTGTTCCTTGCCTTTTCTTTTTGCAAGATTTATGAAGATGACATATTGAAATCTTGAGGGTTGTTCTTGGTTGTTTATGGTAGTTGAGGGTGGTGGTTTGGTGGCTGGAAAAACCGAGTTAGAGAGAGAATTGAAGGAAAGAGAGGGAGAGTTGTGAGATTTGGTAAGATTGTGTGTGTTAACTTGTATAAAGAAATGGGTAAGGGGGTGGTTGCTTGCTTTCTTGGCTGATTTTTCCCATGGTCAAAGAGGCATGGCCACAATGAATTAATCTTGTCCCCTAACTAGTTTAAGTTAATCACTAGATTGTTTGGTGATTAATCGTTAATCTCGTTTAGCGTTTAATCGGTTATACGTTAGTTTTAATTAACGGTAACTACACGTTAACCTTTTCTCGAAGTATTACTCCAAATACTTAGTTTCGTGTTTTAAAAATGTTTGTTGCATTTCGTTTGGTAACCGAGTTCGATTTGTGAGCTTTCGTTGCGTTCGTTACGTTTAATATAAAATGTATAAATGTTTATTGTAGAGACGTTATGCTTTAAATGTTTATAGCATAATAAGTAATTGTAAATAACTACTATTTAATTATAAAATAGATTTACGTTATTTATAAAAATCGTATCACCAACGATCGTATTTTTGTCGGACTCAATCCGATTGTTTTCGCGTAATAATAATAATTACATATTTCGTAATACCTCAAGTATTAATATTTGTGGGCTTGTGCTAGACTTATCTCATTAAAATAGTTTAGTTTTTGTTATGTAGGGAATTAGCGTAAGAATGCACGTGATTAGTGTACGTAATTATACCATAATTTGAGGAGTGTCACTGTCACAGTAGGTGTGGCTTCCATATGCTCTCCTCACTAGGGATGGCACCCGCGGATCGTGGGTACGGATATGCCAAACCCATCACCTACCCGCGATGGGTTTTTTGACCCGTAAACTCGCGAATACCCGTTAACGGGTTTATTTTTACACACGTACCCGCAACCTGTGGATACCCGTGGATTGCGGGTAATCCGCGGGTTTTAAATAATACAAATATTTTATCAAAAGATTTTCTTTCATAAACGTTGATAACCGGCAACGCTGACCGGTCCACACGCCCCGCCCCGAGGACAATATGTGGAAGGCAATACTGAGCATATGCTCCAGACTAGCCCAGCATGAGCATTTTTTTGGGAAACATGAGCATTTTTTTACAAAGTCCTCTCCTCCGGAACCAACTGGGCTACACGTCTGAGGGCTGACCCTAAAATTGCAACTGGTGGGGATTGAACTTGGGTCTCCTTTGAAGAATCCCAAGCCTCCACCACTGGGCTATTACCTTGGGGTTATTTTGTCAAAAGATTTTATATAATTTTAATTTATAAAAATGTTTTAAAACGTGTTCAAATCAATGGATCGCAATTTTAAACGAATTAAATTGTTAAAATTTAGGACATGAGGACTAATATATAGTTCGATAATTATAAATTTATTTGATAATTTTTTCTTGATCATTTGATAAATGTGCTATTCGAAACATGAAAACTATATACTTTATAGTAACTATATTAACAGTTTCATTATATATTGTTCAAATTAACCATTATATATACATATATATATATATATATATATATATATATATATATATATATATGCGATAAATTATACAAATCCATTTGTGGGTAACTATGTGTTTTATAGGTTTACGGGTCGGGTTTACCCGTGGGTATAAGTTTATACCCATCACCCGCCCGCAACCCACCAACGGGTAAAAGTTCATACCCGTAATCCTCCCAGTGTGTAGTCATTTTCACGGGTTTACCCACCCACGATGGGCGGGTACCCACGGGTCGCGGGTTTTTTTGCCCATGGCCATCCTTACTCCTCACCTCCAAACCTCATCTCCTTAGATGGGTACTCAATCACCCTTTAACGCCCTCGATGAGAACAATCTCGATCCGAGTTACAACATTTATGTAGAGTAAAGAGGTGATTCCCCTTCATTTGCACTCAAGCCGAAATATGCTTGATCAATTGGTGTACAACGTACTTTATAGCTAGCTATGCTATATTATATTATAAGATAATGATAGCACCTGATTTTAACAACTTAATACACCAAATTTTAGCATCATATATAATGCTTTAAAAAACTAACGTTACGATGCACACAAATTTATTACTTTAACACAAACGTATATAAACCATATAACGAATCATGAAAACATAAAGATAAGTGAATATTGTTGGGTCACTCACTAGTAGTTGAACTTAATAAATGATACGAGGAAGACTTATACTTATGAAGATATTCTCTAGTACGAGCAGTACGCTCGCTGAATGTACCTCTTCAGTGAGAAATGACTTACTGAAGGTACGCAACTGAAATATTGTTCGCCCTGATCATGTTTGTTTAAGTGACTAGAGGAACCGAAAGTATATCAACTATGCGGTCACTGATAATTAGAGTACTATCGATGAGACATATCTCAGAGTACTATCGATGAGACATATCTCAGTTGCTCTTTCAAATTAAGATATATCAGCTTACAAATGAAAAGATCAACAAGTTTCCGATTAATTAGCCACCATCACTTTGATCAATACCAAAGTCTACTCAAAGGAAAGATTCACAACTGGTGTCAGCTACTAATAAGTATAGTTTCTGCGAGTGAAACTGAAATCATAACTTCGCATATTACATGTGTTCTGAAGTTATCAGATTTCGTTACGTCGTATACAAGTATGTGAGCATCTTTGAGTAATTACTTATATCATAAGAGGGTGAGCACGTGCTTGTATTCCTTTTATAGAATGTACGTATTCGATAAGGTACAAGAAATTTCTGACACATTTACGAACATTTTGTCCATTTTAGATGGATGTCGATCTAGTGTGCATGCAGGAGATTATGGTTTATTAATGCACCAAGGGAGCTAGGAGCCAAGACGATATCGGGATTGCAACTCGATCAAGACCGACTTCAAAGAGTTAATAATAATCATCATTTGCGATCATACAAAATTTCTATGATTGTCTATTTTTTCTTGAACTCGCGCGGTTGTACTAAAATTAGTAAAATCATATATACAGTTTTGGTCAACGTTATATCCGAATCAAACACTTCACCTAGTTTAAGGAATAATATGTTGGTCCCTAGCTCCTTGTCTTCTAGAGTTTGGACGGCATTAAAACTTTTTTATCTTCCAAACAATGGTACATAATAAGGGCATCTTGGTTTAAATAATGTGTTTGGTGCTAGTGAAATGGCCTGCCGGCACACACTTAATTGACCAAAATGTTACTATTTTAGAATTTTATCTCTACATGCAACCATGACAATATATGTACACACATGCATCTATTGTTGAATGCTAACGAGGTCGATCTTAAGTTGTGAAGGTTGCGCCAAGGATTTGATCCATCCATCTTAATATTGTAGAAAACTTTTGGGTTGGATGGAGGAACCAAGAAACAACGGTGAAGGTAAACACTACTACTCGTTCGAGTTATCTAATTCAAGTAATTATATATTTTGATGCTTTTAGAGCGTTGTTCGGAACATAATATAAATAGTTATCGTGTTGTAATCAGAAATGGAGAAGGAAGTAGAGAAAGTCTCTAAAGGAAAAGTAGAGCGCGAAGAAGGGAAGAGCGTCGTTAATATCCTTGAAGAATCTGGAGGCAAAAATTATACCTTGAAGGCAAACGAAGAACAAAAAGATGAAATGAAGATTGAATCACCAAAAATATCAAGAAAAAATAACCTTAAAAAAAATGTAACGGTTCCTCGACCATTCAATTTGGCAACGGAGAAAAGAATGACGAGGGAAAGGAAAGGATCATTAGATTTTGAGAAACCAAAACAAAGTCTTTCCACATCTGCTAGCCTAAAACCAAGTCTTTCCAGATCTGCTAGTTTTAATCCCAAGTAAGCTTTTCAAACATTTGGTTCCTGGTTAAACTTAATTTACATGTCTTTTAGAACATGATATAATATGATTAAAATTTCAATTTGTACTTGGTTAAGAACTTCTTCGGATCTCAAGGGACGACCCAACAGTTCATTGAATATGACAAGTTTAAAGCCAAAAGTTCGGACCAACGAGAAGGAGGATAAGAACATAGAGGTAAATATGTGAAATCACTGCGATGATCATCTTTTTTTTTTCTTTACGGTTTCTTGATTTGAACATAGGTTAATTACCTAAAAACACAACCTACTTTTATATGTTACATTTCCTCATTGTAGTTTCAAGTGTTGTCCCATTTAACCATTATGTCTACTATCAAATGAATTAAATTTAGAACATACAACTTGCCAAGTTGATTTTTCTTGCTTTACAAGTTCGTGCATATGTAATTTATTTGTCCCCTGCAGGCTGTTGTATAATGCATGTACCATACTAGTCTTTTCCAAAGTACATTCATCCACTATTCTATTGAATTTCTATATGAAGCTTTCAGTTATTTATCAAATCATGCATCAGGTAAAACACACCGAGAACCACTCAAAGAAGCAAGGAGGAGATAAATCAAAGAATACACCAAAAGAAAGCTGCGTGTTCAAGGCGTTGCCTTTGCCAAGCTTCTATAAGCAAAAAGATTTCCCAACAACATCAGAAACAAAGAAGGTACGTAATCTATCAATTTGATAATTCCGAACAACGGTAACAATATGATTTTGTTGTTTAAAAATGATAGATGATGGTCGTTCAACGTTCAAGAACTCCAGTAGTCAGTACTCAAGTGAAGACCTTGCAGAAATCTGATAGCCACAAAATTGAGAGCAATGCTAGAAGGGTTTCGATGGGAACAGGCAGTGGTGCAAAGGAAACAATAAGAAAAGTGATTAGAAATACTAAGAACTCTCTAAAGACTAATCCAAAAGCCACTGCTAAAGATTTGATTCTATCGGATGCTTGATGTGTTTAGCTTAATTGTTGTATCAGGTCTATTTAATTTAAAATGGCAATATAAGTTGAATGGGATTAGTGTCTGGAAATGCATCTAACTTGTGTCCGATCTCTATTGTGCGTATTCTACTTACGTTTGCTGTTTTTAATGCATCTAACTTTCAAAAAGGGTGTTTTAATGTATTTTGTTGATGTGTCGCTTGTTTAATGTGCCATGTGGCATCGGGAGAGTTTAACACATCATTAAAACGTCACCAAAATACACTAAAACACACTTTTTGATAGTTTGATGCATTAAAAATAGCAAACCTAAGTTGGGTACACACAATAAACATCGAGTAAAAGTTAAATGCATTTCCAGACATTAACCAAGTTGAATTTGAATTATAGACATGCTTGTTTTGGAGTGTAGTTGTATTCAAGTCAAATTTGCTTGATCAAATAGTTTTCAGCGTAGTGGCCGGCCCGGGAAATTTAGGGGCCCGGTGCAAAAAAAGCCCCACTAAATACAAAATAAAAAGTTGATCATTGTCAAAAAAAAATCATTATAACCATCAAAATATCAAAAGTAATATAAAAATATATCATATCTTAACATCGTACAATTTATGTGTCATGTATTATGTAAAACTGAATCGTATATGTTGACTTATATATTCATTATATCCTTAATATATAGGTAGAATAATTATATATTGAAGATAACTTAAAATAATAAGAAAAAAAACTCAATAATTGAAATATTATTAATAGAAATACACATGTTTTTGTTTCTAATTAAGATGTCAAAGTTAATCGACGCATCAGACTTGCGAGGCCACGGTTATCTTTCTAAAAAACATGATCCTTTAAATTGAAAACTTGCTTTAATGATAATGAACTAATCGAGAAACAGATTGGGCTCAATTCTTTTTGTCAGCTAGACTACCAAGTATATACATATATACATATGATATATATAGGATGTAAAATTGAGCCCCTTACTGAAAGGGCCCTGTGCAATGGCCTAGATTGCAATTCCCATGGGCCGCCTTGAGCGTGGATGCTCAACCACATACGAGTTTCTATAAACAATAGCATTGGAATGAAACGAACGCTACATCCACAAATAGTTCACATAAAGTTTTTCGCAAAATGATAATTACTATGGAACTCAATTCATGCTCTTCTTTGGGACTCCTTCGTGCATTGCAACCTTTTCATAATGTACTACAAAGTGTTTTAACATGGTTTTAGAGTTCAGGAATCATCAAAATATGAATGAATGCTTTCATTTGTTTGTTGGTTGTCATGCCAGAAAAAATGTCTTTATAATATGCCTTTATCCGATGATGATACAATTTATATGTATTTCAAATATTCCTTAATCCGAAAAAAAAAAATTGAACGAAAAAAAACCCTCCTCGTATCTACACACAAGATTTTAAAGTCTTCGTAAATTCTCAAAATTTAAAGCTTTTGTCTATAAAAACCACGGAGTAGTGTAGGACTGCTGCGAGGGCCTTGCACGAAAGCAAACCGCCCCACGCACTCTGCTGAGACAAAACCAAGACCGGCAAGGTGCTCGCTGACTATAAGAGGGACTATTAATCACCTTACATATAAATTGCAGGTATGAAAGTAAACAAAATTAAATGTGTAGGGTTCGAAATTGTATAACCATCAAAATGGAACGCTAACCGGATACCCTTGTCTACCTTGAAACAGAAGCTCTTGTTTCTCAATCTTTCCATAAAAGAATGGCACTACACTTGCCCAAAACAGTAAATTAACCCAACCCATTTTTCAAAATCAAATCTTCTTCACGGGTTTAATTTAATCATCATTTTGATTTGATGTATCAACAATTGTCTTAATTATACTTTGATACTAGCCGATAACCCGCGCAATGCGACGAGAATATATTTGAAATTCGTTAAAGAATATGGTGAAAGAGCAGTTGAAAAATTGATATAAAATATACGGGTTTAAATCAAACAAATAATAATAATACGAAGTAATATGATGAACAACACTATAACAAATTAAAAAAACATTGTATGTCTAAGATATGTACATTATAAATATCATATTCATATGATTACGTGAAATATTACATAAAAGATAGTTGAAAATAAATTTAAACTTCAAATAGCAAAATCCCAATGCACATGAATAGATTGGTATTTTTTTCATGAGTACAATTGTGTTTATATAGTGTTAATTTTGCTATGTATTTTTTGTGTAGTGATTTTGTAATTGATTGAGTAGTTAATATTTTGATGTAATTGATTTTGTAGAGTTATTGTATAGTTGACTTGCCAAAATAGGTTGACATCTTATGTGATTAAATAGAAGGGCATTATGGAAATTTCCCATATGACATAAGGTCAACATATACAAATGCTTTACAAAGGGTTAGAGATTAAACATAAATAGAAGGTCAACATATAGAAATGCTTGGGTTAGAGATTTGATATATCAACAATCGCCTTCATCTGGTACTATCCCTGTTTCCCATATCCCTATTTGCTCTTAAAGTTCTTTAATTTTTACTATGTTATGTTCAAGAATCCAGTATTTAGATCCATTCAGTAATAAGGATTGTATCCTTTTTATGATTTGTCCAATTTCCTTTTAGGGTTTGTTTGTACTCTATAAATTTTGTTGTTCATTAGGTCAATTTTGATTGTTCATTTCCTGCGTTATTCTCTTTGTTGTGTGTAAAGTTTGGAACTTCACACTTGTTTTGAGTGATATTTGATAATCTAGATATCGATTTCTGGTTATAGTTTCTTTCTCTATTTTTCAATCGAATAAGGCTCAATCTTTTACCCTTAGCATTTACCTTTTACCTTTAATAAATAAAAGGAAACAAAACTAGGGTTTATTTTTGGAAAGAAATATTGAAATGGATTATGGTAGAGAAAGTGGAAATGTTGTTCAAATAGTCACGGGAGGGTCAAGAAACGGCAGCGGTGGTGGTGGTGGCGGTGATTATTGGGGTGATCAACCAGTTTGGGCTACTGAGGATGAATATGGTATTTGGGATAGGGAAGCATCTGTTGATACTACTTCGAATTCAAATTATGATGGGCGGCAATCACAAACTAGATCGGGAAGTGAACCACCAAATAAGAAAAGAAATGGGCAGGGAGGTGATGCACAGGCGAGTAGTCGGTCAAAGGCGATTGGGAAAATGTTTTTCAAGACAAAGTTGTGCTGCAAATTTAGGGCAGGTACTTGCCCGTATATTACAAACTGTAATTTTGCTCATAGTATTGAAGAATTGAGAAGACCTCCGCCTAATTGGCAAGAAATTGTAGCAGCTCATGAGGAAGATAGGGGGGTTACGAGTGAACCACGAGAAGAGTTTCAAATTCCGTCACTTGGGTCTTCTAGTTTTACGGTGGATAGTCAGAGGTCTTATAAAGGTCGACATTGTAAAAAGTTTTATACTGAAGAGGGATGTCCTTATGGTGATAATTGCACGTTTCTTCATGATGAACAATCTAAAGCTCGTGAAAGTGTTGTGATAAGCTTAGGTCCTGGTTCTGGTGGTGGGTATGGTGGAGCTACTGGTGGTGGTGGTGGGGGTGCGGGTGGTGGTGGGGGTGGCGGTGGCGCTGGAGTTAGTGGTGGTGGCGGCGGAGGTGGTGGTGGTGGTGGTGGAGGAGGAGGTGGTGGTGGTGGTGGAGCGGATGCGACAGGAGCTAATTCCATGTTGAAGCCTTCGAATTGGAAGACGAGGATATGTAACAAGTGGGAACAGACGGGGTATTGCCCATTTGGAAGCAAGTGCCATTTTGCTCATGGTGCTGCAGGTATAGTTCCCTTTCATAAACAATCTTTAATCTATCACTGTCTTTGTTAGACTACATTTTGTATTTAAATCTGCCACTCTCCCTTTATATGTGGTAAAAGGGTCAATTAGACTGTTGGTTTGATTTTAAGGTCATCTTGTGATGACAATGTAACAAATACACCAAAAAGTATATGTGGAAGTATATTGGAACGTGATTTGTACATAACATAAGACTTGTGAAATGACGTACGGTAACAATAATGTTGTTTCATTATTTTTCGTATTCCTCACTTAGCCCACCCCAATTAGTTTATAGTGGTTCAGTGATTGTTGCTTACCAGATATTAAGCACACCAATAAGTTTCTGCAGTTAGATTAGGATAGCATTAGGCATTAACACCGCAGTTTTGCCAAATTTCACTCACATATGACTTTTAAGACTTTATATTGTATGATGTTCTGATTCTAAATATTAAAAGCAGGTTGATAAATTAATAATGCTCCGCACTGAAGCAAATAGAGGTGATAAATGTATTGTTCATGCAGGTTGGGTAATGTGACAAAATGGTTAATTAGTATGGTTCAAAACAGTTCAGATGGGTTGAGTTGCCCCGAAACATGTGTTGTCCAAATGTTTTATTAATATTTGTGAATATGTGTTTTAGGTATGATTACAGAAGCATAAATATTTCTAATAATAGTCCAAGTTTTAAGAAAGCAATATAGTAGTGTTGTACAACAATTAAAATATACAGTGGGTGGCTTTCAGCCGGTTCAAATGCTTAAAACTCTTGTAATATACTGTGGGTGACTTTCTAGTGAGAGATTTCCCTAGTTACCAAAATAGAAGGAAAAAGCAATCATACCTAGTAGTCATCTTCAGTTGAGTTTGATGCCGTGTCTTCTTCATATATAATAACTTGCAATCTTAAGGGTAAGAAAAAGGAACTTAATATGGTCGGTATTAATTTTCACTACTTCTTGGGCGTGATCTGAAGCTATAGTAAGCTGGAACGGAGAGATTATTTTCTATATTATAAGTTCTGTAAGAGAAGATATTCTATAGGGGTTGGGAGTGTGGTATGCCTATTGGATGTAATTACATATAACTCTTATACGTTGTAGCAAGGTCGCTTACGAATATAACTTCATATCTGAGTAGAATATAGTTTTTCCATCCCATAAAACTTGCAATACTTTGCATTTGGAATATTCCATGTTAGTTGTGGCAGTCCCATACTCTTATCCCTAGCTAGAGTCATCTAAATTCTCTTTATCATTATTAAAAGTTATCTATAGTACTGATTATGATTCACAAATTTCTTCTTATCGTGTCATTACTAATCAAGTGATGTTTCTTGTGAAACAATTACCATTTTTTTGTTACTGATGGAGTATTCAGGTTTTTTATCCAAGTACAATGGATATCTTTAGAGAACAAATCTTAGTGTTTAGGGTTATAGGTTTGTTTTTCCTCCATCCATAAAGAGTGCGTAATCAAAATTGTCGAAGCTAAAATGAATAGTCGTATAATAGATGTTAAGGGAATCCTTGATCTGTACTATGCGGATATTGCAAGACTTTCTTTACCCTGGGTAGTGGGACGACTTTCTTTACCCTCGGGTATAGGAAAGACTCTTTAAACTTGGGTAAAGGAAAGATTGTCTACATCTTACCTCCCCCATACCCCGCATATACGGGATTGGGCATTGTTGTTGTTGTTGGATACTGCAAGACTTGATGTTGTCAATTAGAAAATACTGCTTATATTTCAACATTACAAACTGTAAGTTGAACTTAACATGGACTTCTTTTGTATGTTACAACTAAAGTTGAAATTTCGGCCCACTTATATGGGTGAAAGTGTGAAACCTGGTTAGAATATTATATATATATTTTAAAGAAAAAGTAATAAGAGTATCAAAAGGAAAGGATGTGTCAAATGGATAGAAATTTAGTAAGTCTACCAAATTGAATTTTTGAGATACTAACTCCTAAATTATCATATTATGAAGAAATAAGAAAAAAAGGAGAAACTGATATTGAAGTATTATAATCTTTGATATTAAATTTGACACATCAATTGCTATTTATAAAATATAGGCAAAAAGTCTTTTGGGCCAACCCAACCCGACCCATACCCAAAATTATGTATTTGACTTGGAGCTCTTTTGCAAAGTTAAACAACCCGTCCATTTTGCAACCTATATGGACCATTTCATGCCTATTTGAATGATTATGGTTGGATACTTTTGTTTATACCAAATACTTTCCAGTTAGGGTAGCCTTGCACTGTGTTATCTGTGTATGAATCTTATAATATATAAATGCATTTATCTCCCTTCTATGCTTTCAACTATATGGATTATAATGCTTCTTTTGGCAGAACTGCATCGATATGGTGGTGGGCTTGTTGATATAGATGCCAAAGATTCTCCTACTTCAATGGACCCAAACAAACAAGGGCTCATCCCTTCAAAGACACCTGTTGAGACTATCGTAGCTGGTGGCCAGTCAGTGGCTCATTCAGACGGTTACCATGTTGGGGTTCCTTCTCGGCTGCCAGGCGTTATTCCAAGAACCGGGCAGAGGTTTCAGAAATGGAAGGGCCCGGATAAAATTAGTCGTATTTATGGGGACTGGATTGATGACATCGAATAAGTTATGGGCACAGTTAGATTATGTTATTGTGTTTTCTGTTCTTAAAGTTCCGCTTTAAGACTATTATCGATGAGAACTGTATTTGTGCTTGTCCCTCTGCTTGGACTAAATGGTACTGAATGCTTTTCTTTCTGGGAATTTTGTTGTTGTTCGTACCTTCGATATGATAAGTTATATTGTATTCACTTCATCCTAAAATTTGACTTGTCAGCCTTAGACTAATTATTATAATATTTTTAAAGATTATGCTTAAGAGGGAAAAAAATTGATAACAGTCTCACCTTATTGCTTTTGGGATAATATATCGTTTAGTACAAAATATTTCATAGATGAAGTACACAATGTCTATTTACAAAGTTCAATCACCAAGCATTCAACTGATGTACTAAAAATCTAAAATAGATGTTATTAATGACCCAGAGCAAAAAGGGTGCCAAAAGGTAAATAAATTGGGACAGTTTTGGGGGTAATTTTACACAAGATCCTCTTATGACTCGTTCAATGGGTCTATGTGCACCTGTAATTAAAAGGGAAACTAACCCCACACATCACCTTCTTACCAAATATATTTGAGTTTCTCACTCTCCATCTCCTTTTCTTTATCCTTTTGTGATTTGTCCCACAAACTATGCAACATGCAAACCAAAAATTTCATAGACTCTTTTCACATTTCACTTAATTCACATTGTTATCCATCTTTTCATCATACCGGCCGGAATTTCAGATCTCCGGCCAACCTACGACCACCTTGTGACTCGGCCAATGACGACGGAACCTGCATCTATTGGACCGCCAGCAGAAACTCAAGCATCCCCTCCCGTTACCATCATTTTAACCACCATTATCCTCGTCATATTTTTTATTGGCTTCTTCACAATATATTTTTGCAGATGTTTCATGCAAAACGTGTTTTACACATGGAATTCTCGTCATAACCCCTCTGGGGCACATATGGGCGGTCCAGGGGATGGTACGCCCCCTGGACTTGACCCTGCAATTATAAGCACTTTCCCTACGTTTATTTACTCTAATGTTAAAGAATTTAGACGTGAGACGTATGGGTTAGAATGTGCTATATGTTTGTGTGAGTTTGAGGATGATAATGTCCTTCGACTTCTAACAAAGTGTTACCATGTATTCCATCAAGAGTGTATCGATCTTTGGCTTGAGTCACATAAGTCATGCCCCTTTTGTCGACGTGGCCTTGAAACACCTATTAACTCCCCAGAAAAATCGCCATTATCACAAAATAGTACATCCATGCATGAGATTCAAGAAAACGAGATGCTTGAAGACACTTTTACTATCAATATCATAGATGAAAATGAGAGGTTCAACAATAGTGATACCAAAGAAGAAAGCAACAAGGGGAAACATGTAACAATTGAAATCGATCAACGAGATAAAGAAGACAGTAAAAAAACTGAAAGATTCTCAAGAAACAACTCTACAGGACATTCAATTGCTAAAAATAGTAAGGCAAGTGAAAATGAAGATCGTTTTACATTAAGATTGCCTGAACACATACAAGCCAAACTCATTCATGGACATAACATGACAAGAAGTTGTACCGAGTTTGGAGAACTCAAGACTAGAATTTCCTCAGGGAGTACTGGATTTGGTGAGGTATCGAACTCTAGTAATGTACACAAACCATAAGTACGTGTAAAAAACTCGATGATTCACATTGATTCCTTCTAATGGAGTCACTGATATCAGCAACCTTCAAGCAATTAGCTACATAGATGATATCATATGACTGCCAGGAAATTTTGTTTATAACAACATTTAGATAGTAGGATTAATTAGTTAGGAACGTGTAAGAGTTAGATACTTTGTTTGTTTCTTTTTGTTATCTATGTGAGATATCTTTTAAACTCAATGTTAATTAATTTTTTGTATATGTGTATTCGATAAATATGATTATGTTTCTATAATCTAGTTTTCAAGCAAGCTTAACACTATACTAACAGTGTAGTAAATATGATCATAAACGCAAATATATATCAATGGGAGTTGATATATACAAAAAAAAAAAAGTAATTCATACACCAACTGTACAACTGTTTCTGCTTATAGTACTACTACACTATAGCATAATTTGGTGTATGAATAACTTTGTTTTTTGTATTTATCACCTCCCTTTATCAATATATTTAAAATAATAACCATATCATAATAAGTTTTGTATTTCTAAATTTCATCACGAGACACAAAATTGTTTTTGTTAACTGGTCTTTTTGTGTAAACTAAGTAATAGTTCAGGGGTCAATTGCGTGTTCTTACTAAAATAAAAACTAGAGAATTAAAATCGGGGAAATCATCATCGTCATAAGTTCAAATTTTCTGCAAATTCTGTGTAATAAAAAATGGATTCTTCAATGAAATCATTCAATCCAAACAAGCATTTGAAAGAACAGTAAATCATCTTCTCATTTCTATTATCTTTATCTCTGTGTCCTTAATTACTTCATATGTTTAGAGGGTTTTGAACTAATTATCAAAATCTAGAAGTTTTTTTTGTTGTAGTTAATTGATAGATTAATGATGTTTGTGTAATGCTTATCAGATTTGTTAGCAACTTAACTGGATCTTCCGTTCTTGAACTGTTTGTACTTTCTGCAATATTTCCTGTAAGTTTTTCTATATTTTGCTTGATAATATTGTTTGATTATCTGTTTTAGTTGCTGTACACTGTCAATTTTTGGATAAAACCATATTTGTGAGATTTCAGCCACCGTGATCCAGAATACGTCATTGGAATTAGTTAGTTTATTATTCATTTGAACATCCATGGGAAGTAATTGGTCCATAATGTTAAATGACACACTGAACATTGCACACCAAGTACTCGATAAAATGTCTCAACCAATAGTAAAACTGTTCCTGCAGGATAGTAAACAACACTAATTTTTTAGTTTAGTCCACTTTTGTCCACTGAAAACTGAGATGGATGATCAAATGTCTAAACTTGCTCGAAACGAGCAAAAACCATGCGCGTGTCAATCGTTTGGCAACGAATAAACCAAGGCTTGGTGCCTGATCACATGGCCTGGTCTAAAGCCTGTGTGTGGTTGCATGGCCTACTCTAGAGCCTGGTCTAAAGCCTGATCACATGGCCTGGTCTAAAGCCTGTGTCTGGTCTAAAGTGACTCACCTCCCTAGCGCAACACTAGTTAAAGTCCTTGCTAGTATTAAAACACATGGTCAACTTCTCCGCTAACCCTCGCTCTCATCTGCACCTTAACATGTCATCTTTTCCGGTCAACACACAACCTGCTAAACAAAACACACACTTGAAATATACATGCAATCCAGAATCACCAAACAAATTCTTTTTGCAATTCAAGCCACAATCACAATCCATAATCACAAACGGTTTTCAGTCCACAAACGTTCAAACCCTATGTGTAGAAAGTCTCATAAATCCTAACTGGATGTCCGTGATGGTGCTCACTTGAGATGGTGCAGTTTTTCACATTGGCAAAAAATCTTTTATCAGATTTGCATTCAAAGATATAGTGACATTAGTGAAGAAGAATAAATAATTCCGTGTTACATTCTACCTATAAGTAATCGTATTTCATAGTATAAATAAGTTTGTGATCTTCACTAGTAATTAATGAAAAGGCGTATTTAGTTACTCTAAGCTGTAAGTTTGCAATATTACTTAATGAAATCCAGTCAGGAATTTAGGATGCATGTGTAGTTTACTTCTTATATATTGATTATAGATTTCCGGCATATTACATTTAAACTCCCATTGTTTGTTAGTTTTGTTGTTGTTGTTGTTGTTGTTGTTAGCGTTATTGATTGGATTGTGTGTTTGGTTGATTCAGATGCTTATTCTACTGAGACATACCATTGGTATCTGCAATACAGGTACATTTTTCTGCATTTAGAGTTTACTTACTACTATATTTGTAAACATTATGTTGCAACGAGAGATATATAATATGACGGTTAATTAAAAGCAATGAAATAAAACTTATCATGATGATTATGGTGGGAAGGAGTATGAAACATATACCATGTGATTATTTCCCTACATTGTTAATTTTATGCTGTGTAAACTTTACATATATTCTAGATTATACTCGTGTCTTACACGCACAGATTCAATGGAAACACATCGGAGCTAATTGTGGGTTCTTCAGAAGAAAAGGCTAATATTTTCTTAATTATTTGCAAATAATTCCAATTTGGCAATCTCATTTGTTTCCTAACAGGTTTTTTTTATTCAATGTAATAACTTAACTAACAAAGGATTTTGGTGGGAAAATCTTGCCCAACATTGCAACACATGGCCAAAAGATGATATGGCAGCTCTGTAATTGTGAACTGTGGAGCCACCAAACTTTTATTCATTAGAATTAGAATAGGGAGATATATACCAATGCAGGTTTCTTATTGTATGAAAATACTGCTTGTTAGATAGCATATCAACAGCTAATCCAAATAAATGAAGTATTAGTTAGTACCTCATCTAATAGATTTTACTTGTAAAATTTATTTTGCTCTTTTTCTACTTCTTTCTCGTAAAATTGTCTACTTTCTGCAGAATCCCCTGACAGATTCAATGTTTTCAAATGGTTTAATTTCATTTGCATATCCAGATAATGGCATTTATGATACATCGTCAAAGAAAAAGGACACGTCAACTGTTATCTCAAGAAATCCAAGAGTTTACATCATCACAATGATAGTAGATTTCCTCTCTATTGTTCTTCCGTTCACTTTGTTGTGTACAGTAAGTATCTTAAGTCTTATGAGCAATGCAATGTTTCGTTTTTACAAAAAAGATAAGAATCTACTTTGCTAATCTGCCCCTGGTTTAGAAAGTACGTTTTATATGAACTCTGCACTCATTAATCAGCAATATAATTAACACGGATTTAATTTACTTCTGTATGTAAACTTGAATTGACAGGTTCTAGCAGATTGGACATATATGAGTGGAGTCCTGTTAATATTGGTCTTGTTTTTCTCTGTTGCATCTAAGAGGTAAGTTATGACTGCTATCTTGTTAAACTTGCGTTATATTATTATTGCAATTGATTGTGTGTCCATCTCATATTTATATGACTATTCAGTAATCAACGAGCTTTTAAAATGATCATTGTATGACAGAGTTTTGAATGTATTTGCCATCCATGCAGAAATGGATCTTCATCGGATCAGGATGCAGGGGTTCATTCTTTTAGGGCATACATCTCAACATACAGAGTTTCTATGGTAATCTCAAAACAACTATATTTTGTCTATTTATTATATTTGGTCATTTTGTGCTCTAAAATTGCTGTTGAAACTTATTGAATTTTAATGTTGTAATCTGTAATATGTTTTGTGCAGATGCTTATCACATGTATTTGTATTTTAGCTGTTGACTTCAAAATCTTTCCTAGAAGATATGCCAAAACTGAAACTTATGGCACTAGTTTGGTAATAACTTTTTATTGCCAATGTAACATATTCATATCTAAAGTTTGTTATGTGCTTTAGCATGGTACTTGTTATGCTAACTTTTATCTGTATTATTTTGGTGAGTATCAGATGGATGTTGGAGTTGGTGCATTTGTCTTTGCAAATTCCTTTGTGTCACGTCAAGCACGGGGTATTTCAGCAATGTGAGTCAATTTAGTTTTTGATGTAAAAACCGTCTTTCTATAGTTTCTGATACACAAGACATTCCTTGTAACATGCTTACAACTACTGAATGACATGCATATGCATGATCTTATTCTTCAGCTTTTTAATATGTGTATGTTATCATACTATTCATATTTTACATTTTCACTAAGTAAGAGCTTGACAGTTTTCTTGCTATTATTATAGGGGTTTGAAAAGTGCACTGTCCTCTACTAGCCCACTACTGGTTTTAGGGTTTGGTAGACTTGTTTCTACAACTGGTGTTGACTATCAGGTGAAGGCTCTTATGAGTAGAAAAGACGTGTGTGTGTGTGTTTTTGTGTGTGTGTGTGTGTGTGTGTGTGTGTGAATGGATATGCTTTCGAAGTTGAGGCAATTATTTTAAAAAGCCCAAACGAATATTATAAATATTATTCCTTGGTCTGTGTCTTACTTTGCCATCTTTTCGTTCATAGGTTCATGTGGGAGAATATGGTGTTCACTGGAATTTCTTTTTCACACTTGCTGGTGTAGCAGTCTTGACATCAATTATTAACGTCTCTCCAAAGTATTGTGGGCTTGTAGGTTCGCTGATACTGATAGGTGTGTGATTATATTCACTTCATTACATATTTTAATGTCTTCAAATTTGATTCTCATAGTCATGTCTTTACGTTCTCTTTATAAATCTCTATTTTCAGGGTATCAAGTTTGCCTAATGAGTGGTTTGAACCAGTATCTGCTTTCTCCTGAAAGGGGTACAAACATTATTGACCAAAACAAAGAAGGAATCTACAGCATATTTGGTGAGGTATTTATAGAACTTGCTTTGATCAGTTCAAGATGTATTTTTGCGGATACTTATTAATTTTTAGGGCAAATTGCATTAAAAGAATAAGCACTGTAGCTGAATCTCTATTTTAAGTAACGAACTTTGGTTTCACCAATAAAAATGTAACAAACTTTCAAAAACTGCAATTAAAGGTAACCAAACTTAAAAAAAGGTATGATTTAAGGTAATCTGATATTGTTACCCAGAGATAAAAGCTTATGTGGTAGTTGATGTGTCGGTTACGGTAACGTGGACCATGTTGACTTTCTCCAACCTGCTGCTGATGTGGCTCTATTATTTACATACTTCACAAGATTACGCAAAATTAATATTCAGAAAATTCGTTATGTATCTACACTTGAAAACAAAGTTTGTTACCTAGAGTATACATGCACTTAACGTATGTTATTGTACTTGATGTATGTTACTGTTATATGCAATTTCCCTTTATTTTTATTCGAAGTTAGAACTATGGTTTATGCTTTAGATGATTTATGGACAATATCATCTTCAGGTTATTGGGGTCTGCATCTAATTGGTGTTTGGTTGGGAAACAATCTTCTTTTTGGGAAGAATGCTACTATGAGAACTAATAGTTGGGCAAGGAAGCGAGTTTGGATTCTATTTATCTTCTTCTGGTATACTAGTCTATCTATGTATATATTTAGCAAGTTACATTTATAGTTTTTGGCATTTGTTCTTTCAGTTAAGTGACCATCTCATATTTCCAGGTGCTTGACATTGATTTTGGACAGTTATGTTGAAAGGCCTTCACGTAGAATGGTTAGACACCCTTATTTCATATGATATATGTTTTAAAATTATAATTAAATACTAACAGGAAACTCTTCTGCAGTGCAATCTGACATATGTTACTTTAATATTGGCCACAAACTTTGAGGTAATTCTCGTATCTGTTTATATAAATACTAGTAAGTATTATTAAAGTGGCTTAAGCTTCCTGTCTAAGAAGCCATAAAATTGACAGATGTTGGCAATAATGATGCTTTCGGATTATATCCCTGGTGGTAAAGTATCAGTACTAGAACAAGCAATCAACAGAAACTTACTCGCTTATTTCATTGTGGTGAGAATTAATAATCCTTTTTGGGCTTATTTACATATTTGAAATTCAAAGTTGGTCAATGAAGGAGAAACAACTTGGTACCATTTTGACACCGACTTATGCAGGCTAATTTGCTGACTGGGTTGGTGAACTTATCGATGGATACCCTATTAGTGTCGCTGCCCTCAGCACTGCTTATCTTGATGGCCTATGGTTTTGTCATATGTGCTGCTGCTGCATTTGCAGATTATAATGGTATCAAGTTGAAGTTTTGGTGAAAAAAAATATTCCAATTGGTTTATATAACTACTTGTAATCCTAATTTATCATCAATACAAAGGATTGATCTTCATCAATTTTGCACATTTGAATTATTAATTCTAAGAGATTCTTTCGGAATGCAACAATTAATTTGTTGTTTTATAATCAAATCTTATGGAGATAAACTGGTGCCATTGACTTGCAAAATAAAACATGATACATTTCGACAAAAGTTACTTACAGGTGACCATTTGGAAAAGGAACAAAAAAATTGTGAACTTTTTTTATGATCCTGACATCGGTGAATAAAAATCCTGTTTTTCTTCCCTCTGATCTTCAACTACCAAAACTACTTGCAACTTGGATAACAACAAATTACGGTTCAGCAGGTTGTTCATTAGAAGTATTCTCATCCTCGGTTTCACTTTTATCTGCATTTCTTTCGCTAAATGCTAAAGTTATTGGCCTCCCTAACAACTCCTGCATTATAAAGGAGACAAAGAATAAGCTCTTTGAAAAATGTTTAACTTCAAATCCGAGAGAAAAAATGTAAAAAAACACATACCAAAATAATTGTAAACAAATTTCACTATGATTTTTCAAGCTAACATAACCTATGTATATCACCGTCTATTCGATACAGTATATCCTAGTTTTGTCACTATTGAAACGTTTAGACATTCTTAAGTCTTTAAACTTAAACCGTTAAACATATGCATCTTTTTCCAAAACACAGTAAAAGATTTATTAAAATCCAAAAATATCACCTTCCCATTCAAGGCAGATAATGCAGACTCTGCTTCTTCTTTAGATGCAAAAGTCACAAATCCATATCCTGCAGACCTTCCTTCAGGGCTTTCAAAAACAACCCTTGTAGATACAGGATTAAATTCAGCACCAAAGAACTCTTTAAGATTGTTACTTCTTACCCTCCACGCGAGATTTGACACATACAGCTTGCAACGCTTCTCACCAGGAGGAGAAGGTGGCGGTGAAGATTTCTTATTATCTTTTGCAAATTCTACCCGAATAATCCTACCCATTAATTCCTGCACCGAAACATAACAATTTTCTTATATGCATAGGGTTTGAAAAGCACCTAATGAAAGATGGCATACATCTCATTAACCCGTGTAAATATGGTGTTTGGATGAGGGTTTTGAAACTTGTTACTATGATATCTGATAATCTGAATCTTATAATTAGGTGTAAACAGAAACCAATTTTGCACTATTAGCAATCGATTGCTTTCAATCGTTGCATTATCTTTGTCTTTTAACATATCAATAACCAACTAATGCACCATGGATTACACTTTGTTTTGCTAACTTTTAAAAAACATAATTCAGTACTGACAATCTGACATAAATAAAACTGAACAAAAGATACCCACATTAAGTTTTGCTAGTTATTAAACAGAAAAGAAGAGAACTTACATAAGAATCATATTTTTCAATCACTGTTAATGCCTCTTCAGTTGAAGCCATTGTAACAAATGCATACCCTCTACTCTTCCCATCCTTTTTCCTCTTTATTATCTGTGACCCAAAATAATATTATTCCAGAAAAACAACCCAAATTATTACATTAACTCATTAAGATTGCTAGAAATGGCCTAATTCATCTTAATTCATAACTAATTTCAGTAGCATCAACAGAAGAAAATGAATTTAAGCTTAAAAAATTGCTACTTTTTGAGCAACACAAACAACCATATTATTAAAAATAATAAATAAATATGGAATTAAACCTCAGCATCTTCAACAGTTCCACATTCACTAAAAAGAGTCTTGAGTTCATCAACAGAGAAAGACCATGGAAGATTAAGAACAAAAAGCCTTTTCTGTATGATTTCCAAATTCTCTGTTTGTGCTGCAGAAACCTGTTCTTGAACTGCTGCTGCTGCTGCTGATGAGAATTCATGAAGTTTTCTTGAAATGGGAAGAAGATGAGGATAAGATTTGTGGGAAAGTTTTGTGGTAGAAATTGGAAATGAAATATTTGATCTTGAAGGTGATTGTAATGGTGGATTTGAAGAATATGCTGTTGATAGATTGAAGGATGAGATTGCTAGTGATTCAAGTGTTGCCATTTTTGCTTCCAAATCAGAATTCCAAGTTCCCTCTATTGTGCTTCACAAGATAAAGAACAGAATAAATCATTTTTGGTATTGGATTTTAAAATGATATATTTTGATGGTTTTATGGATATTTACTAACAAAATTTGTCTTTTTTCTAAAGGGGTTGTAATAGCTTTAAGAGTTTAGGAATTAAGACGTTGTGTCTTTAAAATTGATTAAATTTGTAAGTTTTTTAATGAGAAAATGATGTGTGCTACTGGAAGCACTTAAACTTATGTGCTGCTTACTAACAATTCACAAACACTAAATGATTATGTAAACATTTAAAGTGTAAATTTAGTTTGATAAAGGGCTTTAGTAGATTATAGTACTAAGTTTAATGATGTTAGAAGCATATATGTTAATTTTTTAGGTTTATATATCAATTGACATATTGTTTCGGCCCATTTTTGGTACATAACAAAACTAGCCCAGTTAACCCAAATTCTAGTTTGGGTAATTATGATCAGGTGGCCCAGTAGTCAGTGTCGTGGTGACTGTTAATTGTGCAATAATTTGGCCCAACTCTATACTACCTAAGTACCTATTGGCTTTATACAGTTTTTTTTTCTTCTCTATATTTGCTGGTAATTTATACTGTATTATAAAACTTATAACATCGAAGCACATAACAATATAACATGATTAAAAAAAACCATCTTACAAACATTTTTCCTTTCTAGAAGATTGGTGAGTTTAACATCAGTGGCGGAGCTAGGAATAAATATTAGGGGTTGCAAATTTTTTTTGAAGTGTATAGACCGTAAAATATAACTAAAACTAGTTAAAAGTGTACGATTTCATTGAATAAGTAGAATTGCATCAAAAAGTACGATATCAACCAAAATCTTGATTTGTCCTCGTCGTTCTCCAATGAGTTAAAAGCTACAAATAACAGCTTCATTCGAACATTTTTTTGCTCTTCTATTTTTAAAACATATACAAGGGCATTGTTAAAAAATTTAACTCCTATTTGATTAGTTCCACGTTAATTGATTGCTTATTGCATCGTAGATGCAAAAAACTAATTGGAACTCGCTCAAGGTTTTGTAAAAAAACCAAGGGGTTGATTTGTGCAAAGTTCCTTCGTATTGATCTTGTATTAGGTTTTTAGGTTTATTTTTATCTTTTAATTATTTTCTAGAAGATGAACATATACGGTATACTCGATGCGTTTTTTTCTTTTTTTCATGACAAAGGGAGAGTTGGACATTATTGGCCTTTTCAATGATGGGCCTAATTAAATTAAACTTATACATGATATTAGGACAAGTATCACACGTAGCATATATGTATGTATATTAAAAAAAGATAAAAAATTTTACAGTAGATATATGAAAGTCATGGGTAGCACCTGCTACCCTTTGCACTAGAACAACTCCGCCCTTGTTTAACATGAACAGCTAGACACAGTGTAACACCCGCCAAATTAGGACTAGTGCTTAGTGCCTAATCATATATTAATACATGTAATTAGTTCTGTGTTAGGCTAATTAATGTATCGAATTATATATGTTGTTGAATATATACGAAAATGCGATTGGTTAAATCGTACGCAATTTAAATCGAATGTATTTCGATTCCATAAATACGGACGTTGGTGACACAATTTATATTTAAGTATAAAACATTATCTGAAAACATTACTGGGTCCAAACTACTGTTTAAATTTTATTTCCAAAGTTGTCCCGCTTTGTACAATTAAAAACGTACCTAATTAACAACAAAATACGCAAATTACCTAAATCACATTTTAAATCTTTAAATTATTAGATAAGTGGTAAAACAATTTAATTAAATTATTAAACAAAATTTGTATTTTAAAATGGTTAATTAACGCGCAAAATATTTATTAAAACGTTAAAAAAACGGAGAAAACGAATACCACGCGGAGCGCGGGGCGGAGACTGAAAGTGGAGGATAACCTCCACTCTTCCCTTCCTTTTTCCTCATTTTCTATTACCCCACTCTCTCTCTTCTCTTTCTCTTTCATTTTTCTCTCTAAACATTAAACCACCACCACCATCATAAATCGACAAATAACACAATCAAACGCATTCGGATCATCAATATTTTTAGAGATTCACGACCACCTCGCAACGATCTACACTTCTATCTTTTCGGATTTTCAATCCGGCACTTTGTAAGTTTCCGACAAAATCCCGAAACCTTTCGATTCTTAGTATTTTTCACTTGTTAGTGTTTATATAACTTATATATGTCCATTACAAAGTGTAGAACACGATTTTATAGCTTAAAAACGAGTTTGAATTGGGTTTTTGGCCTGAAAAATCTTGACAGCCGGACTTTCTGGGCTGATGTTCTTCCATGCGACACAAGCCTTGTGTCGCATGTTATGTCGTATTTTGCCTTTTATGTCGTATCTTGTGTCGTATGAAACCAGTTATGTCGTATCTTATGCGACACAATATTGTGTCGTACCTTATGTCGCAAATACCATACGACACAACCTCTATGTCGCTGTTGAATCAGCATCTCGAATCTATGCGACACAACCTTTGTGTCGTATAGATGTTGTGTCGCATATCTATGCGACACAACCCTTGTGTCGCATGACAAACTTTTGTGTCGCATATTGTGTCGCAAAACACAGAAAACTCAGATTTTTACTAAGTGTCGAGACTCAAAATTTATCACTCGATTTTACCCGAATTCAGATCCCAGATGCGTTTTCCACCAAAGCAATATAGTAGAAATAAAAATTTTTCGAGCTGACCTGGCATCTCGACCCCAGCCAGGGGCCAGCCCCTTGGACCCCGCCAGGGGCGCTGCCCCCGGACCCCCGTACTTAGATTCCGTAAGCACATTTCTCACCAAGTGTCAAACTTGTATGACTTCAAAACGCTTATATGATACAACTTTTCAAACATAATGGAATATACTTTTCAAGTATAACACTTCGAAATCAATCTGATAACATCAGGACTATTATTACAATTAATCACCAACGGGCCGTACAAGTTTTCAAACACTTAACAAATCAACCAAATAGTAGTAATTTGGACATATATAGTTGTGTAACAACTACAAGGGTGATCTTTTGAGATACCCACTCATATTTATAACCATCGCGTGTCGTGGACACCCTCAGGTTACAAGACTTTGGACTTCATACTCGGCTAATCAACTCAAGTTTATTAAGTTAAACTCACAAGACTCAGGTGAGTCTCATAGCCCCTCTTTTTACTGTTTTACTCAGGGGTGTGATGCAATGCTTATTTTTAACATGTGAACGCAAGTACAACTTTTATATACTACATGAGTTTTACTCACTAATCATTTAAAGTCCTCCGTCAGCATAGTTGTTAATACGTTGTAGCGTGAATATTAGTATATGGTACCATATAGGATTGACCCTCCTCGTTCGGGTTAGCAAGCACTAACCGGGTAAACGGACGTACTAATATTTGGGAAGACGAGTGTTGATTAGGCACTCGTGGAGGCACCTCGCCCGGAATTCTCTATAGGGGACCCGGCCCTCGAGTTAAGCTCAACTATGTGCTCATGGCTGTATACATACACATTATCAATTGCTGGATGCAATTCAATTATTTAAATCTTGCGGTTCATACGATATTACTTGATTTCAAACCTGTGAGCTCACCAGCTTTAGCTGACCCATTTAGCATGTATCGCAGGTACCAAGCAGTAGGCTGTTTCTACTTCAGGACTTCTAGCTCGAGTCAGCATACAGACGTTTGAGATTTTCTTGCATTAGTATATTTTGTACAAGTACTTATGTACTGAAATCTCCTTTTATTTAAACTCGAGCTATGTAAAGCTATAAATGTTGTAAACATTTCAATATCAATATATTTTGTTAAAACGACGCATATAGAGTCGTTTACTATATATCTTTGTGCTTTGTTATTGATTAGTAACACCCAAATCAAGCTTCCGCAAATCATTAAATTTTGGGGGTGTTACACACAGCACGCAAAAGGGTAACAAGTATGTAAGTGCACAAAACACAGCACGCAAAAGGGTAACAAATATGTAAGTGCATAAAACACGATCAAAGAATATAAAATGACTGCATCTAGAAATTAAAATGATTGATACGCCTAATATATGTGCGTAAAATATGTTTAAAAGGATGATCGAATTAACTAATGGACAAACAATCCCAAATGGAGTTCAATCAGTAGACGCGATAATCCATCCCAAACTAAATCATTGTTTTTTCTGTTTTAACTACATGAGCGGATACAAAATCACGAGAACAACAACAACAACAACAAAATAATTTAGGAGGAGGGTTATTGTAATATAGTTCATTAAGGTGGTAATGGTAAGAACGAATCTAAGCATTTGATTTGGAGTTAATCTCTCCTATCTAATAAAAGGGGGTTTATGCTGATGTCATAAGGCTGATTTAGCACATTCTTAAGCAATAATCATGATGATCATGAGGTGCAAGAAATTTTGTGGTTTTTTTGGATTTATTTAAATTGGTAATTTAAATTTACTAGTTTATTGACCCGTGTATACACGGGTTTGACATGTACAGAATACAGAAAGCAAACAACCAATATTAGACTGAAAAACATTACTAACCAACAACAGACCAGAGATATGGTAATTAGGCAGCTTCCCCATTTTTGTTTGAGGCAGTAAGCCTTAAGAGTTGGTTTCAGCCTCAGCTGAGTTGTATGTCTTTCTCACCTAAGTGCACTTAAAGTAGTAGTAATGTAGTACTATGTATAATATAATGTTAAACTATAAGAAATCATAGTAGCATACTAAAACCAACAGTACAAAAAAGGCATAATTATATTGAATAACATAACATATATACTACAAAAATTGCCCTAAGGTTCTACACTAATGTCTCGTCAATACAATTAAATGAACAATGTATGAAAGGATCAATCTTAAACGACTGTTCGAGGAGACACGTTTAGGGACCATTAATCCACTATCCACCAATCTAAGTAACCCATCAGCAGTAAACAATGTGATTGTTTCCTGTTGTTCCCGTTCAATACCTTTAGACAATTTTAACTACTTTCAGCTTATACTTGATATTTAAGCACGCAACTTCAATTATGCTTTAAAAAGCTGGGTCATGTGACACTATCCAAGCCTTAGCGTCAAATACCCTAGTGGCTCAATGGCTGAATTCAACAGTTATCATGTATCTAACATTCTAACCTGAGTGGCTCAATGGCTCTAATAAATTCAAGAAGTACTAATTGCATTTTAATATAACCGAACTTTGACATCAATACAGCCTACACAGTGTATACAACATAATAAATCTAAGCAAAAAATGGGTAAAAATTCCACTACAGGCTCAATGGCTGTAATAAATTCAAGAAGTATTAATACAATGGCTGCTGATAATTTATGGATCCATTCATAAGTAGATGGATGCAAATCACCACCTCTAAAACTATATACACATAGATAAACAATGAACCATTCATATAATAAATGGGTAAAAATCATCACCTCTATAATTAAAAGCACATAAAAGGGAACATTATAGCCAATACACAAGATACAAAACTGAAACATTTTGAAAAATTGTTTAAAAAAACCCATATTCACTGTATAGCAAGAAGGTCATGATAATCAAACTTATCGGGTGGATTGCTATCAAATAAACCATTTTATTACTTTGAATGAAGATCCATGATTCAACTGTTTTATAACCCATTAACAATCCAACTTAATAGTTATTTAAACATTTCATCAATCAGCTAACATACAAAGAGACAACCATTAGAATAACGATATACCTTTCATAGTGCAGAGTTGCCATGTAAAGATCTTATTAATTCTCCCTTCTCTGTTGTTGAATCGATTCCATTTGAAGCTGTACAGTACCTGATGATTTTTTTACCAAAAAAACAAACAGTACCTAGTGATTTTTAGAAGGATGACATAAAAACCAATTCTCATATTAACCTTCTTTTATTGGAATCTTGTTTTTGGAACCCATTGATGATGATTCGGGATGATGACGAAGGAGTGAGTGAAAAGACGGGAGCAGGGTTTTAGGACTTCCATATTCCTCAGAATCTTCCTCCTGCCACTACTCTTAAATTTTAGTATCACCAATAAACTCTAAATTAAGCATGTTTTTGTACTTGTAGCCCTAAATAGAGCACTAAAACCCTAAGCACAATTTTGCAATTGAAGTACATAGTTAAGCACTAAATCGAAATTTGATCATATTTTTGTACTCGTAGACACTAAAACCCTAAGTTATACAAACTTGTGCTATTATAGCCGCTAGAAGCAACTTCAGCACTTAAATAAATATTAACCACTAAACCCTAAATTAATACACAGTCATGTTCGAGGGTTTTACAGATTTTAAGAAAAATAGAGACCGAAAATTGAAAGTAACTAAACAATTGGCTCACCTTGAATCTCCTGCACATATATGCCATCATCATCTTCATCCTTCTGGTGATTAACTATCATCAAAATCATGGAAGAATTGTGAGGGGCCTGATTGAAAAAAAAATAAAAAATTATGAAGCTTTGTAAACATAAAACTGGGGAAGAAAAAGAATTGGAAGAAAAAGATTGGAAAAACTTGGAAGAGAATTGTGAAGTTGAAATGGGATATGTCAGTGGAGAAAGCTTATGAAGAAGAGAGATTTGATTTTTTGGGCGGTGCTATCAACTAATCACAGTTCGTAAGCGTGATATTGAGAACATAAATAATAAAGTTTGCTGTATGTTTCAAGAAAATAAGCGGTTTTTTATTAAAAATAGGCAATTTTGACATTATTTATCATGTTTTATGATGACATCAGCAAACTCATGAGAAGAAGACACATCAGCAAGGATTTGGTCTGAGAGTGTAACAAATAAACGAAAGTGATGTCAGCATTATTGACAAATTGTAAATAAGATAGATTTGGTCAAATGTTGTTTTCCAGGCATCCCTCCTTGGACCGCCCATTTTCTTGAAAATATGAAACTCACTCATCACGCTTTTCTTTCATTGGTTATTTTGCATCCCCTCTTTCTTGGTAGGCATGCTTCCTCTTCGTGTTTTATATTTCAAAATTGAAATTTTAAACCAAATAAATTTTTTGCCCTTCATATCTTAAGCATCTATCCTCCTTCATCATGAATTTTCTCCTCCCCTTCATTTTATTTTTCACGAAGTTGAATCCTTGGTTTCGGTTACACGATTTATATGCAGGTAATAAATAAAGTAATATTTGAGCCCCTAACTAACTATATTTCATCGCTGCTTGAAACTTTAAGGATCAACGATTAGCGATTAGCAGCCATGGTTTGGTTTCAGTGCGAAGATTGTGGTGATAATCTTAAGAAACCAAAGCTCACTAATCATTTCAGAGTTTGCTCTGCTAATAAGGTTCACTTTCTTAATTTTAATTTCACCTTCTTCTTCTTTTTATTTTTTATTCAAATACCCAAAATAAAATTTGTTTGATCATATTTGTATTGATGATGTGGTTATCATGTATCGATTGTGGACAAATGTTTGGGCAACAAAGTGTTCAAGGTCACACACAATGCATCACTGAAATGGTTAACGCAATATTGATGATGTATTGGTTAACGCTATTTGTTCGCTCATTTTTCGTCCGCTTGATTTCGTTGGGTTCTTGAATTTTTTGTTTTGTTAGAGGAGTTTCAATTGATTTATTAATTTTATTGATTTAGAGGGTTCTTGATGTATTGTATATGTGGTACTATTTGTAGTTTATTATGGTGGTGAAACTCGAAGATCTGACGATAGATGATAAACTTGATTGTGTGTTTGATAAAGGTAGTTTATTGAAGTGCTCAACAACTGTTTGATGAAATGTCTCAAACAAACAAGGTATATTTGTTTTCCAACTGTTTGATTAAATATCTCAAAGAAACAAGGTATATTTAGCCCAGGTTCTGCTGATCTGTTTATGCAAGTTCAACCCACGGTGTGCGTAAGGATTTCAGCAAGGTCAAAAGTAACTTGCGAAAATTGGGTCAAGGTTCGTATAGGTTACTGATATCAACTGTTTGTTATTAATTTGGCTACATAATTCACGTGTGTTGAGCTTATATATATATTGTCAAGTGCATTATTGAGAAATTTAGTGGTAGCTTTATATACTTGAAGAATGAAGTTCAATATAACACTCGGCCCAACTTTCTTTTAACATTGTAAGTGCAGCTCATTATTTGTGGATTCTTGGCCATGTGGGTCATTTGAGTGTAAATTGTAACTTTTGATGTTTCTTTTTTGCTTAACAATTGCAGCTTATTGAGGAAGAGGATATTGACATTCCAGTGGCAAAAGTGACTACAAAAATGGACGTGAATAAGGCTTCAGTTGATGCATCCGGGGCTGAAAATGGTGCTCCTGAAACATGAAATGCTCCTACTTAGATGGAGAGTGATACTAAGGTTTGTAAAACATGCACTTTAATATTGTAGCTTAAACACAAGATGCATATTTGATGCAATAGACTATTGATGAGTGTCTATGAAAAAATATTGATCTTTGTTTAGATACCTGTTACAATGTGTGGGACTTACAAGTCCTTAGTTTCATTTAGTTGATTATCTTACAAGTGTGTATTTTGCCATTACTCGGAATAATTTTACCCTATGGACAATGGCTATTCAAGTAACTTGATTTGAGAATTTTGAGCTATTGACCACATTTTTCAAGTATATTCACTAAAAATTGATGTGATGGTTTTGATCGTGTTAACAATAATATGACAATGACAGTATAACTTCTAAAGAAAAAGACCTGTTTTGCTTAAACAAACTTTTAAATTGATCATGTATGCACTTAAAATAGATTAGGCCCCTTTCAACCTGTTTAGCTCATTTGACCTGGTTGAGATAGAACACAACCTCAATTGACCAATTATAAGTCAGTAGGGTTAAGTTAGAAAATTGCCGCCTCTACTTACCATCAACAGAAGTTCATAAGTGGGTATTTGCCTGTAGCAATTTATGTTTTCTATATTAGATCCTTGCAGTTGACAAAACAGAACATCAGTCAGCTGGTGATTCAAGTGAAGGAATTGCAGATATCCTTATTGCGGCATTTGGGTCTCGTGCACATCTAGAGAAGAAAGCTCTAGCTACAGTTAGTTCCTCCCAATTATTATTTATCATGTTGTCACCTTGTATTTATTTTCTGAATGATTTGACTGTGTGCTTCAGAGGAAATGGTACCGTAACTTTTTGATGAAAGGTTTCCATGTTGTTGTTCTCTTAGCTACTGGTCATGGCGTTCGTGATACACAGGTTATTATCCTTCAAACCTCTTTTGCATAGTATTAATCTTGACTTTATCTTCTGGATTATATTGATATGATGTTTGACATGTATGGCAGTGTGGCTTTAAGTTGTTCACTAGAGCTGCTACTAGGAAGCTTTTTACCAATATCCGATTAAAAAGGTGGATGCCATTGTGAAAACTTCCTCATTTTTAGAATTAACATCATCAAGTATCATGGCAATTGTTTGTTTTGTCAGTGGATCTGAAACTTCATATTTGGTCTCCATGCAGGTGGTGATTTGATGTTGAATTAGTTTATTTGTGTAAATACTTTAACATCCCGATAATAGAGATATTCGTAACCTGGTCTGAAATTCCATGATCCAAGGTGAGTCCGTTAAGCATTCTCAACATGATATGGGAAATGACTCTCACGTCCCTAGGATATAGAGCTGGTTTCTGGAAAATAAGCAAGCGAGAATCTTAATTCAAAGCTGTATAATAGTGGGCTAAGCTTATTGACATTTTCCCTCATACCCCTGAGCTAACGCCCGTTATTGCCAGTTTCCATACAGACAGTCGGTCTTTTTTCAAATGCAAGTTATGTTAACCGGATACTTTTTGGGATATTTGAAGAAATCTTGGTTCTTATCGGATTCATTTATTTACAAAAAGTTATATACGAGGAGACTGGTTGAAAGGTTATGTATGTTGGTGACATTGTAGTTGTATACTGATTTACTGATCTATAAGAGGAGACCAGATACTTTTTGTGTTTATGTTGACATTTTTCTTAAATTTTGAGATGGGTTGTTCAGATCTTGGTTGCAACTCTTAGATTGCTGATTTGATGGAGCTTTATGCAAAGTTTGAGACTTTTTTTTACATTAATCTAAAAAAAAAAACATGAGAATGTATAGTGCATGTTGCTCAAGGTGCTATTTATAAATATGATCATATGACTGATTGTCATCTCATATCATCAATTTTCAAGATTCGTGGCCATTAAAATTGTTGTGATTGTATACCTTAACATTGGATATGTGATGCCTAATATATTCTTGCATTATTTTGTGGTATAGTTTAGTGAAGGTATCTTACTGCAAGATTTAACTTTTTGAATATGATTGGCTTTAAAAAAATATAGAAATTCCTTTATAGTATATGCATCATCGAAAATTGGGCATAGGGAGCACTGGAGGCCTCGATCACATTGACATGAGTGTTTAATGTGTTATGCACATATTGTGATTGTGTCGGTGCAAATCAAATCATTTTCTACACATGTATTTCAAATTTAGATAATAGTGATTCTTAAAACACAATTGTTAGAGGTCCAATATACACATGTATAAATCATTACTAAATTCGCTATCAATAAAAGAAAAACATTTTTGTAAAACTTACATTAACCTTATATATTTTATAAAAATAAAGCTATATGCATTTTTTTCTAAACAAAACCCGTGTAGTCACGGGTCATTGAACTAGTATAATAGAAACTGTGGAGTGAAAAACACGGACAACCTCCTAGGTTTTTGTCTTTTATTTTTTAGTCTTTAACCCCCAATTTATCATTTTACTCTAACTTCTTCATAAGCATTTTTTTCCCAAAAATAATTTCACCATAAAATAACCTTTTTTATTTACTTCAAATTGAGATCCATTATTAATTTTTTTTCCCGTTGATACACAAAGTTATATTCATGAGATGATACACGTATTTACATTTGTTAGAAGATACACAAAGTTATTCAGAAATTTAAAATACTGATACACAGTTTTAATAATAAACTGATGCATACAAAAAATCGCAGATTACAACTCCATCAACACAATCTAGCAGCAAAACTCCGGCGACATAAATTCCGGCGGCACAACTCTGGGAATAGATTGTAAAGTTTCAGATCAAACAAAATAAACGCAACAACTTCTGGATCTTAGAAGTAAAACGAAAAAACTTTAAGATCAAGCAACAAATAGCTCAAAAAAAGTTCGTTTTGTAACGGTGGTGTTTTCCCGTGAGGATTTAATGGATTCGTTCGATGATAGTGTTTCTCGGTGACAGATTTATATCGTAGGTAGAGATGGAATTCGAGGACGGCGGGACGGCGGTGGTAGAGCAGTGGTCGACGACGGAGCGGACGAAAGATGTGGTGTCAGTGGCAAATGTGAAAATTGTGCAGATTTGAAAATTGTTGTTCGGAGGTGTGGTGAGGGAGAGAGAGAGATAAGCGTGGAAAATAAAAATGTGGGTTAGATCTAGATTTAAAAATAGTGAGTAGTAAAGACGCGTGTCAACTTTTGAGTGGTTCCAACCATTACCACAATAACATTTGTTTTTACTTGAACCACCCTCCATAAAGTCAACTATCAAATGTGATGTAATCTTGAAAGAACAAATCAATAAGGCCGGTGCCAACGGCACTTCGGTTGGGAGTCGGTTTTTCACTGACGATGCCAACGGTTGTTCGGCTCCACCGTCGGTTGAGGTTGTCGGTGGAAGCCGTCGCTTTTTAGACGGGAACGGACGGTGGATAGTGGGGCTCAGCTTCATTATTTTATTTTTTTTTTGCTTTTTGACTGTCTGAAATAAAAATAATAATAATAATAATAATTTTTTTTAAACGGCAATATTACCGTTGGATTAATAAAAAAAAAATTTTCCTACCTTTTTCCACTCTATAGATACATACACACATTCATTCAAATATACACACAACTTTGAATCCAATTTAATTCAAATATACACACATCTTTCATACTTTCAATTCAAATGTCATCTGATTCCGATAAGGAAGATTTTTACGCCGTCACTCAAATTTTCGATCCTATCGCTAGACTCAATAAGCTAGACGCGGAAGACACGGATACCGATTCGGACGATGATGCCGAGCCATCAATCCGTATACCTCGTGCACCAAGAAGATATTAACTTAGAATTCGAGTATTGTTGTGTCATTTTACATGACATGATAACTGAGGACAATGGACGAAACATGTGTCGACTTGAGGAAGACTATTTGGCGAACCCTTAAAATATGCCCCAACGCTCGTGGCAAGAAAGGGTTGAAACATAAATGTGTATGGACAACGAAATACACGACCGTGACGTACATCATCTACTTCGCGAAGCTCTAATCCAACACATTGCGAACCTCCCACTACACTTCTGTCAAAGACTTAATTAGTCGTATATTATTTTTCAATAAATGTACTTTTTTATTTATTGTAATGTTTTTAATTTTAATATAAAGTGTTTTTTTTTTTAATTTTGTAGTTTAAATAATAAAAGTAAATAATGTGTGGGGTCCAGAAAAAAACTGAAGTGTTCACTGTTGGTAGTGAAAAGTTCAGTTTATGTCAGTTTTGTATTCTACTGATGCGGCGCTGATGTGGCACAAACTGAAGTGTTCAGTTTGTGTTCACTATTGGGAGTGGTCTAATAAAGATTGAACCTATAAATAATTTTCACCAGATCGTGTTGCATCTCACACACACACACTATATATATATATATATATAGTTAGAGGATCTAAAAAGAAGGGTTTTTTGTGGAGAAAAGGGAGAAGCATTTCTGACCAATCATTTCATTTTAAGGTCAAAGGGCATTTTAGACTTTTCTTATTTTATTATTAGGCTTTTATTTATTTATCATTATATTAATTAATATGAAAACTTCTTTCCAATTTGGTGCAACCGTTTTAAATCTCCACTAAAAAAGGAGATAATAAACAACAAGATATTCATTTACAAATTCAATATCAGATCTATACAAATGAAATGGCAGGACGTTGATTTACGTGAATTGATTTTTTCAGTGATTCTTCTATTATTTACATGAAATATTTAATCGTATAAAATTTATTTCATTCCATTTGTAATTCTGTCACCTATATATCGTTGAAAGCATTTTTGTGGGCATTTGTTCGTAAGAAGTCTGTGTATTCAATTGGAAGTGGCAAACGATTTTGCCTTGCAAAAAATAAAGGAGATAAACAAACAAAGATTACATTCTCACGGCGTTTTACAGTTTTGGTGTATGGTAAATTGCGTTGAATCAAAACTAGTTGCATGATATATTTCATCCATTAAAATTTATTTCATTGCATTCTCTTTGTGATAATCGATATACTGAACGAGGGTCAATATTGTGGAGAAGTAGGTCATTATAGAACCACTTGTTCACAAAAAGCGATCGACGATGCAGCCAAAAGAAACAGTGGCACGAATGAAGAACCCTCTTCGGAAAATGATTAGATGTTTAGTATAAACGTATTGTTCTTTTTACATTTTTTGTGGCCTATGTAGGGCTAGATGTACGCAAAATTGTCATCAGAAACGTTGTATAAAGTTTTTTCTTTTTCTCTGCATACACGTTGTCTCTGTATAACAACAGGTAGTTTCCCATTGTTTTTTGACACACATGGTCACATAAATTTGTATAGTGATTCGATAACATTACTCATTGATTCATTTATTTTACCACAACGATTCAACCACATAACCCATTGATTCAAACTTATTATAATATCAATCAATTGGTCTAACACATTGAACCAACAGTTAATGTTTGTCTGCTTCATTACTTTGTAATCAATTGTTTCACTATTTAATAAGTGAATCAACTGTCGAATACAATGTTGGAGCAATTATTTCACGCTGTAACGATGTTATATTAACACAACTTTACTACATCCACACAACTTACTAAAAACTATATATAACACCTTTTATAAAAAGTAAGGCGATGTATTTTTTTTACCTGAATCTCATGTATATGCTCATAATAAATAGCCGCTAATTCACCTCATGCACAAGTAATTATACTTTGATCCAAAAAATAATTCACAATGAATATGCTTCTATATTTATGGGTTCAGCATCGAGTAACATAATAAAAGCATCCTTATTCCCATTTACTAAACCACAAACACTTTTACTCTAGCGTTTGACAAACATGACATCGTTAGTACTGCTTTCTATTAGATGATTGTATGCATGAACCCTTATTCAATTGGAAGTATACTTAGATGCACTAAAGGCTACACAATGATGCTGCACTTTAATGCAACGATTCATATAGTAACAAAATATGATTCAACATCGCCATACGTTTATTTAATCTTCCCTTTAGAACACCTACCAACATTTTGTTAGACACATAATTATGCAACTTACACTACACAAACATTCAACACTACACAGACGCAAAACACATTAAACCGTAGACCTTAAATCTCCAACCAACTAACATTTAACCAACCACGATTCAGTAAAAGATACACTATGATGCTGTTTTTTCGTATACTGATTCAGCACATAATAAAAAACATCGCAAAACCCCCATACGTTTTTTACACCTCTTGTTAGAACTCCTAGAAACCTATAATTGCAAACATAGTCATGCACCAGAAGCGTAACCAACACACAGGTTATCAAAAATTAATATGTAGACTTTAAATCCCCAACCAAGTAACTATAAAATTAATAAACGTTACAAAAATACATTCAATAAAAGTATAGTCACTAGACTATCCAAAGTTTTCACCAAACAACCAAATTCCAAATGAATTCATTTGTGTCCTTAAATTATTGGATATACCTACTGAATAGTGTGCCAACCTCCACAATCATGACATGCCATCAGTTGCCGAAAACCGCCAACCTTTCTACCCTTACTTGATCAGCCACCTGCTTCACAATTGCCCTTTTTAAAACAGTAGCCTCACAAGCGACTCTCACTTTCTTCTTCTCGTCTACCCTTTTTCGTTTCTGGCTTTTGGATAACTTTGGAGGTGGTGTCATGAAATCATCATCCGATTCATCGCACCGTTGTCTGGTTTTGCCTGCATGATTTACACCAAACTATTAATCATAATAGTATACTCGCATCAATAACTCATAAATACACCACGCATACAGACTATTCATATTTTTCAAGTTTGTTTTAAAAGCCATTGACTATAAAAAAAAATATACCAATGTTAAGCATACTACATAAGTCACACAAACATTCGCTAAAATATTTACACACATGAATAATAGCTACACTATGCATCTGTTTTTTCCCCATGAATTATCAACCCACTGATTCAGTTTCCCTACTGCAATGATTCAATGAACTGTTTATTCTGATTCAAAATTTGAAACCTTTGATTCTCTTTTTATAAGCAACTGAATCATTTACTTATGCACACAATGACTCAGTTGCACATTTGTTCAATTTTTCTAATGAGACCTTACAGAAAATGCTAGCTACAAAATTATGTATTTAACAAATAAAAAATGATTCAGTTATAAACTTATTTTAATCACCTAGTACACGGAATAAAACTAGGCCGGGCACATTCGACCTACATAAACATATTCTACCTTATGATGAACTAATTTTGCCACATTAAACAACTTATGCCTATTCAATTTTATTAAAGCATCATAAGCATAACTTATAACCTATTTGCCATCATGATTCGGAACAACAACATACCTTAATATTTTACCCCTAATCCGTTAACATACACACCTTAATCAAACACTATTTTAATAACAAAAACCGTATTTTGAATCACACAAAATCCAAACTTACAGAATCATGAAATGTAGGTAAAAAAAACAACAATTATCGCATACCTACAGAACTCGCATGTGCCTGAATCTTTGATTTCTTCATGTTTCTTCAGAACCCACAACCTCAAATTCAATATTTTGTTTTCGATTCTGAAAAAAATCAGCGGTGCTCATGCGATTCAAGAGGAGATGCAATAGCGCAAATCAGCAGCAATTATAAAATTGAAATTTTAGGGTTTTCGATTGAAGATTTGTGCGCCGATTTTAGGGTGCAGAATTTAGAGAATCAATTGATTGTTTTGCATAGAATTCGGATGGTTAATACGAACAAAAGAAACAATAATTTAGTTTCCTTGAATATATTTCTGACGAATAGACTTTTTTACCCCTGCTGCATCCGACTTCCGCCCAATTTTAAAGAGTTTTTGGTTGACTAATCTGGGCCTTTGAATTCATGATCTAATGGTCAGGATTTCTTCTCCCATTTCTCCACTTAAAAAGATTTCTCTCTTGATCCCAATCCTATATATATATATATATATATATATATATATATATATATATATTGAAAAGTCAACCCTAGAATCTAACCTACCCCACATAATATATACATCAAATATTCACACGAATATATACATGCCTACCACGAGGCTTGAATCCACAACCTCTTGGTTCAAGGTTCCTCACATACCGCTTGGCCAAATACCCTTTGGTATCTCACACATTATATACATATTACTTTTTCTCATATTGACTAATGAGTTCCTTCTATACCACTAGGCGATAAGCCTTTTGGTGGGCTCAACGGTGTGCAATCAACTTAAAGTTTAACATAATTAAAGCCGTCAAGGCAAGCTCAAGTTTGCATTCATCGATCTCGTTATTTACATCATTATAAGTACTTTGTACTCCTAAAATACCTCACAACTATTGATTTATATAAGAGGAAGTGGTAGTTAATAGCAGGTGAAACATTTGGCTAGCCGGCCGTGTGGCCATAGTACATGTTTGTTTGTTTTTTTATTTTAACCTAATATGTTATACTAGACTTTAAACCCGTGTATACACATGGGCTGTTGATTTTTAATATGAAATTTTGTATTTATTATTTTGTTTCTAATAATAAAGTGTATAAATTAATATGTATATTAAACATTTATTTAGATTCATGATAATATTACTTTTTGTAAATGGATTTATACAAGTAGTGATTAAAAATTTAAAAGTTTTTGAAACCAAGTAAGCGTAAGCAAAAAAATTAATTATTTTAAGTCTATATTAACCTTTTCGAGTAATTTTATTCATACTCGGTGAATTGAAAATAGAAACATTACAGATCGATTGGATAATGTTTTAGTTAATGAATTAATTTTTTTTATATGTGACTAGTTGGTTAAAAAATATTATTTTTCAATAAGTTACAATTAATATGCCGAAGCGTTTAGAAAAATTATTTAATTATATTAAATTAAAACCCTTTAGTCAAGATCATAATTTTTCTAATTAAACATGTACATAAGTTAATTACATTAATTAATACTAACTTACATTGAGTGCTCGGCAAGATCTTCAATCTTCTACTCATTGCCAAAGTACGAGCGAACTTATCATGAACTTCTTTTCTTCTTTCTTGAATTCGGCTACTACGGAATACGTTAGGTATCCACCTTTGATTCACGGTTGAATGGACAGTAGTATCCAAAGTGTATACTAATAACCCTAACCAAGAACGCGATCAAATCACGAGCTCAAGAACTCCTATAGGGGTTGGCCGAATTTTCGGCATGTGTAACATCCCGAAATCTTGAAAATGATTAGTAGATCATATAAATTATTAATTAAATGATTTTTGATTATGAATTTGTTGTTGGAAAATATTAATAATATAATAATAGATAAAAGAGTTAATTAAATACAATTATATGACTATTGGATAGTTGGATTTTAATTGCAAGTAAAAACTTCATCTAGGGACTATTATGCAAATAACAATAGTTGAGGGAGGTTTATTGGCAAAATATCTAAACATGTGATTAACCAGGGGATTAGGGAACCCCAATCTCATTCCTGCCATTTAAGACTCCAAGGAAAAGACAAAAACAACTTTGATGGTGATAAGGGGTTCGATGATGAAATCGAAGAGATAAACACGATAAAATCCGTCAACCGATCATAGTATTCACCGAGGTAGATTGCTTATTTATATTGATGGTTTATGTATTCTTTTTGATGGTTTAAGGGATGAATAATTTCTGTAAAATTTGTTTTCTAGAGGTGTGTGTGTGAGAACTAAAGATTGATTAGTTACATGACGATTTACACGATTGTTGATTCTAAGGAAATCAGTAACTTTATAAAATCGTGTAAAATCAAATAAAAACCTTTTTAACCTGAAATTTGGTTTCCAAGTAGAAAATGACATTCTCTAAACATTTTCAGTTTTGACTTTCTGCTAATTCCGACTTTAAAAGGGTCAAACGAATCGATTTTTATAACCGGACAACTTGTTAACGAATGCAGCAACATGTGTTTTGATCGAATAGATCATTATATAATCGAATTAAAGTCCTAGAGCTTTGAAACTTTGGATGAAACTAGGTTTCTATGTTGAAGATAGGTCTGCAAATGTTTTTCGAAAATTGTCATGTATAAATGGTCATATTAATTCATGTTTGAAAGGGTGAAAGCTAGACGAGTTGAAATCGTGTAAAAGAAAAATGGTACTACTTGTAAGCTCCTCAATTTATCCGTTTCCTTACTCCTTTACTCACCAGTAAGGCTATTAAAACTAAAACTTCACATTTAAATTACCATAGCTATGTTTAAATTGGTGGAGTTATAAGAAGATCTAAGGATCATTGGTTCTTAATTATAAAAGTTCACGTACTTGGTTCTCAAATGTAATGGGTCGGTGGAGCCACTTGGGATAATTAAGAAGCAAGCTCTTTAATATGTAGAAGGCTTCAAATGACTAAAACATATGCATGACATGTCTTCAAGCATACCAACATAATACGTATATAATGCATGAGGACTTTGATAGTCATAATCAGATGGAGAGTGTTGGATATAGATCATGCACTTCAGCTAGACTAGTTTAATATGCGTAGTTTTAAACATAGTTTCTTGATATATTGATTATTGTATAGGTGATCAAGCTCATGCAAAGGATTATATTGCACTGAATATGTATCAAATTAAGGTAGGATCAAGTTTACGAAAACTGGATGCACGATCAAAACGATATGATTTCATAAGTTTAACTTGTATTATGTAATTATACTTGTTATTCTTTAACGAACGATTATTATATTGCCATGACTTACGGGTTTAACTGGGAAACGATAATTGTATGAGGGATGGGAAATCATGGTTGTATATTGGATCATACATGTATGTTGTAACTTCTTTGGATTAAATGTACTCGTTGTTTGATGCTAGTACACTAGACATATTTGAATGACACTTAGGATTCACGACACGATTAGGAGCCCTAGCTATATGTGAACTTAACGAACAATAATGAAACTTGAACAATAACGAAGAATAAACTTAACGAACAGATTAGATATATCTCGGTGACTCCCGAAAGGGTTTCATGATGTTTACCCGTGAGGGGGCATTACTTTATGATCATAGCGTAGGATATCTAGACTCTGTCCTGTAGCACCACCCGATTTACGATTACAATTACGATACGGGGATGAACGAATCAGTAGTGACGTGTCATTCCCTGACGATTACGATTACGATAATGAAAACGATAAGATAACAATATACGAATCGAATATGATAACGAATACGAATACGATTACGATAGGCACGACTTTAGGATATTATGGTTATATGATATCTTGCTTTGTCCTTAACCGATTATATTGTCACGATTATATGATTATTCATTACCCGGTTTGTATTGTTATAAATTATGATAATTGTTACTCATGATATACAACAATTATACGATTGTTTTAATTGGATTTGTTTTCTAACAAACCCATTATACTTACTTAGCTTTTTAAGCTAACACTTGCTTTTATATTTGCCCGATAGTGTATTCCGTGAAGGTTAGAAAGCTATACGATTACATATACGAGTGAGATGGGTAGCTTGCTTAAAAATATAAGGAGTTATGCCTTAGCTCACATACGAATTAATTATGTAATGGATTAGTTATATTTCATTGGGTTTTGTTATACTGTTGTAATGATATGAGTTATGTAACACTATTAACAGGACTTAACCAACTTTTTTTATTGGCTTTTATCTATATATTGGGACTTCCGCATTGACTATGATTATTCATTAATTTTTTTTTGAAAACTCATATTTTGTAAAAATCAGGGTGTTAGAAGTTGGTATCAGAGCATTTGTTTAAGTGAACTAGGTATTTCGATTAGGTATCTAGACTTAAACCAGAAATGCTAAACAAACGAAATGACTTCAGTAAAATTTAAGGTCAAAGTTTAAAAAGAAAGACTTTAAAAAGTCAAAACATGGCACTTTGGGTGGGACGGAGGTAGTATATAATAAAGAAAGAATACAAAACGATACAAATAAAAGGATATTAATGCAGTTATTATACCCATGTGGCTAATACTCAACAGTACTTACCATTCAAATGGTATAAGTATGAGTATATAATACGTGTCAGAACTGAAAACTATACCACGCGGTGGTAATGTCACAAGCTGAATTGGCTAGTCATTAAATCTATACGAGTTAAATGATTTAATGATAAGTATATGTTTTATGACACGATTACAATCTCATAAGGTTAACCAGCTATTGAATACGACTATAGGAGAGTTATAAACATAACAACCATGGAAACAAGAGTCGATAAGACAAAGAACAAAAATGAGTAAACTTTCACCTAAATGAAAGTTTCAATATATATATAAAATGATGTGATCCATCTACGCTGTAAGATACAATATTGGTAGTGAGTACATTAATGTAAGATATATTCAAAATATGGGGGCCCACGTATTTTAAATATATCATTACATTGGTGGGTCACATGACCACGTTGTAATGATCGATGTTTTTGGAACGTCTAAAACGATAATATTCATAATCACAAACTGTTCAAATTAGCATTAAATGACCGTGCGGTCCATGCTAATTTGATACTGAAATATATGGAAAATTAAACAGTACATTCAATGTACGTAACGAAAGCCAAATGAAAATTACATACATTCTCGACGATGTTGCATCATACCTTGGGGTAAAACTCGAGTTTCATAAAAATGACGACTTTTGTGAGCATGTGGTTCATACCATATGGATTAAAAAAATTTGAATAATTAGAAAGAAAAAAATATATTGTTTTATGTTGATTTCCACTTTATATAATGCACCGGAATTAAGAGTCTCATATGAGTTAAACATGTGAGGTCCTTCCTTACACAGTACATTAAATTTGAATTACAATGATATGACAATAATATTATAAACATAGGATAAGATAATAATGTTTATAAAAACAATAGACAATGAATTATATTTACTTATATATGAAATCAATTTACTAGAAAATTCGTATATAACTAAAACGAATCATATCAGTTTGAAATTTGGTACCTTGGTAAAATAATATGTTTTCTACAAAGTTGTAGCTTTAATTTTTCGCTAATTTAGACTCGAACTAGGTCAAACAAGTCATTTAATGAAACTGGAAAGATTTTACCTGAATTGCGAATTGAGGCACTTTCACAAATCATATTATATAAAGTTTAAGTTGAGATCAAATTACTTCTGGAAAATGCTTGATGAAGAATGAGATTAGAATATTTCAAGGTTGAGTTCTAACTAAGAGTCTTGGATTTGTGATGATCGGAAAATAATGAGAAGGATAAACAAAACTTAGAAATCAAACAGAGGGCTTAAGAAATTATATTTAGAGTAATAGTGGTCTAGGAGTAACGTAATGAGCCAATGTAACCTTGAGTCATTGTTCTCACTCTAGTTGCAGTAGTTATTATATACACACGTAAAATAGTAAATGGACATTCGATTTTAATTGGTTTAAATATTACAAACACCATTGTGATTGGTTCTCAAAGTGAATCAACGACATCAAGAAATATCATAAATGATAAATGAGGTTGGAACACAACATCAATGTCATTTGAAAAATTTATTGTTTGAAGAATGGGAACAGCTAAAGAAGAAAAGAAAAAATATAGCTAGGTTGATGGATGGCTAAATAAGCTAATTTCCGTTATTCATTATACGTACACCTTTTCAAATGATCGAGAAGAGCGGAAGGAAAGTCATGGATATTGATGAGTAGACGGAATTGTGTACGTATCTGTAAATGTTAACGGAAAAAAAAAAAGAAAATTTAATGTTGAATGCCTAAGGAGAGTTTCGTTGAAAACTATGCAATAGACAAGTAATGTTGGTGCACAATTAAAGCGTAAAAATTGAACTAGATCACCAAAGGCAATGAAATAAAAGTATTTGAGTCGCCAGTGATTACTAGTTGTAAAAATTTACAAACATTTAGCCGATTGAAACCAAGCTCAATATCAAGAGGCCGACGTAGCTATCCTATAAATACATGACCAATGAATCAATTAAGATAACGTAAGTATCTTGCAAAATTGTTATTGTATAAATACAAACTAATGATTGACCAAATGAACCAAAAGCATGATATAGTCAACCTAGTGAATTGAAGTTTTATAGTACCTAATATTCAAGATTCTTAATTAAAATAATCCAATTTATATGTCCGTAAGAATACAAAAACGAAAGTGAACACTAACACGAAGAACACAAGCATCTGTACGACTTAAGGAAAATGTGATTCGGAGGACGGAATCCTTTTAAGGAGGGGAGAATTGTAACATCCCGAAATTTCAAAAATGATTAGTAGATTATATAAATTATTAATTAAATGATTTTTGATTATGAATCTGTTGTTTGATAATTATTCATAATATAATAATAGATAAAAGAGTTAATTAAATACAATTATATGACTACTAGTTTAGGACCCGTGAAATTCGCGTAATCGTCCATGAAAAATATTTAAGTACCTGTATTCATAGCTGTATAATTGTTATTATTATTTTGAGTTTTATATACTATATATACAAAAAATTTTATATATAATTAAATAGCGTACACCTCATTAGTGAACCTTATACCATATGCTATTATATTTGAATTTTCATGATTATTACATTTTATTTTTATATGATATGAAAACAAGAAATTGTTTTTATCTTTAACGTACCGAAACTTTGAATTAGTTAATTAAAAAGTTAAATTGTTAGCTTTCTAGATTTGAAATCTTGAATATATTATAGTTTATGGTATTTTGATATCGTTTTTTTTTTTCTGTGTTTCAAATTTGCATTATATTTTCAATAACTAATTTTTTTTGTTTCGCCGAAGTTACATACATGGAGATAACCGAAACCCGCGAATAAATATGAAAAAAGAAGGGTAATACTAATTAGGTACCCAACGGGTATTGGGCCGGGTATCAGTGCGAATATTCTAAACGGGTATGTGTACAGATACACTAAAACCCGTCGAAAACTGATCCGTTGGCATCCATAATCCGAGCATTGTAAATTAGAAATTGATAAAAGAATTCAAAAAAGGCGGTGGTATGGGTACAAATACACTAAAATCCGCCGGAACCCGACCCATTGACATCCACGATCCAAGAATTGTAAATTAAAAATTGATAAAAGGATTCAAAATAGTAGGTCGTATAAGAATTTAAATCTCTGGGCGTTGGAATGAAGTTATGATTTTTTTTCGTGTTTCAAATTTGCGTCGTATTTTCAATAACTAAATTTTTTTTGTTTCGCCAAAGTTACATACATGGGGATAACCGAAACCCGCGAATATATATGAAAAACCGATGGGTAATACTAATTGGGTACCCAACGGGTATTTGGTCGGGTATCAGTACGAATATTCTAAATAAGTATGTGTATAGATACACTAAAACCCGCCGGAGGTTGACCCATTGGCATCCATAATCCAAGCGTTGTAAATTAGAAATTGATAAAAGAATTCAAAAAAGATGGTGGTATGGGTACAAATTGTAACACCCAGTCTTCGGGTCTAGTAGTATTTTAATATTTTCTGATAGTGAACTATTATTTAATGTGTCAGAAAATAAATGTGTTGTGTTAATTTAAAATAAGAGGAGAAAAGAGTCGAATAATTTATTGTGACTAATAAATCATTGATTGTTTTAAATTAACTCAGTTGACGGTAAAATAAAATGATGTTTCCCCGCAAAAGGTTTTTAAGTTCCAGGCGATGATAAGTACGGGGAACGAAATTTAACCAATTATGTAATAGACTCATATTTGAGTCGGTTAGTTAAAATATATTACTGCATACATACATACGCCTTGTACATACATACGTACCTATTCAAAACCCTAAATTCATGAGGAATCATCAAATTGGAGCCATAGAACTCGAATTCAAGCTTCAAGAACATGGATTATCATCCCTTGATCCTTCTAATCATGTTGTAAGCCTTGATTTCTTGATTTTCATAAACCTATAAAATGGGGTTTTGTGTATATGATGAAATTAGGATAAGTAATGTTAAATTGAAGCTTGTAATGATGAAATAATTGTTAGTTGATGCCTAATTCATGATTTATAATTGAAAACCTAACTTAGAAATGATATAAATGAATGATGATCATGAATTAAGTTATGGGTTAGTTGATTATTCATGAATTAAAGCTTGTAATCATGTTATAATGGTTAGTTGATAATGTAATCGTGATTATAGCTAAGCTTTAACCTAGAAATGATGAAGTTGAAATATGATCATTAATAAAGTTTAAGGGTTTAGTTGATTATGCTATGATCAAAGTTTTTAAGCTTGTGTTATTAGTACATAAGTGGATAAGTGTTGCTAATGATCATATTATGATTGATTAAAGATGATTGTGATTAATGATATTTGAAGTTAATGATCTTGTAACGGTTTAATCATACTACTTAGTGATAAGTAAAGTGATTAAAGTGATATTGTGATCATAACTTGATAAATGATCGTGATTGGTAAACTATGAAGATTATAGTTACTAAGTGTGTTAAACATTGATAATGAGTTTAAAACAGAGACATTGATATAATATAATGATTCAAGTAATAACTCATTAAGATATGGATTATGAACCATGTGATGTGATATTAACATGAGAATATTACTATGAATGAGTTACTAACTCATTTTGTTTAATTGTATTCTCAGATGTGGAGAAGACTCAGTGATATTAGACTACTGAGTGGATGACTGAGGTATTCGGTGAGTGGATCTGTAACCTCAGTGTGATTTAGTTGTAATGATTTGGTTACAACAATAAATTGTAGTATTACTTTGATAGAATGTTTTGGTTTGAGATAACTTGCCATGTTAGTTTGATTGTTTGCTTATCGGGCTGTTTGAGCTAGTATGTAAGATTCTGAGGTCAACTTGAATGGATGGTTGGACTTGGTTGTTGTTATAGACGACAGGAGATCTAGAAACTTGAAATGTTGGTTTAAAGATCTAGGTCGTATGTGGTTAACAACAAGTCATCGGTAATTCTGTATAGGCCAATGCAGATGATTGATAAGTGTTCCTTGAGTACCATACCGGTATAAGGGTATCTCAAGAACCACCGATCCTTATGATGATTGATTGTTTATTGTTAGCTGATGTAAACAGATTGTTGTGCTAAGTTGGACTGTTGCTTATAGTTTCATTCACTTAGCGTTATGCTAACCTCACCACAATCCTTCCTGCAGGTTATAATTGATGGGACATATTGGGCGGGGCAGGAAGTTATTGGATACAATGGAATGTTTGACAGGCTTTTACTCTGATATTAGTTTGATAACTAAAGATATGTTTTGAATTATATAACACCTAGTTGTTGAAATATCATGTATTTAGTTTGAAAAAGTTTATCTACATTATTGGGTAATGTAAAGCATGGATACATGTTTGAAATCTACGCTTCCGAGTCATAATTATTATTATAATTGTTTACAGAAATGAGGGGTGTTATACAAATACACTAAAATTCGTCGGAAGCTGACCTGTTGACATCCATGATCCAAGAATTATAAATTAAAAATTGATAAAAGGATTCAAAACAGTAGGTCGTATAAGAATTTAAATCAATGGGTGATGGAATGAAGTTATGAGTTTTTTTTCAGTGTTTCAAAATTTGCGTCGTATTTTCAATAACTAATTTTTTTTGTTTCACCAAAGTTACATACTTGGGGATAACCGAAACCCGCGAATAAATATGAAAAACCGATGGGTAATACTAATTGGGTATCCAACGGGTATTGGGTCGGGTATCAGTAAGAATATTCTAAACGGGTATGTGTACATATACACTAAAACCCGTCGGAAGCTGACCCATTGGCATCCATAATCCAAGCATTGTAAATTAGAATTTGATAAAAGAATTCAAAAAAGGCAGTGGTATGGATACAAATACACTAAAATCCACCGGAACCCGACCCGTTGACATCCATGATCCAAGAAATGTAAATTAGAAATTGATAAAAGGATTCAAAATAGTAGGTCGTATAAGAATTCAAATCAATGGGCGATGGAATGAAATTAAAATTTTTTGGAATTGAAAAAAAACTTATTGAGTTAACTAAATACAATTATATGACTATTGGATAGTTGGATTTTATATGTAAGTAAAAACTTCATCTAGGGACTATTATGCAAATAACTATAGTTGAAGGAGGTTTATTGGCAAAATATCTAAACATGTGATTAACCAGGGGATTAGGGAACCCCAATCCCATTCCTGCCATTTAGGACTCCAAGGAAAAGACAAAAACAATGTGATGGTGATAAGGGGTTCGATGATGAAATCGAAGAGATAAACACGATAAAATCCGTCAACCGATAATAGTATTCACCGAGGTAGATTTCTTATTTATATTGATGGTTTATATAACACCCTTCTTTTTCAAGATCATTTTTTTTTTCAAAACCGGAAGCGCCTAAATAATTAATTACATCTTAGATTGCATATAATACAAACTAAAAGTTGCAATCCACATATACATGATCTTTAAATCTAAGTTACCATAATAATTACAACACTAAGTTTAGGTGTTATATAAATTCAAAACATAATGTTTAAACCATTGGCATGTTATAAAATCCAGAGTGAGAGCCGTCAAACATTCCATAGACCCAACTTCTTGCAACCCACAATCAAAAGTTTAACCTGCAAGAAGTAATGAGGGGGATTAGCACAAAGCTAAGTGAATAGATCATAACTATAAACCTAATTTAGATTAACAATTGTTTACAGCTAAGCATCAGAAACAACTTGCTTCAAAGAGGATTGGTGGTCCTTGAGGAACGCTACTGCCGCAGTGGCTCCCAAGTAACACTTACAACAAGCTGAAGGCCAATTCAGTGGTTTAACCGATAGTTTGGTACTATTACTACCTACAACACAATTTCAATAGACAACACATGTGTAAAGCACTTATGTTGTCCAAGTAATAGTACCCAAACCCAATCCATGTTGACCTCTGAACAATTCACATAATCTACAATTCTCATGGCAATATGTAAACATAATAGTATAAGCAGTAAAACCAAGTTTACCCATTGTAACCAGATTGTTACAACTAATTTAGACTGAGAGTCATTGATCCACTCACCCTTGTCGACCACAGTCCACTCAGAAATCTAATTTTACTGAGTCTTCGGTTTATCTGAGAACACAATCAAAACCCGAGTTAGAATTCTCATGTTATGATTCGTAGTATTCTATTCAAGTATTTATGTCAAATAAGTGCACATAATATACATTTAATACTACTTAAATATCACAAGTATACAAGTCACAAGTTATCAAATTGGTCATTTTAAAACATACAAACGCGATCTGGGCTTGAGGGGGCTGGATCGCGTTCAACAGTTCAAAATCATACTGTTACGGATTTACACTGTGAAACGCGATCCATAAATGAGATCTGGATCGCGTTCCCAAGACCAATCACGACTGAACTCAATTTTAACACAGACTAAAGCGATCCGAGCACAAGGAAGCTGGATCGCGTTACACTGACCAAAACCATTATGTTACCAGTTTGCACTATGAAACGCGATCCGAAGAAAGGGGCTGGATCGTGTTCACACGACCAAACTCGACTGTAACCAATTTTCACTATGGAACGCAATCCGGGCGAGGGAACCAGATCGCGTTCACACGTTTTAAACCAGATTCTCAGACCTGCAACTTTTCTGCACGAACTCAAACCCGAATTTTACCAACACAAACTCAATAAACTCAGTTTTACTAAAAGTTAACACATCAATTGAGTTCTATATTCATCATACAACTTCAAACATCATCTAATACATTCACTTACTTCAATTTATACACATTTCATCATACATGCAATTTTTTATCCAAAACCACATTTGGGTTCAAGAACACTTAACACCCAATTTCAAGAACAAGCAAGTTGATGATGATGATTCAAGTAATATCAGTAACAAACACTCATTCAAGCATAATCTTATACTCATGCATCAATTATCCACCTACTTTCAATCAATTAAGTAAATAGAGATAATGCTAGCAACTTACAACAAAATGGAGAAAAGGAATGAACTAGATAAAGATAAATTCAGATGTTAACCCCAAAATCACAGCCTTGATGATGATAGAATCTGATTTTTGTTAAATTCTTTGAGAGTGTGTGTATTTCTTGAGAGAAAGGAAAATCTGAGAAAACAAGGAAGTTAGGTCGGCCTAACTAACCCGACCCTAATATAAGTTATGTAATTTTATTCCCCTTCTAAGCCTATTGTCTGGAACCTAAAAACCATTTGCGAGAGAAAATCTTTTATTTTACTGACATCTATAGTACTTTAAAAGAAATAATATTTTACTATTCACAATAAGTCATTCAACCAATTGACCTATTTATTTCTATTGTTCAAATAATACAAATAATATCCAAAACACAATTAAATAATAATATAAAATAAATAAATTACCAATTTCTCCTAGGCCCATAAAGAGGATGTTACAAATCTTCCCTCCTTAAGGAGATTTCGTCCCCGAAATCTCGCCATGTCCAAAAAGACTAGGATAACGCATCCTCATGCTAGACTCGGTCTCCCACGTAAGGTTTGGCCCCAAACTATGATTCCACTTAACCAACACCATATGAATATCCTTCTTTCGAAGTTTAGTCACCTTACGGTCTAATAACTCTACGGGTTCTTCTACAAGTCTCTGACTTTGGTCAACACGTAAGTCTTGTAATGGAAGAACTTGGGATTGGTCCTCCACATTACATTTCCTTAAATAGCACACATTAAAAGTGTCATGAATACCCGCTAATTCAGGAGGAAGATCTAGTGACACCGTTTGATCATTAACTACTTGTCGAATTCTAAATGGCCCGATATACCTAGGAGCAAGTTTACCACGCTTATCAAACCGAATCACACCCTTCCAAGGCGAAACTTTCAAATAAACCAATTCACCTACAACAAATGAAACTGAGCGACGACGCGGATCGGCATACTGTTTCACTCTATCACGGGCAGCTTTCAATCTATCACGGGCAATAGATACCTTATCAGCAGTGATCTGTACTATCTCAGGACCCGTAAACTGTTTCTCACCCGCCTCTAACCAACAAGTGGGTGTTCTACATCGGCGACCATACAACATCTCATATGGTGGCATGCCTATACTTGAATGAAAAGAGTTGTTATAGGCGAACTCAACCAACGGTAAGTGAGAATCCCAAATACACACGCCTGTAACATGTCCTCAAGAGTCTAAATAGTCCGCTCAGACTGACCATCAGTCTGAGGATAATAAGCAGTGCTCAAATTAACTCTAGTACCTAATTCCTTTTGCAAACTTTGCCAAAACCCCAATACAAATCGTGAATCTCTGTCAGAAACGATAGACAATGGAATCCCATGTCTAGAAACAACCTCATTAATGTACAACTGTGCCAGTTTACCAAAAGGTGCGGTCTCACTAGCAGCAATAAAGTGAGCACTCTTGGTCAGTCTATCGACAATTACCCAAATCATATCATTACCCTTAACCGTTCGATGTAATTTGGTTACAAAATACATGGTTATATGCTCCCATTTCCACTCGGGAATCTCAAGTTGTTTCAATGATCCATATGGTTTCTGGTGTTCGGCTTTCACTTGCGAGCATATGTGACAAGATTCCACAAACCGTGCTACATCCGATTTTAAAGTAGGCCACCAATACAACTGTTTCAAGTCATTGTACATCTTCGTACATCCGGGATGAACCGATAATCTAGATTTATGAGCCTCCAACAAAATCACATCACGAAGTCCACCAAACAAAGGAACCCAAACTCGTGACTGAAAAGTCTTTAATCCACGAGAGTCATCAATCAATAAACCCTTTCTTTTAAGCATGATCTCGGATTTCAAGTTATTATCCATCAATGCCTCCATTTGTGCGGTTCTTAATTGGTCAATCAAATCCAATGAAACCTCTAATCGCATAAAACAAACCTTTTCAGATATTCCTTTCCGGCTTAACGCATCCGCCACAACATTGGCCTTACCCGGGTGGTAACGAATCTCACAATCATAGTCCTTGATAAATTCCAACCATCGTCTTTGTCGCATATTGAGCTCTTTCTGGGAGAACATGTATTGTAGGCTCTTATGATCCGTACAAATAACACACTTAGTGCCATAAAGGTAATGTCTCCAAATTTTCAAGGCGAAAACCACAGCTGCAAGTTCTAAGTCATGGGTGGGGTAATTTTTCTCAGGAGGTTTCAATTGACGTGAATCATAATCAATTACACGGTCTCGTTGCATCAATACACAACCCAAACCCGCAGAAGAAGCATCGTAATAAACAATAAAATCCTCAGATCCCTCTGGTAACGCTAACACCGGAGCCTGACATAACAGTTGTTTCAATGTTTGAAAAGCCAATTCCTGTTGATCACCCCACTGAAATCTCATATCCTTTCGAGTGAGTTTAGTCAACGGACCCGCAATCTTAGAAAAATCCTTTATAAACTTTCTGTTATAGCCCGCTAACCCTAGAAAACACTTAATCTCAGAAGCATTCTTAGGAGCATCCCAATTCATAACGGCCTCAACCTTAGACGGATCAACCATCACCCCATCTTTTCAAATGATATGCCCCAAAAATTGCACCTCTCGAAGCCAAAACTCACATTTGGAAAGTTTAGCGTACAATTCTTCCTTTCTCAAAATGTCAAGAACCAAATGCAAGCGCATTTCATGATCGGATTCATTTGGAATATACCAAAATATCATAAATAAACACAATAACGAATTTGTCAAGAAAAGGTCGGCACACCCTATTCATCAAATCCATAAAAACAACAGGAGCATTCGTCAACCCAAATGGCATAACAAGAAACTCATAATGACCATATCGCGTACGAAAAACAGTCTTAGGAATATCATCCTCATGAACCCGTACTTGGTGATAACCCGATCTCAAATCTATTTTAGAAAAGTATGAAGCTTCCTGTAACTGGTCGAATAACTCATCAATACGAGGCAAAGGGTATTTATTTTTAACTGTTCTTTTGTTCAATTCCCTGTAATCGATACACATTCTGAGGGTACCATCTTTCTTTTTAACAAACAATACCGGTGCGCCCCAATGAGAAGAACTCGGTCTGATAAACCCTTTATCTAATAACTCCTGAATTTGACTCATCATTTCACGGATTTCGGAGGGAGCTAATCTATAAGGCGCTTTAGCTACAGGGGTAGAGCCAGGAATCAAATCAATATGATATTCTACATTCCTAATAGGGGGCAAGCCAGAAAATTCATTAGGGAAAACATATGGATATTCGGAAACCACACAAACATCCGGAACAGACTTCTTTTCTAACTTAGCATTTACCACATAGGCTAGGTACGAGTCATAACCCTTAGCTAAAGATTTTCTAGGTTTCATCATCGAAACCAAAGGAATTTTACCTTTCTCCCTTTCCCCTCGAGCTACAACATATGACTCATCAGAGATTGGGATTTTAATCGATTTTCTATGGCATTCTATATTTGCTTTGTTCTTACTTAACCAATCCATGCCTAAAACTACATCGAAACCGGGAATAGGCATCAATAGAAATGAAACCGGGAAACTATGACCCTCAATCAAAATGCTAGCTCCAGTCACCGATGTGGTAACCGGAACCATTTTGCCATTTGCTACCTCAACCTCAATAGGATTAGTAATAATAGTGGGAGTCAATCTCAGTCTATCACAGAAATGCATGGATATAAAAGAACAATTTGCTCCTGAATCAAATAGAACACATGCCGGTACAGAATTGATAAGAAAAGTACCAGTTATGACATCCTCGGTTCTGACAGCTTCATCAGCTGTTATTTGGAAAGCCCTGCCAGTTGCTGATGGTGGATTCTTTCTTTTCTGGCCAAAAGATGAAGACCCTCCGACCGTACCCGATCTCTGCTTACCCGCCTCAGTACATTGCCCCGCTCGGTGACCTTCCTTATGAAAATTCCAACAAACATGCTTAGGAAAAGTGCAATCTTTCATGTCATGTCCAAACTGTCCACATTTAATGCACCTGTGAGTTTGAGGAGTACAAGGTCCTGTGTGCCTAGATTTACAACTCTGGCACCAATTAGATTTATCCACTATACCACCACTAGCGTCCGATTTCCTGTTTTGTTGAGATCCTTGCCATTTCTTCTTTCCTTGACTTGAAGGAGAATCACCCTTGGATTTCAACGAAGACCTTTCTTTAACATCCAAATCCCATGCCCGAATATCACCATCCACAGAACGAGCAAGATTAAAAGCTTGTGTAAGGGAACCCGCTAGTCTGACGGTTGTCCGGTAAGTAGGAGGTAACATGCCAACAAAATGCTCAATCTTTGTTCTTTCATCCGGAACCCACTGTTGAACAAACCTTAGCTTCTTAGAAAATTGACAAATAAGTTCATCCATAGACATACTATCCGTCAAACGCGTATCCATAAACTCCCGTCGGATACGAGTCATGTCAAACTCGGAACAATACTTCTTGCAAACCTCATTGTAAAAATTGGGCCATCTTATAGATTCCCTTTGTTGAGGTGTCAATAATGAGGTAATGGAATCCCACCAAGCCATTGCCGGACCCTTTAGGAGCTGAACCGCATATGGAACCTTGATCTTATCCTCACACCGGCAAACCTCAAATTTCCTCTCTACATCCCTCAACCAATCAAGTGTAACCGATGGATTAGTAATACCACAGAATTCAGATGGTATACAAGCCATGAAAGTCTTAAAGGAACAGACTTTAGGTTGCTAATGAGATAATCTAGCTTGTTGATCTAGCAAAGACTGCTGTTGTAAACCTCTAAGCTTAAGTACTTCCTCCTCTAACTGTAAAACATAACCATCTCTGTCTAAATCCCCTGCTGAAAAAGAAGTACCCGTTTGACCCTGCCTATCATTACGATTCTCAGGAGGAGGGACGTCAGTTCTAGAGACGTCATTAGGAGTAACGGTCGGGTGTTCATTATCTGCCATATCCTGTTCCAAAACAACATCTCAAAACCCGTTAATTGTTAGTACCTAACATACTAATCAATTTTCATACAATAGCTAAATCTCATTCCCTGGAATGTTTGACTAACACAAATAGGTTTGGGACTGAACACTTAACCCATGCTCAATTCACCCAAACCTATGCTCTGATACCAACTTATAACACCCTTCTTTTTCAAGATCATTTTTTTTTCAAACCGGAAGTGCCTAATTAATTAATTACATCTTAGATTGCATATAATACAAACCAAAAGTTGCAATCCACATATACATGATTTTTAAATCTAAGTTACCATAATAATTACAACACTAAGTTTAGGTGTTATATAAATTCAAAACATAATGTTTAAACCATTGGCATGTTATAAAATCCAGAGTGAGAGCCATCAAACATTCCATAAACCCAACTTCTTGCAACCCACAATCAAAAGCTTAACCTGCAAGAAGTAATGAGGGGGATTAGCACAAAGCTAAGTGAATAGATCATAACTATCAACCTAATTTAGATTAACAATTGTTTACAGTTAAGCATCGTAAACAACTAGCTTCAAAAAGGATCGGTGGTCCTTGAGGAACCCTACTGCCGCGGTGGCCCCCAAGTAACACTTACAACCAGCTGAAGGCCAATTCAGTGGTTTAACCGATAGTTTAGTACTATTACTACCTACAACACAATTTCAATAGACAACGAATGTGTAAAGCACTTATGTTGTCCAAGTAATAGTACCCAAACCCAATCCATGTTGACCTCTGAACAATTCACATAATCCATAATTCTCATGGCAATATGTAAACATAACAGTATAAGCAGTAAAACCAAGTTTACCTGTTGTAACCAGATTGTTACAACTAATTTAGACTGAGAGTCATTGATCCACTCACCCTTGTCGACCACAGTCTCCACTCAGAAATCTAATTTTACCGAGTCTTCGGTTTATCTGAGAACACAATCAAAACCCGAGTTAGAATTCTCATGTTATGATTCGTAGTATTCTATTCAAGTATTTATGTCAAATAAGTGCACATAATATACATTTGATACTACTTAAATATCACAAGTATACAAGTCACAAGTTATCAAATTGGTCATTTAAAAACATACAAACGCGATCCAGGCTTGAGGTATAACACCCCGCCATTTTCAACAAACATATACTATATTATATACCTTGGAAGCGTGTCCCAAAACATGTTAACCGCATTTACAAATACCAAAAGATGATAAGTTTCAAAGTTTACAGTTAAACATATATAATTACAAAACATGTTCCAAGATCGGGTGTTATATAATTAACTAAAACTTGACTTATATTTCCAAAAAGTCAGAGTATGCGCGATCCCAGTCAAACATTCCATCATATATCCATAATCCCGATCCATAATCTAACCAAAACCTCCAAAATATTAAACACGGTGGGATTAGCTCACAACTAAGTGAATGAAACTGTATCTGACAGTTCAATTCAGAAATAACAAGCCTTGCATCAAACAAACACACCAAACAATATTTACCGCATAAAGCATCGTAAACATAAATCACGTATCGTCAAAGAGGACCGGCGATTCCTGGTTAGCCAACCAAAGAACCCTTAAACCACTGTCGGCCAAAACAGTGATTTACCGATAGTTTGAATGCTATCTTCACTGACATGAGTTCATCCTCAACTATATGTATTGGAAACCCAGTCAGCCAAACAATAGCAGTCAAACCCAACCAGTGTTGACCTCTGAATCCAACTATGCCCAAAGGCCCAAATTCTCATATTGCATAGTCGTCAGGCCAATACAAAATAACAACTAATTAATCCAATTCCACAATATCTATAAGCATAAATATATCTCATATGATTAAACAATCAATTCCAATAACCAAATGTTCATCCGTTGCAACCAAACCTGTTACAACGGAATTGAACCGAGGAATACAATTACCACTCACCGATAATCCTAGCCTTGAACTCAGTTATCTTATATCACTGAGTTGCCGTCTGCTTTATCTGAGAACACAATAATAACAAGTTAGTATGTTGTTCCATAACTTAACCCATATCATAAACAATAACACTTTCCAAAACATGCATCCTTGAATATAAATATCATATATATATATAAGTTCATAAAATTTAAGAGTTTAAAATTAAAAATATAATTTAAACAGCCAAAAGATTAAGGAATCCGTTCATGAATCCGCCCTTGAATCCGCCGGATTCCCCCAACTTTCACCTGAATCCGCCAGATTCTTATGAATCCGGCCGGATTCCCTTCGTTTTCCAGCCCAGTATAGTTCAGCAAGAACACAACACGAACCTATAACTCAAAATCACCAAAAACTGATACAAACACGTTTTTATCATATAATTATCCTTAAACATTAACCATATACATGTTATAACAACAACAATCATCATATATCAACATCTAATACATACAAACTCAATTTCCCAATAATCTATGAATTAACTTATGAACCCTAACTTTAATCAAACTTAAAACTTGAAGATTTATCAACTTCTTTGCATACATATACTTCATATACTCATTCTATAATACTTCCCAACCTCAATTTCACATACAAGTCACTTAGTAATCTACTTATTCAAATAATTCACAAAAACCTCAAGAACACTTCCACTAGTGAAGAACAAGATAGAGATGAGGATGAGCAAGATGAATATGATCTTCTTTTAAGCCATTAGAATCTAAAACACAAGTTGGTTCATTATCCTCCTTTGATTTCTTTGAAATGATATAAGATTTTAAGAGAATTTGTTTAAGATTAATATCCACCAAATGAAGAAAAGACATAAAAAGGGTAGGTGTAGTCGGTTTATTCCCACCGCCCCCAATTTTATTAATGTAGTATTATACCCCTTCTAAGTCTATTGTCTGGAACCCGAAAATACCCGCGAGAAAAAAATATTTTATTTTACCGTCAGGTTCCACTATTTAAAACAAGCACAATTTTATTAGTCACAATAAAACCTGTGACTCTTTTACTTATTTATTTTCAAGTTAACCATTTAAAACTTAATAAAATATAATTTATTTCTAGGCCCAGAAACCGGGTGTTACATGAGGGGGGCTGGATCGCGTTCAACAGTTCAAAATCATACTGTTACGGATTTACACTGTGAAACGCGATCCGGGAATGAGATCTGGATCGCGTTCCCAAGACCAATCACGACTGAACTCAATTTTAACACAGACTAATGCAATCCGAGCACAAGGAAGCTGGATCGTGTTACACTGACCAAAACCATTATGTTACCAGTTTGCACTATGAAACGCGATCCAAAGAAAGGGGCTGGATCGTGTTCACACGACCAAACTCGACTGTAACCAATTTTCACTATGGAACGCAATCCGGGCGAGGGAGCCGGATCGCGTTCACCCGTTTTAAACCAGATTCTCAGACCTGCAACTTTTCTGCACGAACTCAAACTCGAATTTTACCAACACAAACTCAATAAACTCAGTTTTACTAAAAGTTAACACATCAATTGTAACATCCTCGAAATGGACCTAGTTGTTTTATATTATTTCTTGATTTAAATAAGCATTTAAATGTGTTTGGAAATAATATTATTTGAAATAGTTGAAATAATTGGAATAGGAGTCGAATATTCCAATGTGATAAGTAAATTATTAATTGTTGTAAATTAATATAGTTGACGGTACAATAAAATGTTTGGACTCGCAAATGGTTTTCGGGTTCCAGACAATAGATTGAGATGGGGTATTAAATTATACCCGTATAATTGAAGGCGGTTTGTTGAGTCGGCATATATATCACTTTCCCTTTTAGGAAAGTTTATTTTCATTTCATTCTTTGAATTCCATCAAACCAAAACTCACAGAAAACTTCAAATCAAAAGTAGAAACCGAATTTGGAGCTGTAATTCTGATTAGTTTCATCATAATCATCATGTTCTTCATTCAAAATTGTAAGTAAGTTTGATTGATTTTTGATTATGTTTGAAATTTTAGAGATTATTGATTTGAGGTGAAATTTGATGTTAGAAACTAGTTATAATCATTACATGATGTTTATGTAATGTTATTTGTGGTATATAATGGTTAGAATTGGAGTTTTGGGTGACTTGGTTATAAAACCCGTGGGTTAGGGTTTGAGCAGAATTGCAGATGGCTGGGACGAAGGAGGAAGCCGACGGCTTCGTCCCCAAGCCGGCGGCTTGTAGTTCGTCAGTGGAAGCCGGCGGATTCATAGGCAAAGCCGGCGGCTTGTATAGTTTTGTAGGAACCCGGCGGGTTTGGACATATACCCGGCGGCTTGTAGAAGCTTTAAAACGCGTTTTAGTTCTGTTACCACATTTGGTAATTTGCCCGGCGGTTTTGGAAGTAAAGCCGGCGGTTTGTGATTGAAGCCGGCGGCTTCATGGGGAAGCCGTCGGCTTGAAGGGCTGTCACCACTTTTCTTTTAATTTGTTGAATGTAATGTGGTTTGTATCTGTTGCAAGTTAATATATGATAATGGTTATGTTGTAATTAATAATACATGATTAGGAACTAGTAATGTTGATAATGATTATGTTAAGTTCCTAATGTTAAAGAGATTGATATAAGTTATGTATTGATGATTGGGATTACTAACTTATATTTGATTTATTGAATCACAGATATGGAGAAGGCTCGGTGATATTAGACTACTGAGTGGATGCCTGAGGTATTCGGTGAGTGGATCTGTAACCTCAGTGTGATTTAGTTGTAATGATTTGGTTACAACAAGTAATTATAGTATTACTTTGATAGAATGTTTTGGTTTGAGAGAACTTGCCATGTTAGTTTGGTTGCTTGTTTACTGGGCTGTTTGAGCTAGGGTATAAGATTCTGAGGTCAACTTGAATGGATGGTTGGACTTGATTGTTGTTGTAGACGACAGGAGATCTTGAAACTTGAACTGTTGGTTTAAAGATCTAGGTCGTATGTGATTGACATCAAGTCATCGGTAATTCTGTATAGGCCAATACAGATGATTGATAAGTGTTCCTTGAGTACCAAACCGGTATAAAGGTATCTCAAGAACCACCGATCCTCATGATGGTTGATTGTTTATTGTTATTTGATGTAAACAGATTGTTGTGCTAAGTTGGACTGTTGTTTATAGTTTCATTCACTTAGCTTTATGCTAACCCCACCACAGTTCTTCCTGCAGGATAAATAGATGGGACATATTGGGTAAGGCAGGAAGTTGTTGGAATTGATGGAATGTTTGACAGGCTTTTACTCTGATGTTATTCTAATAACTATAGAAATGTCATGTATTTGAATTGAAAAAGTTTATTGACATTTTGAGTACATTGACAGTATGTTTTAAATATACACTTCCGAGTCGCCATTATTATATTAATTGTTTATAATGAAACGAGGGGTGTTATAAGCTGGTATCAGAGCAATAGTTTGGGTGAATTGAGCATGATAGAATGTTCAATCCTAAACTTTGATTGAGTTGAGTCAAACATTCCAGTGGGTGTGGGTTTAGTTGATTAGTGAATGTGTGAGAAAGTGATTAGTTGGATATGTACTAACCCTTAACAAGTTGTGAAGTTGTTGTTTGATTTCAGAGACAGAGGAATATGAGAACCTGAAGGGTATTCTCATTGATTCCTCAACACTCGTGGGCTTAAGATTGTCAGGTAATCTTCGATAAGCCTGTGTTAATTTAAATTAACTTGAATTGTTTACTCTGTTATGTTGAGTAAGCTTTGTTGTGAAGTTAATTGAGTCAGACTGATATGATTCCCCAGTTTTGAGTCAACTAATGATTGTTATATGTTGACATGAGGATAGAATTATTAAATGAGATGCTTATTGTTGCTCATTGTTGTTAGTATTTCTGATTGAATTGAAAATGCAGAAATATGTTTAAGTAGACAGAGAGTTGATTAAGGTTTTAACAGAATTGATGTTAGGACCTAAGGAGTGTCTTTATTAGTGAGACAAAATAATTGATAGTATTATATTAGTGAGGTATGACTTGAATTCTGGTTAAGGAATGTAGTGTCATTTGACTTGAGAATGACTGCTATGTGAGAAAACATGTGTTTATGTGACTATATGAAATGTTTGGACTATAGTTAAACACTTGATTTAAACCAGGATGGATAGGTTTATGAGACACGTAGAGTATGATAATGTGAAATTGATTTGGGGAAGTGATAGATCTTTCTGATCAATTGTGAATTAATAGATGAAATGCTTTATAGTAACCTGATTGAGTAGGCTTGTTGTGACATTGATGCTTGATAGTATCGCATATGTCAAAGTGATGATAGTTAATTAAGATATGTCCTGAATTTTGAAGTAAATAAGGACATTGTTCAGCATAAATGGTTGAATATATAAGTAGTAAGCTGATTTTAAGTGTGTATCAGCTGTTAGAAACTATTAAATTGATTTTGATTGATTTGAAATCATGAAGTATTTAATATATATGAGATAAGAGTAAATCACATGGATAATTATAATGTAGAGTAGCCTGAGAATGGATTGTGAAGAACATAATCTTGCAACGCCTGATCACCGTTGTTATATTATGTTGTGTCACATGAATTTGTTGAGGCTACTTGGTATAAAAGAAATGTAATGTGATTTTGAAAATTGAGCATGAAAGTATGCTAAGTTGTTTAATAGTTGTTTGGATAAGAAAACAATCAGTTGATAGAACTGTGGCAGTTAAACTGTAAGGTGCAAGTGTAAATATATTTGTCATTGATAGTTGTTTTGATGATAAACATAAATGATAAATATGATTTTGTTGAAAATATAGTTGTAACCGATTGTGTTAAATTGACCATAGGCGGAATCGATAGTGTTTAAATGAATCACTATGTTGTAAATGGCTTGTATGAAGCCAAAATTAATGTAGGTTGTTTCTGTCCTTGTGAAGGATTGATAAGATTATTGAATGTAATAATTTAAATAATATGTTTGAAAGTAAACATATAATATGAAATGGTTTGTTGGGAGTTAACTTGATGGTATGTTAACTTTGAAGGTCAAACCATGAATAGAGAATTGTGTATAAAATTTATTGCTTGTGATTGGTTTGAGGTATGGTCAAACTTGAGAAAAGCAATTAGAGAATTTTATTGATTAATTGATTGAAATTGAAGTTGACAAGTAGTCAACTGTGTGTGTTGAAATAGTCTAACATAGATTGTAATGTTATGATTTTGTGGAATATGATTGAATTCCTTGATTAGTTAAAACATGTTGAAATGGGTCATTTAAGATCCAAAGGAGATAGATGAATTGTTTAAGTTTGTGAAACTTGATTATTACTTAAAGCTAGTATTAAGTAATTGAAATATTGTTAAGTGTAATTGAGTATTCAGTTAAGTAATATAGGATATTTGAGCTGAATATATGTTAAGAAATTATACAGATGTGAAGTCATTGTATGATATGACAGTTATAATTTGTTGAAAGGTGCAAATTAAGTCACATTGATTAGAGTTGTGATAAGATAATCTTACCAGTGTGTGAGGCTTGTGATGATAGTCTGGATCTGGGTAAGAATGTGAGATGAGAATTAATTGAAAGTTATTATTAATAGTTGCATAGGTTGATTTGTACCTCATGATGAGTTATTTAAGTATTGAAAGAATTGAATGGATTCTTTAGTTATTTGTTGATTGTATACAAATGAAGTAAGTGATAAAGTGGTAAAGTGGGATTAGATCCAAATAAGAAAAGATATGAAAGTATATCATGATGTAAATCGTGTTAAAGGTTTAGTTGATCCTTGTTTGATAAATTGAGGAATATGAATTGGAAAGTTGTTCATATTTTGAGAAATTAGGTATGTGTGTATAGTTGAATGTGTTGAAGTAAAGGAAACCTTGAAATCAGTAGGTGATGATTGTTTTCAGTAAACTTTTCTTGTAAAGTTTAGATTGAACTGTTTAAGTTATATACGAGTTGATAAGTATATAGTGAAACATAGAGTTGTTGATTTGTAATTGTTCCATGTCCTGTGGTATGGATATGTGATGATTAGTAGTAATATGAAGGCTTGATAAAGACTTTAACAGTCTGAATGGCCTATTATATATAATTAAATGGAATTGAGGTGTACGTGTCCATTTTAGAAAGTTACTTGAAATTGTGCCATAGGTTATGTGGAAGTCAGTTAATTGTGATTAACTTGATGTAGATTTTGTTGGAAATGTGTTGAAAAGTAGCACATTGTGATATTGTGATACTTGAATTGTAGTATCACAATATAGATTAATGTTGGCTTAGTTGCTATATTGATGGGATGTAGTACTAAGTGATTATGTGATTAAAATTGTATAAATTCTAATTGCTAGTGATTAAGAAGTTGATATAATCAAGTAGTAGCTTGAAATTTAAGAATTTGAATTGAAATAACTGGTTGTTAAGAATAGATTCTTGATGTTTTACCAGTTTAAGTAATATTTCTAACTTGATGATTAGTTAGGATTTGAAGATAAATAGTAAGTATTGATAGGCGTACTGAAATGTATAATCACTAGTGTTGTGATTATTGGATGTGTTATTGTTGTTGTTAACAATTGATAGGTTGTAATGAAAGGAATTACAAGTGGAAATAAGTCAATGTAGAGGTTGGTTGAATGTAGGTAATGTTTGATTTTGGTACTTTTGTTAATTGAGCAAAGTACTTGTTGATTGTAGTCTTACCTACTGAGTTTGACCTCTGCTTTGCTTATTAAGGTGATATGAATCTGGATTACTTTTAAGTAAAGGATTTCATATAGTTGTAGTGATATGTGAACATTATATGTTGTTCAAAAGAGTAGGTATGAAACTTTTGAATGAAAAGTTGACCTAGATTTGAAGTTTAAATCTCTGACAGTAGAGATGTGAGGTTATTATTAGACTGATTGTTAATCGTGAGCTGAATTATATTTCAGTGTTGCTAGATGTATGTGGTTTTATAACCACTATTGTTGTGATATTGTTGCTGCTGTTTTGTTGTTAACAGAGATGAATAGTGAGAGTAGGTTAAATATTTTAGCATATTGCTAATTTCTGATTGTACAGAACTATTAAGTGATTGTAGGTTTCAATTGTTGTTTAATTGATGGTGAATTCACTTGTTAAAGTAAGTGTTTATTCTAGAGGATATATTTGATTGATGATATTGGATGAATGCACTGTATGTGTGCGTAGGAAAAGATATAAGCATGTTCATGGGAACATGTGAATGTGGAAAGAATCGAACCGATCTAAGGATAGTTGTAAGTTGCTATTGAGGATTAATGTATGCTAAGAGGTATGTGATTATATCACATTAGTTAGATTGATTGAGGTTAGATTTCGGGGACGAAATCTCTTTAAGGGGGGGAGAGTTGTAACATCCTCGAAATGGACCTAGTTGTTTTATATTATTTCTTGATTTAAATAAGCATTTAAATGTGTTTGGAAATAATATTATTTGAAATAGTTGAAATAATTGGAATAGGAGTCGAATATTCCAATGTGATAAGTAAATTATTAATTGTTGTAAATTAATATAGTTGACGGTACAATAAAATGTTTGGACTCGCAAATGGTTTTCGGGTTCCAGACAATAGATTGAGATGGGGTATTAAATTATACCCGTATAATTGAAGGCGGTTTGTTGAGTCGGCATATATATCACTTTCCCTTTTAGGAAAGTTTATTTTCATTTCATTCTTTGAATTCCATCAAACCAAAACTCACAGAAAACTTCAAATCAAAAGTAGAAACCGAATTTGGAGCTGTAATTCTGATTAGTTTCATCATAATCATCATGTTCTTCATTCAAAATTGTAAGTAAGTTTGATTGATTTTTGATTATGTTTGAAATCTTAGAGATTATTGATTTGAGGTGAAATTTGATGTTAGAAACTAGTTATAATCATTACATGATGTTTATGTAATGTTATTTGTGGTATATAACGGTTAGAATTGGAGTTTTGGGTGACTTGGTTATAAAACCCGTGGGTTAGGGTTTGAGCAGAATTGCAGATGGCTGGGACGAAGGAGGAAGCCGACGGCTTCGTCCCCAAGCCGGCGGCTTGTAGTTCGTCAGTGGAAGCCGGCGGCTTCATAGGCAAAGCCGGCGGCTTGTATAGTTTTGTAGGAACCCGGCGGGTTGGACATATACCCGGCGGCTTGTAGAAGCTTTAAAACGCGTTTTAGTTCTGTTACCACATTTGGTAATTTGCCCGGCGGTTTTGGAAGTAAAGCCGGCGGTTTGTGATTGAAGCCGGCGGCTTCATGGGGAAGCCGGAGGCTTGAAGGGCTGTCACCACTTTTCTTTTAATTTGTTGAATGTAATGTGGTTTGTATCTGTTGCAAGTTAATATATGATAATGGTTATGTTGTAATTAATAATACATGATTAGGAACTAGTAATGTTGATAATGATTATGTTAAGTTCCTAATGTTAAAGAGATTGATATAAGTTATGTATTGATGATTGGGATTACTAACTTATATTTGATTTATTGAATCACAGATATGGAGAAGGCTCAGTGATATTAGACTACTGAGTGGATGCCTGAGGTATTCGGTGAGTGGATCTGTAACCTCAGTGTGATTTAGTTGTAATGATTTGGTTACAACAAGTAATTATAGTATTACTTTGATAGAATGTTTTGGTTTGAGTGAACTTGCCATGTTATTTTGGTTGCTTGTTTACTGGGCTGTTTAAGCTAGGGTATAAGATTCTGAGGTCAACTTGAATGGATGGTTGGACTTGATTGTTGTTGTAGACGACATGAGATCTTGAAATTTGAACTGTTGGTTTAAAGATCTAGGTCGTATGTGATTGACATCAAGTCATCGGTAATTCTGTATAGGCCAATACAGATGATTGATAAGTGTTCCTTGAGTACCAAACCGGTATAAAGGTATCTCAAGAACCACCGATCCTCATGATGGTTGATTGTTTATTGTTATTTGATGTAAACAGATTGTTGTGCTAAGTTGGACTGTTGTTTAAAGTTTCATTCACTTAGCTTTATGCTAACCCCACCACAGTTCTTCCTGCAGGATAAATAGCTGGGACATATTGGGCAAGGCAGGAAGTTGTTGGAATTGATGGAATGTTTGACAGGCTTTTACTCTGATGTTATTCTAATAACTATAGAAATGTCATGTATTTGAATTGAAAAAGTTTATTGACATTTTGAGTACATTGACAGTATGTTTTAAATATACACTTCCGAGTCGCCATTATTATATTAATTGTTTATAATGAAACGAGGGGTGTTATATCAATTGAGTTCTATATTCATCATACAACTTCAAACATCATCTAATACATTCACTTACTTCAATTTATACACATTTCATCATACATGCAATTTTTTATCCAAAACCACATTTGGGTTCAAGAACACTTAACACCCAATTTCAAGAACAAGCAAGTTGATGATGATGATTCAAGTAATATCAGTAACAAACACTCATTCAAGCATAATCTTATACTCATGCATCAATTATCCACCTACATTCAATCAATTAAGTAAATAGAGATAATGCTAGCAACTTACAACAAAATGGAGAAAAGGAAGGAAGTAGATGAAGATAAATTCAGATGTTAACCCCAAAATCACAGCCTTGATGATGATAGAATCTGATTTTTGTTAAATTCTTTGAGAGTGTGTGTATTTCTTGAGAGAAAGGAAAATCTGAGAAAATAAGGAAGTTAGGTCGGCCTAACTAACCCGACCCTAATATAAGTTATGTAATTTTATTCCCCTTCTAAGCCTATTGTCTGGAACCTAAAAACCATTTGCGAGAGAAAATCTTTTATTTTACTGACATCTATAGTACTTTAAAAGAAATAATATTTTACTATTCACAATAAGTCATTCAACCAATTGACCTATTAATTTCTATTATTCAAATAATACAAATAATATCCAAAACACAATTAAATAATAATATAAAATAAATAAATTACCAATTTCTCCTAGGCCCATAAATAGGATGTTACAGTTTATGTATTCTTTTTGATGGTTTAAGGGATGAATAATTTCTGTAAAATTTGTTTTCTAGAGGTTTTGTGTGTGAGAATTAAAGATTGATTAGTTACATGGAGATTTACACGATTGTTGATTCTAAGGAAATCAGTAACTTTATAAAATCGTGTAAAATCAAATAAAAACCTTTTTAACCTGAAATTTGGGACTTCCGCATTGACTATGATTATTCATTAAAAGTTTTTTGAAAACTCATATCTTGGAAAAATCAGGGTGTTAGAAGTTGGTATTAGAGCATTTGTTTAAGTGAACTATGTATTTCGATTAGGTATCTTGACTTAAACCAGAAATGCTAAACGAACGAAATGACTTCACTAGAATTATTGGCTATAACTAGGTACCTAAATGTAAACTATGCAAATAGTTCACAAGGAGAACACGAATGGGAATGCCTTAAACGATATAAGAACAATAAGGATTCGTAATAGGAAAAATAAAATCAACTATTACTAAAACAAAAAAAATACACCATAGGATTGGTGGGTTAGGTGATAGTGAGCTTTATAGGGTAGTTGCTCATGACTTGTTAATTGTATGATTAACATTTAACATCCATGTTATTTGCTCAACTACTCACTGCTTGTTAACATTCTATTTGCTTATGTGTCGATTATACTTTCACAAACCTTACGATAAGGAAACACTTAGATATACTATATTTAATACTCCCTCCGTCCCACCAAAGTGTCCTGTTTTAACTTTTCAAAGTCTTTTTTTTCAACTTTAACCTTAAATATTTTTATTTGTGTTATATAATACATGATGAAAATTATACAAATGAAAACACATTTACAACCCAACTCATTCATATATTTTGGATCATGTATTATATAACACAAACAAAGATATTTATGGTCAAAGTTTAAAAAGAAAGACTTTAAAAAGTCAAAACAGGGCACTTTGGGTGGGACGAAGGTAGTATATAATAAAGAAAGAATACAAAACGATACAAATAAAAGGATATTAATGCAGTTATTATACCCATGTGGCTAATACTCAACAGTACTTACCATTCAAATGGTATAAGTATGAGTATATAATACGTGTCAGAACTGAAAACTATACCACGCGGTGGTAATGTCACAAGCTGAATTGGCTAGTCATTAAATCTATACGAGTTAAATGATTTAATGATAAGTATATGTTTTATGACACGATTACAATCTCATAAGGTTAACCAGCTATTGAATACGACTATAGGAGAGTTATAAACATAACAACCATGGAAACAAGAGTCGATAAGACAAATAACAAAAATGAGTTAACTTTCACCCAAACGAAAGTTTCAATATATATATAAAATGATGTGATCCATCTACGCTGTAAGATACGATATTGGTAGTGAGTACATTAATGTAAGATATATTCAAAATATGGGAGCCCACGTATTTTGAATATATCATTACAGTGGTGGTCACATGACCACGTTGTAATGATCGATGTTTTTGGAACGTCTGAAATGATAATATTCATAATCACAAACTGTTCAAATTAGTATTTAATGACCGTGCGGTCCATGCTAATTTGATACTGAAATATATGGAAAATTAAACAGTACATTCAATGTACCTAACGAAAGCCAAATGAAAATTACATACATTCCCGACGATGTTGCATCATACCTTGGGGTAAAACTCGAGTTTCATAAAAATGACGACTTGTGTGAGCATGTGGTTCATACCATAAGGAATTAAAAAAAAAAAAATTTGAATAATTAGAAAGAAAAAAATATATTGTTTTATGTTGATTTCCACTTTATATAATGCACCGGAATTAAGAGTCTCATCTGAGTTAAACATGTGAGGTCCTTACTTACACAGTACATTAAATTTGAATTACAATGATATGACAATAATATTATAAACATAGGATATGATAATAATGTTTATAAAAACAATAAACAATGAATTAGGTTTACTTATATATGAAATTAATTTACTAGAAAATTCGTATATAACTAAAATGAATCAGATCAGTATGAAATTTGGTACCTTGGTAAAATAATATGTTTTCTACAAATTTGTAGCTTTAATTTTTTGCTAATTCAGACTCGAACTAGGTCAAACAAGTCATTTAATGAAACTGGACAAATTTTACCTGAATTGCGAATTGAGACACTTTCACAAATCATATTAATGAGTTTAAGTTGAGATCAAATTACTTCTGGAAAATGCTTGATGAAGAATGAGATTAGAATATTTCAAGGTTGAGTTCTAACTATGAGTCTTGGATTTGTGATGATCGGAAACTAATGAGATGGATAAAAAAACTTAGAAGTCAAATAGAGGGCATAAGAAATTATATTTAGAGTAATATTGGCTTAGGAGTAATGTAATGAGCCAATGTAACCTTGAGTCATTGTTCTCACTCTAGTTGCAGTAGTTATTATATACACACGTAAAATAGTAAATGGACATTCGATTTTAATTGGTTTAAATATTACAAACACCATTGTGATTGGTTCTCAAAGTGAATCAATGACATCAAGAAATATCATAAATGATAAATGAGGTTTAAACACAACATCAATGTCGTTTGAAAATTTTATTGTTTGAAGAATAGGAACAGCTAAAGAAGAAAAGAAAAAATATAGCTAGTTTGATGGATGGCTAAATAAGCTAATTTCCGTTATTCATTAGACGTACACCTTTTCAAATGATCGAGAAGAGCGGAAGGAAAGTCATGAATATTGATGAGTAGACGGAATTGTGTACGTATCTGTAAATGTTAATGGAAAAAAAAGAAAAATTAATGTTGAATGCCTAAAGGAGAGTTTCGTTGAAAACTATGCAGTAGACAAGTAATGTAGGTGCACAATTAAAACGTGAAAATTGAACTAGATCACCAAAGGAAATGAATTAAAAGTATTTGAGTCGCCAGTGATTACTAGTTGTAAAAATTTACAAACATTTAGCCGATGGAAACCAAGCTCAATATCAAGAGGCCGACGTAACTATACTATAAATACATGACCAGTGAATCAATTAAGATAACGTAAGCATCTTGCAAATTTGTTATTGTATAAATACAAACTAATGATTTACCAAATGAACCAAAAGCATGATATAGTCAACCTAGTGAATTGAAGTTTTATAATACCTAATATTCAAGATGCTTTATTAAAATAATCCAATTTATATGTCCGTAAGAATACAAAAACGAAATTGAACACTAACACGAAGAACACAAGCATCTGTACGACTTAAGGAAAATGTGATTCGGAGGACGGAATCCTTTTAAGGAGGGGAGAATTGTAACATCCCAAAATTTCAAAAATGATTAGTAGATTATAAAAATTATTAATTTAATGATTTTTGATTATGAATTTGTTGTTTGAAAATATTAATAATATAATAATAGATAAAAGAATTAATTTAATATAACTATATGACTATTGGATAGTTGGATTTTAATTGTAAGCATAGTTGTTAACTCGTGACTCGACTCGTGATTCGGAGTATTGATTTTTAACTCGTGACTCGTGACTCGACTCGACTCGTAAGAGTCATAATTTTACAATAAATACATATATTTATATCTATATGTATATTAGTGTTTAGATTTCTATCCTTAATTGAAGTAAAACATGATGAAAGTCATTAAATAACACAAATGTTTAATTTATAATGGATTATTAGTCATTTCCTATCATATTTTGTCATTTTATATTTTGTGTGTCCGGTTTCTGACTCGTAAGAGTCGCCCAAGACTCGTAAGAGTATCCCACGACTCGGAAGAGTCAATAAATGACTCGTAAGAGTCAAAGCCATTTACGAGTCAGGGTCCGAGTCGCCTCGTTTTTTGAATTTCTGAGCCGACTCGTGAATCGTAAGAGTTTAACAACTATGATTGTAAGTAAAAACTTCATCTAGGGACTATTATGCAAATAACAATAGTTGAGGGAGGTTTATTGGCAAAATATCTAAACATGTAATTAACCAGGGGATTAGGGAACCCCAATCCCATTCCTTCCATTTAAGACTCCAAGGAAAAGACAAAACCAATTTTGATGGTGATAAGGGTTTCGATGATGAAATCGAAGAGATAAACACGATAAAATCCGTCAACCGATTATAGTATTCACCGTGGTAGATTGCTTTTTTATATTGATGGTTTATGTATTCTTTTTGATGGTTTAAGGGATGAATAATTTCTGTAAAATTTGTTTTCTAGAGGTGTTGTGTGTGAGAACTAAAGATTGATTAGTTACATGACGATTTACACGATTGTTGATTCTAAGGAAATCAGTAACTTTGTAAAATCGTGTAAAATCAAATAAAAACCTTTTTAAGCTTAAATTTGGTTTCCAAGTAGAAAATGACATTCTCTAAATCTTTTCAGTTTAAACTTTCTGCTAATTCCGACTCTAAAAGGGTCAAACGAATCAATTTTTATAACCGGACAGCTTATTAACGAATGCAGCAACATGTGTTTTGATCGAATAGATCATTATATAATCGAATTTAAGTCCTAGAGCTTTGAAATTCTGGATAGAACTAGGTTTCTATGTTGAAGATAGGTCTGCAAATTTTTTTCGAATTTTGTCATGTATAAATGGTCATATTAATTCATGTTTGAAAGGGTGAAAGCTAGACGAGTTGAAATCGTGTAAAAGAAAAATGGTACTACTTGTAAGCTCCTCAATTTATCCGTTTCCTTACTTCTTTACTCACCAGTAAGGCTATTAAAACTAAAACTTCACATTTAAATTACCATAGCTATGTTTAAATTGGTGGAGTTATAAGAAGATCTAAGGATCATTGGTTCTTAATTATAAAAGTTCACGTACTTGGTTCTCAAATTTAATGGGTCGGTGGAGCCACTTGGGATAAATAAGAAGCAAGCTCTTTAATATGTAGAAGGCTTCAAATGACTAAAACATATGCATGACATGTCTTCAAGCATACCAACATAATACGTATATAATGCATGAGGATTTTGATAGTCATAATCAGATGGAGAGTGTTGGATATAGATCATGCACTTCAGCTAGACTAGTTTAATATGCGTAGTTTTAAACATAGTTTCTTGATATATTGATTATTGTATAGGTGATCAAGCTCATGCGAAGGATTATATTGCACTGAATATGTATCAAATTACGGTAGGATAACGTTTACGAAAACCGGATGCACGATCAAAACGATATGATTTCATAAGTTTAACTTGTATTATGTAATTATACTTGTTACTCTTTTACGAACGATTATTATATTGCCATGACTTACTGGTTTAACTGGGAAACGATAATTGTATGAGGGATGGGAAATCATGGTAGTATATTGGATCATACATGTATGTTGTAACTTCTTTGGATTAAATGTACTCGTTGTTTGATGCTAGTACACTACACATATTTGCATGACACTTAGGATTCACGACACGATCAGGGACCCTAGCTATATGTGAACTTAACGAACAATAACGAAACTTGAACAATAATAAAGAATAAACTTAACGAACAAATTAGAGATATCTCGGTGACTCCCGAAAGGGTTTCATGATGTTTACCCGTGAGGGGGCATTACTTTATGATCATAGCACATGATATCTAGACTCTGTCCAGTAGCACCACCCGATTTACGATTACGATTACGATACGGGAATGAACGAATCAGTAGTGACGTGTCATTCCCTGACGATTAAGATTACGATAACGATAACGATAAGATAATAAAATACGAATCGAATATGATAACGAATACGAATACGATTACGCTAGGCACGGCTTTAGGATATTATGGTTATATGATATCTTGCTTTGTCCTTAACCTATTATATTGTCACGATTATATGATTATTCATTACCCAGTTTGTATTGTCATAAATTATGATAATTGTTACTCATGATATACTACGATTATACGATTGTTTTAATTGGATTTGTTTTCTAACAAACTAGTTATACTTACTTAGCTTTTTAAGCAAACACTTGCTTTTATACTTGCCCAATCGTGTATTCCGTGCAGGTTAGAAAGCTATACGATTACAGATACGAGTGAGATGGGTAGCTTGCTTAAAAATATAAGGAGTTATGCCTTAGCTCACATACGAATTAATTATGTAATGGATAATGGATTAGTTATATTTCATTGAGTTTTCTTATACTATTGTAATGATACGAGTTATGTAACACCGTTACAAGGACTTAACCAACTTTTTTGGTGGCTTTTATTTATAAAATGGGACTTCCGCATTGACTATAATTATTTATTAAAAGTTTTTTGAAAACTCATATTTTGGAAAAATCAGAGTTTACAGCTTGGCTTGGGAGGGCTGGTCGACAAGGGAGAGATTGTTAAGATATTGATCAACAAACAAATGAAACCTCTAGCCCTCAATTTATAGGTTTATTCAACTTGTTTTCCAAGTTACATGTTTACTCTATAAACCCTCTAGTTTAATAACATATTAAACTAGTCCCAAAGTTAATAATTTACAACTAGAACCTTGTAGTTTAATAATAATTAAACTAGTTAATTTATTTACAAACTTAATTATAAATAAATTCTTTTAATATAAACGTTTATTAAATAAATAATTAATTAATTATATATATATATTAATAATATCACTTTATATTAAACTTTACTTTAACTTTCTAATTGCGTTCGACCAACTAATTAATTTATGTTAAATTAACGATATCGAATATCTTTTATAGTATTACACTACTTGTTCAGTTGTACTCATCGATGTGACCATGCGGTATTCATGTGAAACTTGATGTGATATTTATATATTGCGTACATAATCTTTTATGTTAAGTAAAATATTGTTCAACTCCACTTTTCTCAGTTACTCGTTTAGTCGTTTACATAAACGTCGATGTATCTATTTAAAGTAAATGACAAAAATCGGCTACGTACTGCCAACAATTATTCCAAGTATGCAACCTACCCATTTTATTTTCTATGTATGCAACAAACCGGAAGAATTCGTGTTGATATCTTTGCAAAGTTGTTTTTGACCGTTTGAATATTTTAGTTGCTGACTAGACAGATATGTAAGTTGACACGTGGAGAACTTTTGCCATGTCATACATACAATTGGATCCGCATCAGCTAAATAGCTTTTTCCTGACTTTTTTTTTATCTTTTTGAAAATTTCTTTTAATAGACAATCAAAAATACATCTGCATATATAAATATATACTAATAATAATTAATAATATTATTAAAAAAACCTGTGACTTCCAAGCAAAAGTTTGTCCAACCATGTTTGTAAAACTAATTGTATGTGAAATGTTAATTAGCGACAGATCACTTGTACCATATATTTATTAATTATATTATTATATATTTTCATATTTCCATTATAAATAAGAAAAGGGTTAAGAAAATAAAAAAAAGTAACTTCTTCATGTGAAGAACAAAACAGCAGGAGCATATATCATTATCATCATTAACAACAATACTTTTAATTGCTTTTAAATTCTGGAAGTAAAAACCCAAATCAACAACCTTAGATTAAAAAATTAAAAAAATTCAAAACCAAAACCTAGATCTATCAATTGTAAATCAAACACCAAACGAATATGAGTAATATTATACATTATTACTCATAGGGAGTATACATAATTACTAGTATATGAAATATCAATTCTTCACCAATGCGGTAATTCATTAAACTCCAACGGATCTGATTCCGCTGAGGTCGACAACAACAACAAACCGAAATATTGCCATCTACCGTGAACCGAATCGGAGGAAACTTCACATCTCAATCGCAACCATCACCAAAATTGTTCACGTCTTGTTACGTCGCCATCACCTGAAACCTTCACATCTCGTTAAACCGCCGACGGCGTCCTTCATCTGGAAGCTATTTCCAGCAAACTCGACATCGCCGGCGAACGAGCAATCTCCAGTGACCTTTCCGAAGGTTCCTTTGTTCCGGCATAATCTTGGTTTTAAAAATCTAGAGTTTCGATTTAGGGTTTAGAAATTTGTGAGGATGATGAATCGATTGTGGCCGGATTTTGCAGAAATAAGAGTTGACAGAAATGAGGTTTGAGGAGTGAAAATTGGGGGTAATTGTTAGGATCAGCGTTTGAACTCATTATTGTACTTTGTTCTTGTTTGTGATTTGGATTGAAACTGAATATTGGGTTTAATTTCTTTGATTGTTAATAAAAGACAATTTTAAGTTAATATAAATGAAGAAATATTTGAAGGAATTCTGAGTTTAAAGATAACATATGATGAAATTTGATGACGGTGATGATCTGATGAAGAAAGAAATAAATAATATAAATTTTCTATTTATTTTGTTGAAAAGGAAATAACGAAAAAGATTATTTTATTGAAAGAATTTCTAACATAAAATATATAATAATACTCACTTTTCAAAAATCTAAAAGATCCACGTCAATTTTTTAAGAAAATGAAAAATGCCACGTATTGGATGTTTACCGGGTTAACAGGTAACCGGTTACCATATTACTCACATGAGTACAGGTTGTTCCAGTTAGTGGCATACTTGAACAATTTTTTGGATAGATTGCATACTTGGAATAATTTTTGACAGTACGTAGCTGATTTGTGTCATTTACCCATCTATTTATTCATGTGGGTCTATTTATAGGAGGAAGTGGGTCCATTAATATAGGAGACTAAAATATAGATTATTTTTATGATAAAACGATAGTCGATAGGTGTCAAGTTTTGTTATGGGTTACCCTATGTGTCTTTAAAAAAATTAATTTCTAATTCATTCTCATTTATACCACATAATTTTAGCTATTATTTCTTTTTCTAGTAACCTGAAACGCCCCGAAAACGTACCATTTTTTTTTTTTTTTAAACTGAAAACATATTATAATTTGTCCCAATTTGATCTACAACTCATGAAATATCTTTTTACTATGTTCTGGGTCAAATTTTGCTCTTAAAATGAAAAAATCAACTTTGTACATACATACGCGATCCTAAATTGATGTCTGGGATCGCGTACTCCTTTGAAAAACTTTCTGATGTAAATTTACGCTATCGTACGCGATCCTAAATTGCTTCTGGGATCGCGTACTCATGCACAAATCCAATTCTCAGCAAAAGTCATAATTTTGACCAAATTCAAACGCGCATAACTTTTGACTCGGGAGTCCGTTTGACCTGAAATTTTGCATGCACGTTTATATGACCAAAATGAAGACTTCCCTTTTTGCACTTTTTCAAATTTCACAAAAATTCTCATTTTGACCCGTTAACTCATTTTCGGTACTTTTTCACCAAAAATCTTGACACATCAAGTTCTCATTCACTCAAAATCTGACTTTGGTCTTTTTACCAAACTTTCAATAGATCATTTACAACTTACTAGTGTCATTACAATTAACCTTACTTGAATATAACTTGTTTTGACTCGTAAAACTTATTGGTCGCCCATTTTGGCACCAAACGACCCGATTGGGTTTTTGACTCTTTCAACCTATTCCTTTGGTAAATTCTCACCCAATTGACTTATTCTAAGTCAAATAACTTCATAACATTTTTATTGAACCATAACATCAAAATTTACCATTTCAACTTGCATGAACTAACTTTTCTCATTTTAAATGACTTTCTCATACAAGTAAATTAACATTATTCTTGACTCTTTCTCCTTTGACTTTTCTAAGTCAAAGCTACATTTCATGACCAATTATAACTTTACATTTTAAAAACATTTCTTTGGGCGATTTACACAATTGGACATTCATAACGATCATTCAAGGAAAAGGAGCTTATCTAACCGTAAAGCAAGCTCCATTCCACGCTAATCTCTTGCATCCATCTTCTATCCACTTTAACCATTTGGTTCGACCGAACCAAACACCTACACATAAAACATCTTACGGGGTAAGCATTAAGCTTAGTGAGTCCATAAGCAATTAAATGAATAATTTCATAACCTTTTTACATACAATAATATCAAAGATAATTGTTTACTTTACCACATAACCATTGAGTGAATACCAAGATCACTCTTAATCTGACCTTTACCATATTGCATAAATATAGAAATCATTCTTACATCTTTTCAATTAGTATCATACCTCTCGTGGCATGAATACTAATACATATTCTGCACACAGTTAAGGATCCTCAACATCTAACATGCCAATTTATACAATTTGACATCAAACTAAGCTAATGACATAGTCATTACTTAGATACCGCCAAGCCAATGATAACATCGTTCCTTGGCTCCACAATCTAACATGCCAATTCATAAAAATTGACACAAAACTAAGCTAGTGACATTGTCACTACTTAGATACCCAATTATACACGTATATCATACGTGTTCTTCACATACCACGTGCAAGGCACGTACTCTTCATATGCCACGTTACCTGTCCACCACTTACTTTCACATATAACATGTGTTATCAATACTTACCATAGCAACACTTACATAATCGATATTTGACCACATCACAAACATAACAACACTTTATTTGGTTGCATGAACCTTTTGCTCTCGAGCAATCCGGAACATACAACTATTATCCATTTAATCCTCATATAACTCACCTTAGCCTTTAAGGCAATTAAACCCCTTTAGCTCTTGCTTTGGAGCTTCCATGTCATTTGATCACCTATCATAACATTATCACATAACATACACTTAGCATAAATTGGTGATCAATTTAACTAATCATCATCACATTCTCATTACTTTCATAAGTTGATCTTTAATCAACTAAACATAGTCTTTACTTAATTTCACATATCATACGAGCTATTATCCTTATTAGCTCACTTTCTAACCATTACTCTTCAATTGAACTAATTAGACTCTTATAGTTAATTAATCCAATTCATATTGCTTTCATCTTTTTAAGTTATGATCAACATGATCACAACTATACATTAATCACATTAACCATTACCTATTAACCATCTTTAATCATTAACAAGGTTAATTAACATCATTTACCATGAATTCACCAAAAACCCCATATTAGGTTTAGTAAATTCTCATTCAATTTCATACTTTTAACTTGAATTAGTGTTAATATCATCATTACTAAGCTTTACTAACACTAATTAACATTACTTCACTTTACTATTCATGATCATCACCTTGTTCATCTCAAGAACACTTCAAAAATACTTAATCAAATTAGGGTTCTTCATTTCTATCTTGATATTAGATTAAGAATCATGATAAATGAACTTAACTAACATCAATTTAACATACCCAAACCATAAATTCGTATTTGAACATATCAATTTCTTAAAATCTTACAAAAACCCATTTCTAGGTTTAGAAAAGTTGAAGAACATACTTACAATAGGTTAGAAGAGATCAATGAATGATTTCTCAATAGTTTCTAGCTTCAATTTCATGATTTCATCTTCAATTTTTCTTCCTGAAGTTTTCTTTCTTTCTTTCATGTTTTCTGTATGTGCGTACGTGTATATATGAAGTAGATATGTATGAAATTAGAACCGACTCTGTTAAGTGTATTAAAATACACTCCGTACTTATCATTGTCTGGAACTTAAAAACCATTCTCAGTTATTACTATTTTATTTTACCTAAAATAATAATAACTTAAAAGAATTACTTTTACTTTTATCATTATAATACTTTTAGATTTTTGGGGTGTTACAACTCTCCCCCATTTGTCTCATTCGTGTCCTCACGAATGTCTCTGGTACCTGATCATTCTTAATACATTCTTTACTTAACCGGAAGTATTCATTCTTAACACATTTCTTTACTTAAGCGGAAGCGTTCACTTATCTTAACATATCTCATTACTTTCTTGTTCCAGACATAAACATTCATCATTCAGGCCTAACATTTCTCAATTATCTTAACTACATATATATCCCTTTAATACATTTTAACTCATCGCCTTGACGAGTTACTTATCACGTTACTCTGACAACATGAAAATCTAATCAACTTTCTAAACTTTATGCATTTAAGTAATGCACTTATCTCTTATCAACATATATGACATAACAATCTGATCACTAGAGTGCAAAACACACTAGTAATTAACTTTACACAAAATCCTTTCTTAACGAAAACACATAAACTGTGCATACTGTTCCATAAATCTGTACTCATAACCTTTTAACATATGAGTTAAACAACTCATTCATATAATCTTTCTAACATAATCATTTAACTGGTTATATCTTTTCCACATGAACATATAATCTTTATCACATAAGTACGTAACATTTACATCTTACTTTTCATTAGCACAGAGTGCAATATCCAACACAAGGTGCAACATTAATAGTTGTTCCTCTATTCAAAACTAACTTTCTGTTTAGTAAGTGATACTCATAACACTCGCTATTCCATTCTGACAATTTATAATTTTATCCCTTCACATTAACAGACCACATACGGAGGTCATTTATACTCAACCACGTAACATCTTGGTACACATAATCACTTAAAACTACTTTTACAATCTGAAACCAGCAACATGCTAAAATCTTTACTTTATAACTATTACTTCTACTGTAACATTAACCATGAAAGTAACATTAAATGTTACCTCGTGCAAACCAACAATAAAACTTCCAATCTTAATCATAACTAGCAATGAGCTAGTATTCACATAACAACCTTGACTAGCACTACACTAGACTTCTTTATCCTTGCAACTAGTTAATCACAGATTTACAAACTATATTTATAACATAATCTTGGTTATGTGAAATCATTTACACCTGTGTAACTTCAAAATCACATAACCTTTATTCATTCGGTTTCACTTACATAGTGAATCTTCTTTCTCTTTAACACAAAATGTGTTACTTTCCGTTTCATATCACATTTTAACTCTTACTAGTTGTAGCTTTATTACTTTATATTGCCATTATAGTATAACATACAAGTATTTTACACTTACATTTCTTTCAATGGCAATATACTTAACATTCTTACATTCTCAATTACTTACATTCTTAAAACGTTCTTTCTTTATTGACACATCTTACAACTTATCTCCTTTAAACTAGACTATTTGGGGTCTTCAGAACCCTCATTCAACCTTTACAATCGTAACTTATAATTTATAATCATTTACTTGTCTGTCATCATTCCATATTTCATGAAATGATATCTTTTCCTGTTTCATATTACGATTGTTCCTCTCCCATTTAGGTTCATTCTATCACTTTCTTACCATAAAACCACATGAAAACAATATTTAGTGGTTTAATACTGTTTCACATTAACTGACACATATCTTTCCTTCATTTTAAGTGTCAAATTTCTGATTAATAGTGGGACTTATAAATTTTTGTGCCCACAATTTTCTAACAATAGATATATCTGTTCACATAATGACGGTAAGTTTTATCATAACATTTTAACTATCAATTTCTCACAGTCTTACTCACTTACTGTCTCTCTTTCCACCCCCAATCAAGGCTAACCATCACTAGTTCGCTTATATACTTAACAATCATGAATCACCCGTGCGTCTTAATATAATAAAACCACGTTGGCCAGGCGTCGTTCTATTACATCAGTTTCACACTTCCATTCATTATTGTCAATTATATACCGGTCCAAGTGTGATCATACTTGATTTCATATAATCTGTACAAACATAACACTTAAATCTGCACATTAGGGAATCATAAAGATTCTAACTGAACACATAACTATCATCATCATAATTTAATGTATCTACTCACATTAAATTCTTAACATAATAACTGACATAAGTCAGTGTTTCTGATCATCTGTAATTTTGAACACATAACAATACTATAACATTTCAATTTATCTAACTCAGTTTCTTGCCAATATAATTTAGCACATACTTGAACATTTGAACATATAGCTAACATAAGTTAGTTAATCTGTACTTCTGAACTTTCAGCTAACATAGGTTAGCGTATCTGAACATCTGAACTTCTGCACATAACTGAACACGTAAACACTTTCCATAACATCTTAACAACATATACATGTTTAAGAATTTACTTGCATATCACATTTATTTTATGCCACTGTGAGTATGAAACCACTCACATACTTTACTTTTCATAAGCAGTACATTCTACATAACAATTTACACTTTTTCGTTCACATAATAATTTGTCACTTAATGATAACAGAGTATACTAATCCTGTCATCATTTCACATTAATAGTTTTAACATTTATCTACTACCTTTGCACGTATCTTTCTTTCATTTACATTTGACCAGGAAAATACACCTCTTTCCCAGTCAGCTGAAAACCATACCTTAACTTACTTATTTAATAAGCATATTCTTTTCATGTACTCACTTTACCCCGTTCTTAGCATAACCTCCCTCAGGAGTCATTTTATTTCTAACCACATATCACATAACATTAGCAAGGAATTCTAATCACACCTTGCAATTTCTTTACTATATTCTCATTTCTAAGTCTGTAACTTCTTTCAATATTTACATTACTATTCTGTACCTTTTCTTAACATTTGCAAGTGTTTTAAAGTTTAATCAAACTATTCAAAACACTCAAAATATCATTAAACATCTCAGCTACTATTTTAACAAGTAGCAATTATTTATCTGACTCATAACAGTGCATTGTATCATTTCAACTTACTTTAACATACAATGCACATAGTCATCATAACAACTTAAACAACTCTTACTGGGGAATCATATCAGTTCTTTAACTAGAATCTTACTTCTGCATCATAACCATCATAGCACATAAAACATATCACGTTGGTTTAAGTTTGGGCAATCCTATCGTGGATTACCTAATTCCCTTAAACCATTGCTCTGATACCAACTTGAAACGCCCCGAAAACGTACCATTTTTTTTTTTAAACTGAAAACATATTATAATTTGTCCCAATTTGATCTACAACTCATGAAATATCTTTCTACTATGTTCTGGGTCAAATTTTGCTCTTAAAATGAAAAAATCAACTTTGTACATACATACGCGATCCTAAATTGATGTCTGGGATCGCGTACTCCTTTGAAAAACTTTCTGATGTAAATTTACACTATCGTACGCGATCCTAAATTGCTTCTGGGATCGCGTACTCATGCACAAATCCAATTCTCAGCAAAAGTCATAATTTTGACCAAATTCAAACGCGCATAACTTTTGACTCGGGAGTCCGTTTGACCTGAAATTTTGCGTGCACGTTTATATGACCAAAATGAAGACTTCCCTTTTTGCACTTTTTCAAATTTCACAAAAATTCTCATTTTGACCCGTTAACTCATTTTCGGCACTTTTTCACCAAAAATCTTGACACATCAAGTTCTCATTCACTCAAAATCTGACTTTGGTCTTTTTACCAAACTTTCAATAGATCATTTACAACTTACTAGTGTCATTACAATTAACCTTACTTGAATATAACTTGTTTTGACTCGTAAAACTTATTGGTCGCCCATTTTGGCACCAAACGACCCGATTGGGTTTTTGACTCTTTCAACCTATTCCTTTGGTAAATTCTCACCCAATTGACTTATTCTAAGTCAAATAACTTCATAACATTTTTATTGAACCATAACATCAAAATTTACCATTTCAACTTGCATGAACTAACTTTTCTCATTTTAAATGACTTTCTCATACAAGTAAATTAACATTATTCTTGACTCTTTCTCCTTTGACTTTTCTAAGTCAAAGCTACATTTCATGACCAATTATAACTTTACATTTTAAAAACATTTCTTTGGGCGATTTACACAATTGGACATTCATAACGATCATTCAAGGAAAAGGAGCTTATCTAACCGTAAAGCAAGCTCCATTCCACGCTAATCTCTTGCATCCATCTTCTATCCACTTTAACCATTTGGTTCGACCGAACCAAACACCTACACATAAAACATCTTACGGGGTAAGCATTAAGCTTAGTGAGTCCATAAGCAATTAAATGAATAATTTCATAACCTTTTTACATACAATAATATCAAAGATAATTGTTTACTTTACCACATAACCATTGAGTGAATACCAAGATCACTCTTAATCTGACCTTTACCATATTGCATAAATATAGAAATCATTCTTACATCTTTTCAATTAGTATCATACCTCTCGTGGCATGAATACTAATACATATTCTGCACACAGTTAAGGATCCTCAACATCTAACATGCCAATTTATACAATTTGACATCAAACTAAGCTAATGACATAGTCATTACTTAGATACCGCCAAGCCAATGATAACATCGTTCCTTGGCTCCACAATCTAACATGCCAATTCATAAAAATTGACACAAAACTAAGCTAGTGACATTGTCACTACTTAGATACCCAATTATACACGTATATCATACGTGTTCTTCACATACCACGTGCAAGGCACGTACTCTTCATATGCCACGTTACCTGTCCACCACTTACTTTCACATATAACATGTGTTATCAATACTTACCATAGCAACACTTACATAATCGATATTTGACCACATCACAAACATAACAACACTTTATTTGGTTGCATGAACCTTTTGCTCTCGAGCAATCCGGAACATACAACTATTATCCATTTAATCCTCATATAACTCACCTTAGCCTTTAAGGCAATTAAACCCCTTTAGCTCTTGCTTTGGAGCTTCCATGTCATTTGATCACCTATCATAACATTATCACATAACATACACTTAGCATAAATTGGTGATCAATTTAACTAATCATCATCACATTCTCATTACTTTCATAAGTTGATCTTTAATCAACTAAACATAATCTTTACTTAATTTCACATATCATACGAGCTATTATCCTTATTAGCTCACTTTCTAACCATTACTCTTCAATTGAACTAATTAGACTCTTATAGTTAATTAATCCAATTCATATTGCTTTCATCTTTTTAAGTTATGATCAACATGATCACAACTATACATTAATCACATTAACCATTACCTATTAACCATCTTTAATCATTAACAAGGTTAATTAACATCATTTACCATGAATTCACCAAAAACCCCATATTAGGTTTAGTAAATTCTCATTCAATTTCATACTTTTAACTTGAATTAGTGTTAATATCATCATTACTAAGCTTTACTAACACTAATTAACATTACTTCACTTTACTATTCATGATCATCACCTTGTTCATCTCAAGAACACTTCAAAAATACTTAATCAAATTAGGGTTCTTCATTTCTATCTTGATATTAGATTAAGAATCATGATAAATGAACTTAACTAACATCAATTTAACATACCCAAACCATAAATTCGTATTTGAACATATCAATTTCTTAAAATCTTACAAAAACCCATTTCTAGGTTTAGAAAAGTTGAAGAACATACTTACAATAGGTTAGAAGAGATCAATGAATGATTTCTCAATAGTTTCTAGCTTCAATTTCATGATTTCATCTTCAATTTTTCTTCCTGAAGTTTTCTTTCTTTCTTTCATGTTTTCTGTATGTGCGTACGTGTATATATGAAGTAGATATGTATGAAATTAGAACCGACTCTGTTAAGTGTATTAAAATACACTCCGTACTTATCATTGTCTGGAACTTAAAAACCATTCTCAGTTATTACTATTTTATTTTACCTAAAATAATAATAACTTAAAAGAATTACTTTTACTTTTATCATTATAATACTTTTAGATTTTTGGGGTGTTACAACTCTCCCCCATTTGTCTCATTCGTGTCCTCACGAATGTCTCTGGTACCTGATCATTCTTAATACATTCTTTACTTAACCGGAAGTATTCATTCTTAACACATTTCTTTACTTAAGCGGAAGCGTTCACTTATCTTAACATATCTCATTACTTTCTTGTTCCAGACATAAACATTCATCATTCAGGCCTAACATTTCTCAATTATCTTAACTACATATATATCCCTTTAATACATTTTAACTCATCGCCTTGACGAGTTACTTATCACGTTACTCTGACAACATGAAAATCTAATCAACTTTCTAAACTTTATGCATTTAAGTAATGCACTTATCTCTTATCAACATATATGACATAACAATCTGATCACTAGAGTGCAAAACACACTAGTAATTAACTTTACACAAAATCCTTTCTTAACGAAAACACATAAACTGTGCATACTGTTCCATAAATCTGTACTCATAACCTTTTAACATATGAGTTAAACAACTCATTCATATAATCTTTCTAACATAATCATTTAACTGGTTATATCTTTTCCACATGAACATATAATCTTTATCACATAAGTACGTAACATTTACATCTTACTTTTCATTAGCACAGAGTGCAATATCCAACACAAGGTGCAACATTAATAGTTGTTCCTCTATTCAAAACTAACTTTCTGTTTAGTAAGTGATACTCATAACACTCGCTATTCCATTCTGACAATTTATAATTTTATCCCTTCACATTAACAGACCACATACGGAGGTCATTTACACTCAACCACGTAACATCTTGGTACACATAATCACTTAAAACTACTTTTACAATCTGAAACCAGCAACATGCTAAAATCTTTACTTTATAACTATTACTTCTACTGTAACATTAACCATGAAAGTAACATTAAATGTTACCTCGTGCAAACCAACAATAAAACTTCCAATCTTAATCATAACTAGCAATGAGCTAGTATTCACATAACAACCTTGACTAGCACTACACTAGACTTCTTTATCCTTGCAACTAGTTAATCACAGATTTACAAACTATATTTATAACATAATCTTGGTTATGTGAAATCATTTACACCTGTGTAACTTCAAAATCACATAACCTTTATTCATTCGGTTTCACTTACATAGTGAATCTTCTTTCTCTTTAACACAAAATGTGTTACTTTCCGTTTCATATCACATTTTAACTCTTACTAGTTGTAGCTTTATTACTTTATATTGCCATTATAGTATAACATACAAGTATTTTACACTTACATTTCTTTCAATGGCAATATACTTAACATTCTTACATTCTCAATTACTTACATTCTTAAAACGTTCTTTCTTTATTGACACATCTTACAACTTATCTCCTTTAAACTAGACTATTTGGGGTCTTCAGAACCCTCATTCAACCTTTACAATCGTAACTTATAATTTATAATCATTTACTTGTCTGTCATCATTCCATATTTCATGAAATGATATCTTTTCCTGTTTCATATTACGATTGTTCCTCTCCCATTTAGGTTCATTCTATCACTTTCTTACCATAAAACCACATGAAAACAATATTTAGTGGTTTAATACTGTTTCACATTAACTGACACATATCTTTCCTTCATTTTAAGTGTCAAATTTCTGATTAATAGTGGGACTTATAAATTTTTGTGCCCACAATTTTCTAACAATAGATATATCTGTTCACATAATGACGGTAAGTTTTATCATAACATTTTAACTATCAATTTCTCACAGTCTTACTCACTTACTGTCTCTCTTTCCACCCCCAATCAAGGCTAACCATCACTAGTTCGCTTATATACTTAACAATCATGAATCACCCGTGCGTCTTAATATAATAAAACCACGTTGGCCAGGCGTCGTTCTATTACATCAGTTTCACACTTCCATTCATTATTGTCAATTATATACCGGTCCAAGTGTGATCATACTTGATTTCATATAATCTGTACAAACATAACACTTAAATCTGCACATTAGGGAATCATAAAGATTCTAACTGAACACATAACTATCATCATCATAATTTAATGTATCTACTCACATTAAATTCTTAACATAATAACTGACATAAGTCAGTGTTTCTGATCATCTGTAATTTTGAACACATAACAATACTATAACATTTCAATTTATCTAACTCAGTTTCTTGCCAATATAATTTAGCACATACTTGAACATTTGAACATATAGCTAACATAAGTTAGTTAATCTGTACTTCTGAACTTTCAGCTAACATAGGTTAGCGTATCTGAACATCTGAACTTCTGCACATAACTGAACACGTAAACACTTTCCATAACATCTTAACAACATATACATGTTTAAGAATTTACTTGCATATCACATTTATTTTATGCCACTGTGAGTATGAAACCACTCACATACTTTACTTTTCATAAGCAGTACATTCTACATAACAATTTACACTTTTTCGTTCACATAATAATTTGTCACTTAATGATAACAGAGTATACTAATCCTGTCATCATTTCACATTAATAGTTTTAACATTTATCTACTACCTTTGCACGTATCTTTCTTTCATTTACATTTGACCAGGAAAATACACCTCTTTCCCAGTCAGCTGAAAACCATACCTTAACTTACTTATTTAATAAGCATATTCTTTTCATGTACTCACTTTACCCCGTTCTTAGCATAACCTCCCTCAGGAGTCATTTTATTTCTAACCACATATCACATAACATTAGCAAGGAATTCTAATCACACCTTGCAATTTCTTTACTATATTCTCATTTCTAAGTCTGTAACTTCTTTCAATATTTACATTACTATTCTGTACCTTTTCTTAACATTTGCAAGTGTTTTAAAGTTTAATCAAACTATTCAAAACACTCAAAATATCATTAAACATCTCAGCTACTATTTTAACAAGTAGCAATTATTTATCTGACTCATAACAGTGCATTGTATCATTTCAACTTACTTTAACATACAATGCACATAGTCATCATAACAACTTAAACAACTCTTACTGGGGAATCATATCAGTTCTTTAACTAGAATCTTACTTCTGCATCATAACCATCATAGCACATAAAACATATCACGTTGGTTTAAGTTTGGGCAATCCTATCGTGGATTACCTAATTCCCTTAAACCATTGCTCTGATACCAACTTGAAACGCCCCGAAAACGTACCATTTTTTTTTTTAAACTGAAAACATATTATAATTTGTCCCAATTTGATCTACAACTCATGAAATATCTTTCTACTATGTTCTGGGTCAAATTTTGCTCTTAAAATGAAAAAATCAACTTTGTACATACATACGCGATCCTAAATTGATGTCTGGGATCGCGTACTCCTTTGAAAAACTTTCTGATGTAAATTTACACTATCGTACGCGATCCTAAATTGCTTCTGGGATCGCGTACTCATGCACAAATCCAATTCTCAGCAAAAGTCATAATTTTGACCAAATTCAAACGCGCATAACTTTTGACTCGGGAGTCCGTTTGACCTGAAATTTTGCGTGCACGTTTATATGACCAAAATGAAGACTTCCCTTTTTGCACTTTTTCAAATTTCACAAAAATTCTCATTTTGACCCGTTAACTCATTTTCGGCACTTTTTCACCAAAAATCTTGACACATCAAGTTCTCATTCACTCAAAATCTGACTTTGGTCTTTTTACCAAACTTTCAATAGATCATTTACAACTTACTAGTGTCATTACAATTAACCTTACTTGAATATAACTTGTTTTGACTCGTAAAACTTATTGGTCGCCCATTTTGGCACCAAACGACCCGATTGGGTTTTTGACTCTTTCAACCTATTCCTTTGGTAAATTCTCACCCAATTGACTTATTCTAAGTCAAATAACTTCATAACATTTTTATTGAACCATAACATCAAAATTTACCATTTCAACTTGCATGAACTAACTTTTCTCATTTTAAATGACTTTCTCATACAAGTAAATTAACATTATTCTTGACTCTTTCTCCTTTGACTTTTCTAAGTCAAAGCTACATTTCATGACCAATTATAACTTTACATTTTAAAAACATTTCTTTGGGCGATTTACACAATTGGACATTCATAACGATCATTCAAGGAAAAGGAGCTTATCTAACCGTAAAGCAAGCTCCATTCCACGCTAATCTCTTGCATCCATCTTCTATCCACTTTAACCATTTGGTTCGACCGAACCAAACACCTACACATAAAACATCTTACGGGGTAAGCATTAAGCTTAGTGAGTCCATAAGCAATTAAATGAATAATTTCATAACCTTTTTACATACAATAATATCAAAGATAATTGTTTACTTTACCACATAACCATTGAGTGAATACCAAGATCACTCTTAATCTGACCTTTACCATATTGCATAAATATAGAAATCATTCTTACATCTTTTCAATTAGTATCATACCTCTCGTGGCATGAATACTAATACATATTCTGCACACAGTTAAGGATCCTCAACATCTAACATGCCAATTTATACAATTTGACATCAAACTAAGCTAATGACATAGTCATTACTTAGATACCGCCAAGCCAATGATAACATCGTTCCTTGGCTCCACAATCTAACATGCCAATTCATAAAAATTGACACAAAACTAAGCTAGTGACATTGTCACTACTTAGATACCCAATTATACACGTATATCATACGTGTTCTTCACATACCACGTGCAAGGCACGTACTCTTCATATGCCACGTTACCTGTCCACCACTTACTTTCACATATAACATGTGTTATCAATACTTACCATAGCAACACTTACATAATCGATATTTGACCACATCACAAACATAACAACACTTTATTTGGTTGCATGAACCTTTTGCTCTCGAGCAATCCGGAACATACAACTATTATCCATTTAATCCTCATATAACTCACCTTAGCCTTTAAGGCAATTAAACCCCTTTAGCTCTTGCTTTGGAGCTTCCATGTCATTTGATCACCTATCATAACATTATCACATAACATACACTTAGCATAAATTGGTGATCAATTTAACTAATCATCATCACATTCTCATTACTTTCATAAGTTGATCTTTAATCAACTAAACATAATCTTTACTTAATTTCACATATCATATGAGCTATTATCCTTATTAGCTCACTTTCTAACCATTACTCTTCAATTGAACTAATTAGACTCTTATAGTTAATTAATCCAATTCATATTGCTTTCATCTTTTTAAGTTATGATCAACATGATCACAACTATACATTAATCACATTAACCATTACCTATTAACCATCTTTAATCATTAACAAGGTTAATTAACATCATTTACCATGAATTCACCAAAAACCCCATATTAGGTTTAGTAAATTCTCATTCAATTTCATACTTTTAACTTGAATTAGTGTTAATATCATCATTACTAAGCTTTACTAACACTAATTAACATTACTTCACTTTACTATTCATGATCATCACCTTGTTCATCTCAAGAACACTTCAAAAATACTTAATCAAATTAGGGTTCTTCATTTCTATCTTGATATTAGATTAAGAATCATGATAAATGAACTTAACTAACATCAATTTAACATACCCAAACCATAAATTCGTATTTGAACATATCAATTTCTTAAAATCTTACAAAAACCCATTTCTAGGTTTAGAAAAGTTGAAGAACATACTTACAATAGGTTAGAAGAGATCAATGAATGATTTCTCAATAGTTTCTAGCTTCAATTTCATGATTTCATCTTCAATTTTTCTTCCTGAAGTTTTCTTTCTTTCTTTCATGTTTTCTGTATGTGCGTACGTGTATATATGAAGTAGATATGTATGAAATTAGAACCGACTCTGTTAAGTGTATTAAAATACACTCCGTACTTATCATTGTCTGGAACTTAAAAACCATTCTCAGTTATTACTATTTTATTTTACCTAAAATAATAATAACTTAAAAGAATTACTTTTACTTTTATCATTATAATACTTTTAGATTTTTGGGGTGTTACATAACCAAATCATGTTATTGATGAAGATATCTTCTTAACAAAGGATTAGATAAATACATAAAGAACACCACTTATTATTAGGTCGGGGTTCATTTGAATTAATGATTAAATATTTAGAGATAAAAACCGATCAACTACTTTAATATTGAGCCCAATCATTTAGCCCAACTACACTAAAAAAAATTCATTGAATTTAACTTATCTTGATCATTTCCTAAAAGTACGTTTACAAATAAATAAAATTTTCACTTCTGGTATTTTGTTGAACAAAAAGTCTAGATTTGCTATCCGTAATTCTAGAATTGATTTTAGTGCAAGTCAGTCTATTGTTTTTCTCCTTTTTCCGATTCACTCTCACAATAGTACTCACTCACGTAGAAACTTTAAATATTCCCTCCATCCCACCCAAAGTGTCTTGTTTTGACGTTTTGAAGTCTTTCTTTTTCAAGTTTGACCTTAAATGTTTTTGTTTCTGTTATATAATACCCGATGAAAATTATACTAATGAAAATACATTTAAAACCCAACTCATTCATATATTTTGCATCAAGTATTATATAACATAAACAAAGATATTTAAGGTCAAAGTAGAAAAAGAAAAACGTTTAAAAGTCAACACATGACACTTTAGGTGGGACACAGGGAGTATTATTTTAGCTAACAGGTTACTTATTAGCATAATTGTAACTTTATCTCATATAATGTGTTTAAATTTTTTGGGTTATTGAATTACATAAAAAAAAGTTGAATTAGTTAATATCCTATTTTATGTTACTATATTGAACATTACACATGTTTGATTATGACAACTCGTAAGGAACAAGCTAGTGTATCAACTAGCATATTAGTTTCCAATTTCAAATGTTCAGATATTAATAAATTAAAACGTCTACACAAGTTATCTATTCTTATTTATGTAACTATTTGATCCCACCCGACTTGTATTCCAAATATTACCATATTTAACTTGTTTCACGACTCACAATTACGTTTGCACTAAGTGAATGTTACCACTTACTAAAACTATAATGGTTTGTATTTTTTTTTTTTTTTTTTTTTTTTTTTTTTTTTGAAAGGCAGTGATTTAACTTTTCTTCCAACAAATAAAAAACGTTTATTTTCCAAGATAAATTTCACAAAATATTAGTGAGATCGATGATTACAAAGAAATGATGCATATGCATAAATACGTATATATAAAATGATTTGATGGTAGATATATAGGGAGAAGATTATTGAAATTCATATGATGATTAGACTTATTTATGCATATCTATGTATATACTAAGCGAGTATGGAAAATTGTTCCAGAATTTGCCATGCAGACTCAAATGCCACATGACAATCTCTCATAATTTTTAGTAATTAAAAAAACATAAGTTTAAATAATTTAGATAAGTTATTGGAATATTGTATCATTGTTTTTATATATTTTTTAATGAGAACTAAAAGCATAAATAAAGAATCGGTTGTATTTTTTATTGAAATATGTATACCATTCCTTTTACAATCCTACAACCTCTTGAATATTCACAAAATAATATATATGTCAAATAAGAATTATGATCTGATTTAACTGGAAGGTCCCAATTCATATTTAAAGTGTAATATACTTGATCGACATACTACACATACATGAGTATTATTATATTAGTTTGGAATTGAATGAATTTTAAGAGCCTATTATGTAAATCTCTATATCTTAAAAGATATCATCTTAATTCTATTTTCTATTGTAATTATCTCTTTTTTTTTTCCCCTTTTACTTCCTTACTTCCATTGTGTGCATATTAGTGTTTATTGAAATATTGTATTACTATTAAGATTAAGATGTACGTAGTTCATTCTCGATTTAAAGGAAAGTTACGTGTTTTCTAATTGAATTTACTATGGTTATATTCGCAATTTTTAATGATGATTTGTTATAAAGTTTGAATATGTACGTTATTAAGTAACCTAGGTATAATCTATTGTTTCTTCAAATCTTCACTATGTTGTTACTAATTGATAATTATTATGTGACGTTTGATCTTATATATAACATTTGTTGTTGTCTTACTGATATATATGGACCATCATAAATATTTTCCCAACCTTATTTGGTGTTCGAATAGTGGGCCAATAATTTCTTTCAACTCAACCGTAGATTGTAAGGAAATTAACAATTCTTTAATAACTATATACCATCTATATTGAAGATGATCAAATTTGTTTAAGTTTGTGTATTTTGACCCATTAATAATAGTTATTTGATGAATATTACTAGACAAATTTTTTTATTATACTAATTATTGGTGTTGTAAAACTTATAATGACTTATCTAATTGCACATTTTAAATTACCGTACATTGCACGGGCATACTCCTAGTATCTATATATATGTATATATATCTATGTATATACTAAGCGAGCATCGAAAGTTGCTCCAGAATTTGACACATAGGCAAAGATGACATGTGGCAATGTCTCACAATTTTCAATAATAAATAAATAAATTAAGTTTTAGATAAAATTTTAATAGTCATTAAATCAACGAATGAAACAATTAGCATCAAGTTTGGATACCTTTATAATGATAAAAAAATATTACAATTCCTAAACTTAACGGAGTTACATTAAAATTATATTATTTAACAAATTATATAGGAATTGCGTTAATTTGATTTTGGGAGAGTCTTTGACTAAAATCTTTGGAACAAATACGAAGTATATAATTTTTATTTATTTAACAAACAAATAAAAATTAATTAGATATTGTTTGGTGTATGATAATTAGAATTCATAATTGCATTTGGAGAATAGGGTAATCAACTAATCAACGAATTTACCTTCTTTATTATTAACCATTTTTACCCTCAACTCCTCAAGTGTACTAGCTTTATGAATTCTTTTAGGTGGATGTTATGTATAATGTTACTCTACTTTGTGAAAATGTTCAAACAAGTTACTAGACTATTAATTTCTTTGTGAAAATGTTCAACCAAGTTACTGGACTATTAATTTGTTCGATTGAATTACTAAACTTAAAAAATCATGATACGTAGGTTACTCAGCTTATAAATTTAACACCAACATCACTTTACTAAGCTTATGAATTTAATTTACTTAACTTATAAATATACGACGTAAAATAACCTAATTTAGATATGAAAATAGTTTAGTATTTCAATTGAACAAATTATTAGTAGTCTAGTAACTTACTTGAACATTTTCACAAAGTACTGTGACATATTTGTGTATAAACCCATTGGAAAATATATACTTATTTTACAATTCACCCGTATACCTTTTACCTTAGATCTTATGTTAATCAACTACTAACAAAAGTAATTTGTTATTTACTATGAATTCACCACTTAGTATTTCCTTCTCATGTGTTATTATAATAATTGATTAAAAGAAATATACAAAATTTAACAAATACTCACAACCTCGTACGTAGAAATACATACAAATTAACATTTCTCTATTGAGACTTGAATTCAAAAACCCCTTATTTGAAAGGTTACTACATGACTAATATGTAGTTGCTATATATTCAACATTTTACTTCAATTCGTTAACAGAGTTAATATCCGAGTCGATAAGCTAGTAAGTCTATTTAGAAAAATCATACCACATAACATGATTAAAATGAATTACTCTGTATATATAAACACACATATAGGTGTAAACCACATATTTATTATGTATTGTATAAATTAAATATATTATAAAATTTGTATCTTAATCTTATACTTTCTCACCTCTGAGAATTTAAACTTTTGGAACCCATTTTTATTCACAATAAATTGTTGGTCTAATCTAACTAATGGCAGCCAAATTGTACATTTAACTACTACTTGACAAAAATAAAAGGTTAGCTATCCATTGTTTAAAAATTGTGGGCCCATTACTTAGAAGAAAAAAATATATAAGGATGTTCCCATTTAACTATACTTTACAAAAATAAAATATACTTTCATTGTCTAAAAATTGTTTGTCCAATACTTGAAAGATTAATAAATATGTTATGACTTGTACCCAAGATCAAAAGATTAGATGGTGATGCATTAACCATCAAGCTAAACAAATTTTATTATAATATTCTTGCACATTTAAACATATTTATTATTATGATGAAAAATATGAGTTAAGAAAAAGACAAACAACTTTACTATTTGCAAGAGGTTTGTAATTTATATTAAGGGATAATTTTTTGTGATGTCACATGTATATTATATTGAAAGTTGATCGATGATTGAAACTTAAAAATAAACTTCTACTTATTATCCTCAACTTTTATCAAATTCCAACACTTCGATTAGTGCATCGTCTGATACAACATCGATCGTAGAATATGTTTATAGACAAGTATTTGTAACACCGAATGAAAAAATTTGAACACGTAGAAATCAAACTATAAAATTGAAATCCCATGTTTCTTAATGATATATCATTTCAGTTGACCAATCTGCTATTAGTTATGTTATAATAGTTGTTCTAAGTCATCGATCATGAACCTACTACAATTAAAGAATTAGTTTGAAAATATTTAATTTCTTGATTGATCTATATAATCAGATATACCTTACAAGAAATAAGTAAAATGAAAAATAATTTTATTACAATGACAATGTGTAACTAATAAATAAGATATTGGAAATGCTACATTATTTGAGTTTACATGTAAACAAAAACTTATATAACCTTTCAGTTGTTGAAATCAAAAACATTTACACAAATACCATAAATATATAATACCATCCATCCATATGAAAAAATTAAAGGTAATTTTTTCCAATAAAATATATGAATAGTTAGTTTAGAAATAAAAAGAGTTTCAGGTCATTTTTTTTTTTTTTAAAGAAAAACTTCTCAAAAATTATCCTTAAAAAGTTATACACGCATCACAAAATTTTATGGGTGAAATTTTAATTCTCTCAAAATTATTTAATAATAAAACACATTGTCTCATATACAACAAGAAAATGAAATGATAAAATATTAGAAGATATAGATTAAAATAGTAAGAGTCATAATTTGGGCTACATGAAACTCTTTAGCTCGAAGTCGGATCTTTTAGAAATAAACTCTTGGATAAAACTGTACATGAGATGCATCATATTATAATGTGAGCTATATGAAAGTGGAGGAATAAGATCATGTTGCTTCTCAAGATGATATACAATCTGCCCTTGCTCAAGATATCTTCTCAATGATTCAATGTCTAACTTATTCTTGGGATAAAAAAAAATAGATGTATTGCTCGGAATATAAATTGGAACAAATGGTGTTCAAATATTATATAGTTGTCATCTAATTTAGGTGGCTAACACGTAGGTTTGTTCGTTTAGGAGCTTAGTGCTCATATTTTTGTAATTCGTTTGTACAGTGCTCCTTCTTGGAGCACTTTTTTCTATCTATATATCTCGATGTTCAAAAAAAGTAAAAGTATTTGCTAAAAAGGAGAAAATATAAAGTGAGATTTACATGTATCAAAACAATATAAACGAAAAATTTGATGGAGGTAATGATATTTTATTTATAAGAAAATTGCTAGACATCTTTGGTTTAAAAAGATATAGTTTTAACAAAAAAAAAATTAGAAATATTGTTGTGTCACACAAAGAGGTCATGAGATGTCATTATCATATCTTTTTACAAATCTTATAATATTTTATATAATAAGAATGATATTATTAATCATATAAGAAGATTTCATATGTTTATGTAATTTGAAATATTTGAAAATATTGAGGTTTCAAAGTGTTGCAAAGAAAAATATTAACATTAGTTAATTAGTAGTGATGTGTCAACATGAGAATGCTTGAGGTGTCAACATTTGAAAGTATTTGGTCGATCTTATATATATAAGATATGTGAAACTTATGATTTTGTGTATTTTGCAAGTATGTTACGTTTGTAACATCGTTGGATTACAAATTAAAAAAGATTAATGATGCATTTTAGGTTAGGCACTATTGACTTCACATCTTATAAGGCATACTATGTTGTTGTATATCTGACGCTCGCTCTATATCAATCGATATTTTATTTAGCATAGACGACTATACCTTGCATGAACCATCATCGTTTAATAGTCAATTGATGTTGCTATATTACGATTGAGTTGCTAGCAATTGTATATTCTAAATTATTGCGCATCGCACCGGTTTTGACATAGACTTTTAATATGTCCTTTTTGAACATTTTGGAATCTTGATATTGAACTTTGAATATGTAGACTTCGATATTGATTGTGCATATTCAATTCTTCAAGATTTTTTATTTGTCTTCTTTTATTGCTATTTTTTATTTTTCACATTATGTAGTCCTATTAATCTCTCTTTAACATTGATCTTTTTATTATGATATACTATAAATTAAAAATTATAAATTTAAATTGCCATGCATTGCACGAGTTTGAATCTAGTATAATGATATATACGTATAGTATACTCATAATAATCATATTATCACTTCTAATTCTTAATAATATTAATATTAATTCCAATTCATTTTCAATTTACAACATCTCTACATCTGATATTCTAAATTATACTTCTGATACATCATTATATAATTTAATGATTGATGTGACCGGTAGAATATGATATAAACCGTTGTATCATTAATTGGATATTCATGAACACATTTGTTGCGTGTAAGTGTACAATGTCCTATTTACGTTGTATCCTATTTAATGTCCCTAGAATATTGGTTAACGATCTTTAATATTAGTTGAAGTACAAGATTTCTGACAATTGTAAATTTTTTAATAACATGTTTAAGTGCTATCGTAAATAAAAATCGAGTAAATCTATAATGTAAATAATCAAAAAAATAGCTAACCATCATAGCTAGCAGACAATCAAGCAAACATTTTATGAACTAATATGCGGATGATAAAAGAAATTAAAGAGAATATATATCTCCATGTTCAAGCTAGATAACCAATATAATCATCAATCATTTATATACAAACAAGAGTTATCTCCATTCACCAAATCGTTCAACATTGATAAATTAGATTATATTTTGACATTATCGTATGTGAATAATCACATATTTGAGTCGTTCTCATAAGTTCTCAATTTTTTGGTGGTTCTCATTTTAACCCTCTAATATACATATACTAGAATATAACCCGCGAAATTCGTGGGGCTGTAGCATGAAAGTGCCTATAGATGATTTATGAAATATAGATTGTAATCATATAATTTGGATGTATGATGTAATATTTTAATTATAAAAATGAATGAAAAAGTTCATCGTTAATATGTTATGGCTTCAATAACAATAATAAAAATTTTAATTTTCTATTATGTTGGTTGTGCAATCCGAAGTGTGCTTAGTGTTTTTTAGCCTTGCGAATTAGTTATTAGTTGCTATTAGAGCAAGTGCATAATGTCTAGTCGTGAGTATTTGTTGCACCTGCTATATAGTATCCGATATCTATTTTGACGTACAGAGATATTTAAAGATAGGGTTTAGGGTCTGGAAATGTATCAAACTTTGACCAAATGTCTATTGTGTGTACCCAACTTACATTTGCTAATTTTAATGCATCCAACTTTCAAAAAGAGTAATTTTGATATACTTTGATGATGTGGCGATGATGTGTCACTCTTTCCTAACGCCACGTGGCACGCTATACGCTGGCCACGTCATCAAAGTACATCAAAACACCCTTTTTGAAAGTTGGATGCATTAAAATTAGCAAATGTAAGTTGGGTAAACACAATGAACATTTGGTCAAAGTTTGATACATTTCCAGACTCTAAACTCTTAAAAATAATACCTAGAATGTGATAGCAAGAATGAGTGTCCATTTTAACGCACACACTTTTTGTTTAGTTTTAGAAAATAAACTTATGATGTATAATGTAAAATGCTTGGCCGACTTATATATTTAATTCAAAATCACCAGAAATTTTATATATTCTAAAACTTTTTTCAAAAACATCGAAAAGCCTATCATATAGAAACCTTCTCATTGATATTGCTGATAGAAATGCTCGTCCCATTGTCTATCAGTACTTTTTTAGCCAACTTCCACCTATTGAGCCCATTTGAGAGAACATGATTTTATCTAACTTTTGTGAGTCGTGACAGTTGGTCTTACTTTGCAAACATGTGGCCCAAGCGGTTTTAACCTCTGCAACCTCGTCCAATTACATTATATAGGCCTCTGCCACCTTGATATCGATATGTCGATGTGAACCGACAATTTAATATGTTCTATATGCAGAAACTTAGAAAACGTCATCCTTGGTAGTTTTTTTAAAAAAATAATAATAATAATTGTCATTGAGATGCGTTGTTATATAATCAAATCGGTTGTAGTTCAACATCATTCTTATTCAAATAAATTGCTAGCCTAAGTTCAACATCGTTTAGTATATCTTCTATTAAAAAAAAATTGTTTTGCACTATAATTACCGTAGTATGGTAGATGAATTGGCGATACATTATTAGTCCATTAGGTAACTTGATGAATTACTCTTTATATTGATGAGCTAATTGTATTGTTAAATACTTTTCAAAATTAACAATACACCGTGTTATTTTTTTAATGTATAGTTAGTAATATTATATCATGAATATATATATATATATATATATATATATATATATATATATATATATATATATATATATATATATATATATATATATATATTGTCACACCCCCAATTTCATGCTTTGCGGAAGCGATTGTTTTTGGGCGTGACTAATCAAATATCAAAACACTAAAGTACAAGCAAACGACTCTAAATGAGACGTTGTAGAAGATGTTACATTAATACATAAGTTTTCAAAAGTAATACATCATTGATGAGTTCGCAACTTGTTTTGTTAGATTTTAAGTACATAATCATTATACAAAAGATAATGCAAGTAAAATCTTCATATGTGTAATTGCATGCGACTCGAGCTACTAAAGCATATCCTGCTGGGCCATCCGTACTGATCAACCCTACTGTTGCTGTGTACCTGAGAATGCATCACTAAAAAGGTCAACCAAAAGGTTGGTGAATCTCACAGGTTTATAGTAAGTAACAGTTTTGAACACATCAGTTTGTAAAAGTAAGTAAATATTGCACAGTCGCAATAGTTTCCGTATACATTGCCATGAGCACCATAGTCGAAGCTTAACAATCAGTGATTTTGCCCTCGTGAATGCTAATCCAGAACATTCATATGTAACGAGTAAGAAACACCCATTTATACTTGTATGTTCGAGGTAGTGCGTGCTACCCTGGGTGAGGATTGTCAGTCCTAATGGATCCATTTACTAGTACTCGCGCTTAAGACCATAACTGACGACTATGATTAAAGGGACTTCATTGGATTAAATAAATCTCATGCAATCGATATACCAGTAAATCAGTTTGTAATCAAGTAAGTAAGTACATGTGTTCGAGTAAAACAAGTAATGCATCTCCCCCAATGTGTAAACAGTAAAAAGGGGCCGTGAGACTCACCTGAGTCTATCCGAGCAATGTACGTATCCGACGTGTAATAAACAATCCCCGAAGTCTCCTAGTGTCCTAAACACACGAGGTTGTATATTTGTAAGTGAGTGTTTAGTGAATCATTCGTATGTTTGTTCGTTTTATTGTAGGTGTTCAAAGTATTCGATTCGTGTTTATGTTTATATGTTTGAAATCCAATTAAGTTGGTAGTTTGTAAAAGTGTACGACCCGTTGGTGACGGAATTGAAATTATATTTCAAAAACATAATTTGATTTGTTTTCGTAAGAACATTCGTCGTGTATATATATAAAAAGTTCGTTGTGAAACTGTTTTGACATGGCTGCACCGTTTTGACCATATCTCCCTCATACGAACTCGGATTTAGGCGATCAAGCTGCCCAGACGACCGTGACTCAGAGGACTACCAAACTACAAAATATGGTTTGCTGAAAAAGTGCACATAGCCGATCGGCTAAGGTTTCTTAGCCGAACGGCTGAGATTAGCCGATCTGCTTTGGTATAGCCGAACGGCTTTGGTATAGCCGAACTGCTTTGTATAGCCGAACGACTGTGAGGTCGTTTCAGGTCTGTTTCGAGTAGAATACTCACAAAACCAGTTTTAAATCCATTTTTGAACATAATCAACTTATTGGAATGCTAATACATGATATATAACGCACTATAAACATAAAATTGAAGTAAATTAGTGAAGATTCATACGTACTCAAGTTGGAACCGAAAATGGAGATGATGAGGATGTCGATGGTGAAGATGATGATGCCAAGAAGGTGATGAAGATGATGATTGTTACTGATGTTGTTATTGATTGTTGTTGTGTTGATCGATGGAGAGGAACCGAGAGAAAGAGATGAGAGCCGAGTGTGTGTTTGTGAGAGGGAAATAATTGGGGTCGGTGTATATACACCGGCCTCAATTATTGAGGTGTGTGTGTATTTTTCGTCCCGTGTTTGTGTACCCGATCGTTAAGTAGTCTAATGTTTTAAAATGATAATATTCTAAATATTATTTCGTATACGTTTTTAATCAAAGTATTTTATGAAAATACTTTTAATGAAGTATAAAAATACATCTTTGTTTTTGTCTAGATTGACGGATAGTTTTCTGTATCTAAAATGTATTTAAATAATTTTCAGAGTACGGAGTTATTATTCTCAATAATAATACTTTGTTTAAAAATGTTTTTCACCAAATTGTATTTTGGGTTTCTGCGTTCTACAATATTTGTGTACGTGTGATTATTAGATAATCGTTTCGTGTTATTTAATACTTCGTAGTTAAAGTTTAAATTTGGACGGTAATTTGGGTCATTTTTGACCGGGTGTCACATTCTCCCATTGTTAGGAGAATTTCGTCCCGAAATTTGTTCGTAGTATTTATCGTTGTATTCAAGTTATAGTTTGCGTGTTATCTACGTAATTCTGACAACACCTATCTAGAGTTGTCTATCTCCCCTTGTTGAACTAGCGCCCTTCCGGCAACTAAGGAATTCGAAATGAAGTTTCGAGATGTTTTGACTATTGTGCCTACATGATCAGTCCAGTCGATCACTATAGGGTAGCTACAATGTGTACTAGTAGCCTAAAGTAATTCAGTAAATCCTTGATTGTTTTGTCGGTAGGACAAAGTTTGTCGTTTAGCCAATTGCTAGAGTACAGCTACATTTTGCACTAGTAGCCCACCTTAGACTCTATCAGCCTCATATAGAAACGAAATGTTTAGCCTACATTAGCTTTATATGAAATGTGACCCATTGTATATATAAAAATATTAACCGGTATGTTTTCCGGTATAAAATAATGTAGGATTTGTTATCCCAATACTTATGCAAGCTAAACCTCGTCTCATATATAAACTATAGAATCTAAATTGTCATTTTTCCTTAACTCTTTAGTGAACTTAGAATCTAGGGAAAACCTAACAAGTATCAAGTAGCAATTAAAGTTTATCAAATAAGTAGTATGAAAGCAGCTAGGTTGCTAGCGAGTTACCATAATCGCATCCCTATTCAGATTCTGGTAGGTTTTGTTCCTATAACAACAAGGAGGTCATTGTGTATTGTGTAATTTTGTTGACCATTCAAAGTTTGAAATTTTGTATAAAGTATGTGTACAGTAAGCAAGTTTGAACGGTTTTGAAGTTTTGAAAATTCTTTAAAACATTTCGTAAAAAATTTTGCAATGTGTTTGTTAAAAGTACATTTGTCAGGAAATTTTGAAAGTGAAAGTCGATTGAAAACTTTGAAGATTGATAAAAACTTTAATCGATGAATAGTTCAGTAGAAATTTTTGTCAGCGGCTAAGTTTTGAAATATTGTTTAACAAAATTTGTTCGAAAATAGATTTTATGAAAAAGTTCGGGGTAAAAGCATGTTAAAATTGCTGAAAATGATTTTCCTAGGGTTCACCTAACAGTAAAAGGTGTACATTTTAGACATAAACTTTTGTGGACGGTAGCATTTTAAAATAGAGTCCTGATCTTCTCATCAAAGGACATTGAAGTAGATATGTTTGTCGTTTATAGTGGTGTAGATGGTCTCAAAAGTATCATCGAGTAAAGGCCTATTCCTATACATCCAGTATATAATAGCCTAGTGAGTAGTACGTAGTCTAGGCCTATGTATGTATATATACCAATATCCCATAATAGCCTAATCATACTTGTATGTATTACCGATTCCATCGGCTTCATACTGTCTACCTGAAATAGTTCGCCAATTTCCTTATTCTATTTGTACTTAGAATCTAAGGAAACACATAAAGTACTAAGCAGTAATAGGACCTATTCAAGTAAGTAATACAGATGCAGTTTTGGTTATCCGGGAGTGAGCGTACCCGTGTTGAGTAAGTCAATAAGTCTAGGGTTCTGGTGATTACCTTCAGCATTAAGTACATAGAACCTGCCCTTAGCGGCGTTGTTGTTTTTGTCCTTCAGTCTTGGGCAATCTCTCTTGAAATGCCCGGTACCATTGCACTCATAACAGGTTTTGGGTGCAGAGACGTCGGTACCAGTGGTGGTTGCTTTACAGTCCTTGGTAACATGTCCAAATCGCTTGCATTTGGTGCAAGAACATAGACCATCATGATGAAGCTTGCACTTAGAGCAATAAGGCTTTCTTCCCTTATACTCTTTCTTGTCATCGGATTCAGAGGTGTTGGCCTGAGCAGTTGCAGGCTTCTTGTTAGCTTGGCTCTGATTTCCAGAGCTTCCATCAACTTTCCTCTTGTTATCTCCCGAGTTGTTTCCAGTATTTTTGCCGCCAGCGGTTCCTTGACGAACCATTTGTGCCATCAGTTTGTGTGCCATACGTACTGTACCATGAAATGTGGAAGAGTTTGATGCAGTAACCATTTCATGAATTTGTGGAGGAAGTCCCCAGAGATAGCGCTCAATTCGCTTGGATTCCATATCAACCATAGATGGGCACAGGTGTGCTAACTGATTGAATCGAGAAGAGTAGCCAGCAATGTCATCTCCTTGAGTGGAGAGATTCCAGAATTCCGCCTCTAGCTGTTGGATTTCATCCCTAGGACAATACTCATCCTTGAGCATTTTCTTCAGTTCATCCCAGGGAGTTTCTAAAGCAATGTCTTGACCCACCGAGTCAGTATAAGTGTTCCACCATGTCAGAGCATCATCCATGAAAGTATAGGTGGAGAACTTGACCTTACAGTCCTCAGTGCAGTTGTAGATGCGAAAAACTGCCGCAGTCTTTTCCAGCCATCTTAACAACCCAATGGCACCTTCAGTGCCGTTGAAGTTCAGAGGCTTACAGTTAAGGAAGTCCTTGTAGGTGCAAGGTTTTACCACAGCGGTATTTGGTGGTGTTTCAGCGCCGCCGGATCGTTGTCGCTCAGCACTTAGTGCGTCAGCAACCAGTCGATCTACCTGAGCTTGAGTAAACTTTTGGCGTCGCGGAGGCATGTTCCTTCAATAAGGATAAGGGACATGTCAGAGTTTCGTATAAGAATATGATCATCATAGTTGTATATATAATGGTAATATACCACAACACAAGTGATAATCAATAGCGTAAAATAACAGTGGTTGTAATCATCTAACTTGCGAGTTCAAATGATTACAAGGATTAAGGTTTTCAAAAGGAAAAGGGATATTACATCCGAACAGATATCAGTAGTTTTGTGGAATGTGATAGGGAGGTATGAAAAGATTTTGTACTTAGAGGAATACTGGATTCGAATATTAAAACTGATGGGTGAGTGAAGGATGGTCCTCTGATGACCAGTTGTGCAGAATAAGGTGTTGAAGTTCTTAATCTCTACCTAGGGTAAGTCTATTTCGAAGAGACGACCCTCTCTGTCAGGGCACATCCCGGTATTCTTACCCTGATTCGATCAACTTACCATAGGCCTATTCTAAAATGTGTTCGTACAGTTAGTGTGTTATTAAATATCGAAAGATATTAATAAGACTAACCATATATGTGTAACCTATATATACTTATTATCCACTTAGTTGTGTCTAACACAGAACAAGTACAAGTCACGGTTCTCTCGTGGTCAGAGTCAACTAGTGCATTCCGGTTCAACATAACCCCTTTCAGATCTTACATCATCCTCATTTAATTGTACATAGTTGATCAGGCTATGTTAAATTAAACTCGTATGACAAAATCCCTGAACCAGTTATATCTAATGAGGAATACTGCCTAACGGTCATAGTCTAGGCCCACTAAATGCAACCTAGTTCGCTATAACCTTAGGCTCTGATACCAATCTGTCACACCCCCAATTTCATGCTTTGCGGAAGCGATTGTTTTTGGGCGTGACTAATCAAATATCAAAACACTAAAGTACAAGCAAACGACTCTAAATGAGACGTTGTAGAAGATGTTACATTAATACATAAGTTTTCAAAAGTAATACATCATTGATGAGTTCGCAACTTGTTTTGTTAGATTTTAAGTACATAATCATTATACAAAAGATAATGCAAGTAAAATCTTCATATGTGTAATTGCATGCGACTCGAGCTACTAAAGCATATCCTGCTGGGCCATCCGTACTGATCAACCCTACTGTTGCTGTGTACCTGAGAATGCATCACTAAAAAGGTCAACCAAAAGGTTGGTGAATCTCACAGGTTTATAGTAAGTAACAGTTTTGAACACATCAGTTTGTAAAAGTAAGTAAATATTGCACAGTCGCAATAGTTTCCGTATACATTGCCATGAGCACCATAGTCGAAGCTTAACAATCAGTGATTTTGCCCTCGTGAATGCTAATCCAGAACATTCATATGTAACGAGTAAGAAACACCCATTTATACTTGTATGTTCGAGGTAGTGCGTGCTACCCTGGGTGAGGATTGTCAGTCCTAATGGATCCATTTACTAGTACTCGCGCTTAAGACCATAACTGACGACTATGATTAAAGGGACTTCATTGGATTAAATAAATCTCATGCAATCGATATACCAGTAAATCAGTTTGTAATCAAGTAAGTAAGTACATGTGTTCGAGTAAAACAAGTAATGCATCTCCCCCAATGTGTAAACAGTAAAAAGGGGCCGTGAGACTCACCTGAGTCTATCCGAGCAATGTACGTATCCGACGTGTAATAAACAATCCCCGAAGTCTCCTAGTGTCCTAAACACACGAGGTTGTATATTTGTAAGTGAGTGTTTAGTGAATCATTCGTATGTTTGTTCGTTTTATTGTAGGTGTTCAAAGTATTCGATTCGTGTTTATGTTTATATGTTTGAAATCCAATTAAGTTGGTAGTTTGTAAAAGTGTACGACCCGTTGGTGACGGAATTGAAATTATATTTCAAAAACATAATTTGATTTGTTTTCGTAAGAACATTCGTCGTGTATATATATAAAAAGTTCGTTGTGAAACTGTTTTGACATGGCTGCACCGTTTTGACCATATCTCCCTCATACGAACTCGGATTTAGGCGATCAAGCTGCCCAGACGACCGTGACTCAGAGGACTACCAAACTACAAAATATGGTTTACTGAAAAAGTGCACATAGCCGATCGGCTAAGGTTTCTTAGCCGAACGGCTGAGCTTAGCCGATCTGCTTTGGTATAGCCGAACGGCTTTGGTATAGCCGAACTGCTTTGTATAGCCGAACGGCTGTGAGGTCGTTTCAGGTCTGTTTCGAGCAGAATACTCACAAAACCAGTTTTAAATCCATTTTTGAACATAATCAACTTATTGGAATGCTAATACATGATATATAACGCACTATAAACATAAAATTGAAGTAAATTAGTGAAGATTCATACGTACTCAAGTTGGAACCGAAAATGGAGATGATGAGGATGTCGATGGTGAAGATGATGATGCCAAGAAGGTGATGAAGATGATGATTGTTACTGATGTTGTTGTTGATTGTTGTTGTGTTGATCGATGGAGAGGAACCGAGAGAAAGAGATGAGAGCCGAGTGTGTGTTTGTGAGAGGGAAATAATTGGGGTCGGTGTATATACACCGGCCTCAATTATTGAGGTGTGTGTGTATTTTTCGTCCCGTGTTTGTGTACCCGATCGTTAAGTAGTCTAATGTTTTAAAATGATAATATTCTAAATATTATTTCGTATACGTTTTTAATCAAAGTATTTTATGAAAATACTTTTAATGAAGTATAAAAATACATCTTTGTTTTTGTCTAGATTGACGGATAGTTTTCTGTATCTAAAATGTATTTAAATAATTTTCAGAGTACGGAGTTATTATTCTCAATAATAATACTTTGTTTAAAAATGTTTTTCACCAAATTGTATTTTGGGTTTCTGCGTTCTACAAGATTTGTGTACGTGTGATTATTAGATAATCGTTTCGTGTTATTTAATACTTCGTAGTTAAAGTTTAAATTTGGACGGTAATTTGGGTCATTTTTGACCGGGTGTCACATATATATATATATATATATATATATATATATATATATATATATATATATATATATATATATATATATATAAAATAAAGTGAGGTTCAAATGAGAACCAACTAAAAGTTGAGAACCTTGAGAACTACTAGATTACATGTTTGTTCACATGTGATTAACTTTAATCATATGTGAACATTGATGTACATTTAATTGATAAAGAAAAAAGTCAAAAAAATTATAAAATTATATCGAAAAACACAAAAAACAAATATACGTTCACATGTGAACGGATAATGTGAACAAATAGGTAAAACGTGTTTTAAGACGTAATTTTAGGATTTTTGACATTATTTTCTTTCTCAATCTAACCTAAATCAATGTTCACATGTGAATGAAGTTAATCACATGTGAACAAACACGTTATCTAGTAGTTCTCAAGGTTCTCAACTTTTAGTTGATAGAGTTGCTAGAAATGCCGATTTACAGAAATTTGTAGTTACGAGTATAAGATTGGACATAAAAAATAGTTTATCCGTCATTTGATTATTTAATGAATGATAAATGTTTAGTAAACTTGAAAACAGTTATAACATTTCGTAGGTGCCGTATTTGGTTGTCGATGACCGTGTACAAAATACTCTGGGTTTATTGTTTCAAAATGTATTATAATTTACCTCTTTTATTATAGTATATGACGTACTTTCAAAACTTTTATTGTATGTTGTGAACTTGTCAATTCCGTCTATTGTATGTACACTTTCCTTTCTTGATATTCTATTGTATGTTTCCTCATGCAGACAATTGAATGCCAAAAAAAGAAATTATACATACAATAGACGGTAGATGTGGTTGATTTGTGAACTGGTGGCGGTTTGCCCGGCTTTGATGCTCTTTGCAAGTTGAACGGTCGCATACAATTAAAATATGGTACGGGGATCAGGGGTACCATCCAATTACACTTTTACAAAATATTATTGAACAATCTATATCTTTTTTTTTTTTTTTTTTTGATAAGCAAAGCTTTATTAAAAACTTTAAATGCCCAACTAAACAAAAGAAATAAGGGTTATTGCATGGACAATTTTAATGGATTAAATCAAGGGTTAATCTTAATGGATCTATAATATTAAAGGGCTAATATTCACCCATAATTGACTAATGACAATTTGTCTACCTAATTAGGAGTTTCTTTTAATAATAAAAATAAATAATAATAATAAAAATAGGAAGGATATATATATACATATATATATATACATATATATATGTATATATATACCTATAGGTATATATATACATAGTATATATATATATGTATATATGTGTATATACATATATATATACTATGTATATATATACCTATAGGTATATATATACATATATATATGTATATATATATATACATATATACATATATATATATATATACATATATATATACATATACATATACATATACACACACACACATATATATATATATATATATATATATATATATATATATATATATATATATATATATATATATGTTAGGTCTTATAAGACCTAACATATATATATATATATATATATATATATATATATATATATATATACATATATATATATATATATATATATATATATATATATATGTATATGTTAGGTCTTACGGAATCCATATACATATATATATATATATATATATATATATATATATATATATATATATATATATATATATATATATATATATATATATATATAAGAACGGTTATATATATATATATATATAAGACCTAACATATATATATATATAACCGTTCTTATATATATATATATATATATATATATATATATATATATATATAAGTTATATATATATAAGAACGGTTATATATATATATATGTTAGGTCTTATATATATATATATATGGTTGGATTCTGGTGAGAACAAGAGAATTCCGTAAGAACGGTGAGAACAAATCATAACCACCCTTTTAAAATCAATGATCCAAAATGGAGGTGACATTTTTGTAATTATTGAGAAGTCTGGAAAAGGGTGGTGGTATTTTGGTAAATAAGTGGAACTTCATTTTTCATTCACAACTTATCTTTATTGTGAAGCATAAAATGATTTTGGTTCACAACAATTTTGAAGTTGTGAATTTTTTTTTTTTAATGTTCACAAAACTTTATTGAAATGATAAAGCTATTTTTTTAACCTTCACATTGTGTTAATCAATATAAAAAGAAGCTTCATAATATACAAACTTTTGTGAAGCAATAAAAGACATATTCCATCGATACAAAACAAAGTTTCACATTATCAAAACTTATGAGAAGCAATAAAAGATACATTCCATCAGTACAAAACAAAGCTTCACATTATACAAAACTTATGTGAAGCAATAAAAGATACATTCCATCGATACAAAACAAAGCTTCACATTATACAAAACTTATGTGAAGCAATAAAAGATAAATTACATCAATACAAAACAAAGCTTCACATTATACAAAACTTATGTGAAACAATAAAAGTTACATTCCATCGATACAAAACAATGCTTCACATTATACAAACTTATGTGAAGCAATAAAAGATGAGAATTGATCCTCACACCACTTGTTTTTATCCATACACCATTTTTATGCATCACAGTGTTGTACAATACAAAACTGTAAAGCGAATTTGGTGGTGTATGGATAAAATCAAGTGGTGTAAGGATCACTCCCTATAAAAGATACATTCCATCGATACAAAACAAAGCTTCATATTATACAAACTTATGTGAAGCAATAAAAGATACATTCCATCGATACAAAACAAAGCTTCACATTATACAAAACTTATGTGAAGCAAATCTAGAATTGATACTAATTGAATTAGTAAAAAATAGGCAATCATTGTTATTTTCATTCACACGTCGAGGACCAAACACAGCTACGTATATCAAGTTTAGGTTCATCAATTTATATTATTATTATTATTACTAGATTAAGACCCACGGGATTCGCGGCTTTTAACAAAAAAATATATTTTAATTGAAATTTAAATGAACACATATAGAAAAAAAAAATATTGTGATGTGTACTGCAAAATTCTCTATCGGGATTGGAAAGTGCTATTCAAACTTTAGTAGGTACTATAAAATATATATGCCAGAACATCTGGAAGAACTAATTCTGGTGGCGAGCAACCCAAAGTGTGCTAAGCGCACGTAACCGAGAGAAGTAGTTATGTATTGCAATGATGCCATCTGCAGATTGTGTAGTCGTAAGTAATGCATGGATCTGTTGCATTGTTTTTTTTCCGCAAGTCATCATCCTGAGATATGACAACGTAGGTCAGTACAATTGTATGTAGCTATAATGACAAAATAAATGACTAAGAAAATATGATGCTAAGTTAAAAATTATTAATTTTATTGCCACAGAAGTGTTTATTAACCAAATCTATAGCCATCTAAAAATAATTTAGGTGAATCATGTTAAGCGGTAAGAAATGTTGGTGAATTTTTCATGTTTAATTAGACCAACATACATTAGTAGTTGTGATGTGGTTTACCTGGCGTAAAAAATGATCAAGTGAACCCAAATTTTCTATGGTCATATACATTTGACCCATGTAATTGCCAATATCAGATGAGCTGGTTTGTAAGATCGTTGCTTCATTCTTCAAAGTTTCAAACAAAGTTTGTTGCATTGCATATAGCTGTTGAGATACCGATTCCTCAGTCTAAAATGTTGTTTGATTTAAATTGTTGAGAAGTTTCAACTGCTTAGCTGTCAACGTGTCCAACTGAGATACAATAACCTGAATTTATGTAAAAAATTTACGTTATATCTAACTATAGGTTAATGTTTTCAAAAATTGTAATTAATGGGGATAATAGTTCACAATATAAGCACCGACAAAATTTGGGTAGTTACATTATGTCAAGCTTTGCTACTTGAAATTACCTTGATTAGTTCAGATGAGCGATGACTACCAATCCATTGCAAGCATCGTTCCACAGGTGAGGTCCACATTCCATATATGATGTGAAAAATGGCAATGTCGGATGCAATTCTCTTTATCCTACGAATGTCATTGAAATGGAATACAGCGTTTTGCACAATATTACGCAGATCGGCGTCTGTAGTATTTGATTGAAGTGCAGTTTATATTATACTAATATGTTTGGCTTGGTCACTTAACCAGCGTGAATATTCTGCTACAAACCCCAAATAACCTAAAAATTGTTATGCAAAAGAGTTTTGAGTAAGCTATAATGTGTAAATTTGTTTGATTACAAATATAGTAAAGAAAATTAAGGTAGCAAAGTTTCTAATTGTATGGAGTTTTTTTCAGAAGACTTAATGCATCTTAAGTACATCACATGATGATTCAAACACACTAACGTAATTAATTAAAAAAAATTAGTCATTATACCTCGGATGCTTTCAATCATTTTTTAATGCTCCAAAATAATGGGTTTCCAAGAGAATTGAACATTGTTGAAGACGCCATTGGGTTCGAAGATGAATCGCCATTTACAGCCTTATTGAAGATTCTCACGTTGATGAAGACGACTGAATAAAGCGGGTGTTCGAATGTTTAGCATCGTGTGCAACTGATTCTGATGGGGTTTTTTATTTGGGCCTAATCTCATACATGTATCTAGGCATGAACAAAAGAACCGGTTTTTAAACCCTACTTGAGTCAAACCTGAAAACCCGACCCGGTCAAATCCGGTTTGACCCTACCCGGTTCGGGTTTTCTGAGTACCCGTCGGGTACATAACAGGGTTGGGTTTTTAGAATTCGAAATCGGGTTGAACCCGAGTTGAAATCGGGTCGGGTTGAAAAATCGGTTGCAAACCCGGAAAAACCGGTTTTAACCCGGTTGAATTATTTAGAAAACCCGGGTCGGATTCGGGTCGGGGTCGGGTCGGATTGGTCAACTAACCGGTTTCAAATTATTTTGACCTTACCCGGTTCGGGTTTCGGGTCGGGTTTGGCCCAACCCAGTTTTTGTTCACGGCTACATGTATCACAATATTTTGGGTTTTATTTAATGATTGCCTTAAGACCATGTATCAGCATAGTTGGGCTGTATTTAAATGATTGCATTCACGTATTGGCTTATTTTTAGTATCTATATATTAGTATTTGATAATTATAATTAAATCATTACTTTTAATTAATTAATTATTTAATTAGTAATTATTAATTAATTATTATCATTATGCATTAAGTCATTAATGCTTTCATTAAGAGTTAATTAATGCTTTCTTTAATTAAAGAACCCAATGACTTATGATGTCATTAAGTTTTTTAAAGGTGAGATTTGCAAGTTGATCATTGATCCAAGGGCCATCTCTAATGCAAAGTTTTTCTTTTAAATTATAAAACAGATTATTATTATTATTATTATTATTATTATTGTTATTATATACTAATGTAAATATACTAATGATAAAAAAAAGAAAAAAACCCTTCACACATGTAAAACTTGTGAATTAAAAAGAAAATAAAAAAATTAACAATAGAAGTTAATTGTGAAAGTTAATCAAAGTTTACAATAATTACGAAAATGCCATCATGGCAGAAGTTCAAAATATTTACAAAAATGTCACCTTCAAAATCAAGATTTTTGATTAAAGGAAAAAATGGAGGGATGAAATGTGTTCTCACATTTCTTACAGGATCCCAAATCTCTCTCGTTCTCTATATATATATATATATATATATATATATATATAGGACTTGAATTAAGGGAGAAGAGTTTAAAATGAGAGAAAACGAAGAAACGATATGGACCATTTATTGTCTTAATAAACGATTTAAAATAAAAGTGGCTAAATTATACTATTAAAGTGAATTTAGTCCCATGTGTTTACGGATAAAGGTCAAAAAAGTCATTTAAATCATACCTATCTTTTGAAACCGTCATCCACATTTAGAACCGATCCTTTTTAATGCAAACAATTTAATGCTTTATTAAAAATAATCATTTTTTTTGTTTTTTTTTTGTTTTCTTGTTTTCTCTTTTTTTTATACGTTGGATACGATTCACATACAAAAAATGGGAGCAACAACTTTTTCGTTGAATCAATAGATACTTATAGTATAATTAAATTTAATATGTATTACTCCGTATAATTTTTTTAAACCGTTTAACGAACTACTATAAAATTTTCATATAAATCAATATGATTCAGTTATGGATTAATATGATAAATTTTTTAATCAATGTGATAAAAATCGTGAATCAACCTAATATAATATTTGAATCAATATTATAAATGTTATAAATCAATGTTGTAAGTTTTTTGAATCATGATTATACATACCTAAATCGACTTTGGTTAAATCATAATAATATAATATCATGAAATAAATGATTCATATTTTGACACTTTCATTGCCATCATTACGACTTCCAATAAGATCAAAAATTTGTTTGAAGTTAAATTGATTTTTTTTTTTTTGCATATTCTATATTAATATTGAGAGTCTAAAAGTAATATAAGCAAACGCTTCATAGTGCTTAATTGATGTGAATATGTGAATTGTATAGTTGGCACTCAAAATGTTATTATATTATTGTTTGATTCTGTAAAAAAAATATACTGAATCATAGTAGTTATTTTTAAGTGAATCAATGTTTTAATATGTTAGAATAATTGCTAGCAAGTATTGAATCATAATTGTAGTACTGAATCATAATTTATACTTTAGTTTCACGTAGTGCTGAAACCCATTAATTTTCATCCAAATCATGGCATACTTGCATCAGATATTGAAGAATAAATTACAAATAAAACATAATTAAATACCTCTTATTAATGGATGATTAGTCAGTTACTAAATAATAGAATAAAAATTATAATAACAATAACAGGGGAAAACCACTTTATACGAACTCCAATTGAAGAACAAAAACATGGAACACTTGGAAACTCACACGTAACATGCATATCATTTGGGTCATCTACATTTTTAATTTTCAATTAGATGTTTATCGGAATTTGAATCGAGAAACGTAAAGAATGACGGAAAATATAAAATTGATGCAACAATGCATTAATTTCGTCTGGAACATTCAAAGGCAAATTTGGTTGATATGTAAAACCCGTTGTTCTCGATTAATGGGGAAAAAAAAACTGCCATGTAAATATAATCCTTAATTAATATCTATTATAGATTAATAATAAAGTTAATTGGTTGAATACCTATAATACCCTTTGATCTTCATTTTAAATGAGTGGCTCATATTACTTCTCCCTCTTCTCTCCTTGATATTTCTTCTTTTGACCCTCTTACTATATATATATATATATATATATATATATATATATATATATATATATATATAGTAAGGGATAATAAAGAAGGAAATTTAGGCGGAGAAGAGGGAGAAATATTCTCAACCACTCATTTCATATTAGAGAAGAAGGGTATCATGGGTAATTGGCATATTAATTAATTACTTAAATTATTATAAATAGGATGGTTGTTTCCTTTTTTTCTTCCTACAATATTTATATTTATTAAATATTAAATGAGGTCAACTTATAATATCATTAATTTGATATTCATTCTTCTTAAACCTCAATCACCATCATCTCTCTCAAGATAAAAGCTATCAAGTTTTTTATTTTAAAGTTTATCTTTATCTTCATCCTTCGATGTTTGTATTGCATAAGTGAATTTTTTGTTTTTGAATTTTCTGATAACATGGATCCTTCATTTCGAATTTTTCATATGGGATACAATCCACAAAAAACAATACGATAATGGCTTTTCATGGTCCATTCAATGCCGGTTTAATTTTTTTTACGTGTTCAAAATGTATAAAATCTCCCTAAATCGATCTATATATGATATTGAATGGAATCAATATTGAATCCTTCATTTGTTGGGTTACCTACGGAACCATGCATATATGTTTTCCGAATTTTCGATCTATTTTGAAGAAACGGTGTCAAAAAGGTTGAGTGATTTAGTTCATAATATAATTATGTCGAATCAACTGAAATTAGTTCATATGTGTGACACTGATTCACAATTTTACAACACCGATTCATAAATTTATAACAGTGATTCATATATTGTATAGCACTGATTCACAAATTTATAAGAGTATAACAATATATACTTTAAAGCTAATGAACCTCTAAATCTTTGGCAAAATATATACAGTTATCATTTTGTTTTCACTTGCCAAATTATTACACTCAGTTTATTCACTATTTTGTCAATGTGGTTCGCTATTTACTTTTACTCACACCTAGTTTAGGACTTGCGAAATTCACGGAATCATCCATGGAATATACTTAAGTTTGCTTCATATATATGTACGTCTGGACTAAGTTACATTTTCAATATACGTTAAAGGTCAACCAGTCACGAAATTTAGCATATGAAGCAAAACGTAAGATATAATTCGAATGATAAGAGTATATGTATAGCGAATGTGTTTATGGATTGCATTGGTAGATTAAAGAACTTGTGACCAAAAGACTGTTCAAATGTGCACCGTCTAAATTCTCATTGACTTTGATTTTTCTTTGAAGTATGATAAGTGATGGCACCCGAAAGCGTCGGTGTCGTTGATGGTAACTAATCGGGCGCCAATAGGGGTTTTAAAATTTATAAATAGCGGGGCTTAAATTATATATACTACCTACTCTGGTTAGTAAGCGGTAAGTATAACCTAAGATCGTTCTATGAATCGAAACGTGCGGGTGATTAAAGCTGGTGCTTTTGGTAGGGAAGTATTTATGATGGAACAAAGTAGGTAGGTTTGGAAGTTTTAAACTAAAGACAAATAATTAAAGTGCAGGAAAGTAAATTGCAGGAAATTAAAATACAGGAAAACAGATAAAGATAAATATGTGATTGTTGAGACTTTGATAATTAATATTTCGGGATGACAGACTAAATAGGGACAAAACTTAATATAATAAATAAACTATTAGGTGTAAACTCTAGAACCCTACCAACTAATTTTCCCATTGGCATGTCACTAGGAACTAGGTTATCGTGATTCTGATCGGAGCAATACGCAAACTTCCAATATTTATCTAGTTGAAAGATAAACAACCTATCTTGGTTTTATACCGAGGTGCATGAATCAGTAGCGTATCGTCTCATAGGTCCGACCGTTCTTAACCCCTAAGATAGTTTACTACTCTATTAGCATGCAGATTAATAACTTTGTACGTTTAGACCGCCGATTTGTAAGACTTAGTGTTTTAAGGATTCTAGGTCGCTAGAACTTTACTCTTATTCCTAAGCCTTGTTGTTGTTTATTAAAGCTTGGTTACTTCGACTTATGACTTAAGTCTCCCCTTTCAAACAGTTATACATCCCTGGATTATTCGCAGTTTATTAAAACGTGTTTCATATGCAGACCATGCATTTCAGTAATTAGACAGTGTAGTTCCACAGCTTCTTACATCTAACATACGGTCAAGAGTAATTGACAGTGAAAGTGACACTCTAAACTAACTAAATGTAAAGCAGTGCAGAAATGTAAACCTAATATGTACAACGAGTGGTTTCACTGTGTCTTACTTATTGCATGTCATGGGCACAGATAACTACTTACCATAATTAAGGTTGATCAGGTCCTAATTACTAGGTTGCAGTCACGTGGATAACCAGAAAGGGTACTCCATAGATTAAACTTAAGTTCATAAAGTCTCAACTGTACAAGGGTTACTAATTCCTATTTTATCTGAACGTGTTTCACGAACATTACTTTATAGTGCATTGACTTTCGTAGGATATACCAGTTAGTTGTGAAGTTGTATTATCCTTTCGGAATTTCAACTGTTAAACCAGAGCTGATTCCCATGATATAACTACCTTCGATCGTTTATTGACTTCCATACATTTGTACTCCACTTAAAAGCGTTTCCAGTACTATATCAAATAAACAGTCGAATAGGGGCCGTCATATCATTTTACGATTGTCGTACACTAATTATATAATGTCATCCCTACTTATAATTATCTACACCATCAACAATCACAATGTTAAACTACTCGCAATTCATGGCAACAAGTAAATCACATACCAAGTAATAATACATATTGAAATACGAAATAAAACAAGTATGATAAATGTTTAGATATCACCCGGAAATAAATGCGTAGCAGCGTATTATTGTGATTGACAACTCTCTCGCACTTACAAAGATTGATCTCCAAATCCCTAGCATTCGTTCTAGCTTCTATATTAATCCGTAGATTAATTACAATAATCCTAGAATGAGAAAAACAATAAAATACAAGAGAATTTCTAGAGTGAGAAAGTGGAATTTTGTGATTCCAAGAGTGTGTGTTGAAATGAAGCCATGAGCTCCTATTTATAGGTGAAATCTGGTGCATTTTAGCAACTTGGGGCACATGTTAGCAAAAGGTGGAAAAGTTGCTAGCACATGTACCCTAAAGCGCGTAAAGGTCTAGTACGTATACCCTAAAGTTGCGAAAAGGTCTAGCACGTGTACCAGGCGAGTACGATCAAGGACGAAAAAGCGGCCGGGATACGGGGGAGGGGTAGCTGCCGGCAGTGGTGTGGTGGCCGGCGGCGGCCGGCATGCTGCCGTCCCGGTTCGCCGCCTTTTGCTTCGTTTCTTGATTCGCGCGTATCTTCTTTGTTATGCGTCCGTTTTCATCGATTCTTTTTGCGTTGGATTATTTTTTCAAAAACGAAGACTTTGATGAAAAGAAATCCCAAAAATATGTCTCTGATCTTTGGATGTCTCGTACGAATCATTTGAATCTTTCGGCGTACGTAGAATCTTCATTCTTCATCCGTTTTTGCCGATTCTTCTTCTGTTGGATTCATATTTTGAAAACGAACATCATGGATAAGAGAAATATTGGTGGTGTATACTTTGTCTCTAAATCTTGTTTCGGATGCCTTGAATCTTTAACTGTGTGTGGAATCTTCGTTTCTCGTCCATTTTTAGTGATTTTTCTCGTGTTTCCGTATTTTCACCTTCTTGGTATAATATCACTAATTTAAGTGATAATTGAGCTTATATGTCAAGCATTAGTCTTAATTGAAAGAGATATTGGTAGTAAAAACATGACTTTTTACACGATATCAATAAGATACATTCTGCTATATCATTTGTTAAAATTCCTATATTATTTCATTCTTCATAAATTTATTTGGTTATGCTAGTTACAACAGTTAGAAATTGTTCGAACAATTACTCGAACAATGTAAGTTATATTTAAGAAGTTAGTGAGTACTTTTAGGGTATACTTATCGAGAACAATGTAAGTTATATTCTAGTCGCTAAAGCTATGAAATTGTTATTATATTTTAAAGAACTTTAACGTGCACTTATTTTTAAAATAGATCCACTTGATATTGTGATAGTATAAGCAAAAAACCAAAAGCTCAAAACTTAACATTTTAAGATTAGAAGTTGATATCGAAATTTCATAACACTTCTATTGTCAATCATGTGATGTAATCAACATTGCTTGTATCATAATCATTATCAATAAGAGCTTTATCATCCTTTATTACAGATTTTACCCTTTTTGACTTTATAATGTAAAGAGTAGACTCGGGGCCAAAGCAAACTCAAGAAGATACCTACTCAAAAATATATGTTTTATCGTCATCTAAAGCTAACTCAAAATTAAGCTTTTCGGTGATAATCATTTACCCCCCCCCCCCAAAAAAAAAAACAAAAACAAAAACCACACATATTGCAATTGAAATCTTAATGATAAATTACATATTGATTTATTGTATTCAAAATATGTCTTTATCATAAATTCATAATTCAGGTTTGGCTCATTGATCCAAGATAAGGATGGTAAAAATACCCGAAACCGACGGGGAAAAGCGAATCCGAAATCTTTGGGGCGGGTATGGAGACGGGTTAGCGGGTTTGGATGCGGTTGGGTACAAAAAATTTTCTTTCGCTAGTATGGGTATGGTGATGGGTTTTGGTAATACATGCCCAATTACCCATACCAGTATCCATAGCCATTTACCCGTATTCATGCCCGCATAATTTTTATTATTAATTAGAGTTTTATATACTCTACATATAATCTTTTTTATATATAAGAAGATAATGTACATATCAAGTGGTGAACCTTATACCATACGCTTTTATATTTGGATTTCCATGATTATTACATTATAATTTTGTATGATATGAAAACATGAAATAGTTTTCGTTATCTTGAACGTTCCGAACTTTAAATTAATTAATTAAATAGTTAAATTGTTTGCTTTAAGATTTAAAATCTTGAATATTGGTATTTTGGTTTCGTTTTTTTTTACCGTGTTTCAAATTTGCATCGTATTTTTAACAACTAAACATCTTTTTCTTCGATCAAAGTTACATACATGGGGATAACCGAAACCCGTAAATAATTTTGAAAAAAACCGATGGGTAATACTAATTGGGTAACCAGCAGGGTTTGTGCCGGGTATGGGTACGAATATTCTAAACGGGTATGTGTATATATACACTAAAACCCGCTCGAACCCGATCCGTTTCCATCTCTAATCCAATAATTGGAAATTAGAAATTGATAAAAAAATAATCAAAAATGGCGATCGTACAGGAATTTAGATCACTGGGTAATGGAACGAAGGCATAATTTTTTTGGAATTGAAAAATAACGTATTTGAAATTTTTTCAGGAAAAAAAAATAAAGAAGATTATAGGAAAAATTTGAATTATGGAAGAAATAATGAAGTAGTTATTAAGTTAATTTTTTTATAAAATATTTGGAGGAGTGATCTACAATAAGGAAAAACAAAGAATTTATATTGTAAATATAGAAGGAAGTATATTGTAAATATAGAAGGGTACATTAGTCTTTTGATCATATAAAAATGAGATTAAGTATGTCATTAATTAAATTAAGGGTTAGATCTTTATTGTTGATCTTCATCTGATGACTATTATTATTCCATGATTTTTCTTATAATGTATAAAATAGATAGATAGACTACACGATCATAATTAAACCTATATTATTTAACACTATAAAAAATATGTTAATTGTTCATACTAATTTCTTCACGCTTTTTAAAAGGTATGAAAAATATGATCAAGTTGTTCTAACGTGTATAATATGTTTACACTTATTAGCGTGAATAAATATAAATTCGTTGTGAAAAAATATAGTTCACACTTAAAGCGTAAATAAAATTAAAACGTGCTTATACTTAAAGTATGGAAATCATTTCTTCAAGATTGAGAAGCGTGAAGAAATTAAGTGTTACAAAATAATTTCTACAATTTTAAATATAGATTTTTTAATACCTTTTTTACACTTATAAGTGTGAACATATTCTTTTTACAATTATAAGTGAAAAATATCATGATTAGTTAAATTACTTCACATTTTTAAATGTGAACATTTTTTTTATATTTATAAATGTGAACAAATTAATTAAATTCACATTTTTTAAAAGTGTAAAGAAAAATGTGTTAACATGGACATTTTTATTGGGGAGAATTGCATATATGCCACTAATAACGCTAATAATATCATATTTGCCTAAGTCTATTTTGAAATAACATATATGTCATTCTTAACATCTCAATATATCATATATACCCAAATTAATATTTTAATAATATTTGTGGTCTTGAAAACTCACAATAATTTCCAATTAATTTGCTAATGACCATTTTACCCTTTATCTTCCTCATTTCTAGAAAACCTTTTCACATGACCATAGCATGTCTTCTTTTATATCCAGACAGTAACTCAAGAGATCAATTGTTTATTTTATTTTATTTATTCATTCTAGACGATAGTTTTGAAGTGCTTTTGTAAATCTTGGAGTTAATGTCTATACGACTATACTCCATTTTGAAACAACTTTTTCTATTATGTTATTGTTCACTGATTCCTTTTCTTAAAATTCAATTTTCAATTGATATATATAACATTTTTTCATAATTTTTATTAGCCTAACTAAACAGGGGTTGTCGTTTGATAACTACGCGTAATCCACAACCCAAACTAAGTTCAAAATCACTAGATGCTTCGTCTCAATTTGGGGCTCAGAAAATAAGCTGTCAAAATTAATAACTGCATTATGTAGACATTCGGACAATCTTAAAACAAGGCAATTTATTGTAAATTGATTTGGGGTACGAATGAGTTCTAAAAATTCGGAGGGGTCGAACTGCACTCCTATATGGTCATGTTAAAAGGTTTTCTAGAAATGAGGAACTATATGGTCATGTGAATAGGTTTTCTAGAAATGAGGAAGATAAAGGGTAAAATGGTCATTAGCAAATTAATTGGTAATTATTGTGAGTTTTGAACACTACAAATATTATAAAAATATTGATTTGGGTATATATGATATATTGAGATGTTAGGAGTGGCATATATGTTATTTCAAAATAAACTTGGACAAATATGATATGGGTGTTGATATTTTCAACAAACTTTTTGATAGATCCACCATATTTATGTATTGAAAGTTTGTACTATACAAACTGGTATTGCACTGTAATGGTGGATTTATCAAAAACTTTGATGGATTTATCATCACCCATATGATATTATTAGTTTTATTAGTGGCATACTGCATATATGCAATTCTTCCTTTTTATTGTAGTGTTATAAATTTCACTAACACTCTTAATTAGCTTGCGCGCTTTGTGTGCGGCCAAACATCTGGAAGTGAAACTGTGGACTACGGAGTATTAATTTATCCACGTTTCTATTTGTAACTATAATAAGGGATAATTAATCACTGTAGAAATTCAATCATTCACTATATATTTTATTTACGCATGTATACTACTCCGTGCAGGGATGAATCGTGAAGATCATAATTTACACGCTTTTGAATGTATTACACTCTTGTCCCATATTTATAGTACACGTTTATTTTTTAGTCCTAAATTAATCATCCATTTTCAAGGGTAAATATGTATAAAATTAACTAAAATTCTTATATTATTCATACTTTATACGTAAATTTATAGAAGATGTGTAAAAAGTAAGAGAAACTCTCATTTTACACAAAAGTATATTGTAATAATAATGTTTTCTTAAACTGTATTTTTTTCTGTATGGACGTACATAATTTGAGTGAGACGGATGAAATAATATTGAATTAAAAAAATGTGAATCATTATAAGTTTTCAGTGACATGCTTGTCACGTTTTTCTTTTTCAAGATAGTTCATACAAAATTCTAGACCACAAGTATAACGATCTCTAGCTTTGATTTTTAGAATATGGTCAAAGATATTAATGTGACCATGTTACATGTATGTACTATGTAGTATAAATAAAACGACTAATAAAGAGAAAGGTATAGTAAGCTTAATCAAATTACCATTGTAAGTTTTCCTTCGATCTAATGGCGTTTCAGTTCTATCGATTAGCGTATTCTCCAAGTTTCGATCGATACGATGTCGAATGTAAATTCAAGCAAAATTTCTCACATATTTTACAATCAAAATACAGACAAGTTCCTTCGATAATAAAGTGTGGCGTATCTAGCACTCAAGTTTCTCAGGAAGATAATCGTTTAACAATCTACCAGCCAACTATATGGAGTCATGATTTTATAGAAAATCTAGATGCCAATTTACCGGTAAGGTTTATGATATGACGTTTTTGTTACATGATTTTGAGCATTTAATTTGTCAAAAACTAATACGGAGTAGATTTTATCGATCACCTTTTGCTTATTGCACACAGAGCAACTTCAATAAGAAAGTGAAGGAGCTAGAGAAAAAAGTAATGGCATTGAATGTTGGTTATGAAAATGGTAATATGACTGCCTTGCAGTTGCTTGAACACATAGATGATATCCAAAGATTGGGCCTTGGCTATCAGTTTCAAAACGATATTTGGAGAGCACTCAACATAATTGCATCGGTACATGGAAATAATGTTGGAAGCGAAGAAGATAACCTTCATGCAGCATCTCTCAAATTTAGGGTTCTTAGAGAACATGGTTATAATGTGTCACAAGGTACGTACTTTGAAGTTTTTCTTTAGAACTTATTCATTGCTCGTGATGAACTTGTTCGTTATTTAACTGCAATTTGAAACAGATTTTCTTTGGAGATTCAAAGACATTCATGGTGACTTCATGGCATGTTTGCAATCTGATGTCAAGGGATTGTTAAGTCTCTATGAAGCTTCATGTCTTGCTTTTGAGGAAGAAGAAGATTTGCATAAGGCCAAGTTATTCGCAAGTGAACATTTGTTAAAGCTTACGGGTCAAGAAAATGAAGCCCTTGAAAACGTTAATCTTGCGTTAGAAGTCCCCTTGTATCGTAGGATGCTTAGATTACAAGCATGGTCGTATATTAATGCGTACAGTACGCGAAAAGATGCAAACATAACTCTGCTCGAGCTTGCTGCATTAGATTTCAACATGGTTCAATCTGCTCACAAGACAGAACTTCAAGAAGTATCAAAGTATGTAAACTCGCCATTTATGAATACCTGAATTTGTATATTAAATTGATTACAGATATATTGATATAATAATTAATGTGTTAATTAATTACTGTAAAATGATAAGAAACTTTCGCCCTCTCTATAAAACAGGTGGTGGAAAAATATAGGCCTAGCAAAAAATTTAAGCTTCGTTAGAGACCGAATCATGGAATGCTTCTTTTGGAGTGTTGGGATTGTATTCGAACCGCAACATCATGTTTGCCGCGTGGGACTAACAAAAGTTGCAACGTTAATTACTGTCATTGATGATATATATGATATTTATGGTTCTCAAGATGAACTCGAGATCTTCACGGATGTTGTCAAGAGGTTCGCATTCTCATATATCCGTTTCTATAATTTAGGGATCACTAAAAACTTTCTAATTTTTTAGGTGGGATATAAACTCAATCAAGCATATGCCCGAGTATCTACAACTAGCCTTCCAAGCTCTTTACAACACTATCATTGAATTGGGTTATAACACTTCGATTGAACAAGGAGAAGACGTCACACCAAATCTAGTAAAAGCGGTTAGTATTTACCATAAGAACTTTTAACACGTTAATGAAGAGGTTTTGAAAATAACGTCTTTTATTGTGAGATTGCAGTGGGTTGAGTTATTGGAAGCATTTCTTGTGGAAGCAAAGTGGGCTAATGAGAAATACATTCCAAAACTCGAAGATTATATTGATAACGCATGGAGATCTGCCTCGGGAGTGGTAGTACTTACTCATGGCTACTTTTTAATCAATCATGAAAGCAAGAAAGATGTAACTAAGTACTTGGAGAGCTATTATGATCTTTTGAAATGGTCATCAGTTATTATTCGACTTTGCAATGATTTGGCTACTTCATCGGTAAGTTTCTTTCTTCAACATGTTTATAAAATGTACGTTTTGTTGTTGCTCTTTTGTCTTAATTAGTAGTGTATTTCTTTGTCGTAGGATGAGATAGCAAGAGGGGAAACTGCAAATGCAATATCGTGTTACATGCACGAAACTGGTGCTTGTGAGGACATTGCACGTAAATATATAGAAACTCAAATTGATGAAGCATGGAAGAAACTGATTAAAGCCCGAGTGGCTTGTTCTCAAAACTCGGACGATCCATTCATTGATATGGCCATTAATCTCGCTCGAATGTCACACTGTATGTATCAATATGGTGATGGACATGGAGCTCCGGATGCTCAAGCCAAAGATAGAGTTTTATCGGTGATAATTAATCCCATTACAATCAAGTAATCAACATAAAAGAGTACCAATATACTTGATGCATCAAAGGACAATTCAATTAACATATATCGTTAGCTCTTGCAAGATGAAACGATATGATGTAGGTTTACCCTTTGAGACCGCTCAAGAGATACGGATACATTTATAACTAGTGTATAACTCATGCGATGCAGGGCAACATTATTATTACGTTATAGTAGATGACAAGGTTACGTAAAATTAATATATTATAGACAATATTGTATTTATATAAAATAAGTGATTTGTATTATGATCCATTGTCCTTAATAAGAGAAGTAAAATATAGCTAAGTGTTGGTGTCAACTTAAGTTACAAATCCATACATTTAGGTTGTTTGAATTTTAAAAGCAACACATAGATTACAGTTTGTGCAACAACCGACTGCGCTAAAATTAAACTTACAAACTTTACAATCATCATGGAAATTTAGAACATGGATAGGTTTGTTATAATATTTGAGAATTAGATAGCTGGCTTATGTGGAAACTGGAAACCATGTAGCACAAGAAAAGTCAGCTTAAAACAAATAAGAAATTTGTAACACAGGCATTTCTGACAACCAGTATGACTGTTTTTTATGTTATTGTTGGTAAAGCGAGTAATATATTAAAGAATTAAAGAATACAAATATAATGCCAAGGTCGTTAACTGACCTTCGACCCACAAGAGTTAAGCCCTCTCCAAGGGAAAAATCATTCATACATTGTGGTAACTTGACTTGGGGTACAAAGAATAGATTTTCTACAGCAGCAGCAGCTACTGTTGAAACCCACAACATATCATTTATATATTAAAAGTCCATAGTGTATATCATGATAATCTTAGCACTTGAAATAGCAATGAATATATCACATTATCACTTTGCCATCATCAAAATGCATTATAGTAAGGCTATTACTACTATGTAACATCGTAAATGGTCAAATATCAACTATAAACAAAATAGAAGTATGACACTTACAAAGGCACGTTTATGAAGAGAACCTGCAAATTTCATCGTAAAACGTGCCATTAATTCAGCATTACTACAATATTTTCAAGCTCCATGAATTGTCTATTAAGCGAAGTATATATGTAAACACAAGCTCATAATAATAACTTTAGCGAGCCAAATAAAGATTATGGGAGAAACCTGATTATATATAATGTAAATCGTATTTGAGAACCTGTATAACTATATGTACATTCATTCATGTATGTGAAGTCGGTACTTACGTTCAGAATCAACCTTCCAAATTTCCGAATTCTCGTGATCTCATCATATCCACTGTAAAAATGCATAGTATAAGTTGATGTTTATTCAAACTTATATCAACACTACCATTTATTATACTAGTGTATTATGCTTAAGAAAGTCAGTACTCTAAGTTATATAGAAGCAAGTTGAGATATGTTACCTCCTGTTGTCTGATGTTATTGCATATTGGCATTTCATCGAACATGTTATATGCATCCAACAAACATAATATAAGGACAAGAGGACTGGCAATCAAATAGAGTTGAATCTTCATCTTCATGGAAGTGAAGATGTTGAAGCAATTGAAGACAAGATAATATTTTTGAGAAGGCTTGTTGAATATGATAGATGATTAATATGAATTTGCACACCGTCTGTGGAAGATTAAACGTTTGATTGTAGAAATCTTCACTGCCATCATAATTATCATCAGTTACTTATAATGTAATTAATTAGACTTAGATAGGGAAGTGATATTGGGGGAGAACAATCGAGCATGTATGAGGTAGCATTGCTCTACTTTTTTTCTTTTTTCACCTAAAAATCCTACTAAATACACGTAGGATTGATATTAAGATGATAGTCTCCTAAATCAACACCTAACACAGGGGATACTCAACTAATAATAAGGTAAGATAAGATAAGATAATTGGATGGCAGAGGGATTTTTACCGTTTACATCTAGAAGTTTTTTACAAGTTAAGTAAGCAACTTTTATAGGGTTAATATCAATCCTACGTGTAAGCAACTTTAGTATCCCAAGCGAACATTTTGGGATACTTTAATCCCCTCCGTGTATATTAACTCACTTTTATAACAACGTATTTTTCTTTTTTTGGCTCAGTGGTTAAATGGGTCGGTATTTATTGAATGGTCATGGGTTCAAATCGAATTGTATTTTTTTTACCCTTCAACTAGTAACTTTGTATTTATTACTCAATAGACCTTGGACTTCAACTTTCTTATAAATATCAAACAAACTACGGTAATCTTTTATTTTTACCTACTTTGTAACTTTTCAAATTATTATTATTATTATTGTGAGTGTTATCTTCTATGATTGGTATGAATTTTATTATTTTGTTGTACCATACTTACATGAGAATATTATTTCGAATCATGTATTTCTTCAATACGGCTATACCATAATTCTATATATTATATGCAATCATACATCAATTATCATTATAGTTTAAACGTTCTTTTTATAAATAGATATTAAATATAAATATTATATTCACATGAAAACTAATTTGTATATGAATGAAAATATTTATATACGGCTAGCTCATGTTTTAGAGTGTTTTAGCATGTAATAGTATATAGATAAATTGAATATATGTATGGAGGTGATGTAACAAATTGTAACATTAAATTAACGCAACCAAGTGTGGCTTAGTTTTTTTTTGAGAAACTTATTGAGGTGTGTTTGGTAACAAGTGGCTGGAATTGAAGATTGTAGCTGGAGCTGGAGATTGTGGCTGGAGATGGAGCTGGGAATTCTTTTTCAAACTACTTGAAAAAGCTTCTCAAAAAAGGGATTTTAGGGGATTCTCGTAGATTCTTTTTTCAATGATCTCTTCTATAATTTTGTTGCCAAATGGGGATTAGGGGATTGAGATTGTGAAAACTAGAAGTTCAATCCCCTAGAATCCCTTAAAATGTATGTGACAAACACACCCTTTAATTGGTTAGACAAAGTGTGGTTAATTAACAAGGATCGGTTTTTTGCAAGGTACATAATGTATCTTCAAATATTTAATTAACATATACCATGAATAAATAATCGTGAACAAATTTTTACTTTTTATCAAAAATCACATGTGATTATATTGTAAAACCCGAAAAAAAAAATCATCGAAAGTATAGCTTGTGAGATCTCTAATCGAAAAGAAAAAGATGATGATTCCGGATATGTAATTTTACTTAATTTATGAACATATGGTTTGTAAGATATTTTATTTTAGAGGTAAAAGTAGAAGTGAGTTTAGTAAAGAAATTGAACAATCCTATTGGTTCTCTCATTTTCTACTTTTTTACTATTATTATTTGAACTCACCTCTTATCAATTAATCCTTTATAATATTGATTTTAATCAATAATTGCATTATACGTTAAAAGAGCCTTAGGTCCATTCAGGCCCGGTCCGTCGATCTTGGTGGCCCAATATATTGGCATTTAAATATGAAAGTTATATAGTTATATATACAAAATTAATCAAATTTGTAGAATCAAGAAAATCCATAGGACAATTGAAGAAAGAAAATCTTCTTAGATATAATTAAACCAAAATCCCATAGGATAATCTGGGTTCATCAGTTGATATTTTTCAATTTGATCCGACGATCTAGATTTGATTAAATAATTACACTTCCCCCCTTAAATATTAAATATTATTCAATATAATATAAATCTTTTCTTAATTAAAAATTCTTTATTTTGTAACCCTATATATATATGTATGATTCATTATTCTCTACGTTTTTTCTTATACCGATATCAATATAGGGTGAGGTTGAAATGAGAATGGAATTTTTGGTGAGAATGGATGAATCAACTAGAATGTGCCACGTGTTACAAAGCCCACTTTCCACCATGTTTTTTAAACTTAAATATCTCCCAAATGGTAAGTCGAAAAATCATAAAAATTGCACCATAAAAATCAGCATTTTTTCTCTTCGATTTGCCATCTTACAAGGTATACTTTCGACAACTTTTTTTTTTTTTTGATTTACAAAATTAGTAACACATGTGTTACTAGTTGTTAACACATGTGTTAGTTGTTGTATTACTCGCTGCTAACACATGTGTTACTCGCTACTAACACATGTGTTACACGCTGGTAACACATGTGTTACAAGCCTGTAACACATGTGTTACCAGCGAGTAACACATGTGTTAGCAGCGAGTAACACATATGTTACCAGCTTTTAACACATGTGTTACTCGATTTCAAAACCCACAAAAAACCGGAAAAAAAAAATTCGTCAAGAGTATACCTTGTCACATCTCTAGAAGAGAATAAAACGCTGATTTTTATGGTGTAATTTTTATAATTTTTTGACCTACCGTTTGAAAGATATTTAATTTTTAAAAATTTGGAGGAGAGAGTAAAGTGACACGTGGCTCATTCCTATTTGTTCCCTTATTCTCACCAAGAGTTGTTGTACTCATTTGAACCTTACTCTATCAATATATCTATAAAGATCTCAACCTCTTTCAAAAAATTGTTCATCCCAAAAATCAAGTGTAGTTGAACATCCTTCTGATAAAAAATCATCGGTTGTTCAAGATCTCAAAAGTTCCAAAAAAAAATTGGAAGGTATGATGTATGCATAATTAAATTTAAATTTTTTTATATATGACAATTTCAATCGACAACAATGTATACACTCATATTCAATTAAATATCTATAACAATTTAAATTTAGTCGCTCGCATTGTCGTGGGTCTTAAAGCTATACATATACGAATTATAACACTTTACATTTAACACACTAACATGTATACTAACTTATTTAAATAAAAAAGTCAAAAATATAACCTTAAATCCATAACAATTTTTATTTAGTCACCCACATTATCGCGGGAATATAAGCTAGTATTCTCACAAAATAAAATATAGTCAATGGGTCACGTTGATAGAAAATAAAATAAAATGATAATAACAACAGTAACAGTAACAGTGACTAATAGTAATAGTAATAGTAATAGTAATAATAATAATAATAATAATACCTACGTCCCAAAATAATTGTCCAGTTTTGACTTTTTGAAGTCTTTCTTTTTCAACTTTGACCTTATAGTCAATGGGTCACGTTGATAGAAAATAAAATAAAATGATAATAACAATAGTAACAGTAACAGTGACTAATAATAATAATAATAATAATAATAATAATAATAATAATAATAATAATAATAATAATAATAATAATAATAATAATAATAATAATAATAATATACAGATTCGCAAGATTATGTATGAGATCTTGATCTGATTGAGTAATATATTAAAGACAACAAACAATTCATATTTTCTACCTGTTTCATACAATATAAAAAAAGAAGTCAAGAACTACTATAGAAACTTGATAATGATCAATAGAGGTGGCAATCTCGACTCCTTTACTTATTATAGATGGATCAATCACGGTAATCTTTTATCTGAGAGTCCCTGAATCACTATTGATTAGTGATTTGGAATCGCAATAAGTAAAGTTTAATTGTAGAAGGGGGGTTGAATACAATTAAAAACTTTTTCAGATTTTAACTAAGTTATTTAGCCAAGTTTTTAATTGGAATCAGACGGACATATAAAAACAGAGTATCACAGACCGATATGACAATTAAATAAAGATGCAATAATAGCTGAAGAATGAATTTTATTAATCATAAAATTCACTGGGTGCTGATTGCGGAATAGACTAGCCAAAGCTAATCTAAATCAAACACTTAAGCTAATTATTACAAAATGAAATGAACAGTAGCTGACAAACAAACCAACTGTTCACTCGCTGATCGCTGCTACGTGCTTAGACTAACTACTCACTGACTTACAAGTGATTAACACGTACAGACGACTAGTTTCTAAGTACAACGTACTACTCTATATATAGTACAAATGTTCCTTAAATATCTCATACCAAATAGGATCTGGAATGACACGTGCCGCTGCTTGATTGGCTTGATCTCCTTCTAACCGACATTCTTTGGGTCCCAATTCTATTACCGCGAATATCTCATTTACCTTAACACCAATCACTTGCTGCCACGTAATTCCGTAGATATTTTAAGTACGAGGAACACTTGCTGATGTTTTAATGATGAGCGACTTGTACTTGTGTAGAAACTTTATTTCGTGGAGTCTCTTAAGATGTAATAATTCTCCTCATTCACTGTGAGCTAACATGCTCTTGTAGAGTGACTTGAAATATAAATCTTCAGTGACTGGCTTTTATTAGGGCAGTGACTTTTTCCTTTATTCATTTGAAGATGTAAAACTTCCGCTGCTAGTCTTGAATCAGCGACACACAAAGTTGAGTTGTAATCTGCTTCAGCATATCAGTATCCTTGAGTAGAATGAACAGCAAACAACGAGTACTATCGTTAGCAACAGCAGCTTTGACTAAATCATTTTCTTCATTGAGTTTATTATTATTGAGTTGGTCAGTGACCAGTGACTCAACAATCTCCCCCTAAATGATTGTGATCAAAGCTCCCTAGACAAACTTGTTGTTGTAAGAGTTTATAATCAGTGTTTAAGAATTTAAACATTTAGTGACTTGTACTTGTGATCCATTCATTTATCTTTTTAGATTCTTTTGACATGATCCGAGTTTTGCACTTTGGTTTTCTCAAAAATGATCATCTTTCATTAAACTGTAAATAATAAATATTACATTTGAGATCAGTTACACTTTAACTAACTATTACATAATTGATCATAAGTCTCTCCATATTTCCTCATCTATCACCAATCCGAGCTCATCAGCAAGCTCATACTTTTCTGTGGAGGGCAGATACCTGAACTGTCTTGCTAAGGCTTCATCAAGTATGGCTTTTCTCATCTTTGAGCTTTTTGAAAGCATACTAGCTGATCGGATTAGATGAACCAGTTGTTCATGATCTATCTTTTCAAGTTCAGCTTCCCTTTGAAATCTCAAGCTGCCATTTAGGTCTCTGTAGACTAGGCCCTTTTCACCTTCTGTAACCTCAGTGCCTTCTATTCTTGGTACACCATCAGGGCATCAGGGATAGAAAGATTAAGATTTGAAGTATTTGGAATTCTATATATGGTTTGAGTCCCTGATTGATACCTTGGGCTTGGTGGTCTTATAATCTCCTCACCAAGTATGACAGTATCTTCTGGCATGAGGAGCTGTAGATCAATCATCTTTTTGAATAGCCTATCAATCTCATCCAACACTATCTTTTTCGCTGAACTAGAGGAATGACTTACTGCAAGTCGAATTTCATTTCATTCTTCTCTGTGCAGCTTGCAGACTTGATCTAACGTTATAGCTTGAGTCACTAATCCTATGTGAATGAGTAGCTGGGCTTGAGATTTATTTTTAGGCTTTTTTAAATTGACCTTTGTGATAAGAGCAGGATTAGATCTTCCATTTATTCTCACTGCATATTTCTTTCTATCTATCTCGCTCCATAACTTGTTAACAGATGATTTTTCTCCCTCTTTCTTTTTAGGACCTGCAACAGCTAATTTTCGCTGCTACTCAGAATGTTCAACCTCTTGAAAGATTCTGGCAAATACAACATCACTTTCTTCCTGATCTTTCTTTATGCGCATTTCTCTCTCTCTTTTCTCTGCCATCTCACCACTGAGTTTTAACATATACTCCCTGTCAGCGTCAGATTGCTCTTTTAATCTTTTCTTTATTTCTTCCTCTTCTATTTCCTCAGCATCAGCTTGTATTTTCAAAATCATTTCTCGCTCCCTATCCTGTCTAGATTTAATTTTTCTTGCTAGTCGCTGCTCTTTTGTTTCTTCGGGATAAAGACTTCCTGATGTAGAGTCTGAAGAGAGTAGAAGAGAAGGAGCTGATGTTTCTGGCATTGTAATCTCTGGTGTTTGAGTTGCTGTAGGAAGAGGGGATGAGGTTGTTGTTGTGATTGTTGTTGCTTCTGTTGGTTGTGTTGCTGTTGTGGTAAGTGGAAGCATGAGTTGTTGTGTTGCTATGGATTGGCTACTTATTGTAGTCACTGGTGTTGTGACTATTACTTCAGCAAAGTCACTGGTGACGTAACTTTCTGGTTCAATGCTTTCAATGATTTGTAGTGACTCTGGGTTTTCCTCTGATATGACAGTATCTAATTGAGTAGCTGGTGGTGAATCAGGATCTTCTAAGATTGTTTGAAGATGAAACATGGTTGCTGATATATCCTCCTCAGAGATCATTTGCTTTTTGTGCTTGGAGGAGGTAGACCCTGATGTAGAAGATTCACTGTTTCTTTTTCTTTTTGTAAGAATAGAAGAGATATGTTGCTGATCCTTCATGTGTTCATCATTATCATCTTCTTTATTATTCTTATCATCACCACCATTACCATCATTGCCATCATTATCATCATCACCATTATCACGATCATCTCCCTCATCCATCTGAACATCATCATCATCTTGCATGTTCATCCATTGCCAGCGAGCCAATTCATAGCTCACTGACTCCCCCTCAATCCTAGCTGCCTCATTAGCAGCCCACTCCTTAACTTTACAATCATACATCTTGAGCTCATCAGGACAGAACTTAGGGAATGCAATCTCATCAAATTCATACTCATCATCATCAGTATCCATATCAGCCCATGACAGCTCAGCAACTGCTTTTGCCTCTTCAATCATACATCCTGAGCTCATCAGGACAAAACTCAGGGAATGCAATCTCATCAAAGTCATACTCATCATCATCAGTATCCATATCAGCCCATGACAGCTCAGCAACTGCTTTTGCCTCTTCATTAGGCCTTTCAGCGATCGAGTGAAGAGAGAAAGATTCCAGTAAGATTTCTCTGTGATCAGCAGCTTGATTGATGATAACATCATTGTCAGCAACTTCTCTCTCCCCCTTGTTGTCATCATAGAAAGCTACTACACACTCCTTCATCCATCGATATAGCTTTTTGTTATCAATTCGGAGGGCAGCAACTTCAGCCTTTGTAGCTTGTTGATGAGAGGCCATCATTGGAATAGCATCAACTAACTGATCAGTAGATTTGATGTAATCAAGCATAGAAGAAGCCATTTCTGATTGTTGAGCAGTGAGAGCTTTGATGGCATCATCATGAATGATCAGATTGATTCTTGTTGTGGTAGTAAGCTCAGAGAGTGCTTTTGATTAAGTTTGTAGCAGTTCAGAATGATTAAGGCCAGCTGCAGTTAATGATTTTACCTTTTCACTTATAGATGAACTCCAGGGAGGAATGAAGTCATATGCAGCAGCAAGAGCATGAACTTTTTCTGTCAGCTCAGTAACATTGCCCTTTAGTGCGTCACGTTCCTCTGTGAGCAGCTTGATGTGTTGTTGAGATGAGGCAATGTACTCCAGAAGCAGCTGATCGGTGGAAGAGTGAGAGGATGAAGCTTTGTGAGTATCAGCATGAGAGGTGGGTGGAGTTGATTTTTTGGTGGTGATGATGGTGGTGTTGGTTGTGGTTGAGATTGTGCTCCCTGATCCCCTGCACCCATGGCAGTCTCAGCAAAGCGATCATCACCAAATGCCTTTGATATGTTGTCGCTGGAGAGAGACATTGCGTCTAACTCTTAGATCGGTGAGGTGGTAAGGGCAGCTGGTGGAGCAGTAGTGGCAGGTGGAGGTGTAGTTGCAGCAGCAGCAGTGATGTATGGTGATGTATGGTGTATATGGTGGTGGTGGTGGTGCTTCGTCATCAGAGGTGGAGGTGTCCATGGGTTGGGCTTCCTCATCATCACCAGCTTGTGTTTTAGCTGATGGATCATCGAAAATAGAAAGTGTAGCATGTGTCTCACCATGTGACTGTGGTGGGACATTGACAGCTAGTGCAGTGCTAGATGGGAGGTGGCCCGGGTCTGTAGCCAGTGGTGTGACATCAACAATAGGTGTGTTATCACCCGCTGATGCCACTAGCCCTTTGTCTAAAATGTCATCCTTTCGGGAGGATGACAAGTGGCTGATGGGTAGACTCTCTGAATAGGTGTGGGATGCACCCGAATCACTGCTAACAGTGATTTGAGCCACTGCAGCTGTCTGTAGTTTTCCCTTTGTAGAGTCACTGGACTTTCAGGAGTCCAGTGAAGCAGTTGTAGGTTTGGGTTGATCAAGGGTGCCCGCAGGGACTGAACGTACAGTCTCTGCTTCACCCTTGGCATCCTTAGATGTCTTCTTTTTGCTATGTCCCTGATCCTTTAATGTCAGGGACCCTAATTTGGATTTTTTCTTGGGAGCTGTGGAGGTTTTCTTGGTTGGTGGTTTAGCCACAGTAGTCACTGGAGTTGTGGGCAGTAACGTGGCCAATGGAGGGGCAGCATCCGACGGATGTACACTAGTTACAGGTTGGGGTGCAAGTATCCCCTGTTGTTTCATGAAAGCAGGGAGAGACACTGTCGCTGGTTTGGAAAAGATTTGACTTCCTACCAGGGTTGGTTCAAAACCAATGAAAGATACTCTATCATAGGCTTCGAACTGATCTTTAATGATCAGTGACAGAAACCTGGGATAGGGTACATATTTTGCCCTGGTAGGCTCAGCGATTTTGTTGACCAGTTCGTCAAAGATCATACTTTCATAGTCAACTCGTAGAGAGTTGACCAGTGACCAACTGATCTGTGCCTCTAGGGTGCTGAATTGATCATAGCTCCCTGTCTTAGTGTCCAGACCCTGAATAAAATTTGAAAATAAAGCATTCCAAACACCACCATTTTGGATTTATGAATAGTGAAATACTTACGGTTACCGTTTGCATCGACGGAGTGTTTACATTCAATCTCAGTGAGATTGACGATGCCTCCCTTGGCAGTATCTCCGTCAGGCAGTGGCTCGTAAAAATATCATGCACTGGGAGTTTCAAAACAGCACGAATGGTGTTGGCAGTGATTATAATTTGGGTACCTCCATTATCAATAAAACCCTAGATTTGAGAAACAACTTTAACAACTGAATGAGTGCAGGTAAACCAAAACTCACTCAGCCATTCAGGGTTCATCTCTCCAGAAGACAAAGTAAGAGCAAGGATAATAAAGTGATTATTTAAAAAAGTTATTATCTCCGCATACTCTGTTTTTGTACAAGTAACATTTCCCAAATAGTTTGATTTTGGGACAGTGATGACAAGATCATCACTTACGGCAGAGGCTCAAAGAGCTTCAATCTCTGCAGTTGGTGTGTAAGAATTTAGGAAAAATTTTGATTTTGCCATTTGAACCCTTCTTTTAAGTTGAAACGATGATTAGGGGGTTTTTGATATGGAGAGTAAATTTGCAAAATGAAGATCAAGTGAGCGTAAAAAGTAAAAACTGATTAAGTCCCTGATTATGTATGGGTACGCTACTTGATGATCATGTGGTGGAAAATGAATCGTCATGGACGATGGTGGTGGATGATGATAGTGGTAGAGGGGTGATGATGGTTAAGGTGGTGGCATTAATGGTGATGTGAGTGGTGCGCCGAAAAAGTGCGTTGACGTAGGAAAGAGAAAGTCAGAAAATGCGACTTTTTCGTTGTACCATAAAACATTTATTTTGAAATCCGTTAAATTAAATACATAATGTATTAAATATAACGAATGATTATCGATTCATTTACCACCATTAAATGATACAACAGGGAGCCTCTTATGTATATAATCAATAAATTGATTATCCACCGGGAAAAAAATAGGGTGGTGATTTGTACACCACCACTTTTTTGCCATACACCATTAAAATTATGTTTTGGACAGTTTTGCCCTTGAAGTTGTGAAGGAGTGTTTGAAGAATTTTAAGTTGCAAGGGGTAAAAGGGTCTAAAAATATATTTTAGTGGTGTATGACAAAAAAGTGATGGTGTACAAATCACCACCCAAAAAAATATAATTATCATGAAAAGATAAATCTAATCTTTTATCTCGCTGAAATTTTATCTCTCTGACTTAATCATAACTTAGAATACTGATTAAATCATTGAGAACTAATTTCAGTTTTGATATAAATTAAATTCATCAACTTCAGATAATTATATTTTGTTTTATTGAAAATAGATGAATATCAGGTTATGTTTTTAGTTAAATGTATATCAAATCACTATATTAGAACTGACTGATCCAATCACAACTTAGAATACTAACTAGATCAGCTAGAAATAATGTAGAGTTATGACATTAACTTAATTACAAAACATAAGTAGATAGTCATGTGACATTTATACATTATATCAAATAGAAAAGCATATTTAATCTGATTACTAAACTTACTTAATAGATCAGTTAAAGTTAGTTGATTAGTGAATATGTCATTCTAAAGTTATAATTTATAAAGTCTTTTTATTCAAAGCAATTTAGAAGATAAACAAAAATAAATAAATAAATTCAAAAAATTTATTTATTCATTTAAGTTTAACATACCAAGCTCGCTGATAAGAAAATTAAATCTTTTCTCATCCAAAGGTTTTGTAAAAAAATCAGCGAGTTGATAATCCGTTGGAATAAAGTGAAGTTCAATATCACCTTTCATGATTGGGGTTTTCAGGAGACTTGAACACGGTTGAATATGGTGGTCACATGATTTAGAGGTTTTCTGTATCGACCGCATGACCATTCTTTTAGAGTAATTGGGCCTTCATGTATTAAGTCCATTAAGCCCATTGAAAAGGACTTAGGAACGAAGCTGTGACCCTTTAATTTAATCTGTGATATCTAATTTCACCCTTTAATATTTGAATATATTTAGTTTGTAACACCCCATTTTCGAAGGAGAAAATCGGAGGTCACAAAAACGATACACAAATGAGCAAAAATTCATAATGTAAATGAAATCTTAACAAGGTCTCCAAAATCACCAACCGAAAGTACATTGATGGGTTCTTTTACGAAATTAATCGACAGAAATGTAGAAATAACTAATAGTCTAAAGCCAAGATGTGACTAACTTCTCTCGCGCCGCGGATCCTTGCTCCCAACTCCTTCCTTTTTGCCAATCGATTACCTGCCGCATGGAAAGAAATGCGATTGAGCCAAAAGCCTAGTGCGCGGATACAAAATAAAGTAGTACAAACAAAGATATTTTATGAACACAATAGTAGTGATTTTATCAACGAGGTCTGAACAAACGAAACAAGAGTCCAAAGGGGTACGACAAACCGAGCTTCTAAACAAAAGTTCAAACGATACACGGACCTGCAGATCCGATGTACCACCAAAGGTGAATGAGGCGTTAGGCACTACACCTCCATCCATAGTCAAACACAAAACAAAATGTATGGTTAACCAATGCACCTCCTAAAATCTCTTATCACACCGCAAAGAGGAGACGCCGTAACTAATCACACAGCTATGGAAGTGTGACGCCATCAGTGCCACAATGACGCCCCTATAGAACCCCTATAGGTAGTAAATAGCTCGCATACTCACAGTAGAATAAATGTCGCTGAACAAACAAATGACGTATAGCAAAAGGTTCTACCAACAAAGTACTTGCAACGAAATCAAATAGTCACAAACAAAGTCAATGAATCCATATCAAAGGAGGTCAATAACCGTACAGAGTTCAATAAACGTAGCAAAGCTTATTTGATCGCATAATAACAATTTATGAAAATCTTATAAAAAGGGTTCATACATTATATCAAAAGACATTTTAAAATAAATCCTTACACAATCAAATGAAGAGAATTTTAATAAATTCATAATCCGTACCATTAATCAAATTAAATCAAAAGACATTTTATAAGTAAGACGAGAATCCGTACGAAGCCTAAGTAAACCTCCAACCAAACCCTTCTTCAACGATCTACAAGTATTAACAGAATATCTGTTCAATGACCATTTACCCATTTATTGTTACTAGTAAATTTCTTTATGCCTAATGTCATATTCCATTTTAGTCCCTATGTCATTCTTGATTAATTTATTAGCAAGACTTCATTTTCTACCACTAACCCATTATTTCCATGAGGCTAAAAACGTAATTACTATACCTTAAGTGTCCCAACTAACCATGACATATGAATGCCATCTTTTACCATCTAGATCTTTTTAAGTTTCTTAACAATATTACGATAAACATGTTCTCTGCATATGACCACAACATTAAAATCTCGTTTGGGTGTACTTCATATTTTGAGTGATCTTCAGTATCATTGGCACTTTACATTATAATGACAAAGCATGTGTGTACTAATACGTTTTCTAAGTCTAGCCATATTTAACTACCAAGATTTAATTACTAGGATGTCAGTTTAACTATCTATATACATGTATTACGTATTATAATCAATTCAAGGTAAAGAAGGAGATTACCTCAAAATCAAAATCAGAAAGTTATTACGTGAACCTTGTTTCTTGACCCAAAACTGCTCTCCCAAATACTCAAGATTATGATGCGTTTTATATGATTTGATTTCTAATGTGATACACACTCGAATATAAAGGCAGATAAGAACCGAACTGGCGAAACCACTCGTGATCGTGCCTGAGACTTCGGGGTTTTAGTTTCTTCTTGTTGGATAAATGGTGTATGGGTTTGACCTATTTTAAACTTTGTTGGGCTAATTGTGTGCTAATTAACTAAAAGTCCAATATTATAAAAAAATGGTGCATGTTTTTCTGCCACGGCCCAAAATATGGGTTATAACCTCGTCAAATTCTCTATATATATATATATATATATATATATATATATATATATATATATATATATATATATATGATTAGGTTCAGAGGAGAAGGTATTATTTGAGGAGAAGGAAAAGAAGAATTTTCAAATTTTCAATTAGGAGGAGGGAGTAGTGTACACTATTAAAAAGGTGGATGAAGTAAAATTGAAAACACATTTTAACCGATTTGTTCACATTGTCGTTCACATGTGAACATATATTTGTTTTTTTGCGTTTTTCGATATAATTTTATGATTTTTTTTTACTTTTTTCTTTTTCAATTAAATGTACATCAATGTTCACGTATGATTGAAGTTAATCACATGTGAACAAACATGTATTCTTTGTGGTTCTCAAGGTTCTCAACTTTATATTGGTTCTCATTTGAACCTCCCACTATATATATATATACATATTAGTGTTTATTACATATTAATAATTTAAGTTAATTAGATTAAGTCATCAAAATTTCGGGTATTACATAGTTAATCTCACCATTTAATATTTTAATATGTTTAACTTATTATTAATTATTTCATTAAGAGTAGATTAGTCTTTCCTTTAATAAGGTTAGAGATTAGAGACATATGATGTCATTAAGATGACTAATGGTGAGATTAGTTAAGTTGCTATTTAATACTCCCTCCGTCCCGAATCTATAGTCCATCTTTCCATTTTGGGATGTCCCAATTTTATTGTTCACTTTGTACTTTGAACCAATCAAAACATTTGAATATGGTGAGAGATTAAATCTTATTGGTTGTATAGTACGACCAGTACATTTTTCTTAAACTGTGTGTTTTTTGTCTGGGGACAATAAAATTGGGACGGAGGGAGTATAATTAATGGACATTTCTAATTCATTATTTTCCTTTAAGGAATAAGATAGATGATTGATCTACGCTCAATAAAAATATGATTTACAAATACATAATTATGATTTACAATTAAATAACTTTGATTCAATATGAATTTTTGATGACTCATTACTACAAAAAAAAAAACAAATTTTAATTACAATTACATCCTAAGTATGAACTCCTCATTTCTTGTCACCTAATGGATAATAGACAATTAATAATGTCTTAAATGTCTCCAGCAAATCATTTATTTTAAATAGCAAATTGATTACAAAAAGTTGAAGCAAGTTTGATTCCTAAGTGTGTTTTTTTTTGGTAATCTTCTTTATCAATATGTTGTCAAATAAAAAAAAATCGGAAAAAAAGAAAATTAAAAACGAAAGAACCGCACATTAGTTTGAAAAAGTCAAAGTTCTTCAAGGAAAAAAATCCCATGGGTTACTTGACGCTTAGTATAGTAAATTGGCTAATAAAAATTTTGATTCTGTTTCCTTTTTTTAATCAAAAAGTACCATACTACCCTTGAAAATTCAAAATCACTAATTAAATACGTTGTATTACAATTTTGTTACAAATCTGATGGACATAAATGTTTCTCCCTCCTCTCCACCCAAAAAACCTTCTCCCTAAATCTCACTCCTATATATAATTACTAGCCCTTAAACCCGTGTATACACACGGCCCGTCGAATGTATATTTTATTTTTATAATTACGAATTGCTGCGGATTTTTACCTAGAATATATCAAAAAGATATTATGTTTAATAACAACTATGAAATAAATATAATATATATATTTTTTATTTTAATATATTTAAGTGGTAACTTGCAAGGGCAATATATCTACGATCAAATTTTCTAATATTGCTAGGTGGTTGTATGTAAAAAGTAATAAAAATAATTTCGGTACTGAAATATATCTACGATCAAATTTATTAGGTGTTTGTAGGTACAAAGTAATAAAAATAATTCCGTTACCAAAATACGGAGTAATACATAAGAAACATAATCCCATTCAATTTCTAATTATTTATAATAAATTTTTATTCTTTAAATCACGATTCGATTTGCATTGTGAGATCCTTTTAAATTAATTATTTGAAATTATTTTTTTACAATTTTTATTTATGATGTTATCATCTCCTTATTTTTAGTAATAAAATTAATAAAATTGAGCTATTTTATTGGCCAATTGATTTTTTGATGACATCATGAGTTGTTTCTTATATATAATTTATACTAGACTCTATACCCGTGTATTACACGGGGTTGGACGAAAACAAATAGATTTTAAAAGTTGTTGATATGAAGGATTAAATCTCATCAACGCATCATCAAATCAAATCAAATTGTGATATGTTAATAGTCCTAATATATTACGAATACCTATATTGTGATATGATAATAATCCTAATGTATTACAAATACCTATTTGGATAAAGTTATCATAATTATTTTTCTTTATATAATAAATAATTAATGATTTATGATGTCACTAAATCCTATAATTTAGCTAATTGGACAAAATTGAATAATTCTATTGGTTGATTAGATTTTTGATGACAGCATCAACTGTTTCTTATATATAATTTAAGATTATTTAAGATGAGTTGTTACTAAACAAATATAAATAAATAATAAATAATAAAATAATAAAATGCCATTCATTTGTGTCTAGATAGTACTTCTTATATTTTAACTTCACGTGGCAATTTATATATTATTATATGTTTTAAAATTAACGATTAACGATATCATACTTTATTATTGTATAATAATTAATTAACTCCAATAAAATCTAAAAACAATTCTATCTCGTGAATATATTTCAATTTCAACACGTATATACTTTGATCATTCAATGTTTGATGGTGACAATTGATATATCTTCATAGGAATAATAATAACGTTTACCCTCTTAATTTCATGAATACGCACCTAGCTAGCTACCTAGTAGAAAAAGGACGTATAGTACTAATAATGTACTTCCTCCGTCCCGATTTAATAGTCCATTATTTCCATTTTGGAATGTCCCAAATTAATTGTCAAAGGTAACATGATTCTTTTGACGATATTGTCCTTAATCTAAAAATTAAATTACAAAAGTGAGAGGAAGTTCAAATTAATTGGTTAGAGGTAAGAATGTCTTTGTGCAAAAAGTAAGTAATAATTATTGTGTTTATCTTAAACTACATGTAGTCTTGTCTGGGGACAATTAAATTGGGACGGAGGGAGTACTGGTAATATTATTTATTGCATTGTGATGTTGTTAACATAGAAATAGTCTTTGATTTGTTTTTAAAGTCGAGTAATATAAGATATGAGCTTATAAAATTGAAAGTAGATTAACAACGATTGGTGCAAAAGAAATGAAATTATTATCAACAACATATGTTACAGTGTTAGTATCAAAAACATTTGTAGCTTTCGTTTCATCATTGAATGGATTGAAAATTTTCATTACGATAAAAGGTAAATTTCGTTTCATCATTGAATGGATTGAAAGTAATAGTAAAATCCGAATTATATAACTCAAGGACTAAATTAATATTATAACCGAATCTGAATAACACTAAGAAAGCTCATTACCATTTCAACTCTAAATTCTCTCTTCTGACTCAATATTTTATAAAAATGCTTGAGAAATGAAATTCATCAAGTATATATGCCGTGTAAAAACAAGATTTTCAAATAATCATAGTCATTGAAAATACAGTCAAAAAGTCCATAATTTGATAATGCAAGTTCAATAGCATAGAAAAATAAGAAATTTAGTCCTTAATTAAATAGCAATATGGGTAAAGTATAGTATCTTTTTTCGTATTTTGCCATTTCGATAATGGAAGAAATTAAGAAGTCAACCGGTTCCCATCCAACCCGTTTACGATACTCTTTTAAGGCATTTGTTAACCAATTTCATGTACTTATATTTATATAATACTAGTATGTAACCCGCGCAAAGCAGCGGGTAGTACCGCTATAAAGTTCATTATATAAGCAAAATATTATAGATATATAATAGTTTAATTGGTGATATCTAATTTAGTATTTAACCTATAGATGGTAAATTGATTTAGAATTGATTGTATATATTTAAAAACTTATGTGATTATGGAATATATAATAAATACTTTGAGGGATATGGATGTAATTTTCAATCTTGAAATTTTAAGAATTCAAAGAAAAAGAGATAAACTCTTTATAAGGTAGTATAGATATATGATATATGATGATGATTACATATAGGGGTGAGCGTGGTACCATACCGGTACCGACCGGTTGGTACCGGTTTTTAATTTGTCCCAAATCAAAAACCGAATACCGTACCATTTGTATCGGTTGGTACCGGTTCGGTACCGGTCCGGTGCGGTTCCGGTTCGGTTTAGGTATTTTGGTGTGCATGGTACTAACCGGTACCGAACCGGTACCGACCGGTTGGTACCGGGTTTTTTTTTGTCCCAAATCAAAAACCGAATACCGTACCATTTGTAACGGTCGGTACCGGTTCGGTTTCGGTATTTTGGTATTTTTGCTCATCCCTAATTACATATACTATAATCAGGGGTGGAGCTAGGAATTTTTAAAAAGTGGTAAAAAAATTTTTTTTTTTTCTTTCGATCACATTAAGGGGTCAAAATCCTAAACTGTCACTAATTACTTTTAAAAAAATTATTTTTTCATAATTTTTTATTTCTAGGGGGCGACTGACTGCCCCTTCTAACTCCGCACCTGACTATAATGATATGAACTCTCCATAAGAATTGATACTATAATGCTAATAATTGAAAACAATGTCATATAAGGCGGCTCCCAACCCTGTCCGTCGGTCTTCGTCACTTCCAAACCGACGGCAATGGCACCAATCGGTCGGTTGGTTCGTCGGTTCCAGTTCTTCGGTATTCCGACGAGTATCGGTTTGATTTTTTTTTTTTTTTGTTTTCATTTTGTGTGTATAATATTAAAGGTAAATTGGTAAATGCGGGACCCAAAAATTAAAGTGACGGATCAGGGATGGGAGTGGTCAGTCAGTTTCAGTCAGTTTTTGAAAAAGCTGATGTGACGCTGACGTAGCGCTAATGTAGCTCAGTCGGTTTCAGTCAGTTTTTTTCAGGGTTGGGAATGGTCTAATGGGCATGAAATGGGGTTTCCTTTTAGCCTTTATAATTATTGAAGATAAGGGTTTGTAAACATCATGGGTTAGTATTGTTGAATATGAAGTGGGTCCTAAAACCCACTCAAAGCATGACAACTTGTGAATATTCTATTTGGATTGGATTGAGGTGGAAATTGAAAGGCAAGTGCAATAAAATATATTTGTATGTCATGCCCATTTATTGAAAATTAACCTTTTTGGTCCTTTGCATTATATGTCCAACATGTAAAGGTGATATCGAGTTATGATAGTATGATTTATTGGCATTTTTTATATAAATTATTGGTATATGTTAATTATTAGGCAAATGTAATGGGTCATCAATGTTTGAAACACAATCAAGTAATTTACTCAACAAAGTGGCAATATTTATCTTATAAATTTTGGTTTTTAATACGCAGTTTTGATGTATGAATCAATATTCCTGTTATACGTATCATGTCCCTTACGAATATGAATGTACTTATTGTGGTTTGTTTATGTTTGTGTGAGGTTTTAAGTTGTGACATCTATTAAACTATTGGTTTTAAGTTAAATATTGTTATTAACGTTTATATATAGTCGTTCTAATTTGTTGTTGAAATGGCTCAAGTTTAGTGTATTTAGGATCATGGGCGGACCTACGTGGTTGCACGGGGTAGCACGTGCTACTGGTCAAAAAATTTGACGTAGTGTAAAATACTTATTTTTTCATTATGATAGGAGATATGCTACTAGTGAAACTTTGAAGTGTTACTCGTGAAGTTTTGTATGTGCAACTATTCTTTTAAATTTAACAACTAAACTATATCTATATTTTTTATATAAAAAGAATAGTCCAATATTATAACAAGTGAAAGGTCTTTTAATTAACCTATACTCGAAATGACTTTTAAGCCCATCTATAAACCATCCATATTCCCTAAAGTAGTGTCTTTCAAGTTTTAACTCAAAATTCAAAAAGTCAGAAATATCTAATTCTTCAAAAACCATCGGACTTTTCAGCGCAAAACACATGAGGTTTGCATTATTTTGAAAATGACTAATAAGTATGTTGCTCCAAGAAATCAAAGGACCAAAATCACTAATCAGTATCATTTTAAGTTGAGATTTTTAACATGGTTTAAGATATGCAAATTCAAGAGTTTGGTGATCGTTTTAGTAAGGTAAATAGAGAATTGCTTGAATATATGATGGCTTTAAGTCCACCAAAGTTAGTAAAGCTTAGTGAGATGTATCTAAACGATTTTAGTGCCGATGATAGGATATCTCTTATGTCTCAACCTAACGTTTGTTATCAGATTATGAGTAGTGACAGATTTGCTAATTTGAATAGTATAACTGACCTTGCTCGTTTGATGGTGGAAACAAAAATCCATCTTTCTTTTCACGTAGTCTGTCGCTTACCGAAATTAGTTTTGGTTTTGCCCGTTGCAACTTCGACTAATGAAAGATGTTTTTCTAAAATGAAATTTGTAAAGATACATTTGCGGAATCAAATGGGAGATAATTATCTGTATAATGCATTGGTTTGTTCGATAGAGAAAGATGCACTTGACAATGTTAATGACTGAAGTTATAATTGGTTTTTTCCATCGTATAGGCGAATGTTGAGGACAACTATAAGGTGTTATTTGTTAGGGGTTTTTTTTTTAAATCGTTGAATTCACAACTTAAAATTTTCAATGTAATCGTACTTTTAGCTAAAATCGCATTTTTGATGTTATATATTTTGTTGAAATCGCATGATCATAACTGTTTATGTTTTATATAAATCTTATGAAAAAAAGTTTTGTGCTACCCCTGAAATTTCATCCTGGTTTAGGATTTTGTTTGATCTAATAATTGAGTTATCATTAAAATGTAATACATCTAAAGAAAAGGATGATATATATAAATTGTTGGCATGTGAATATGTTAGCTTCACTAAAATGCGTCATGCCATTATTTTGGATAGAGTTGCAACTTGTAAAAACAACTTTATTAGTATTATTTTTTCTATTATTTTTATTTTTTTACTGTTTCACGATAGATATGTTAACCATCCCCACCTCTCTAGTATATATGTAGGCATTATGATAATAAGTAAAAATAATAATGACAAATAAGGTGGGGTTAAGTTGTGAATTTTAAAACTAGAGATGAGAGTATTGGAAGCCATAAAAAGTAGCCAATCAACATGTTACCAAAGTTAAAGTTGCCCATGTATGAAAGTAGTCATTCCCCACGTCTAATGGACACTTGCTTTGATAGTTTGATAGTTCTTCCAAGTTACCATTATGTCATTTAATTTTTTCATATGTTTATAAAAATTATTATATTCAATAATGAGAATTAGCATCATCTATTATGGATTAGTTTTATAATGCTTTTGGTCTAGTCTATAGTCTATAAGAGTAGTACTCCATTAGATAAGGATTGTGTGACATTGTTTCTTCCACCAAACAAAGAAGTCTTTTTGATCAATTATATTTCTATGCACCAGCCGAGATATTGCCACTAGCATCAATATCATCATCATCAATATTGATATAAGCAAGACCTTTTTACCTCAGCTCCTTTTATGATAAAATATTGCAGTGTAAGAAAGATGGGAATGAGATTAAATGGAGAACTTTTTAGCTAGCCCCATACAACTTTTGTCTATTACTTAAGAGAAGCAATTTGCTACTGCACTATTATTTGTCACGATGTAAAAGAAAATATGCATAGGAAGTAACCTCATTAAGCAAATGTTTATTGAATTTCTTTATATACTTAACAAACTAGTCAAAAAGCTTAACATGACATATGTTACAAGTTTCAAATTAATTAGAAATGTTTTATCATAACATGGCGAACAAATACAGGTAAGTGATAAATTAAATACTCCATCTCTTTCAAGATGTCGACATTCCGTGATGTCTACCTCGAAAGTTACTTAAGAAGGTAGTTCGTTATTTGTAGTTATATATCTTGTACTGATATAAGAGTAAGAAAAGTAGTTAAGTGCGGAGTTTAGTGTGAACTTCAACACTAATCATCTTTTAGGTAGTGAAATAAAGTGTTGTGAAAATGAAGCCACAAATTAATACTCCGTATTAGCCAATAGAATTGCAACGAAAGAAAGAATCCAGTAGGATCCACCTTCACCCTTCCTAGTGTTGTTCCATTAGTCCTCCACCTCCTCCAAACTCCAAAGGAGGGGGATCGGAGGCAGTGTGAAAGAAAGTTCTATAGTATGGAACCTCTTCGAGTCTCTCACTCTGCATTCTCTTTAGTAATAATACTGTAATATTTACGATGAGGCTCACTATAAGGTTAAATATGTTGTCATCTCTTGATAACTTAATTTAATGTACACCATCATTCAAGTATATCATTCCATATATGAAAAACTAAAATTATGGATATCAAAATAAATTGAAGCATTCACCACCTTTTAACGCTGATCGGCTCAATCTCAACCGGCGTTAAAGACCACCATCAGTTCTCAAAATGGTGAGCTAAAGAATTTGGGGGGCCCTTTCGCAACAACTTTTTATAAAGCGTACTCATTGTTAAACTCAACATAGAGATTAAACATCATTCCCACTCCTTGTGCTCGTGTATACGCTTTTGAAGTAATGAATGAGTAGAGTTAAAAAAGTTCAACATTCTCCCTATTCAAATGACTTAAAAACGTTGATTCCTCTACGGAATAGAGATTCAACGTGTTCAATGAATTGAAAATATGAGAAAAATAAAAAATTTAATTACTTTTAAAAAAAACTTGTGATTTTTAGTACTATTTTGTTAAATAATCTCTTGGTAACTTATGGTATATAACTATATAACTATATATAATATAATAGAATCAATTAGTGGGTATGAATTAAAAATTTTAAGATACCATGATGTTCCATCAAGATTAGCCCCAGAAACCACCCCACTAACACCAGTTCCAAATCAAGATAGACACTTTAACAGACTAACAAGTACATATAGTCATATTTTTATATCTATTATAGACCTCACACTTTCCATATTTCATGAAAGTACATGGCATCATTCATACAACTCTAACCCATACCACAACACTATAATTACACATTGCATAAAAGAAAAGAAAAAACTTATTCTATAATCCAAATATTTGACATTTAACAAGCTTATTTTTTTGGTTTTTCCCATTTTGCCCTTCTATTCCAAGATTGTTGCTTAACTATATCCATCCTATAAGCTGCTTCTTTGTACAGAGGAGGGGGTTATAAGGGTAATTCCACACACAGGCATTTTAAAGGTAAAAAGCACTTGTGTTAGGAATTGTGATGAGTGGATTCATTTGATAGGATGAGTGGATTCATTTGATAGGGATATGTTATGAAAGGGAACTTTGGGTAGTTAAGTACAAGTCTAGGGGGACTCAACATTCTATTATTAGCCCCCCCATTGGTGCTCTATGGGGTATCCCCTTTCTCCTCTTGGCTGTTCTAAAGCTTGCGGCAGTCGGCGGTGGCGTTGAAGGAGAGAAACTGTGAACTCCGGTGTTATTGTGATTGTTTCGTCGTCGAAGATGGCTGCCACTACTGTATGAATCATCAGAATCCGATACTGCCATTAACATATGCTTTTTCTCGGGCGAAATCTTCCTATTCCTTTCAAAATTCTTGGATGACCCAACAATCTATATCAATCGAAAACATGAAATTGATCATTTATTAAAAAAGGGTTTTTGAGTCTAATTATAAAAGAAAGAGAATCTCATTTGGGTTTTTCCATTGAGCTTTTTAAAATCATCAATCATTCAATGTACATATTCCCATTCCCACTTATCAAAAAGTCAAATTTGTGATCATCTACAAAGAACCCATTATTCAATGGTTGATATTATAACAATGATCAATCAAAGTGCATAACATTAAACATATCAAAGTGATTTTTTTTATTCCTTATTGTAGCTATTTATTATACTCTATTTTATCAGCAGTAAACAGATAACTATAAATTACGGAGTAAATAATATGGAAAACACTAGAAAACTTGTTCTAGACAACCATTAATAGGACTACACGTAAGAATACAAAAGTCAACTATGAAGCATAGGAGTAGGTGAACCAATTAAAATACTTTCACCATTCACATAAAATTAAATTCACAATAAATTGATGAAATAGTAATTATTTACCTTGCATCCAAGTGAACAAAATCTGAAGGAATCAAGAAGGCTACGATCACATACTTCGCAGGTATTTGTAACACCTTTACCTGGCCTTGGTTGTGGCCGTTCATTCAAGAACACAACTTTTGCACTGTTGATAACATAAGTCTGTACTGAAGCTATGTCTAAAAACTTCTGAATTTCAGAAACTCTAATCACATCATGATATGATGACCTTCGTATCTGCAAATTAAACACAAAAGGTTACCCCATTGTAAATAATCAAGAGATAGTAAAATGACCAAAATGGCAAAATGGTCAATAAAACCAAATAAAAATTCAAACTTGATGAGAACCCAGATGATTAAAATAGATACTGTGTCAAACCCAAATGTTTAATTTCAAGAAAATATCGATACAGACTGAAAGACCAATTTACTGAATACAGGGGATTAATTGATAATTGAAAAGTAATGAAGAAAATCGACTAAAAATTCAAACTTGATGAAAACCCAAATGTTAAAATATCAAGAAATCAACACCGGATTATTGAAAACAGGGAATCAACCAACTTCTTAGAAAAGGGTCAAGAAAACCAACTAAAAATTCAAACTTGATGACAACCAGATGATTAAATCCTAATTTTGTGTAGAACCCAGATGCTTAATTTCAATAAAATGTCAAAAAGATTAGTAGACCAATTTTCTGAATTCAGGGGAAATAAAGCAAAAAAATTAAAATGGTAAAGAAAAGCACCTAAAAGTCCGAACTTGATGAGAACCCAGATGATTAAATTCGAATTTGGGTAAAACCCAAATGAATTTTTTTTTAAACTGCTAAAAATGAAGAAGCTACTTTTCAAAATTATTTGGAGGAAAAAAAAGGTGTTTTCAAGAAGTTACCTGAATGGCACGGTGGTCCTGATGGTGATTGAGACAAAGAGAACATAAAGGACCATTGATGCAATCCAAACAGTACATATTACATTCAGACTTATGTGAATCAGCATGTAATTTACATTGAACAAAAAAACTCTCAGAAAGCAAAGGTTTCAACCATGGTGGCCATTTGTTTTCTTCTTCAACAGGTCCTCCTGCACCCTACATTATTATGATCATCATATTTAATAAACTCAAACACCAATTTCTTCATCAAAGTTCAAAAAAAATGTTCATTTTTTTATGTAACTTACCATAACTTTTCGGGTTTTCGGTTTGGTTTCAACAAGAAGAGTCGTTTCTTGATTATGAATCGCCAGTTTGAGATGAGATAAAATAAAGGTGGTGGAATATGGAAAATGAAATTGGGGGGGTTTTGGTTTTAGTTTTTAGTTTTTGGGAAGTAGGAAAAAAGTGAGAGTGAAAGAGAAGGGTGGTTGCTTCTTATCCGCTCAAATCAAATGAAAACCTAATTCCAACTCTTGGCCTCTTGGGTGCGCCTATTCCCTCTTTCCTTTTCAATGTAATTTATATACTCCATTAATTAATTATCTAATTTTATTTTATTGTATTATGTTCTTGTAATAAATATGATTATACGGAGTATATTATATATTATGGGATTCGTATAAGAGGAGTTCTATGCATACAAAAAATTTACAAAAACATTTATACAAAATGATGTGTACCAATTAGAAGTAGAGAGAGAAGCAAGAAAGAGAAAATGAAAGTTAATTTGAGTGGTCCAATTATGCATCCACATCATTTTGTATGTTTTTGTTTGTAAGATTTTTGTAATTCTAGAATTTATCTTCGTATAATATTGTAACATTGATTATCATTGATGTTTAAATTTGTTTGTAATGAATAAGGTATGTGAAAATCAATGTACATGTATGATTACGAGAATGAGAATATATGTAGTATTATGTAGAGGATTTTCTAATTTGGAGTTTTACCTAAAAAGATGGATGAATCATGAATGTATATATTATTCGTGATGATTATACGTTTATACCACTCAAAATTAGTCTTACATTACAAATCTTGGACATGTACAGCACATGAGCACAATTAACCATAGGTACAAACAATTAAAGTATAATTAGTGGTATGATGATAATTTTTAGTAGTATACGAATTAACACCTTTTATTCTATCAATTCTAGCAATTTAAACAACCAAAATAATTGACCAATGAACATATATAGCTCCTTAAACAATTCGAATATCCGAATTTGACTATAAACGGAACAATGACCTTTAAGTTGCATATATATCAAATTATTTCATAAACTACTATAAGAATATTTGTTCTATCACTCGGCGCGGGTTAAAAACTGCTTGTTTCAAACAACTATTAGGAATACTAAATATCAATTAGACTATTTTTTGTTTATACTATCTATTGTATATATTCACGATAAATATGTAAGTACTGATTGTTAATATCTCTATTGTTTTGACTATTTACGGAAGATGTGCCACCATCGTTATTGATGATGATCGACGAGGTGCAGGACATGATGTGACGGTTGATTGTAGCATCTGCGGGTAAGCTTTTCTGTACGCATATATTTTCGGGTCCTACTTTTTACACAATTTATTTATTTTTAAATTCACTCTTCTGTACTTTTTTAAATCATTCTTTCTTACATTCTTTACTTTTTTTGTACATTTTCTGTACTTTTTCGTACTTTTTCCATTTTTTTAATCAAAAAATGGTATGAAAAGTAGATATAAATGGTATATAGAGACGTTCCCATATTTTCTTCATGAGAAATCTATTAATGACTAATTGGGCATTAATCAAAATTAGTAAAGCTTGATAACTTAACAAACAATAGCATAAGTTTTTAAAGTATAATAAACCCATAAACATAGCAATTGTCCTAATACTTTGACTAGATTAGAAGTCAAAAGGTTGCACATTTGATTCAACGGGTATTACTAAAATCATAAGTGGAGGTGGTTTTCACTATCTAACATCTTTCTTTTCTTGATTATGAACATACTATGAGGCATAGACTAGCAGTTTGTAACAACCCAATTTTATCAGGAATTTAATTTCGTATACGGATATAATTTTATAATGAAGTAATATTGTGTAAATATTAAGATATAGTGAAAAACGTAAGATAGTTTCTCAGTTCCAGACTGTAAAATTAAGGGAAATAAAATAAATATGTAGATAAATACGTGGGCTTCTTGTGTTTATTTTCTTCATTTCCAAAACATTCCAGTAACATTCTCAGAAGTTAAGAAAAATCGCAGAAACTATTTCACCTTCATCAAATCTTCAATCCTAGTGTAAATTTAAGAGATTAGTGTTGAATCATCACCTTCTTCCATCTTTTAATCCTTGTAAGTGATTTTTCTTCAAGTTTAACCTAGTTTATGGGGTTTTTAGTGGGTTTTCACGGGGTTTTGATTTATTAGTGAAATTAATACGAAATTAAGGTTAGGAATTGTTAGAATTGTTGTTTATGATTGTTTTGAGCTAGTTTATAAAGAAATTACACCTTGAATATGATTAATTGGTGATAGGTGTTCTTGAGCAAAAATGGGGTTTTGGTTAAATATGTATGAATTAGTGTTAATTAGTTAAAAGTGTGATCTATGATGCAATTAGAGTATGAGAACTATATTGGAACATGATTTAAGTGGGAGTGTGATAAACATCAAATAGATAGTATATTTTATATTAATTTATCCCTATATTTATATACATTTTATTGCATTTATATGATTTTAGATACTTATTTTGTTAATAATTGCAGAAATGTATTTTAATTGAAGAATGAAGAAAAAGGAACAAGAACGAGACCAGAGCTAAAGATTTAAAAGCACTTAAAGAAATAGAGATTAAAGACCTTGAAGAAATGAAGACTAAAAGAGTTAAAATGAAGAATTGGGCAAAAAAGAGAAAGAAGTCCGGTTATTAAGATTGAGAGTCCAAATATTAAGCCCAAGCCCGTAATTGGAATATTCTGGAATTAACATTCAACCGGCGGTTGGATTATTCAACCGGCGGTTGAGCTTTATGGTTTAAGGCGGTGGAGACACGTGGTGTTGGACCCAGATTCAAATTACTTCAACCGGCGGTTGAAGTATTCAACCGGCGGTTGGAAGGTCGGCCTGAAAAAGTATAAATAGAGGCTTAAGCTAGGTCATTTTGAGATACGATTCAAGAATACTAAACCTAAAATTAGGGTTTTAGGGCGACTTTAAGGTGCGATTTTGGAGGCAAAGGAGCTAGGGTTTGAAGGCCAATAACCCTAGGAAAAGCTGGTTTGCTAATTGGTTCGGTTTCTTTATCCTTGTAACTTTATTAATCTTTTGGGTTATTTTGGATATTGTTTATTTGGATTAATTGCTTATTAGGTTTTCATTATGAATGTTTAAATGTATGTTTATTAGATTTATTATATGAATTATATGTTTATGTTGGAACTATATTATTGAATGTTTATTATACAAGAATTGTCTGTGTTATGTTTATATTGATAACAGTTAATTGATTTATATATATAACTTTACGAAGCTAGTGAGTTTTATAAGTTAATTAATGATTGTCAATTATTAATGTTAAGTAACACTGTAATTCAACCGAAGCTAGGAATTGTATTAATATTCTGCTGATAGATCTTAATAAATAGTAATATTGTACTTAATCTTTGGCAATGCTACTATATGAAAATTATCTTAATCTTTGTGATTTTCTACATTAGTAATTCACCAATAATAATAGCCAACAAAGCAAATAGACATAAGTTGATATAATACATTTAATAAATAATTGTTTAAATAGTTATAATCTTTTATTCAATTGAGTATACTTAAGTTGTTTCCTAAAACTTATCTATTAGAATCTGTATCAAAAATATAAATATAAATATGTTCGTTCGGAACTAAAACGTCCCCCTTATCTTGTAAATTATTGTATTTGATTGTATTATAATTGTAAATATTTGTAATTAGAATAAATAGATAATTAGTTATAAATAAGAATAACGTTTTCATGTGTTCCTTGTGTTCGAATTTGGACTTACTTATTAAGCTATATTACATGAACGGGTTAATCTTGCCTGAATTGTGTGATAGTATTATTTAGTATTTCCTTAATTAAACTTGTTATTATAATTGCATATACTTTTCACCACATCAGAGTGTTAATGAATTGATTAGGTTAACCAAAGTGGGGGAGGGTTTAAAAGTGATTAATGGTTTACAATTATGATTTTCTTTGAGATTGAATATGTTGTTATGTAATATGTGTATAGGTAATAAGAAGTTGGAAGTGTTACCTTTGGTTGTGTATTGTGAATCATCATTTCAAAGCTAAGGTGAGTAGTGTAAGGATTTAATCAAGTAATTGGTTGTATGTGTTTCCGGATTACTTCCGAGTAAGAGGATCATATAACCATGTGAAGTTAATTATGTTTTATTTGTTTAAATTGTTACTTGTGAAAGCGTTATGATATGAATTGATTGTACATGTTACCGGATAGCTTCCGAGCTAGAGGTGGGTACAATCAAGTGGAGATTTAGTGTGTTACTTGTATATGATCTTATATCGTATTTAAATTGATAGTTGGGACAAAAAGAAGAGTATATTAGTATAAAAAAAAAAAATTCTGTTTTCGGGACGTTTCAAGTTGGTATCAGAGCGATAGTTTAAGAGAATTATGTAATCTACTTTAGGATTGCGTAGTCTTAAACTATAATGAATGCATGATTATGTTTCCATATGATTATAAGATTTGTTGTTAGGACTGATTGTGTTTAACGGTAATGAATAGAAGAGTGTGGTAAGTCTAATATGATTTCGTCTGGCCAACGAAATTAATATTATACTATTGCACATGGGTGATTCATAGCACTTAAACATAATGCAGAGTGAATTGTTTTGATAAATTGTGTATGCAGTTTAAATTGTTGTTCGTGTTATGTAGAGATTTACTATATTAACTGAATTATTGATTTTATGTTAGATGGATGCTACTAAGAATACCAGTGAACGTTCTCCCCCGCATGAGGAGGATGTAGGAGACTATAACACCCCTCATTTTTCCATAATATTATTATATTGAAAACACGGAAGCGAAGTAAATTAAAACATATTTAATTAATATACGTTAGAACAAAAATCATAAACCGATTATGAGTTAAGTCATGTCGAGTTAAACAGGGTTAACAAACACATAATACGGGGTATTATATAAAACTTAACATTAATTGTTACAAAACATAATCAGAGTAGCAAGCTGTCAAAACATTCCCCAGCTCCTAAAGCCTCTACTTTCTGCTACTCACCTACTCAAAATATAATCTGCAGAAAGTAAATGCGAGGGATTAGCACAAAGCTAAGTGAGTGAGTTCATAACACAACATATAAATTAGCATAATCATATAATTGCTTCAAACAACCGCAATACGATATTCAACAAATCAACAACAACTTAACGAGGATCGGTGGCTCTGGGGATAACCGTAATGCCCGGGTGGCTCCCCAAGAACACTTACCCAACCATATCCGTATGGCCATACGGACGAGACCGATAACTAGTGGTAGTTGAACTCAAATACAGAATCAAACACACAACAAATGAAGTACGACTCTGTATCATTCATTCAACCCCTGCCTAGTTCAACCAACCATTTAACAACTCGTTGACCTCGTTAACAACTGATGCCCGAAGGCCAAACACATAGCACATAGGTTCACAGTCAACAAGGTATATCAACTACTCAACAAAACATATTCACGTTTATTCGTTGCAATCAAATGATCACAACTAAATTAAATGGTGAGCTCTGAATCCACTCACCGATACCCCTGAAGTATCCACACTTAGCTTCTAATCACTGAATCTTTGGTTTATCTGTAAGTACCACATAACATCAAGTTTGTAACTTGTTTCTAACTAATAATAGTCAACTTCACAATTCAAGTTACAATGAGTAACAATAATAACTAGTTATATTATATAAACTCAGGTTCACAAACTATCATAATCATCAAAATTTAACAGACAAACGCGATCCGGCTACTGGTGATGGGATCGCGTTCCAATGAAGAAAACATTCGGTCATCAAATAACACTTGGCAACGCGATCCGGGAACAAAGGCGGGATCGCGTTCATAATAAGGAAAAAGTTCTGTAACCAAAATACGCTAATCAACGCGATCCGGTAATTGCGGCTGGATCGCGTTTCGAAGAAGAAAACATAACCAATTTCTTTTATAACAGAGAAACGCGATCCCGGCAAGGGTTTCTGGATCGCGTTCACACGCGTTCCATCTCAGGTCAGACCTGCAACTACATTTCAGCTCGAACTAAACTCAACCAAATCACTATCTCGAGCCTAGTACACAGAAAACTCGACTTTTAAATTTGCAACAACTTCACACAATACTTATCTAACATATATCAACTTCCATAACATCTAACAATTCAAGATTTCACCAAAGTTATGAAATCAAAATAGGTTTTACAACTTTTCTCAATCAAAGCTCATAATCATGGATTTGAGGCATATAACTAGTTAAGAAGCACACATATGATCATATATCACAAGTAATTACCATCTAAACTCAAGAATCATCTCAATTCATTAATTTCATCATTCATTCTAAAATGGAGTTCATGAGCTAAGAATCACTTACAAAAGGAAAGAAAGATCAATAGGAAGGAAGCTAGATGATGATGATAATGATACAAGTAAAGAATTACAATTCAATTCCACTTCCAATGGATGATTAAATCTAAAGTTGTAAGTTAGGGTTTATGTGTTTAGAGAAAGGGAAAGATGAAATGAAATTGGTAAAGTGATCCAAATAAAGGGATCGGCCCTTTATTTAACCGGCCTCAAACAATGGGTATTTTATACCCGCTCTAAATCTATTGTCTGGCACCTAATTGCTTGATGCGAGAAATTCATTTTGTTGTACCGTCAACTTTAATATATTAAAACAAGCAACATTTCATTATACACAATAAAACCTGAGACCTATTTCACCAACTTTAATAATTAAACAATTATATCACAAAATTATTTAAAACTATCAAATACGCAATTATAAATAGAAAAATACCAGGCTATCGGAGAGGATGTTACAGAGACCGACATTTAGCTCATGAGGACGAAGTAATTATAAGAAAAATTATTGGGCAAGCTCTTCAAGAATTTGCCCCAAAAGTTCATGCAAATGTTGAGAATATTGTGGATACTAAAGTAGAACAGATTGTGACCACCAAATTGACTGAGTTTGAACAGAGGTATCTTATCTTAAGGAATCTTCCACCAAATGCGGAACTTCTTGCCGCACAAGGTGCTATGAATAAAGAGAGAGAGAAGTTTGAATATAAGAGTTTTGCTACGGGTAACCCGCCCGAGTTTAGTGGAGAGTTAAACCCGGTCATTAGTAATCGTTGGATTAGTGAACTTGAGGAGACGTTTTTATTGTGTAAGTGTCCGGATGAGTCAAAGGTGATATTTGCAGCCCATCAACTTAAGAAAGATGCACATGAGTGGTGGAATTCTCAGTTAGAGACGTATGGTCCTGAGACAGCTTCGAGGTTTACCTGGGATAAGTTTAAAGAAATATTTAGAGAGGAATTTTCACCACCTGCAGAATTAGAGAAGTTAAAGGGAGAGTTTTTAGCGATTGAGCATGGAAGTAAGTCAGTTGCCGAGTATTCTAAGGCATTTCATGAGAAAGCTAGGTTCTGTCCCGAGTACACCTCCAATCCTAAGTTGTTGACCGACCACTTCTATCGTCATCTTAACCTTGAGATTCGTGAATCCAATGACCCACTTGTCTATAATACCATTGCTAAGATCTTGAATAGAGCATTAGTGAGTGAAAAGGATTTACAAGCTAGAGTTGCTGAATCAGTGAGTAAGAGAAAAGTAGAACACACCACTTCACCATCTGTTATGTCTAAGAAAACACGTTTTGAGGAAACCATTCCACAACCACAACCATTACAACAAGTTAGTTCTCAAACCCAACCGAGAGAAATACCCCCATGTGAGAAATGTGGTAGGAAGCATACAGGGGAGTGCAAATGTTTTAAGTGTGGGAGACCGGGGCATATGGCATCGAATTGCCCAAGTCTTCTTCGTTTGTGTTATTATTGTTTCAAAGATGATCATCTTCAGGCTGATTGCCCTGATCGGGCAAGAGATAGGCGTAAGAAAATGGAAGAGAAGGTAGCTATGACGGTTCCAAAACCTAAAGTTCGTGCTTATCAGATAACTGAGGGAGAGGTGAAGGAGTCATCAGATGTGACGTCAGGTACCTATTTCCCAATTCTACACCTGCTTATATTTATTGACTCTGACGCCGTTGAATTTCTAGCATTTATGTTGTTGTGTATGTTTAAGTATTTCTAAGATTGATTATGATATTAACATGTGTATAGAGGTGTTCGTGAGGACACGAACAGTTTAAGTGGGGGAGAGTTGTAACACCCCAATTTTATCAGGAATTTAATTTCGTACACGGATATAATTTTATAATGAAGTACTATTGTGTAAATATTAAGATATAGTGAAAAACGTAAGATAGTTTCTCAGTTCCAGACTGTAAAATTAAGGGAAATAAAATAAATATGTAGATAGATACGTGGGCTTCCTGTGTTTATTTTCTTCATTTCCAAAACATTCCAGTAACATTCTCATAAGTTAAGAAAAATCGCAGAAACTATTTCACCTTCATCAAATCTTCAATCCTAGTGTAAATTCAAGAGATTAGTGTTGAATCATCACCTTCTTCCATCCTTTAATCCTTGTAAGTGATTTTTCTTCAAGTTTAACCTAGTTTATGGGGTTTTTAGTGGGTTTTCATGGGGTTTTGATTTATTAGTGAAATTAATACGAAATTAGGGTTAGAAATTGTTAGAATTGTTGTTTATGATTGTTTTGAGCTAGTTTATAAAGAAATTACACATTGAATATGATTAATTGGTGATAGGTGTTCTTGAGCAAAAATGGGGTTTTGGTTAAATATGTATGAATTAGTGTTAATTAGTTAAAAGTGTGATCTATGATGCAATTAGAGTATGAGAACTATATTGGAACATGATTTAAGTGGGAGTGTTAATGAATTGATTAGGTTAACCAAAGTGGGGGAGGGTTTAAAAGTGATTAATGGTTTACAATTATGATTTTCTTTGAGATTGAATATGTTGTTATGTAATATGTGTATAGGTAATAAGAAGTTGAAAGTGTTACCTTTGGTTGTGTATTGTGAATCATCATTTCAAAGCTAAGGTGAGTAGTGTAAGGATTTAATCAAGTAATTGGTTGTATGTGTTTCCGGATTACTTCCGAGTAAGAGGATCATATAACCATGTGAAGTTAATTATGTTTTATTTGTTTAAATTGTTACTTGTGAAAGTGTTATGATATGAATTGATTGTACATGTTACCGGATAGCTTCCGAGCTAGAGGTGGGTACAATCAAGTGGAGATTTAGTTTGTTATTTGTATATGATCTTATATCGTATTTAAATTGATAGTTGGGACAAAAAGAAGAGTATATTAGTATAAAAAAAAAATTTCTGTTTTCGGGGCGTTTCATAGTTATTGGTTCAGGATATTCCAAAATCTCAAAATACTTGATATACATCTCTTAAACCAATAGTTATCCATCCATCCATCCATCCCCATTGTATGTTCAAAATCTCGAAAAGAAAGATTCATATACTCACGACTACATTCACTTATGATTTCAATAACACCAGTTGAATCAAATGCACAACATTTGGCTTGTAAAATAGCCCAAGTATTAGCACAACTGATATGTTTTTGAGCTAATCGGAGTTAAAAACTTGTGCTATTGTTTATTTAGTTATCATAATTTTGTAATTTTCATTTATACCACCAGTCATTAATGTATTTCTCATAGGGGAAATGTATACAAGAAAACTTACCAACAATTGAAATTATCATGATTTCTTGCGAGCAAATGCTACAATCAACCGTCATCATCGTCATATATGAAGAGTCGTTAAAATGCCTTAGAAAGAGCCTCATAAAGCACATCCACCATGCATGTGAAGTGGATAGCCGCATCCCATACCTTAACTGAATTAGAAATTTGATAGAAACAACTTATAGTGGTTAATTTGAGTGCACAAAAGAAGCAAAGAAAGAGAATAGAAGGAGGGGAATGAGAGAAGGAACGAACAATGTAAAATAGTCTTGCAATGAGTTTGTCAATATATATAAGGGAAATTTTTGACCGTTATACATACAACGGCTATTTTTTTCAAGTTATATGTTTGAACTTGATACAAATGTGATTTTAAAATACTTCGTATTATTTTTGTGACCGTTGGCCAATGTTAAATACACTAGACCGTTGGGCAACGGTAAGTAACCAGAAAAGAGAAGAAATATATGATACATATTATGAGTAAATTCTAATAGAAGGTTGTAACACCCTCCCCCAAAGCCCATCCGCAGATGCAAGCCCAGGAAGGAGTGTTAATATAAGCCATTGGGCCAGGTCTGCAGCCCAATGCACCCCAACCACATCGCATGACTTCTCATGCAGGTTGTTGGATTCGAACATGAATCCCTTTAATATCAAGTCTTTCCACTTGATATCACCAAAAGTGCACTTTTTATGTAACACCCTCCCCCAAAGCCCATCCGCAGATGCAAGCCCAGGAAGGAATGTTAATATAAGCCATTGGGCCAGGTCTGCAGCCAAATGCACCCCAACCTATCTCCTGAACATCTCAGGTAGGTTGTTGGATTCGAACATGAATCCCTTTAATACTAAGTCTTACCACTTAGTATCACCAATTGAGCTGCAGCTCAATTGGTGATACTAAGTGGTAAGACTTAGTATTAAAGGGATTCATGTTCGAATCCAACAACCTACCTGAGATGTTCAGGAGATAGGTTGGGGTGCATTGGGCTGCAGACCTGGCCCAATGGCTTATATTAACATTCCTTCCTGGGCTTGCATCTGCGGATGGGCTTTGGGGGAGGGTGTTACAAAGGTAATGTATATAAACAAAGTAAATTGTCTTGCATTGATTTTTATATGGGTATTGTTAACGACGGCCCTAAAAGCTGTCAATATATAATTTGGACACGGATAAAATGATTGTAAGACGCGTCCCAACGGCATGCGTCGGTTTCCGTCGGTTGAAACCGACGGAATCGACACCGATGGCCCGGCGCCGTCGGTTCGGTCCGTCGGTTTCTTTCGTCGGATTTCCGACGAGGTGTTTGGGTTTGGAAGGTGGGGCCGTGGGTCCGAGAGGTAAATAAAAAATAATTTTTTTTTAAATTTAACTGTTGGGGATTTAAAAAAAAAAAAAAAATTAAAAAAACGGTAACATCAAACGGTTACTTTTTTTTAATTTTTTAATTATTTTTTTTAAATTCTATATAAATACTACACATATCTATCACATTTTTCACACTCAAACATCACCAATTCTCTCATCTTTTATCACTTTCACTTCCAAAAAATGTCAAACAACAACAACAACACCAATTTCAAATCCAAAACCAAATCCAAATCCAAACCCAAATCAAACCAAAATGAGCAAGAACAAGTTGGCTACGATATGTGGCAAAACTTGATGAACAACCCGCTACCAAATCCAAATAACTATCAACCTCCACCGACGGGTTTAGCGCATTTTGCACCAATTGTAAACCCGTATCATATGTCACCCGACGACTCACGAAGAAATTACCAACATCCCGGGTGGTATCAAAACCCGCAATTCACACCTTCCATGGATTATTCACCAAACACATACCACGGCACCTCCTCATCAAACCCACACAGCTACCAAGCAACACCTACCCGTTACTCACAACCTCCACAAACTCAAAATTTCGTCGTACCCGAAACCCAACATCAACACCTTCTCGACAGCTCCGACGATTCCGAGCACGAAAACCAATTCCAACCCGAGTTTAATGTTTTTATTTTTAGGAGTTTAATGTTTTTATTTTTTAGGATTGTAATGTTTTTTATTTTTTAGGATTGTAATGTTTTTTATTTTAATGAAATGTGTTTTTATTTTAATTATTGTGTATTATTTAATTGAGTTTATTGGTGTGGGTCCATGGAATATGAAACTGACAGGAAACTGATGGATGACTGTTGGGAGGGGCCTGTCAGTTTCTGTCTGTTGGGTGAAAAAGCTGACGTGGCGCTGATGTGGCGCGTCCGTTTCTGTCACTTTCCGTCACCATTGGGAGAGGTCTAATTCAACAAAAATTCAGGTGGGGTCAACTAAAATTTAGGAGGTCATGATATATATTATGGTAAGAGTACAAATGTTAATGCACGTGTTAGAGTCTTATTGACAGCCTTAAATGCCGTCTTTATCATTTTCCTTTTTATATTGATGTACCCGGTCGGCGGCTATTACCAACTAATATAATTCTTAATATACATTGTTTATAATTGGCTAACGTGAAATATACTAGACCGTTGAAAAATGATGATATGCAAAATAGAGAAGAAAAGATTAATAATGAAATACATTACAATTACAATTTAAGGTAATTGGATAATTAGAACTGATTCAATAGATCAGTTTAAAGTTTCACCGAAGTGATCCAGTGGTACATGATCATAACATTCACATAAGTGTCTTTGGTTCGAACCTTACTAGATGATGATCATATTGGCCGTACTTCCTTTGGACGATAAAAAAAAAAACTCGTCCCCCGATAACTAAACTAGAAAGAAAGAATATTAAAAGTAAAAAACCGACCAACTGTTCGATTCTGATTAATCACGATGCCTAATTGCCCATATCCGTTTCCCTTGTATACATTATCGTTTTCCAGAGCAATGAATTCTCAAACAAGCTCTGTATCTTGCTGATTTAAAACTGCAAAGCCGTAAATGGATTCTTCTCTCCTAAGGTATGGAATGTTTTTTTCATGTCAATGAATTTTGAAATATAATGTTTATTTGCGTAGAAAATTTAAGTAGAGAAAGTTATTATGTGATTACATCCATTATGGTTATAAAATTCGTCTCTCAGACCAACTGTTTGATGAAAGTTCTTAACGAGGGTTGGGGTTTGATATTTGTAATGAGTTGTATAATAGAGTTTACAAAACTCTGTCTCGCACACCAACCGTTTGACGAAAGTCCTATAAGAGTTTTATGATATGATATCGATTTTGAACTGTGTATATAGTGTTGTCTTGCACAATCGCACTGCAATTGTTTGATGAAAGGCCTAAAGGAGGTCTGTGACATTATATTATGAAATGCATTGCATTTCAACGAATCTTTTTTGAGCAACATGGGACAGTTCTGAATAAGTAATACCCGTGTCTCTTTTATTTTTGGCTTCTGCTTTGACCTTTAATAAGATTGTTCACATTCCCAATGTGTAGCATTGATTGTCTCTACTAATATCTGTCTAAACGCCCACATGCGATACATCAGAGTGTAAGTGTATAACTGTATTTTAATCTTAATTCCTGAACAAATACCTACCCAAACCAAAAACATCCCAAACACTCACCCTAAGACAACACCGACAAAAACCGACCCAAACCCAAAACATCCCAAACATGCCTATTGTTAACGTTTTTGCATGTTTGGGGTCTCTAATCGGTCATCTCTCAATGACACTTGACTACATATGATATTATTTTTGTACTGTCTGAGTATACTCGCTAACAATTCCTTTACTCGTGGCTCAAAGGAAAAAACCGGAAATGTAGTAATCATAATGTATTTATATTTTTATCTTATTTTTATTAAAATTGTTTTATATACCATGCGATTTCCTATGATAAAACTACCAAAAATCAGCTCTTTAGCATTGCATTAGTGACTTGCTATTCGCCTTCGCAATTCAGGACGTTGTTTGTGGTGCAGGCTATGTCGCAAAGTACACTTTCAGATGACGGCGTCTTAAATCAAGTTGTGAATAGTTTGTTGATCTTGTCAAGTCGCTAGCACTGTCATGAAATTTGCAGTTTCTTAACACGTGTCATTAACAGTAATGCTAATTTTGAGACGTCTATAACTTCATTACAAGTCCTGCAACATCTTTGATTAAAATACACTAGCATTTTTATTCATAATAAACTATTTTCAGAAGTCATTTGCTTCAATTATCAAAATCAAACAGTTTTCGATCAAATTAATCCATTGACACAAGTAGTTCATGGAAGAAAAATGAGTTATTTGGGCCCGAACAAACTTGTCAGCGTTCATTTATGTAACATCCTGTTTCTGGGCCTGGAAATAAATTATATTTTATTAAGTTTAAATGGTTTATTTGGAAAATAAACAAGTTAAAGAGCCTCAGTTTTTATTGTGATTAATAAAATATAGTTTGTTTTAAATAAACAAAGTTCACGGTAAAATAAAAGTATTTTGACTTACGGGTATTTTCGGGTTCCAGACAATAGGCTAGGAAGCGGGTATAAGTTACACCTAATTAAAAGATGGGGCGGTGGATGACCGACTCATTTCTTGGTTCCTACCTAACTCTCTTTTCCTTTGAAACACTCTCAAACCCTCATCTCCATCATTTGTAAATTAAATCAAGAACAAATCATTGTGACTAAATCTTGTTAAAGGAATCTGATTATCATCATCTCCTACATCATCTTCATCATTAGATTGTAAGTGTTTTGGTGTTTTTAAGTTCATTTTATTGAAATTGGGTATATGATGAATATTGGTGTTTGGTATGAATTGAAGCTAGGAAATTATGTTTTGTTAACTACTTGTTAATTATTCATTGATATGAGTTGATTTCATGAAGATTATATACTAAAATTGATAGTGTTCTTGATAGTTAGTTCATAAGCAAGGTTATGATGATTTTGGGGTTTTGATGATGATATATGCTAGGATTACATGTTAGAATTGTTGGTTAGTTGTTATCATATGATTATGGTTGATACTTGAGGTCATTTGCTGAGTAAATTCGTGTTCATAAACTGATTTGGTGAATTTTGGGGTTTTGGGTTCGTGTTGTGTTCTTGCTAAAAGTGCTGGTCATTTTGAACTATCAAACGCGATCCCGGCCTTGTCTCCGGATCGCGTTCCTTAGTTATAATTTGGTATAGTCGATTTTTGGTCATACGAACGCGATCCAGCCCTTTGTTCCGGATCGCGTTGCCATGTTTATTTCGGTGACAGAACTTTTTCTAAAGGTAAACGCGATCCAGCCACCCTGATCCGGATCGCGTTCGCATGAATAATTTTGACGGGTTTTGTAAATTTTGAAAATGCGTAAGTCTTTTCAGGGTCACGGTTATGTAACAATTTCATTAACTCGGTTTGGGATGAGATTCACATGTTCACTCGGAAACGGCCCAATGGTCAAAACTATATTCTAATAGCCTAGGTGGTTTTTGGCCATTCGGGGTCATTTAAAGGTCGAAAATGACATTTTACAGTTTTTAAACATTAGTTCGGGATTTTTAATTTCAATTCTGATTGAACTTTTGTTTACTTAGACTTTAGAGATTACTTGATTTGATAAATATGTTATGATGATGATTATGAGACGAGTTATTGACTTGTTATATTTGTGTTCTCAGATAAGCGGGCGGCCACTCAGTAAGATTAGACCACTGAGTTGGTAATCAGACGATAATATTCGGTGAGTGGAATTGTATTCCTCGGTTCAATTCCGTTGTAACGAGTTTGGTTGCAACGGATGAACTTTCGGTTATTGGTTTGACTTGTTATAGGTTATTGGTTAATACATTGACATGATTGTTGATATTGTGATTTGGTTTACTTGGTTATTATTGTTATTAATTGTTGGCATGATGATTATGCGGTTTGAATAGGTTAGCTACATATTGTCATGACTATTATGAAATATGTGATGCTTGGGCCGTTTGGCATATGTGATTTCAGAGGTCAACGCTGGTTGGGTTTGTGGCTATTGTTGGGCTGCCTGGGTTTCCCGATACATGTAGTTGAGGGATGAATCCTTGTCAGTGAAGATAGCTTCAAACTATCGGTAAGCCACTGTTGGGGCCGGCAGTGGTTGTAGGCTTTCGCTGGTTGGCTAACCAGGGGCCGCCGGTCCTCTTTGACGATACGTGTTTATGATTGCGAAGCTTTAGGCGGTAATCATAATTTGTGTGATTGTTGTTTACGATGCTTTAGGCTGTAAGCATTATTTGTTGGTTTGGTTGTGCGTTGTAGGCTTGTTATTTCTGGATTGAACCGTCGGTTACGGTTCCATTCACTTAGCATTGGCTAATCCCTCGTTGTTAATCTTTTTGCAGGCTTTTAATAGGTGTGGACCGGGTTGTAGATGCTTAATGGGATGGTTGACTGTCATAGCGCTTACTCTGACAATTTTGGGGAAATCTAACTTTTGGTTTTGAATAGTTTTCTTAATGCCCGGTTGTTTAAGTAAATGTTTGTAACTAAACTTATATATGTGTGTAAATGTTTTGAAAACTTGGTACTTTTGAACTTATGTAAATCGGTAATTATGTTTTGGGACCACGCTTTTAATGTATAATATAAAGTAATATGATATGTTTCGGTTTGTAAAAAAAAAAAAAAAAAGGCGGGGCCTTACAATTTATTATGAATGCGATAATTTTCGCAAACATTCAGATATATTTTACTTTATTATAATATTTTGAGAATGACTGATTCCTTCTCTTTGTAATTTACTTGTTCGCTTATGTCTCTGATTAGGCGTTTGCCGTGCTTACTGCCATTTGAAGTTTGATTTTGCATAGTGACGATGTCTATATTCATTTCTCTCATTAACATTATTGCATTGCAGATTAATGAGTTCTCAAGCAGGCTCTGTATCGTGCTGATCTGAAAGTGTAAAACCGTAAACTGATTCTTCTCTCCTAAAGGTACACAATGTTATTTGTCACGTCAACGAATTTTGAGAATATAAGATTTATCACAATATCAACTCATTATGGTGAAACACTACGTATTTAGATAAGTTTGCGTCCATAAGAAAGTGAGGAAATTGTAACTTAATTATATTCTTTGGTGAAACTTCAATAAAATAGTAAAGCTGTAGTCATAGACTTATAGTTATATTTGTAGTCGTAGTGGAAGTATCTTTGGTGGTGGTCGTAGTAATAGTAGTATTATTATAAGAATATATATATATACTAGTATATAATATGTTGTTTTTGTGCATTAAGAAAACTGAAGTTTAAGGTTTAACATGCGGGTTCTAAGAAAACTAAATATTCATTTTCAACAGTTGCGGCATTGATTAATTTTGTAACTTAGAGTAATAAAATTAATGTCTATCTAAAGGCCATATGTGTAACATCCTCAAAATTGGCCTAGTTGAAATACGGTATTTTCCCTTAATTTAATTGCTATTTAAATTGTATTTTGAATACTTGGTGTATTTTGATAGCTAAATGAATAGGTCAATTAGTCAATTGGCTTATTGTGATAAATGAATTATTACATATTTTAAATTTATTTAGTCGACGGTATAATAAAAACTTATTTCTCGCAAATGGTTTTTAGGTTCCAGACAATAGATTTAGGACGGGTATAATTTATACCCAAAATGAGCTGAGTCATAAGGTGTGTCGACACCTGGAAATTCAGTTTTTGCCACCACTTCACTTGATCTCTCAAACTCTCACTTTCACCTTCAATGATTTCTTGATTTCTCAAACTCTCCAACAAATTACAAATCTGATTTCATCAAATAGAAGGCTGTGATTTTATTTCCATAATATTCATCATCTTCTTCATCTCATAAACATCTCCATTGTAAGTGAAATCATCTCCATGTTATGTATGAACTTGAGTTGGTTGAATTGGTTGAATTAATAGGATAAAATGATGAATTTGAGTTAATCTATGTTTGAATGTGTTTGTGTGTTGATTATAAACTGATTTCATGTTCAATTTAGATGAATCAGTTGTGTGTTCATATGTGAAATTGAATGAATTGGGTTCTAGTTGAATTTAGAGTGAACACATGATGCATGTATGAATCTTGGTGTTAGATGTTGCTATTAGTTGTTGCTATATGTTTACACATGTTTGTAGAGGTCAATTATAAGTCAAAATCGTGTTTGATGATTGAATTGTATGAAATTTGAGTTTTTGGTTCGAGCAGAAACTAGTTGCAGGTCTGGACCATTGCTGAAAAACATATGAACGCGATCCCGAAACCCTTGCCCGGATCGCGTTGCTATGTGTATTTTGATCCTAGGATGATTTTGTACGTATGAACGCGATCCAGCCTCTATCATCCGGATCGCGTTAGCTAGTGTTAAATTGGGTCAACGGATTTTGTTCCTTGGAACGCGATCCAGCTCCTTGTCCCGGATCGCGTTTGCAAGTGTATTTTGGCAACAGAATATTTTGGTGTTAAGGAACGCGATCCAACCACACCTTACCCGGATCGCGTTTGTCAGTTTTACTTTGACGAATTTGACAACTTGTAACTTGTGGGTTTATGTTATTTAACGAGTATTGAAATTATATTATGAGCATTATACTGCATTATTATGTGAATGTTACACTATAAATTCTAAACATGAGAGTCTAACTCGGGTTTTGATCGTGTTCTCAGATAACCAGAAGACTCAATAAGATAAGATCTTTGAGTGGAGACTACAGTCGACAAGGGTGAGTGGATCTTGGACTGTCAGTCTAATTTGGTTGTAACAATATGGTTACAACGGGTAAATGTGAATTTACTGTTTTCATTGTTAAGTTAATATTTTGCCATGATGGTTTTATTTAGCTTAATTATTGGTGTCCTTGATTGCCTTGATGGTTGTGGACTATATGAATGTCGGGGGTCAACGTGTGTTGGGTTTGTGTACTATTACTTTGGACATCATAAGTGCTTTGTGCATGTGTTGTTCACTGAAATTATGTTGTAAGTAGTAATAGTACCAAGCTATCGGTTTAGCCACTGATTTGGCCTTCAGTTGGTTTTAAGTGTTACTTGGGGAACCACCGCGGCATGAGGGTACTCCAAGGACCACCGATCCTTCATGATTAACTGTTGCTATGCTTTGCTGTATTCGTTTGTTAAGCTAAGTTAGTTGATAGTTTGAGATTTATTCAATTAGCTTCGTGCTAATCCCTCATTACTTCTTGCAGGTTTACTTTGGTATATGGGTGGGCAAGAAGTACTATAGGAATGGAATGTTTGACAATCTCACTCTGTTTTGTTAACTTTGCTAATGTTATGACATTATGTTGTGGATTTCTATAACACTAAACTTATCGTGTGTAATGTCTAGGATAATCTAGTTTAAAGACCGTATGTATTTGGATTGCCATTTTGAAATGTAAATATGCAATCCAATGGTTTGTATTTAAATCTTGCGCTTCCTTTTATTAAAAAAAATAAAAAATCCTTGTATTTTCGAGAAGGGTGTTATAAATTGGTATCAGAGCAACGGTTTGGGTGAATTGAACATGGGTTAATTGTTCAATCCCAAATCTATTTGTATTAGTCAAACATTCCTGGGAAGGGGATTGAGCTAGTGAATATGATTTGGTTAGTATTGCTGAGTACTAACAATTAACGGGTTATGAGATGTGTTGTGATACAGGATATGGCAGAAAATAACGCTCCGACCAGTACTCCGATCAATGCTTCTGGAGCGAGAGACTCTCCTCCTGAATTTCAGTCTCAAAGCCAAGGTCCGACTAGTACTACACTCCCTGCAAATGAATTGAGCCGTGATGAGTACACTTTGTACTTGGAGGATGAGTTAAACAAATATAAGGAGTTATACGAACAACAAGCTAGAACATCCCGGCAGATTCCGGCTGTTAATACGATTACACCTCCGTTGGTGACATCACAGTTTTCTATGCCACCGCCTATTTGCTACCAGACATCAGCTCCTTTTTCTTCTTCAGGACCTTCGGGATTTCAGTTTCCGGTATTTCCTCCTCCATCTCAGCAAAAACTATGTTCATTTAAGACCTTTAAATCTAGTGGACCTTCAGATTTCTTTGGGAGTACAAATCCTTCTGTGACCATGGATTGGTTAAGGGATGTCGAAAGAAAATTTGAGGTTTGCCGATGTGAGGACGAGATCAAGGTAACTTATGCAGTGCAACTTTTAAAGGGTCCGGCAATGGGATGGTGGGATTCTATCACATCTCATTTAACACCTCAGCAAAAAGCTTCCATTACATGGTCTGATTTTCATAACGAGGTTTGTAAGAAATATTGCTCCGGATATGACATGACTCGCATTAGGCGTGAATTCTTGGATATGCAATTGACTGATAGTATGACTATGGAGTACCTTATCTCTCAGTTTACCGATAAATTGAGATTTGTACATCAATGGGTACCGGATGAAAGGACAAAGATTGACCATTTTGTTGGAATGCTACCCCATAATTATCGGACTACTGTGAGACTTGCAGGTGATCTTAACCAAGCTTTTGATTTGGCTCGTTCTGTAGACGGTGATATTCGAGCTCATGGTTTAGAGATTAAAGACAAGTCCCCAATGAAACCCAAAGGTGAATCTACGTCAGGTCAGGGGAAGAAGAAATGGCAAGGTAATTATTATAACCGTAAACCGAATGTTGTTGGTGGTTCAGTGGATAGGTCAAATTGGTGCCAGAATTGCAAGTCTAGGCACACGGGACATTGTACACCTCAGACTGCTAGGTGTATTAAGTGTGGTCAGTTCGGTCATGACATTAAGGATTGTCCTTTTCCTAAGCCAGTGTGTTGGAATTGTCGCAAGGAAGGACATCGTTCGAGTGCGTGTCCAGAGGAAAGGAGGCAAAAATCGGGAACGGTCGGAGGGTCATCATCATCTGCTGGCCAGAAAAGAAAGAATCCTCCAGTTCCAACCGGTCGGGCTTTTCGAATGACCGTGGATGAAGCTATGGTAGCCGAGGATGTCATAACTGGTACTTTTCTTATTAATTCAGTACCGGCATGCGCCTTATTTGATTCGGGGGCAAATTGTTCCTTTATGTCCTTGCTGTTCTGTGATAGACTTAAATTAACACCTACATGTATTCCAAAACCTATTGAGGTCGAGGTAGCGGATGGGAAGTTAGTTTCGGTTACCACATCGGTTACTGGAGCTAGTATTTCGATTGAGGGTCATAGTTTCCCTGCTTCTTTTCTGTTGATGCCTATTCACGGGTTTGATGTTGTGTTAGGCATGGATTGGTTGAGTCGTAATAAAGCTCATATAGATTGTCATAAGAAGCTGATAAAAATCCCAATCTCAGATGAGTCATATGTCGTGGCTCGAGGGGAAAGGGAGATGGGTAGTATACCTTTGATCTCTATGATGAAAGCTAGAAAATCTCTAGCTAAAGGGTGTGATTCTTATTTAGCCTATGTTGTCGATGCTAAGCTAGAAAAGAAAGCCATTAGTAATGTCCGAGTTGTTTCTGAGTATTCGGATGTTTTCCCTGATGAATTGCCTGGTTTACCTCCGGTTAGAGAAGTAGAATATAAAATTGAGTTAATTCCTGGTTCTACTCCGGTAGCTAAGGCACCTTATAGATTAGCTCCCTCCGAAATCCGTGAAATGATGAATCAAATTCAGGAATTATTAGATAAGGGTTTTGTTAGACCCAGTTCTTCTCCTTGGGGTGCTCCTGTGTTATTTGTTAAAAAGAAATATGGCACTTTCCGTATGTGTATTGATTATAGAGAATTGAATAAGAGGACCGTAAAGAATAAGTATCCTTTGCCCCGAATAGATGAGTTGTTTGATCAATTGCAAGGATCTTCATTTTTCTCTAAGATAGACTTGAGATCGGGTTATCACCAAGTCCGGGTTTGTGGGGAGGATATCCCTAAAACAGCTTTTCGCACTCGCTATGGTCATTATGAATTCCTTGTTATGCCTTTTGGGTTGACTAACGCTCCAGCAATTTTCATGGATTTGATGAACAGGGTTTGTAGACCTTTTCTCGATAAATTTGTCATTGTATTCATTGATGATATTTTAGTCTATTCTAAATCTGAATCTGATCATGAAGTACATTTGCGTTTAGTTCTTGACACCTTGAGAAAGGAGAAATTGTATGCTAAGTTTTCAAAATGTGAATTTTGGCTTCGTGAAGTTCAGTTTTTGGGGCATATCATTTGTGAAAATGGGGTTAAAGTGGATCCATCTAAAATTGAGGCTGTCATGAATTGGCAATCGCCTAAATCTCCGTCAGAGATCAAGAGTTTTCTGGGTTTGGCCGGCTATTACAGAAAATTTATTAAAGATTTCTCCAAGATTGCAGGTTCTTTAACTAAATTAACTCGTAAGGATGTGAAATTTCTGTGGGGTGATCAACAGGAATCGGCTTTTCAGACTTTGAAACAATTGTTGTGTCAGGCTCCGGTTTTAGCTTTACCTGACGGATCCGAGGATTTTATTGTATATTGTGATGCTTCACATGCGGGTTTAGGTTGTGTTTTGATGCAACGAGACCGTGTTATTGCCTATGCTTCACGTCAGTTGAAACCTCATGAGATTAACTATCCTACCCATGACTTGGAACTTGCAGCTGTGGTTTTTGCCTTAAAGATTTGGAGACATTACCTGTATGGAACCAAATGCGTTATTTGTACGGACCACAAGAGCCTTCAGTATATGTTTACTCAAAAAGAACTTAACATGAGGCAAAGGCGATGGTTAGAATTGATTAAGGATTATGATTGCGAGATTCGATATCATCCGGGTAAGGCAAATGTGGTGGCGGATGCGCTTAGCCGAAAGGGTAAATCTGAAAGGGTTTGTTTAATGCGTTTGGAAATCTCTTCAGACTTGATCGATAAATTGAAATTGGCTCAGATGGAGGCCTTATTGGATCATAACTTGAAATCTGAAATCATGCTTAAAAGGAAGGATTTATTGGTAGAAGATTCTCGTGGATTAAAGACATTTCAGTCTCGTGTTTGGGTCCCATTGTTTGATGTACTTCGAGATGTGTTATTGTTGGAGGCACATAAATCCAGATTGTCGATTCATCCCGGAAGCACCAAAATGTATCAGGATTTAAAACCATTGTACTGGTGGCCTACTTTGAAGTTGGATGTCGCTCGAATAGTTGAATCTTGCCATATTTGCTCTCAAGTAAAGACTGAGCATCAGAAACCTTATGGAGCTTTGAAGCAACTCGAGATTCCCGAGTGGAAATGGGAGCATATTACCATGGATTTTGTGACCAAATTACCCCGAACTGTTAAGGGTAATGATATGATTTGGGTAATTGTTGATAGATTGACCAAGAGTGCTCACTTTCTTGCTACTTGTGAGACGGCATCATTAAGTAAATTGGCGCAATTGTACATTAATGAAGTGGTTGTTAGGCATGGGATTCCGTTGTCGATTGTTTCAGACAGAGATTCTCGATTTGTGTCGGGTTTTTGGCAGAATTTACAGCGTGAATTGGGTTCTAGGGTCAACTTGAGTACGGCTTATCATCCTCAGACGGATGGTCAGTCGGAGCGCACCATTCAAACCTTGGAGGACATGTTGCGGGCATGTGTATTAGAATTTGGTGGGTCGTGGGATTCCCATTTACCATTAGTTGAGTTTGCCTTTAATAATTCTTTCCATTCTAGTATAGGCATGCCACCCTATGAAATGTTATATGGTCGTAGGTGTAGAACACCCACTTGTTGGTTAGAGGCGGGTGAAAAACAGTTTGCGGGTCCTGACATAGTTCAAATTACAGCCGATAAGGTAGCTATTGCCCGAGATAGATTGAAAGCTGCCCGTGATAGGCAGAAACAGTACGCTGACCCACGTTATCGACCAGTTTCGTTTGTAGAAGGTGAGTTAGTTTATTTGAAAGTTTCACCTTGGAAGGGTGTTATCAGGTTTGGGAAACGTGGTAAACTAGCTCCCAGATACATCGGGCCGTTTAAAATTCGACATGTTGTCAATGATCAAACGGTGTCATTAGATCTTCCTCCTGAATTGTCGGGTATTCATGATACTTTTAATGTGTGTTATCTAAGAAAATGCAATGTGGAGGACCAATCCCAAGTTCTTCCATTGCAAGACTTGAGTGTGGACTTAAACCAAAGACTTGTAGAAGAGCCCGTAGAACTTGTTGACCGTAAGGTGACTAAACTTCGAAAGAAGGAGATCCCTATGGTATTGGTTAAGTGCAATCATAGTTTGGGTCCAAACTTATCTTGGGAGACCGAGTCTAGCATGAGGACGCGATATCCAAATCTTTTTGAGCGTGACGAGATTTCGGGGACGAAATCTTCTTAAGGAGGGAAGATTTGTAACATCCTCAAAATTGGCCTAGTTGAAATACGGTATTTTCCCTTAATTTAATTGCTATTTAAATTGTATTTTGAATACTTGGTGTATTTTGATAGCTAAATGAATAGGTCAATTAGTCAATTGGCTTATTGTGATAAATGAATTATTACATATTTTAAATTTATTTAGTCGACGGTATAATAAAAACTTATTTCTCGCAAATGGTTTTTAGGTTCCAGACAATAGATTTAGGACGGGTATAATTTATACCCAAAATGAGCTGAGTCATAAGGTGTGTCGACACCTGGAAATTCAGTTTTTGCCACCACTTCACTTGATCTCTCAAACTCTCACTTTCACCTTCAATGATTTCTTGATTTCTCAAACTCTCCAACAAATTACAAATCTGATTTCATCAAATAGAAGGCTGTGATTTTATTTCCATAATATTCATCATCTTCTTCATCTCATAAACATCTCCATTGTAAGTGAAATCATCTCCATGTTATGTATGAACTTGAGTTGGTTGAATTGGTTGAATTAATAGGATAAAATGATGAATTTGAGTTAATCTATGTTTGAATGTGTTTGTGTGTTGATTATAAACTGATTTCATGTTCAATTTAGATGAATCAGTTGTGTGTTCATATGTGAAATTGAATGAATTGGGTTCTAGTTGAATTTAGAGTGAACACATGATGCATGTATGAATCTTGGTGTTAGATGTTGCTATTAGTTGTTGCTATATGTTTACACATGTTTGTAGAGGTCAATTATAAGTCAAAATCGTGTTTGATGATTGAATTGTATGAAATTTGAGTTTTTGGTTCGAGCAGAAACTAGTTGCAAGTCTGGACCATTGCTGAAAAACATATGAACGCGATCCCGAAACCCTTGCCCGGATCGCGTTGCTATGTGTATTTTGATCCTAGGATGATTTTGTACGTATGAACGCGATCCAGCCTCTATCATCCGGATCGCGTTAGCTAGTGTTAAATTGGGTCAACGGATTTTGTTCCTTGGAACGCGATCCAGCTCCTTGTCCCGGATCGCGTTTGCAAGTGTATTTTGGCAACAGAATATTTTGGTGTTAAGGAACGCGATCCAACCACACCTTACCCGGATCGCGTTTGTCAGTTTTACTTTGACGAATTTGACAACTTGTAACTTGTGGGTTTATGTTATTTAACGAGTATTGAAATTATATTATGAGCATTATACTGCATTATTATGTGAATGTTACACTATAAATTCTAAACATGAGAGTCTAACTCGGGTTTTGATCGTGTTCTCAGATAACCAGAAGACTCAATAAGATAAGATCTTTGAGTGGAGACTACAGTCGACAAGGGTGAGTGGATCTTGGACTGTCAGTCTAATTTGGTTGTAACAATATGGTTACAACGGGTAAATGTGAATTTACTGTTTTCATTGTTAAGTTAATATTTTGCCATGATGGTTTTATTTAGCTTAATTATTGGTGTCCTTGATTGCCTTGATGGTTGTGGACTATATGAATGTCGGGGGTCAACGTGTGTTGGGTTTGTGTACTATTACTTTGGACATCATAAGTGCTTTGTGCATGTGTTGTTCACTGAAATTATGTTGTAAGTAGTAATAGTACCAAGCTATCGGTTTAGCCACTGATTTGGCCTTCAGTTGGTTTTAAGTGTTACTTGGGGAACCACCGCGGCATGAGGGTACTCCAAGGACCACCGATCCTTCATGATTAACTGTTGCTATGCTTTGCTGTATTCGTTTGTTAAGCTAAGTTAGTTGATAGTTTGAGATTTATTCAATTAGCTTCGTGCTAATCCCTCATTACTTCTTGCAGGTTTACTTTGGTATATGGGTGGGCAAGAAGTACTATAGGAATGGAATGTTTGACAATCTCACTCTGTTTTGTTAACTTTGCTAATGTTATGACATTATGTTGTGGATTTCTATAACACTAAACTTATCGTGTGTAATGTCTAGGATAATCTAGTTTAAAGACTGTATGTATTTGGATTGCCATTTTGAAATGTAAATATGCAATCCAATGGTTTGTATTTAAATCTTGCGCTTCCTTTTATTTAAAAAAAAAAAAAATCCTTGTATTTTCGAGAAGGGTGTTATAATATGCCTTGTACATAAGAGCATAACCGTCTATTAATCTGAATTACTTGACAAACACCCACGCAAACCCAAAAGATTACCAAACACTCGCCCTACAAACACAATCACAAACACAGTAACCAAAATACAATCGATCTCAACCACAAACACACAAAGGTACTATTTACTCAAATACATATACCTAGATGACTCCACCACCCGTAGTTCGCTACAATATAACTATGTTATTTTTAACTTGTCGAGTTGCTTTAATTCTAGGGAGAATTGCATATATGTCATTGGTAAACTTGAAAATATTGTACTTGCCCAACTTAATTTCGTAGTATCTAATATGCCACTTTATATCCGAAATATATTATATATACTCGAGTATTTAGTTTGATTCTTTTCAAAATACGAAACTCCTTTATATCTGTGTATAAAGTTAATATTGACCATTATACCGTTCACCATCAGATTACATAACCCTAAACATAGGTAAGTTATATAGATACTTTCAGAGGCACACTATTTCTTCCAGGAACATAAAACGCCAAATCAGTTGATCGAAATGATAACACATGCGTTCCTATTTGAGGTAGGTAGACGAATGCATGTGGCAATTTATAGGTTAAATCTTTAAAAAGAAAACTATAGCAATTAATGTAAACGTGTGATTTTAAATTGCTTGTTGGGCTCATTCAATCGATTAGATGATAACCAACCGATACAACTTAGAAGACACAACACTACATATTTTCTGCATCTGTGTTCAAATTAATAGAAGCTACTATCAGAGCATGATCATATTTGATCATTGAGTTAAATTTCTAGGGTTATGCTTAGGGATAGCAATTTTAAATAACAAGGGTACGATGGGTCAATAATGAGTTTATTGATGGTTATCTAGAGTTTTAGTGTTTTTGAAGTGATTAATTTTTCAAGTTGGGTATATATGATATATTTTGGATTTAAGATCTCATATTTGATATTATAAAATTGATTTGGGAGAATATGATATTTTGAAGTTTACCAATTGGATATTTGAAAATTCTCCCTACTTTGCAAAACAATTAACATTAATTTATGAAGTTAAAACTTTTACCAACCATGAACCAAAGCAGGGATCCTGACCTAACCATGGCCCAAGGAGGTCATGGAGCCTAATCCTTGTGATCTTGGTTGAGTCTGATCCCAGTCCAAAATAGCCTGCTCTATGGTTCGTTTCCTACCTTATGTCCTTCCATATGTTAGACTTTGGCACAATCCAAACAGTGTTACACAAATATAGGTGACACAAAGGCCTACTTCATTAAGTAAACCCTGTTTAGAATTCTATAATACAAAAACAAGACACCATTTGAATATGAATAGGTATTCAAAGACATCTGTTAATTAATCTGTCAGCACGAAAATGTAAAAAATTCGTACAATAAGCTCCACATTACATAACCCTGACAATAAAAAGTAAAAATGGTCAGTAGACCATGCTACTGTAAGGGCTAAAACAATCCCGTCATTCCTGACTATTCTTCCCAGATGATTTTACAGATAAAAGCTACCATTTTAGTTCTGTTTAATATGCCTTGAACTATAAATGGAAGGGCTGCAATTCTTAGAATAAAGCATGGTACCATTTATGCCTCCACAGTTATTATTCAACCCACAGATATAAATCTTGTGTTGCATTACTTGAAAGTTGAAGCGCAAGGTAAAATAGGGCTTAAAGAATATAGATACATATTATATCAGACTAGAAGATGTATATAGAAGGTAGCTGTTATTAACTCATTACCATTTGTTGACTATGATCTTCTAAAAAATCCCGTGTTTAGTGCCTCACCGTGATGCCCTTGAGTCCTTGAGGAAGACCAAAATGAGGGTTATAACGCCATTGCAGGTGCTGTCTTTGGGCAATTGCTCTAAAATCTCAGAATTAGAGTTGACCAAATTGCAAAAATATGGATCTATATTGCAGTGTCTTTCTCTTTCTTCATGTTGTCAAGTCACCAACATAGGATTTGTTGGTTGCTCCAAGTTGTTGTCTGTTATTTGTCTTTACGGTTCTTATATCACCGATAGTGGGCTAGAAATCTTAGCAAATACTGTATATCTTCAATAGAGGTGAATCTTGCTTCCTGCGTACACATAACTGATTGCGGGGCATTCAATATATATCTCAAAATTGTCGTCAACTTAGAGCACTCAAAATAAGGGGATGCACTAAAATTGTTGACGTAGGCTTCAAATTACACCAAGAGGTTTAGTGCATCCGCTTCATTTGAGTGCTCTAAGTTGAAGACACTTTTGAGATACATAATGAATGGCGCAATCAGTTATGTGTACGCAGGAAGCAAGATTCACCTCTATTAAAGAATTACAATATTTTGTTAAGATTTCTAGCCAACTGTCGGTGATGGAAGAACCATAAAGACAAAAGAACATACAAAAACAGACAACCAGAAGCAACTGAAACAAGTCCTATGTCGGTGACTTGACAATAAGAAGAAATTCACTGCGATTGTTGCTCTTATATCTTTGTAGACTTTCTCGGTCTATGGTAAATGACTATGAGATTTATGTATTTTATGTTAGAAATGTAATTTATCAAACTACAAGGTCTATCTTGTAAATATGTCTAAACATGATTATCAAACTACAAGGTCTATCTTGTAAATATGTCTAAACATGATTAGTAGCGGGAATAGTTGTTTAAATAGGGTTGTTAGAAGTTAGTTACAGTTTAGTTTTTGTATCAAATATTTCCATAGTAATGAAGTTCATCAATTGCTTCAATATGTGTGTTTGATTCTCAATTACATTTACAAAATTGCTTCCGTTCATTATGGTATCAGAGCTCATGGAGCTTAGCTATTGATTCGTCGTACTCGTTTATTGATTCATTGTTCTCATTTTCCTTTGCAAATTGGAATTATGTGCCCTAATTTCATTGAATTTGTCGATTTCATCAAATTGCGTCCGTATACTACGGAATTGATCTTGAAATTGAAGTCGCGTTGATTCTTGTTACTGTTTAGGGTTTACAATTGGGAAAAATGGTGAATCCAGAGCCGAATCACAATAATGTGAATATAGATCTGAATTCTCAAAATTCGCAAAATACGGTGAATGATCCGCTTCATCTTGCAACTTCAGATCATCCTGGTATGATGCTTACTACTACTCCATTTAATGGTGCTAATTTTTTAGGATGGAGTCGTACGATCCAAATGGCCCTAGGTGCTAAGTTGAAATTAGGGTTTATTGATGGATCGTTGGCTAAACCTGTTATTACTGATGTTAACTTCCAAAGATGGACTAGATGTGACTATATGGTTACCTGCTGGATCTTAAATTCTATGATAGCCGAATTATCTGATTCATTCATCTATGCGCAATCTGCTTGTGGATTGTGGAAAGAGCTTGAAGAAAGGTACGGACAAAGTAATGGTCCACTGATTTACCAGGTTGAAAGGGAGTTAAATAAAGTTACACAAGGTAATCTCACAATTGCTGCATATTTTACCAAACTGAAAAGGTTTTGGGATGAGTTACAAAGTCTTAATGATATTCCAGTGTGTAGTTGTGGAAAGATGAGGGAGTGTTCTTGTGGAATTACAGAGAAGTTCTTGGAAATTGAAAGTAGGTCCAAACTCATGCAGTTTTTGATGAAGTTAAATGATGAGTTTGAATCTGTAAGGAATCAAATTCTGTCCATGGATCCTTTGCCCAATATTAACAAAGCATATTACATAGTGCAGCAAGTTGAGAAGCAAAAACAGGTCACACATTCTGTGGTGGATCAAGCTGCTTTCTTTGCTAACTATAATGCAAAAGGACACACAGGAGCTGGTAGCTTTAAGAAGGTCAATAAAGATTCAAAGGACAAAGTGAAATGTTCCTATTGTAATCAGGAAGGGCATGTGTTTGATCAATGTTTTGAAAGGATAGGCTATCCTGATTGGTATAAAGGCAGGAAAGGCAAGAAAACTGGTAAAATGGCTGCTCAAGTAACCACAGATTTTGGATGTTATATGCAAAAGGACACACCATTTAGCATGGAATATGAGAATGAAGTCAGCAGTGAAAAGGTTGATTTGGATCAGAAACTTGTAAGTGCAGTTTGTCAGGAGATGATGAAGATGTTTAAGTGTAAATCTATGGATCAAGATGGTGACATGGCTAGTACTTCTAAAGCACATGCAGGTATCTCATTTCATGCTTCCAAGTCTCCTATAGGCATTTCGTTTCAGGCATCACTTAAGGCATTAACTAATGCTTATCCTGATTTTAATGTCAAAGAAGATTGGATAGTTGATACAGGTGCTTCTGATCATATGTCCCCTCATATTCACTTATTTCAATCCATTAGGTTTTTACAAAGGCCAATTAAAATTAAACTTCCTGATGGTACTAGCAAATGGGTTACCAAAGTAGGACAAGTCCAAATCACTACTGATTTAATTCTTCCTGAGGTTTTTTATGTGCCTGAATTTAAAATTAATCTTTTGTCTGTGGGTAAACTGCTCAAATCCAAATACCTCATAGCCATTTTCTTTCCTACCTGGTTTGTATTTCAGGACCCTTCAATTAAGCAAGTGGTAGCTGCTGGAGAAGGGTTTCACAATCTATACATATGCAAACCATCTTCAGCTAAATCTCACAGTTCTTCTTTCAATGTGTTGTCTACTTTTGTTAACAATGTTGTTTCTCATAAGTCTAATGACATTTCTATTGATTTGTTTCATTCTAGATTGGGTCATTCCTCTGTTTCTAAACTCATTCATGTAGATGATTGTAAACAAGCAAATATATCTCAATTTTACTGTGATACATGTATGCTTGCAAAATTACATCGTTTACCATTTTCTATTAGTCATACTAAATCCTCTATTGCTTTTGAACTTCTTCATGTTGATTTGTGGGGTCCATATAAGACTCCTGCATTGAATGGTGCACACTACTTTTATACAATTGTAGATGATTGCACCAGGTGTACTTGGACTTATCTAGTGCATACTAAAGATTCTGTTTTAAAGGTTTTGACTACTTTTGTTGCCTATATTGGTACCCATTTTAAGGCTAAACCAAAATACATCAGGTCTGATAATGGAACTGAAATAGTAAATGCTTCATGTTTAGCATTTTTTAATGCTCATGGGATAATACACCAAAAGTCAATGGTGTACACACCTCAACAAAATGGGGTGGTTGAAAGAAAACATAGACACTTGCTAGATACTGCTAGAGCTATTAAATTGCATGCTGAATTACCAAATCAATTCTGGGGTGATTGCATTCTAGCTTCTACTTATCTTATTAATAAGATGCCCATGAAAATCTTAGGATGGAAGTCACCTTTTGAAGCAATTGATGAACTTCATTACTATGGAAATATTTGATACAAAAACTAAACTGTAACTAACTTCTAACAACCCTATTTAAACAACTATTCCCGCTACTAATCATGTTTAGACATATTTACAAGATAGACCTTGTAGTTTGATAAATTACATTTCTAACATAAAATACATAAATCTCATATCCTCCCCTCAAGTTGGAAGGTCTACAAAACCCAACTTGTCACCAAGGAAAGAATGTTGATTATGACCCAATGCTTTGGTCATAATGTCTGCAAGCTGTAAATGAGTAGGAATGTAGGCGGTTTGAAGAAAACCATCTTGGACTTTATCTCTTACAAAGTGACAATCTATATCCAAATGCTTTGTTCTCTCATGATAGCATGGATTAGCAGCAATTTGTTGTGCTGCCTTATTGTCACAAAACAAGGTGATAGGTATTTGAACAGGTATATGCAGGTCCTTGAGTAAATAAGCTAACCATACTAACTCACAAGTAGTTGTAGCCATACTTCTATATTCGGCTTCTGTAGAAGATCTGGAAACTGTAGCCTGCTTCTTGGTTTTCCAGGATACCAAAGAATGACCCAGAAATATACAGTAACCGGTTAAAGATTTTCTTGTCATCAAACATGATGCCCAATCTGCATCTGAGAAACCTGCAACCTTAAGCTGTGGTTGAACAGGATAAAACAATCCCTTTGAAATTGTACCTTTAAGATACCTCAACAAGTACAATGCAGCCTGCATATGAGGTTCTTTGGGTGCTGAGATAAATTGGCTTAAGTGTTGTACTGCATATGAAATATCAGGTCTAGTCATGGACAAATACAACAATCTTCCAACTAACCTTCTGTATGCATCTGGATTAGACAAAGAATTGCCTTTATCTAATGACAATTTCAAATACCGTGGCATTGGAAAAGGAGCAGGTTTAGCTGCAGTCAAGCCTGCATCCTTTAACAAATCAAGTATATATTTTCTTTGGTGTAGATAAGTGCCACTGGAAGTTCTACATAACTCTATACCAAGAAAATATCTGGCTAAACCAAGGTCCTTGATTGTAAATTTAGTATCCAAAGCTAATTTGACTTGCTTTATATCCTCCTCTGATGTACCAGTTAGCAATATATCATCAACATATATCAAAGCAGCAGTAAAGAGTGCCCCCTTTGCTTTGACAAATAAAGAATAGTCATGCTTGGATTGTACAAACCCCAAAGAAAGAAGATATTTGGATAACTCTTGATTCCATTGCCTAGAAGCCTGCTTAAGCCCATACAAAGACTAAACTGTAACTAACTTCTTATGTATTTTATGTTAGAAATGTAATTTATCAAACTACAAGGTCTATCTTGTAAATATGTCTAAACATGATTAGTAGCGGGAATAGTTGTTTAAATAGGGTTGTTAGAAGTTAGTTACAGTTTAGTTTTTGTATCAAATATTTCCATAGTAATGAAGTTCATCAATTGCTTCAATATGTGTGTTTGATTCTCAATTACATTTACAAAATTGCTTCCGTTCATTAATGACCCTTGTTGGTGAAAGGTGCATCACACATGAGAGAATTGATAGCATCTTTAGATGTAGACATACTTGAATGAATTAGAAATTTGATAGAAACAACTAAGAGTGATTAATTTGTATGCAAATGAGAGGCAAAAAGAAAGAAAATAAAAGGGAGAGAAGGAATAGATGATGCAAATTTTCTTGCATTGAGTGTTTCAATATATATAAGGGAACTTGATTTTTAACCGTTATGCAACGATTATTTTTTTCAAATTATTGTTTGGAGCTGCATACGTATTCAAATTTAAAATATTTTATATTATTATTATGACCGTTGGCCAACATTAAATACATTAGACCGTTAGGTAACGGTAAGTAACCAACAAAGAGAAGAAATATACGATGAATCTTATTGGTTAGTTTTAGTAAAAGGTATTTGGTTATTAGACAAAGTAAATTGTATTGCACTAAGTTTTCTAATAAATGTACCTAGTCATTGGTCATTACTCAATGACTCTTTTTCCTAATATATGTTATTTTAACGGTTGGCTTACGTTAAATAAACTAGACTATTGGGCAATGGTAATATACCCAAAAGGCTAAGAAAAGATGAATCATAAAATTTGATTTGAGATAAATGGATAATAAATTATGATATAGTATATCAATTATGTGAACATTCTATTATATCTTATTAAGTAGACTAGTCCTCACTTAGACCATTCCCAACCAGTGACTGAAACTGACTGGTCAATTGGTGCCTACTCAACGCCACATCATCTTTTCATCAAACTGACTAACAACCGACTAAATACTGCCAAACCTTGGCTGGTCACTTCAATTTAAAGGACCCACATCTACCAATATATCTTTATTTCTATACGCTAAACAAAAACAAATACGAAACAAAAATTATGTTTTTTAATGCTTCCGGACCCACCCACCTCCGTCACTTGCTCGCCGCTTAACCAAAGTATCCAACCGACACGCTAACCGAAGGAACCGTGCCAATGGCGTTGGGTTTGGCCGACGTGTCGGTCACCCAACCAAAGGGTGCGTTGGGACCGTTATTAATATACAGTAGTTTTTGTTCAAAATTATGTAAACATTCTATTATACTCGTACCTTATTGGTATTTTTGAAGTCATGTTCTTATTTACTTCTGATAAATAATTTAGCGATACACTAGTTTTGGAATACATACAGGTGCGGAGCTAGAAATTTTAAATGGAGGGGGCAAAATTATATATCTCTTGTTTTCTTCTATGGTTTTGAGGGGTTAGAAATTAAAAAATGCCACTAATAACCTTCATTTTTTTTTTACGTTTTTCAAATTCCTCGAGGGAGCTGCTGCCCTCGCCCCCCTTGTAGACTGCTCCTGAATACATTTGGTGGATAATTTATATCCATTACAGTGTGAAGAAACTGCATAACTTTAATTATTCCTGTATGCAGCTTGAACATAGTAACAGAAACAGCAACAATAATAATACGAAGTAATAATTATAATAGTAATAATTTATCATGAAATTGGGAAAGCAAACCATGGGAGATTTTAATAGATCAGTAGATCTTGAATCGGGTTTTGGTTTGTTTCTAGCAGGTGCTATATTTAGTTTGTGTTTTTCTAAGCTTATATATGATTGGCTTGAACGTTCATGGTCTCCAACTTAGAGGCCTCACTCTTGACTGTTGTATTTTGGCCCATTCATTTGGCTAGGTTGATTTTTAATATACAAGTTTCGCTTTGCTTTTCAAAAAAAAAAGTAATAATTATTCATGTCTTTGTACGTGGGTTAATATACCTTCTAGTACGGAGTATTTGTTTTTATTGTGGTGGATACTCTTGATTACAGTGGTTTCATTTTATGCCTAGTAAGAGTGTTTTTTTTTTAACCCTGAAGCTATCCAGGGACTAACCCGACCCTACCCATGGCCAAGCAGGCCGTAGTATCATAGAGGCTAATTTTTGTGATCTTCCTTGTGTCCGATCCTGGCCCAAAATAGGTCACTCTGTGTTTTTTATTGCTATCTTTATATATGCGGACTTGGATCAATCATAAACTGTGAGCACAAATGTATAGTATGTGTCACAAAAGCCTATTTCACAAAGTAAACCCCATCCAGAATTGTGTAATGCAGCTCATTTGATGGAAAGATCGAGAAGCTTAAGTACATAACAAGACACCATTTAGGTATGAAACACATGTCCAAATACATCTATCAGTGCCAAAATGTAAGAAAAATCATATAATAAGCTGGCTGCAGATAATTTAATCCTGACAACATTGGCAGACCCAGAAAATTTAGTCGTCGGTGGCACAATAAATTTGAAGCTCACTCCACTTGTGAGTTTATTAAAAAAATTTAAACAATGTGCACCGCCTAAATATGAGTGCTAGCACTGTTAAAAAAACCAATAACTTTTCATTAGTTTTACATCAAGTCGGCTTAATTGACTGGCGTCATGTGCCACCACTAGCTATAACGTATTAACGTTGGTCCACCCTTGCCTGACAATCAAAAGAATAATGATGGGGAGACCAAGCAACTGTAGGAGATAATACATAACATTTTCCCTTTAAATGCGTCCAGGTTTCAATTTGACCCACAGATAGAGAGCTTGTCCTACATTACTTAAACACAAGGTACAATCTGTAACAACCGCCAAATTAGGGCTAGTATTAGCGCCTAATTCTTTGTTAATACATGTAATTAGTTCTATGTTAGGCTAATTTATGTATCGGATTATATGTTGGTTGATATATACAACTTTGCGATTTGATTAAATCGTACGCAACTTAAATAGAATGGAATTCTATTCGGTTAACACGGACGTTGGTGAACAAGTGTTTATAAGCTAAAATAACGCAACTATGACCAAAACGCTATTTTATAACAATTAGTAACTGTCTCGTATTACAAGAATCATAACTCACACGATTTAATAACAAAAGTAATTAAATTTAATTTAAACTATTAAAGATTTAAGGAAATAATTTAAGTAAATTATTTAGCAAGATTTGTGATTTTATAAATGTAATTAAACGCGTAAAATAATTATTTAACGTTAACGACGGGGTAAACGAACACTGCGCGAAGCGCAGTGCGCAGACTGAAAATGGTGGAGGACTTAACCTCCCACCATTTCCTTTTCTTTCTTCATTTCACTTTCTTTCTTTCTCTCTCTTTCCTTTCCTTTTCTCTCTAATCACTAAACACCACCACCAAAAATCTATCTAAATCGACAAATAAACATATCAAACGACTTCGGATTTTCAAGATTTTTAGAGATTCACGACCACCGCATCCCGATCTACATTCCTATCTTTTCGGATTTTCAATCCGACACTTTGTAAGTTTCCGACAAATCCCGATATCTCTCGTTTTTGATCATTTTTAATAGTTTGCGGTTTTAATAGGCTTAATATGTTCATATAAGGGTTGGGTAAAAGATTTGGACCGAACGGAAACCGGAAAACTCGTTTTCGGCACATTTTCCGGCCAACAGACCGCTACGTCGCTTTTGGACCCAGATTCATGCGACGTCGGCCTCTACGTCGCACAACCCTTCGTGACGTCGCATTGTGCGACGTCCGTCACTACGTCGCATTAAGTTGCGACGTCGCGCCTAGCGACGCCAGCCCCTACGTCGCATTGATTTGCGAAGGTCGCATCATGCGACGTACATGCCTACGTCGCACCTTACGTCGCATGCCTACGTCGCATGCTACGTCGCACAAAACAGAACTTTGAAAACTTAGATTTTCACTAAGTGTCGAATTTATACAACTTCAAATACTTACGTCATACGACTTAACAAACGGCATAGAACATACTTTCCATTACAGTTACACTAAATTGCGTTATAAATGATAAACTTTTAATATAACGAATCACCAACGGGCCGTATATCTTTTGATGCAAACGCGAACAAACCAACGTTTAAACACAACGGGTTGTATGAACAACTAGCCTAGATGGTCTTGCGAGACATCTACTTACTTAACCTTACGTGTTTAGGCACTAGAAGGTTACGGGTTCGGAGAACCTACTTGATTTACTACTACTTGCTATTTACCACTGCTCGACTCAGGTGAGTCTTACAGCCCCACTTTTACTGTTTTATACTTTGGGGTGAGATACTTAGCAACTGTTTTACGTATGAACACAATGTACTGAACTGAAAACATTACTGATTACAAACAAACGCATGAGTTACTTTTATCCACTGAAAGCCTCCTAATCGTAAGTTGTTAGTTATGGACTTAAGCGCGATTACTAGTAGATGGATCCATCTGGGACTGACAATCCCTGTCTGGGGTGGTAGCGCCACCACGTACTGATTTACACGTAGAAACAGACATATTAGTATTTGTTACATATGAGTGTGCGGATAGCACTCACGGGGGTACGTGATTTATTTCACACTACACGGTTAAGCTTCAACTTATGAGCTCATGGCACTGTACTGATATACTGATTAACTTACTTTGCTTGATAGCAATACGGGTACATACTTGTGGTTCACTACATCTACTTATTACTAAACCTGTGAGATTCACCAACCTTTTTGGTTGACACTTTTTAGCTTTGTATCTCAGGTACACATACGGAGTAGGATCACTCCAGGATTACTAGCTAGAGTCGCATGATTTCCAAACTGCATTTAACGGAGATTCTTTGGCATTATCTTTTGTAACTACGATTATGTAATAGAATCTCCCGCTATACGCATGGACTCTAGTGAACTACTTTTTGTATACGAAAACCTACGGTTTTCAAACAATTATTATTTATGAAACCTTTTCTAAACGTCTCATTTAGAGGTCGTTTACTATTAATCTTGTGCTTGTATATTGATTAGTAACACCCAATGTATGCTTCCGCAAACCGTTAAATTTGGGGGTGTTACAGATTGGTATCAGAGCCTAAGGTTATAGTGAACTAGGTTGCATTTAGTGGGCCTAGACTATGACCATTAGGCAGTATTTCCTTACTAGGCATGATTGGTTCAGGAATTACATCATACGACTTTAATTTAACATAGCCTGATCAACTATGTACAATTAAGGAAAGACGATGTAAGATCTGAAATGATTATGTTGAACGGGGATACGTTAGTTGACTCTGACTACGAGAGAACCGGACCATTACTTGATACGTGCTAGACACTAGGCTGGATATGATATATGTATATATATTAGCCTCATCTTACTAACGTTTTGTCTCAGAAATGGCAAACATCCCATCCAATCCATCTCGTTCTCAATCCGGGTCGCAGAACCCAAGGGTAGCAAGGAGGAACGCTAGGTTGCCTCGAGCTGGCCCGTACTCCACTCACTCTACCTTGCCGGCCTTAGCCGCTAGGGTGAACCAACACGAGCAACGACTTCGCACCATGGATGTCGTGTTGCAGGAAACAAACGAAAACTGGAGACTTACATCCCTCGAACGCATAGAAGAAGTCTCCGACGACCTAGAAACCACAAACAACAACATGGATGTCCTTCGCAACCAAATTATAGAAATAAGGGTGGAAAATGCCCTTCTGCAGCAAAGGATGGATGAATGTGTGCAGCGCTCACTTGAGGCAGAAGAGTATGCGCGCGGACTAACACAACGACTAGCACTAGCCGAAGACAACGCCCGACAAGCTAGCAGGCTTGCAAACACTGTGGACCGTCTCGTCACGATGATGGGACAAATTAATCTACGTTAAAACTAGAGTAGTCTTTATCCTGTAATCTAGTAACTATCTAAGCACTACTCTATGTTTCAGTCGGATGTAATAATTCCCGACACCTTTTGTAATACATCTGTAGGATGTAACCTTTGAACTCGTATCATCTATCAAGTATTTCTTGCTGTTTCAACTCATATTAATTGCCATAATCCTTTTTCATATTGATGTTATGTATTACCATCTTTATACATGTACATCTGAAATAAATGCAATTTCTCTTACAAAAATCTCATGTATCTTCATTTCTTTTATTGAAGAATCATGCCGCCAAAGACACGACCTTACACTGATGCTCAGATCACGTCACTCATAACCCAGGCTGTTACTGAAGCCTTAGCTCGGAATACTCCACCAGGTTCCACAAGAAACAGCGATGCCGCTGAAACCTCTGCTGCTAAACCTTGTTCATACAAGGATTTTCAAAACTGCAAACCCTTGAGCTTCAAGGGGGTTGAAGGAGCCATCGGACTTATCAGATGGTTCGAAAAGATGGAATCAGTTTTCCGCATCAGCAAATGTGCGGAAGACGACAAGGTCAAATTCTCCACCTGCACCCTTGAAGATGGTGCCCTCTCGTGGTGGAATTCCTATACCCAGTCTGTGGGTATTGACACCGCTTACCTACTCCCTTGGGAGGACCTGAAGAAAATGCTCACTGATGAGTATTGCCCGTCCGAACAACTTTACAAGCTGGACAAAGAGTTCTGGAACTTGAAAGTGCAAGGAACTGATATCGTTGGATACACCACCCGATTCCAACAACTCACCGTCCTTCGCCCAACCATGGCGGGTACTGAACCCGAAAAGATCAAGAAGTATATCCGCGGCCTCCCGGAACCTGTCCGGGGAAATGTCGCCTCATCAAAACAAACCACACTTCATGGTGCCATTCGGTTGGCCCATGAACTTCTAGCCATGAACGAGGACCCCGAACCACCCACTCCATCTTCCAACAGCAACAAAAGAAAGTGGTCTGACAATCACAACAACCACCAAAACAAGAAACCTGAAACCATTAAAGCCTACATCTCCAGTTCTGATGACAAGGGGGCGTACAAGGGAACCAAGCCCTATTGCCCAAAGTGCCAACGACACCACCATGGTTCGTGTCCCTGCAGCAAGTGTAAAAGATTTGGACACTTGGCTAGGGACTGTAGATCAAACACCACTGACATCAACACCTCGGCACCAAAGACTTGTTATGGGTGCAACGGTACGGGGCATTTCAAGAAAGACTGCCCGAAGCTGAACAACAACAACAACAGGAACAACAACAATGCTCGAGGAAGAGCTTTTGTACTGAAATCTGGGGAAGCCCGTCAAGACCCGAATGTGGTCACGGGTACGTTTCTTCTCAACAACTTGACTGCTTCTGTATTATTCGATACTGGTGCTGATAAGAGCTTTATTTCCGACGAATTTTATCCACTACTTGACACTACACCTATTGCCTTAGATTCTAAGTACACAATAGAATTGGCAAACGGAAAACTTATTGAGGCCGACAGTGTGGTACCTAATTGCACTCTGAACTTAGCTAACGAGCTCTTTTCCATTGACTTGATACCTGTCGAAATCGGCAGCTTTGACATCATCGTCGGTATGGATTGGTTGTCCAAGTACCGAGCCGAAATCGTTTGTTTTGAGAAAATCGTACGCATTCCTCTCGTCACCGGTGGAACTTTGAGCATACAAGGGGAGACCGGTGGGACGAGAATAAACATCATTTCTTGCATGAAAACCCGAAAGTACTTGAGGAAAGGGTACCAGGCAATCCTCGCGCACGTTATGGAGAAAAAGTCGGTGGAAAAGCGACTTGAGGATGTACCTATCGTTCGAGACTTCCCAGAAGTCTTTCCCGAAGACTTGCCTGGCCTTCCGCCACCTAGACAAGTCGAATTTTCTATTGACCTTGTGCCCGGTGCAGCACCCGTGGCACGAGCCCCTTACCGACTAGCCCCATCCGAACTTCAGGAGTTGTCTACTCAATTACAGGAACTCCTGGACAAGGGATTCATTCGACCAAGTTCCTCACCTTGGGGAGCTCCGGTCCTGTTTGTGAAAAAGAAAGACGGTTCTTTCCGCATGTGCATCGACTACCGTGAACTCAACAAATTAACTGTCAAGAACCGTTACCCACTTCCTCGCATTGATGATCTGTTTGACCAACTCCAGGGATCGAGTGTTTATTCAAAAATCGATCTACGGTCAGGTTATCACCAACTCCGAGTTCGTGATGAAGATATTCCTAAAACAGCTTTCCGAACTCGCTACGGGCATTATGAATTCCAAGTAATGCCATTCGGCTTAACCAACGCACCGGCTGTGTTCATGGACCTTATGAATCGGGTGTGCAAACCTTACCTTGACAAGTTTGTTATCGTCTTCATCGATGACATCTTGATTTACTCGCGCACTGAACAAGAACACGCGCAACACCTGAAAACCATCCTAGAGCTGCTCAAACACGAAGAGTTATACGCTAAATTCTCTAAGTGTGAGTTCTGGATGCAAACCGTTCAATTCCTTGGACATGTCATTGATAATCAAGGAATTCATGTCGATCCTTCGAAAATCGAGGCTATCAAATGTTGGCAAGCACCTACAACACCGACCGAGGTACGCCAATTCTTAGGACTCGCCGGATACTACAGGCGGTTCATTGAGAATTTTTCGAAAATAGCCCTACCTCTCACTGCACTGACTCAAAAAGAAAAGAAGTTCGATTGGACTGACAAACAGGAGTCGGCTTTTCAACTACTAAAACAAAAACTCTGCAGTGCACCTATCTTATCTTTACCCGAAGGCAACGATGACTTCGTGGTATACTGTGATGCTTCACACCTAGGTCTTGGTTGCGTACTGATGCAACGAGACAAGGTCATCGCTTACGCCTCTCGACAACTCAAGGTCCACGAAAAGAATTACACAACTCATGACCTAGAGTTGGGGGCTGTTGTATTCGCTCTAAAAATCTGGAGACACTACTTATACGGTACCAAGTGTACAATCTTTACTGACCATAAAAGTCTCCAACATATCTTCGATCAAAAGGATCTCAACATGAGGCAACGTCGATGGGTCGAGTTACTCACTGATTACGATTGCGAAATTCGCTATCATCCAGGTAAGGCGAATGTTGTCGCCGATGCCTTAAGCCGAAAAGAACGAGTGAAACCACTTCGAGTTCGAGCTCTCGGTATGACCATTCACAACGATCTCATCAATCAAGCTCTCACCGCTCAACTCGAAGCACTCAAACCAGAGAACTTGATAAACGAGGCCTTGCGGGGCATGGACAAACAATTTGAAACCAAACCTAACGGGGCCAAATACTTCTCGAATCGAATCTGGTTACCAAGTTTTGGGAACCTTCGAGACTTGGTGATGAATGAAGCTCACAAGTCCAAATACTCTATACACCCCGGTGCCGACAAAATGTATCACGGCATCAAGGAAATGTACTGGTGGCCCAACATGAAAGCTGACATTGCAACCTATGTTGGCAAGTGTCTTACTTGTTCTAAAGTTAAAGCTGAACACCAGAAACCTTCCGGTTTGCTACAACAACCTGAAATACCACAATGGAAATGGGAGCAGATCACCATGGATTTCATTACTAAACTCCCAAAAACTTCTAACGGTTGCGATACCATTTGGGTGATCGTCGACCGACTCACTAAATCTGCTCATTTCCTAGCCATCAAAGAAACTGACAAGATGGAACGTTTGACACGGATCTACCTGAAAGAAATCGTGTCAAGACACGGCGTGCCCATCTCAATCATCTCCGACCGAGATGCTCGGTTTACTTCTCGCTTCTGGCAATCACTGCAAAAATCTCTTGGTACTCGTCTGGATATGAGTACGGCTTACCATCCTCAAACCGATGGCCAGAGCGAACGAACCATACAAACACCGGAAGACATGCTACGAGCCTGCGTAGTTGACTTCGGTAAAAACTGGGAAAATCACTTACCGTTGTGCGAGTTCTCGTACAACAACAGTTATCACACCAGCATAAAAGCTGCACCCTTCGAGGCACTGTACGGTCGTAAGTGCCGGTCACCTGTCTGTTGGGCTGAGGTGGGGGATACACAACTCACCGGTCCAGAAATCATACATGAAACAACTGAAAAGATCGTCGGCATACAAAACCGACTAAAAGCCGCACGTGATCGTCAGAAAAGCTATGCTGACGTGAGACGCAAACACCTTGAGTTCCAAGTAGGAGACAAGGTACTTCTCAAAGTGGCACCGTGGAAAGGTGTCATTCGATTCGGAAAACGAGGCAAACTAAATCCTAGATACATCGGGCCATTCGAAATCCTTGAAAAGATTGGTCCAGTGGCATACCGCCTGCAACTTCCTGCTGAACTTAGCAGCGTTCACAACACATTCCACATTTCTAATCTGAAGAAATGTCTGTCTGACGAGACACTGATTATACCGCTCGACGAAATTCAGATCGATGATAAACTTCATTTCGTCGAGGAACCTATGGAAATCCTGGACCGCGAGGTCAAACAACTAAAACAGAGTCGTATTCCCATCGTAAAAGTCAGGTGGAATTCTAGACGTGGTCCTGAATTCACCTGGGAACGGGAAGACCAAATGCGACTGAAATACCCACATCTCTTCCCTGACAACGCACCGACCGTACAATCGAGCTAATTTCGGGACGAAATTCTTTTAACCAGGGGAGAATGTAACAACCGCCAAATTAGGGCTAGTATTAGCGCCTAATTCTTTGTTAATACATGTAATTAGTTCTATGTTAGGCTAATTTATGTATCGGATTATATGTTGGTTGATATATACAACTTTGCGATTTGATTAAATCGTACGCAACTTAAATAGAATGGAATTCTATTCGGTTAACACGGACGTTGGTGAACAAGTGTTTATAAGCTAAAATAACGCAACTATGACCAAAACGCTATTTTATAACAATTAGTAACTGTCTCGTATTACAAGAATCATAACTCACACGATTTAATAACAAAAGTAATTAAATTTAATTTAAACTATTAAAGATTTAAGGAAATAATTTAAGTAAATTATTTAGCAAGATTTGTGATTTTATAAATGTAATTAAACGCGTAAAATAATTATTTAACGTTAACGACGGGGTAAACGAACACTGCGCGAAGCGCAGTGCGCAGACTGAAAATGGTGGAGGACTTAACCTCCCACCATTTCCTTTTCTTTCTTCATTTCACTTTCTTTCTTTCTCTCTCTTTCCTTTCCTTTTCTCTCTAATCACTAAACACCACCACCAAAAATCTATCTAAATCGACAAATAAACATATCAAACGACTTCGGATTTTCAAGATTTTTAGAGATTCACGACCACCGCATCCCGATCTACATTCCTATCTTTTCGGATTTTCAATCCGACACTTTGTAAGTTTCCGACAAATCCCGATATCTCTCGTTTTTGATCATTTTTAATAGTTTGCGGTTTTAATAGGCTTAATATGTTCATATAAGGGTTGGGTAAAAGATTTGGACCGAACGGAAACCGGAAAACTCGTTTTCGGCACATTTTCCGGCCAACAGACCGCTACGTCGCTTTTGGACCCAGATTCATGCGACGTCGGCCTCTACGTCGCACAACCCTTCGTGACGTCGCATTGTGCGACGTCCGTCACTACGTCGCATTAAGTTGCGACGTCGCGCCTAGCGACGCCAGCCCCTACGTCGCATTGATTTGCGAAGGTCGCATCATGCGACGTACATGCCTACGTCGCACCTTACGTCGCATGCCTACGTCGCATGCTACGTCGCACAAAACAGAACTTTGAAAACTTAGATTTTCACTAAGTGTCGAATTTATACAACTTCAAATACTTACGTCATACGACTTAACAAACGGCATAGAACATACTTTCCATTACAGTTACACTAAATTGCGTTATAAATGATAAACTTTTAATATAACGAATCACCAACGGGCCGTATATCTTTTGATGCAAACGCGAACAAACCAACGTTTAAACACAACGGGTTGTATGAACAACTAGCCTAAATGGTCTTGCGAGACATCTACTTACTTAACCTTACGTGTTTAGGCACTAGAAGGTTACGGGTTCGGAGAACCTACTTGATTTACTACTACTTGCTATTTACCACTGCTCGACTCAGGTGAGTCTTACAGCCCCACTTTTACTGTTTTATACTTTGGGGTGAGATACTTAGCAACTGTTTTACGTATGAACACAATGTACTGAACTGAAAACATTACTGATTACAAACAAACGCATGAGTTACTTTTATCCACTGAAAGCCTCCTAATCGTAAGTTGTTAGTTATGGACTTAAGCGCGATTACTAGTAGATGGATCCATCTGGGACTGACAATCCCTGTCTGGGGTGGTAGCGCCACCACGTACTGATTTACACGTAGAAACAGACATATTAGTATTTGTTACATATGAGTGTGCGGATAGCACTCACGGGGGTACGTGATTTATTTCACACTACACGGTTAAGCTTCAACTTATGAGCTCATGGCACTGTACTGATATACTGATTAACTTACTTTGCTTGATAGCAATACGGGTACATACTTGTGGTTCACTACATCTACTTATTACTAAACCTGTGAGATTCACCAACCTTTTTGGTTGACACTTTTTAGCTTTGTATCTCAGGTACACATACGGAGTAGGATCACTCCAGGATTACTAGCTAGAGTCGCATGATTTCCAAACTGCATTTAACGGAGATTCTTTGGCATTATCTTTTGTAACTACGATTATGTAATAGAATCTCCCGCTATACGCGTGGACTCTAGTGAACTACTTTTTGTATACGAAAACCTACGGTTTTCAAACAATTATTATTTATGAAACCTTTTCTAAACGTCTCATTTAGAGGTCGTTTACTATTAATCTTGTGCTTGTATATTGATTAGTAACACCCAATGTATGCTTCCGCAAACCGTTAAATTTGGGGGTGTTACACAATCCCTTTGTTTATCATCATCAGTCGTTCCCAACTGCTGAAACAGATTTCACTACATATTACTGTTTAAAATTATATATTTGTCCTCAAAGACAACACAGAAGAATCCATGTAAATTTGAGAATGCTGGACTAAAATTACTAAATCACTCATGTTGCTTTCCCTGTTTGACCTTCTGCTTGCCTCACAGCCGTTACGATATGCTTCTTACCAGAAAGATCAGCAAAGATCATGGAGGAAGTGTTGTAAACAACATTGCACGTAGTAATAGTCGTTGAAGTAGCATCCAATTCTCCCCCTACTTTAAAAACCTTCCGCTTCTTTATATTAATCAATACCAACATACATACCGCTGTTATAATTCTAATAGTAAGATTTTTTTTGTTACGATATTTGAGATACATATATAAGAAGATGATGATGATGCAGATAATTAGTTACACTTATGATGGCGATTGGAGCTGGAAACAATACAACATAGAGATGAGAACAGCAACCAACAACACTGGAACTAAGAGAATAATCAGAATCGGTGGTGGTCTCATCGGTACCTCGAGCTTAATCGAGTTCATAAGGGTGAGTTTGGAAGCGAAGGTGAGAAGTACAGCTCGGGATTGAATCCCAGTTTTTATATTCTTTAGACTTTCATGGCCTACTGTAAATGACACTCATTGGTGAAAGGTTGATCATAAAATTTGCGTTTAATGCACACTCTGGATCCATGGGACTATAAAGACGGTATAACTATTTTAGGTATACGAAAGAACTGATAGCATCTTAAGATGCGTAGGTAGTTGAACACATAAGAAAAATGATGGAAACAAGACCGGTTGATTTGTATGTAGACCACAAGTCCACAACCAAAGGAGAATAGAGAGGGAGGGAGGGAGGGAGGGAGGCAGAACATGAAGAGACAATGTAAATATCTTCTGGCAATACATGTGTTAACATATAGAAAATTAGTATTTGATGGTTATCCAATGGGTCCTTTTTCAAAATGATACGGATTCGTGGACCGTTAACCAGCAGGTCCTCTTTTTTAGTTGACAACTGGTCCTGTTTTTTACACGATACGGGTTTGTCGACTGTTACCCAACGCTCATATTCTTGATCGTGTTATTTTAAGTTTGAAAGTATTAATTTCTTTCAAGATAGCTAGTTATATAAGATTGAGTTATGTAATGCCAATATATAAATTATTTAAGAAGGGTTAAAATGATGCTAAACACCTTAACGTGTTTACCAATAAAAGAATTTAAGCCTCTTTGGTGGATAGTTTTTATGAGCTTTTAGAAGTTTTAGCTTTTAAATTTAGAAAATAAAGCTCCTCTTGAATAAAAAGCTCGGTTTGGTTATATGGGTTGTAGCTTTTTATTCCAAAAGAAAAAGCTCTAAATTGCAATTGAAGAAGCGTTTCACCTTTGGCTGTAGCTTTTTGTAGTTGATATTACGATTATACCCCTTAAAATTATCAATGTTTTAAAACCCGGGTTTTTAATCGAACCGGATTTGTGCAGATTTCTGGTCGGACCGGTCGGATCGCTTGGGCCGGAAAGTCGGACCGGAATTGTTAAAAACCTTGAAAATCTATTATATACATGGAATAAAGACATACAAAACTAATTAACCAATTTTATGCCATAGTTTACATTCAAAATGTCTATAAAGCCAAGGCTCAGCCCATTGAAGCAATCAGAAAGTAAAGAATTTAAGCGAAGGCCCAACCCATTTATATTTTGAAGACTAATCCATCTACATATTTATTCCGTTACACACTTGCAAACATTTTACAAAATCACAAATCTACATATTTAGATGGTGAAGAATTTATCAAGTTAATAATCTTGAAAAAACTTTTAATTTAATTAGGTTACAAAAAAAAAGTAAATTACTTGACCCGGGTCGATACTCTTTTCCGAGTCCCGGTCCAACCCGGTTCGACCGGCCGGCCCAACCGGCCCGTTGACTAGTCAACTTATCGAAAAATCCAGGTGTTTTTGGGTCGGAATCCTCTAAATCTCCGGTCCGACCGAGCCGGTTGAACTAGGTCTTAAAACACTGAAAATTATAGCAGGTATTACTGACAAGTCATATTCATACGTACACATGTCATCAGTTGTGTACTTTGTGTTTTTCTTTTTCTTATTTTCTTATATGAATTATGAATTATCAATATTAAATTAAAAATGATCGCCAAATATACATATTTTACTTTTTTGTTTTTAATAAAAAAAAATACACGTCTAATAAAAGAGATTTCAAAATTCTCAAGAGTACATTTCAAGGATCATTTTCCTTTATCTATATACAACTTTGTAAAAAATGGAACTACACAAATTTAAAATTTATAACATGCTATATTACTTAATTTCTTTTATACACTTTAAAATTACAAAATCATTTTCTTTTAATAGTTATTATGTTTAAGATTTATAGTATTACTACTATTTTACATCATTTAGCTTAATCTAAATTCCTGTTAAACGATTTTATTTAGTGTTTTGATTTTTGTTCGTATTTTTATTTATATAATACACAATATATGTTAATTAGGGTTTAGCTATATTTGTCACTTATTTTATATTACTTCATTTATATAATGAACAAATATGTTATTTTAGTGTTTACTTATGTTTGTCACTTATTTTTATATTGATGTCCTCATGTCCTTATATGTTTTACCCTTAAAAGTTACAGTTACAGCTATAGCTAGTTTACCAAACAGTTATATACGAATAAAACTACCGCTTACAACTTCAGCCTACAGCTTACAGCTACAGCCTACAGCTAATTTACCAAATAGACCCTTTGTAAATCTGTCCGAAGATTCATCGTAAACATGTTTCCTTCTTAGGATCACTTAGTCTAATTACTTTTTATGTAATAATATAGTTTCAAGGGGAAATGAAAACCAAACAGTAACAGAGCTAGGCGAGCGAGTTAGCAAAGAATCAAAGATGCTTAGGGATAGATTGATGTAATTTGTTTGGCGTGTGATTTATATAAGCTAATACGTGATTTCTATGCAAAATTTCACGTCAAAAAATTACATATAACGGTAACAAAAAAAAAAAAAAAAAGTAGTTCGATACACACTTACACAGTAGGAATATCATGATACAATTTCATATTGTTTTTTTATTGTCTCAAACAGCATAAATACAAAGAATTGCGTACTCACATAATATATGTTGAATTAAAAGTTGAGTCCATTAGATGAATAAACATAACTAAACCCAAATCTTGAGCCCAATATGAAAAATTATAACAAATTCACCCACCAAAGCCCATTAATATAACCTGAAGTCTATTACGGAGTATTAAGTAAACAATTAAATTTGATTAAATTAAGTCTATCAAAATTTATATACCAAACTACCAAAGTATATATTAGCCTTTCTTCTAATAACTTCCAAACGAAAGAAGCCAAGAAACCCCCACATGGCTACAACAAATTAGTGGCCCATAAATGCATTATCGCTTACTTTCTTAGTTATTTACTTATGATGATGATGATTACAGTTTCATTTGTTTGGGAGAGAGCAAAGTAACAAATTTTCGTTCTGGTTCTGGAAGACTAAAACTTAAAGTGAAAGATTAATTACTACTCGGTCTGAGTGTTAGTCTTCGATTTTGTTAATTAGATCTCGAGTTACGCCAAGAATTAGTGTAACAAGTCTTATGTTTCACCGTAAACAATTGTCGACGGGGCAAATACAATTTAACACTTAAAAATCCAAGATAAACTTATACGGACTAACAATTAGCTTAGAAGAGATTTCATCACAAACTAGAGTATATAAAGTGTATATATATGAACAATTAAAACAAGTAAGAAACGTGAGACCCAAAACTAATCAAATCAACTATAATCATGGTCTCATGGAAAACTTTATGTTGATTTATCTTTATTTTTATTTTCACATGGACCAAATGATAATTGATTAAAATGGTAAAACATTTCTTTCAAGATTGATAACGTCAGTTTTAAAAATGAATATATACAATAACGTGGAATTATCTTATACGGAGTATATTAATGATGGAGTGATCACTATTTGACATCACCCAATTCTAGAAGGGCACGACAAGGTAGCTTCCCACCCTATACCAGCTCTCACTAATTGTTTGAAAATAAGGGTGTGTTTGGAAGAGGGGCTTTTATGTGCTTTTGAGGGCTTGAGCTTCTATTTTTTATAAGCACTAACCATAAGCCTTGTTCGGCAACATTTAAAAAATGGGGCTTCTTGAAAAAATAAGACCCAGAAGCCCTTAAACAAGAAGCTTTTTGAAGTGGCTTTTGAATATAAACCCAAGCCCCTGTTGCAGCCCTAAGCTCCAGTTCCAGCACGTACGTTGTTGCCAAACACACCCTAAATCTATGATGTTTACGGTATAAATTTTATGAAAGATTACAATCACTTTCAAATTATTCCATGTGTAGCTAATCAAGAGTCGAGATGACCCTTCTATCATAAGATCGTGAGTTCAATCTAAGGATTGACATATTCATATTCGTGGTGAAGTGTGTGACTTCATTGCGTATCTAAAATGAAAAAGAAGCTAGACTGAATGATAGTTTTTGGTTATCTTATGAAAAGAAACATTAGTCACACGGTTACTTAACAATCACATTGACCAACATACTAATTAAACACTCTCCAACCATGGTTTATATAATCGTGACATCATTAATTGATTATTGATCCATTAAATATATTAAGAAGACACGTTTTCTGTTTTTATTATATTTTTTACTCTTCATCTTTTTTATAATGTTAAAATTAATAATAAGACCAAAATACATTTGTGAATATGCAAATTTGTGAAAGCTCAGACCAAATTAAATAACTGGAAAGGGGTTTTGGTTTTAAAAGTTATCTGTTTGATTACCATATTTATTAATTGAAATAACATTATGCTACTTTAATTGAATATATATATATATATATAAAATATTATTTCATATTTTGTAGTTTTGTACTATATATTAAGATTAAGATCAAGATATATATAAAACTAGCACGTTGTAGTTGTTAGATAATTAGTACTAACTTATTATTTATTTCGGAGTAGTAGTTTGCATGCAAATATTTTTTAATATGGACAAGCACACGTCTTAGTCACATGACTTCTCCCAAAGATTAATAAAAAGATTGCTACAAACTTATTTTGACTTGCGGCTTTCAAGTTTTCAACAACTCCTCTATTAATTCCGTGTCAATATATATTATATGATTTTTCTTATTTTTAATATGAACAAAATGTCTACGTGTCTATGATTTATGTCTTGTTTTGTTCTTAAATTTTATTTTGGCCTAAACATGAAGTGAAATGTAAGTTTAAAAAGAAGAGAATACAATATGCAAGTACACAAATTTGCAAAATCCAAGTGCAAGGCTGGTAATAAATAAGGTCATCTCCAATGTATGCATAATATATCAAAATTGTATCATAATAGTGTTAAATATGGTGAAGTATTATTCATAATTACTCTCAATCTACACAAAATTTATTTAATATATTCACCATCAAATTTTTATGACAACCTTTGATGCGTGTGAAGCGTCTCGTTTTATTATTTATAAAGTACAGGATATACCAATCATTACTATCACACAACCAGGCAAGAATACCCGATCGGAATAGTATAGCTATGGTAAGTCCAGGTCGAACACAGAAACATAGGAACGATGTTATTCAATTAAATTGGAATTATTGAGAAAGCAGTATAATAAGGGGGGTACTTTTTAGTTCCGTGCGAACATTCAAGATGAACTAATTAACTAAACCAAACAACATAAAACAAGATAAGAGGAACAGATAAACATTCGGAGATAGACATGTAATTGCTTAGAGTCTTCACACTCAGATTCATATTATCCAGTTCATGTGTTTTGATTGTCTGATTGTGATTTCTTTTATATTAACTTATATACTAATCAAAGAATCCAAGTTAAATATATATTAGCCAACGTTCCGGGTCCAACTAATATCTACAACCTAGGGTCCCACATTAAACATCGATTGGATGTCGCAAGAATGTTGCTCTATTGCGTGTTTTTCCCTAGATTGTGCATTAAGTATTCACGACTTGTTACGATTAATCTTCGCGGTATGACTCAACAATACCTACTAATAATCTCTTATTAGCTCATTCATTTTAGATTAATTAATTACTATGCTCTTAACCTATCAAACTCAATATATTTAGCAACGATCATAAACCTAAATTCATAATCATCAATAATCAATAGTATCAAAGGAACTCAATCTCAATAATCCTATTGACCTCGTTAAGTAGCGATTAATTATCACCAATAAACAAGGTTCTACAGACAACGTAACAATCTTCTATCAGTCAATTGATTCAAAACACAATTATAACTTTCAAACATTCATAATCAAAGGTTATTAAACTAAACAATATACAATAATTCTAATCCATGATTCAATTATACAAAATCAGATTCATAATCTCAACAAAACACATAGACATGTTTAAAATTGAAATCGGAAGATGATACACAAACCGAATCGATGAACCACGCGAAGAGGAATCAATTGGCATCAATCCCCACCTTCTTGTGCCTCCAAAATGTCATTAAAATGCCTCTGGAACTAGCCTTAGTCGACTTAGGGTTTGTGGTAAAAGTTAGGTTTAAAATGAGGCAAATGAGGTTTTAAGGGTTTTTTGCCGACCAATCCATCTGCCGGATGGATTAATCCATCCGCCGGATGGATGCAAAACTAGTCCAACGGGTAAAAATGAAAGTTGTAGCCGTGCCTGTTAGCTAAATTCTCCAAGTTGAATCACCCCAATCGGAGTTCGTATGAGGAAGTTATGGCCAAAATACTAACGCATAGCCGAAAACTCAGCATTTACACTTTTCTTCATTTTCAACTCATCTTTCGTTCTCTTTCCGATTCAAGCTTCATATACACCTATTCCAATCCAATCTTGTCTATCTTCACTTTCTTAGCTTCTTTTCTTCACGATTAGCTCGTTTTCAGTTTCTTTTCGATCCAAACTCCAATTAAACTCCTAAATGCAAATATGAACGAAATAAGTATCTTATTCATACAAAATGCATTAGAAACCTATCTAACAAAGGGGTAATTAGTACTCCATTATAGTACATTTTGACGTTTATCAAACATCCCCCACTTGAATCCTACTTGTCCTCAAGTAGACTGTCGAATTAAAACTTATAAACGACAAAATTTAGTAGGCAGACAATGACGCATAGGGACTTACATACTAGCTAGCATTTTGCAAACCAAATTTTTAGCTAAAAAATAATTCAACTTTAAGATTTAGCTATCAAGAAACTCTTCTAGGAAACCCAATTTACTCATGCATTATTATTATGTATACAAGATGGCTCACAATGATTACCGATATTGTTGTCTACCTAAACAATCTATACTTAGGTAATTGAGCTTGACTTATCATTATTCTAGTAGCTTTACCCTTGATTTACAATAGCAAAATACCCTCATACATATAACATGCTAATATTACACAAATTATGGATATCCAATTAAAACAATCATTTTTCAAGTCAAGACATTGGTGACATGTCTGTGCCTCAACACAACAGAGCGACATAACTTGACTTTGGTTTAGCATGATAACTTTTTAGTCAAACCATTGGTGGCAGGTCTGTACCTTAGTACAACAAAGCGACATAATTTGACTACATTTTAAAATCTTGAGTTCGTTTAAACTCTTTTTGCTCTTTTTCATTAAATATACTAGCTGAGACCAGGTCTGTACTTACGTACAACAGAGGAAACAACACTCAGTATATCCCCAAATGATATTAATTAAATTCCAAAATCATGGCATATTGCACACTATCATATATAAGAATTAATACTAAATCATAAATTGCTAAAGTTCCCCTCGGAATATCGCATACTTCTTACATTAATTTTATTTAATAACTCAGCAACTTATACATAGATTGCCTATCGATACATCACATGATGAACTATCTAATATTTTAAAATTTAAGTTCAAATTATCCTTTGAATTTCCCAGATTTGTTACAAGATTTTCTAAACTTAAAGAGAATACATTTTTAAAAGAAAATTTTGGACTGAAAAATGACCAACATAGAATGCCTTCTAGCTTGAAATTTACCAATATTTACCAATTCATAACTTTATACAAGCAAACTTCTTTTCCCATCCCCCACTTAAAATAAAGCAATGTCCTCATTGCAAAACAAGGAATCGTAAAATAGGGAATAGAAAATAAGTGAACGGAAAACTTCCCTGATCTTGAAGAAAAATGCTTTCTTGATCTGATTATGAAAATATACAACAGCACACTTCCGTAGGCATCACGATTGCATTTAGCGTATGCAATAAGCCTTTAAACCCCTCGGTATCCCGAGTGGACGAGTTATAGTCTCGTGAGGGTTTCCAGGGAACACACCCACAAAGTTCAAAACTGCAAACAAAAACAAGAAAACAAAAAGTAGAACAAGAAAATAAAATATAAAACAACTAAAAATTAAAACTAACATATTAACACACAATAACCTACATAAAATAATGTAACAACCGCCAAATTAGGACTAGTATTTAGTGCCTAGTTCTATGATTTATACATGTAATTAGTTCTGTGTTAGGCTAATTAATGTATTAAAATATATATTGATGTATATATACGAAAATGCGATTTGATTAAATCGTACGCAATTTAAATCGAAGGTAATTCGGTTCAAGTAAATACGGACGTTGGTGAACAATTTTATTAAATGATGTAACATCATTTAATAACAATATTACATCCAGGATATTATTCCTATAACATTTCAATCATATTTCGTATCGTACAAATAAACGTCTACACGATTAAAATGTTAAACGCACAACCAAAACAAAACAAGTTAAGGTGACATTTTAAAACGCAATTATTAAGTATTTGGTAAAATACTTCAACAAAAATATTGAGTAACTTATTGTAATTTAAAACGTATATTTAAAACATATAAAATAATTAATTAACGTTTAAACGATCGGGAAAACGAACACCGCACGGAGCACGAATGCAGGGAACGAAAAATGGGTGAAGCCCACACCCGTGGGCCCCACCCAACCGGCCAACAAAGGGGGAAACCCCCTCCCCACCATCTCATTTCATCATCATCATCCACTTTTTTCTTCTCTCTCTCTCTTTCTTTCTCTCAAAAATTCCACCATCACCGTCACTTTAAAACCTCAAATAACACCATCAAACGTCATCAAATCTCGAAGCCCTTTGGAGAAAAAGAATCACCACGCAACGATCTACACTTCTATCTTTTCGGAATTTCGTTTCGCCACTTTATAAGTTTCCGACAAAATCCCGAAACCTCTCATTTTTGAGTACTTTTACTTGTTTATTGTTTAGATAAGCTTAAAATGTCCATATATGGGTTGGGTAAAAGAATCGGACCAAGTGGTCGCCGGAAAACTCGTTTTTGGCTCAAAAATCCGTCAACAGCTCGAAGTGACGCAACGACGACTGCAGTATAGCGTCACTTCGTGCGTCACTTAAGTGACGCATTGAGTGTCGCTAAAAGCCCTAATTTTGCGTCACTTGCCTAAGTGCCGCATAAAACCCTCTTTTTCCGTCACTACCTAAATGACGCATTTTTAATACCCGTCACTAATGACCGACACTTATAGCGTCACTTGCCTAAGTGACGCCTACAATCAAAACCGATTTCACCCGTCACTAACCTTAGTGACTCATGACACCTGTACCTACACTTACAACCGACACTTCCTCAAGTGTCGCACTCTATGCGTCACTTGCACAAGTGACGCCACTTGCACAAGTGACGCCAGTAATCAGAATCCGTCATTTCATGCGACACTTCCTAAGTATCGCTTAAACCCTAAGTGTCGCTATAAGTGACGCTAAAAACAGAAAGTTTCAAACCATTTTTACTAAGTGTCGAGACCTAAATTTTATCACCTGATTTCACCGAAATTCAAGTCCAGATGCGTTTTTCACCAAAGCAATTTAGTAGAAATAAAAAATTTTCGAGCTGACTTGGCATCTCGACCCCAACCAGGGGCCAGCCCCTTGGACCCCGCCAGGGGTTGCCACCCCTGGAACCCCGCTAACCAGGGGCGCTGCCCCCGGACCCCCGTCACTGAAAGCGTATAAACACTTTTAAGTATAACTATTTGAAATCAAAATGATAATGTTAAGATTATTACTACAACTAATCACCAACGGGCCAACCATGATTTCTAAGAACAAACGATAACGAACCAATATTGGACATAACGAGTTGTGTAGACAACTAGCCTAAATGGTCTTGCGGGACATCTACTTACTTAACCTTATATGTTTAGGCATTTAAAGGTTACGGGTTCGGAGAACCTACACACTACTCACTGTTTGCTACTGCTTACTACTTGACTCAGGTGAGTCTTACAGCCCCACTTTTACTGTTTTACATACGGGGTGAGATACAATGCTTACTTTTCTTGAATACAAGTACGAAACTTACATTTTACTATACGGGATTGCATGAGTTTACTTACAAACAGAAGTCTCTCCATCATATATCGTTAGTTATGGACTTAAGCGCGAACACTAGTTAATGGATCCATTAGGGAAATGACCCTCCCCGCCCGGGGTAGTAGCGCTACCACGAACCGTACTGTATAAACGGGTGACTATTATTCGTTACTTATGCTTGCTCAGTTACGAGCATGTCACGGGAGCAATTTATTACTTACGGGTTAAGCTTCGATTATGAGCCTCATGGCAACGGTATAACTTACTTATTTTACATTTGCAGGATTGCAAATACTTGATTTACGCCTACGGGCATTACTGATGAAACCTTGTGTTCAAATACTATTATTACATACAAACCTGTGAGATTCACCAACATTCGTGTTGACCTTTTAGCATGTATTCTCAGGTACACATACGGAGTAGGATTACTCCCGGACTTAGCTAGAGTCACATGATTTCAACCCAACTACATTAACGGAGATTCTTAGCATTATCTTTTGTATATTTGATTATGTAATAGAATCTCCCGCTATACGCGTGGATTCTAGGGAACTACATTTTGTATACGAAAACATTGAGTTTTTAAACATTATTTCATATGAAATCGTTTTACAATGTCTCATTTAGAGGTCATTTGCTGTATATCTTGTGCTTTGTATATTGATTAGTAACACCCAAGTATGCTTCCGCAAATCATTAATTTGGGGGTGTTACAGATAAGGTACATGAAATAAGCAATAATAATTAGTACATAATATATACAAATAGAGCAGAGAAAAATTTATTCGCAAAATCAACCTTCCAACCGCCGGCTAGTGCGCACAACCGCCGGTTGAACGTCTATGCAAACCAAATTCAAAAACTTCGCTCCATTAAAAACTAAATTATATAACATGCATATACATATAATTAACAAGTAAACAATTATTTACAACCAAATTACATCATTAATCATCACAACTTCTAGACAAGACAAAAATATTTGTTTAGCAAATCGAGCTTATAAAATTGTGCATGATTAACGAAAAACTTATATAATTTTTTTTTTTTGTATATATATATTTTTCAACTTAATCGAATAAGCAACCGTTTCCCGGCAGAACAATAGTCCAACCGGTTAAGTGTTCCCCGGCAGAACAAAAGTCCAACCGGTTAAGTGTTCCCTGGCAGCGGCGCCAAAAACTTGATGCGTGTGAAAGCGTCTCGTTTTATTATTTATAAAGTACAGGATATACCAATCACTACTATCACACAACCAGGCAAGAATACCCGATCGGAATAGTATAGCTATGGTAAGTCCAGGTCGAACACAGGAATACAGCAACGATGTTATTCAATTAAATTGGAATTATTGAGAAAGCGGTATAATAAGGGGGGTACGTTTTAGTTCCGTGCGAACGTTCAAGATGAACTAATTAACTAAACCAAACAACATAAAACAAGATAAGAGGAACAGATAAACATTCGGAGATAGACATGTAATTGCTTAGAGTCTTCACACTCAGATTCATATTATCCAGTTCATGTGTTTTGATTGTCTGATTGTGATTTCTTTTATATTAACTTAGATACTAATCAAAGAATCCAAGTTAAATATATATTAGCCAACGTTCCGGGTCCAACTAATATCTACAACCTAGGGTCCCACATTAAACATCGATCTGATGTCGCAAGAATGTTGCTCTCTTGCGTGTTTTTCCCTAGATTGTGCATTAAGTATTCACGACTTGTTACGATTAATCTTCGCGGTATGACTCAACAATACCTACTAATAATCTCTTATTAGCTCATTCATTTTAGATTAATTAATTACTATGCTCTTATGTTGAGTCACTGGTCGCTGACCATGATAAGTCACTGGTCGATGACCAACTCAATAATATACAACTCGATGAAGAAATGATCTATGTCAAAGCTGCTGTTGCTGAAGTTAACAATTGATGATCGCTATTCGTTCTACCTGGATTTAACATACTGAGGAAGATTAAAGCTCAACTTTGTGTGTCGCTGATTCAAGCAGCGAGAGCTCTATATCTTCAAATGAATAAAGGAAAAAGTCACTGCCCGAATAACAGCTAGTCACTGAAAAACAATATTTCAAGTCACTCTACAAGAGTATGTTAGCTCACAGTGAGTGAGGAGAGTTACTGCATCTTCAGTGACTATTCAATAAAGCCTCTTTAAACTACAAGTACAATAGTTCTATACTTGTATACTTCAGCAAGAGTTTCTCGTACTTGAAGAATGTTTAAATGATTACGTGGCAGCAAGTGATTGGTTTTAAAGTAGAGAGATATTTGCGGTAACAGAATTGGGACCCGCAGAATGTCGGTTCATCAGAGATCAAGCCAATCAAGCAGCAACACGTATCATTCCAAGATCCTGTTTTATAGGAGATATTCTAGGAACTCTTGTAATATATATAGTTCAGCATATTGTACTTTAGAGGCTAGTTGTCCATACGTATTATTCACTTGTGTGTCAGTGAATATAGTTTGTCTAAATTATTGTCACTCAGCGAGAAAAACAGTTATCGTGTTTGTCCACTACTGTTTATCTCTCTTGTAATAGTTAGCTAGAGAGTATCTAATTTGAATTAGCTTTGGCTAATTCATTCCGCAATCAATACTCAGTGAGTTCTATGATCAATAAAATTCACAGTTTAGCTATTATTGCGTTTTCTACTTTGATACTGTCATATCTATTTGTTACATACTCTGTTTGTGTTAACACAATTAAAAACTGATAAAGTAACTTGAATAAAATCAGAAAAAGTTTTTAATTGTATTCAACCCCCCCTTCTACAATTAAACTTTACTTATTGAGATTCCAAATCACTAATCAATAGTGATTACGGGACTATCAATTGGTATTAGAGTGGAGTTGGTTTAAATTAATTAACCAGATCTGCAATGGAATCAGTAAAGTACAGCTGTGTCGACTCCGAGTATCAAAAGGGAAATGGTTCTACTACCAAACCTCCAGCGTTTGATCCCTCTAGGATTGAAACCTGGATGTCCCGGATGATGATGTTTCTTGATCTTATTGATGATCGTCTTTGCAATATCATAACCAATGGTCCCCATATTCCAACCACTATTATTCCTGCTGTCGTAGCTACTACTACCACTCCTGCAATACCAGAAATGGTTATGCCTAAGAGAGAGGAACAGTGGACGAATAAGGATAGACGTTTCGTTAGATTAGATAAACAAGCTAAAATCTACATTGGCATGTCACTTCCTGATGAAGTGTTTGAATCAATCAGGCTTTGCAAAACTGCAAAAGATATGTGGGATACCCTTAGGAATATATATATTGGAACTCCTGATATTATTCGCTGCAGGGAAGTAAATCTCACTCGCCAGTATGAGCTGTTCGCAATGGAACCCAACGAGTCACTATCTTCTACTTATACCAGATATCAATCGCTGATGAACAAAATGGAGAAGGCTGGTATAGGAAAGGAGCAGCGATTTGTTGTTGAAAAGTTCTTGGAATTGTTGCCAAGAAAAGTTTGGGGAGCCATTGCTACCTGTACGAGACAGAGGAATGATTATACAAATCTTAATCTTACTCAAGTCTATGGTATTTTGCTCAACTGGGAGCAGTCGGAAAAGCAAGCTGATCAAAGTGAGCACATTCGTGCAACACTTGGAAGTCAAAAAGTATCGAATGCCCTTGTAGCTGAGCTTGAAGAAATTGATCAGAGGCAGAAATCAAAAGTTTCTAAGCAAAGCTCAAAGTCGTTGATAGCTGGTGAAGAAGGTGAAGGAGCTGAAGAACAGTCGGAGTATGAATATGATGAGGGTCTAGAGAAGCTGGAAAGAGATATGGCAATGATGGTTGCAAATTTCAGAAGGAACACCAGATCAAAAAGATTCGTTGGTGCTCCATCATCTGAAAATTTCAAATCAAAAGGTGAATGCTACAAGTGTGGCAAACCTGGTCACTTTGCAGCTGATTGTAGATCAAAGTCAGTCAACCAAGTCCTTGAACCAATGCCAGACTTCAGAAATGACAAGTATAACAAGTACAAGGCAAAGTACAAGAAGCTAAAGGCAATGGCTAAATCTGGAAAGAAGAAGGGAAAAGGTTTTGTTGCTGAAGAGGGTTCATTCAGTGACTCTGACTCATCATCATCAGATGAAGAAGAAGCAATGATTTGTTTAGATAAGGAGTACTGTCTGATGGCTGATGACGCTGAATTTCTTGAAGATATCAAAGAAGTCACTCTTAAGTGTTCAGCATCTGAATGGGATCCTGAAACTCTTTACAAGGTACATTGTTTCAAATCATCTTCAGTTTTTGAAAAAGAGAATGTTTTTGAGTCTCTGATAGTTGACTTATCAAATGCTCATGACATTCAGAAAAGACAGAGAAATGAGATCAGTGACTTAAAAACCAAACTAACTGATCAAAGTGAAAATGTGTCAAAACTTAAAAGGTTAAAGCTAGATCTTGATACACAAACTTATGCTAATCAAGTATGTGTTCAGGAGAAAATAAAATTTGAAACATAATCTCTACAACTTATAAAGGTCATGGAATTTTGGTGTAAATCTAACAACAATGTAAATCAGTGTGTTAATAATCAAATTCCAAAACAAGCTAAAGTTATTTTGGGAGGAGATTTTGGCAATGCTGCATCACTCGCTGACTCAACGAAAGTTGATCCTGTCTTTGAACCCAAAGGGAAATTTTTCAGAAGCTGTTTTTGAACCCATATCAGTCTTCAGTGAGTCAAGACCAAACTATTTCACAAAAAGAAAATTGGTCACTGATGATTCTGATATGACAGAAGGTAGTGATGAGATAAATATTTCGTAAACTGTCAAATCACCAGTAACTTCACATCTCATCAAAACCATATCTGATAATCAAGTAATTATCAGAAACTTCACTGACACTGTATCAGTCACTGAGAAAACTTCTATCAGTGATTTTAAGTCAAAGATGCAGGAAGTAAAAATCAGCAAGAGAAATTGTTTGATTGTGTCAGATCAGCAACTTAAAACAAGGAAGGTCAAAAAGGCCAGTTATTTAAACAAAAAGTGTTATAAATGTGGTGAAAGACAGCACTTGTCATCTGAATGCTCAGCTCCACCTATTTCAAAACATCAAATCATCAGTGAGCATTCAGATACGATTTATGCAAATCAGTAGAAGCCAAAACCAAGGCTTAGCCACTATGAACCTACTTCTGGCTGGGATCACCAGTTAAACTTAAATAAATAAATAGATTATTTAAATTTATTTATATATTTTTGCCTTATCTTTTAGAATTGCTTTGAATAAACTAACTTTATGGTTTATAACATTAGAAGGATATATTCATTGATCAACTGACTTTCACTGATACAATCAGCAAGTTCAGTAATTAGTTAACTATGTTCATCTTATATTATAACTTGTAAAGTTACTTGAATATCTCTTATGTCTATAAGTCTGATTAATATCACTTATCTAAAATGTAATTAGCTGATATGGTCAGTATTCTAAGTTGTGGCTTGATTAGTGAGTTGTATCATTAGAAACATTATATTCATCTTACCTTGGACATAAGACATATTCATTTTTTTAATAAAATATATCTATCAAAATTTGACAAATAATGGTCCTTATTAAAACTGAAACTAAGTCTAAATGATTTAATTAGTATTCTAAGTTGTGATTAAATCAGGAAAATAAAGGTTCAACTAGATAAACCACTGCAATTGTCACGTTATGATATTTCTATTTCCTTTCGTTGGTAAACCAAGAATTTGGTTATGTATTCTCAGGGACTTTCACTCCCTGAGATATCATTTAATGGTGGAATATAAATCGATAAACATTTGTTATGTTTAATACTTCTTGTATTTAATTTGACGGATTTCAAAAATAAATATATTTTGGTACACCAAAAAAATCGCATTCCTGACATTATCTTTCTTACGTCAGTGCATTTTTCTGGCGCACCTCTCCCATCACCATTAATACCACCACTCTCCACCATCATCACCCCTATACCACTCCTACCAACCGCTACCATCGTCCACGACTCTTCATTTTTAACCACATAATTATCAAGTTGTGCTCACTATAAAATCAGTGATTTTATCTCTCTCTCACTTTTTTACGCACACTTGATTTTTGAGTTCTTAAAAATTGAAAACCTTTCATCTTCATAACCCTAAAATCTGCAAACAAAATCCTTTGATTACTATGGCAAGATCAAAAAAATTTCAAAATTCTTATTCACCCACGGCAGATATTAAGGCTCTAAAAGCATCTGCAGTGAGTGATGATCTTGTCATCACTGTCCCAAAATTAAATTATTTGGGAAATATAACTTGTACAAAAACCGAGTATGCGGAGATAATAAACTTTTTGAATACGCACTTTATTCTCCCTGCTCTCACATTATCTCCTAGGGAAATGAACCCAGAATGGCTCAGTGAGTTCTGGTTTACCTGTACTCACTCTGGTACTTCACAACTTCAGGGTTTTATAGATAATGGAAGTCAAAAGATAACAATCACTGCCACCACCATCCGTACCGTTTTGCAATTACCTGTACATGATGTTTATGTACCGCTGCTTGATGGGGATGATGCCAAGGGAGGCATAATCAATCTCACTGGGATTGACTACAAATACTCCGTTGACAACAGCGGTAATCGTAAATATTCTACTGTACACAAATCCAAAATGGATGGTGTGTGGAATGCCCTGTTTTCAAACTTTATTCAATGTTTGGGCACAAAAACAGGGAGCTATGATCAATTCAGCACCCTTGAGGCACAAATCAGCTGGTCACTGGTCAATTCTCTAAAAGTTGACTATGCAAGTGTGATCTTCAATGAGCTGGTTAACCGCGTCACTGAGCCTACCAGGGCAAAATATGTGCCATATCCTAGGTTTCTATCACTGATCTTTAAAAATCAGTTTGAAGCATATGATAGAGTCGCTTCAATGGTTTTGAGCCAACCCTGGTATGAACTCAAATATTTTCTAAACCAGCGACTGTGTCTCTCCCTGATTTCATGAAAACCAAGGGAGTACTTGCACCCCAGCCATTACGATATGTACAACCGTCCGCTCCTGCCCCCACATCGACCACGTCACTGACCACACCCCCAGTGACTACTGTGGTCAAAATACCAGTCAAGAAATCAACCACCGTTCCTAAAAAGAAATCCAAATTAGGGTCCTTGACATCAAAGGATCAGGGACGTAGCAAAAGAAAGATGTCTACGGACGCCAAGAGTGAAGCGGAGACTGAACGTTCAGTCCCTGCGGGCACTCTTGATCAACCATCAACCACAACCACCTCACTAGACTCCCGAAAGTCCAGTGACTTCACAAAGGGGAACCTGCAGATAGCTACAATAGCTCAACCCATTGTTAGCAGTGATTCGGGTGCATCCCACATCCATCTATCGAGTCAACCCATCAGCCACTTGTCATCCTCCCGAAAGGATGACATTTTAGACAAAGGGCTAGTGGCATCATCGGGTGATAACACACTCAATGTTGATGTCACAACACTGGCTACAGACCCGGACCAAATCTCATCTTTCACTGCACCAACCGACAATGTCTCTTCACTGTCACATGAAGAGATACAGGTTGACATCTCTGTTTCCAATGATCCACCAGCTCAAACACAAGCTGATGATGACGAGGAAACCCAACCAATGGACACCTCTTCATCTGATGATGAAAAATCTCCACCACTATATTTACCAATTATTACTGATGTTGCTGCCACTGAACCTACACATACAACCCTTATCACTGAACCTGAGCCTACCCCAATTATCACTGAACCAACATCCACCACACCCACTCCACCTTTTCCTGAACCTATCACTGCTCCATCAGCTACTATTGTCACTTCACCAATCCAGGAATTAGATGCCATGTCTATCTCTAGTGATAATTCAGTAGCTGATACTGATCCTCTTGCTGATACTGCTATGGACGCAGGGGATCAGGGAGCACAATCTAAAACACTTCTTACCCCACCATTATCTCCACAAAAACATCCTACACCACCATCTCCTCAACAACAGATACCACATCCACCTCCACCTCCCAAAGCTGATGACCATGCTTCATCATCCACTTCTTCCTCTTCTGAGAAGCTGCTACTGGACTATCTTGCTTCTTCTCAGCAACAAATCAAGCTTCTTTTTGAAGAAAGGGAAGCACTCAAAGGTCAAGTTGATGATCTTACATCTGCTGTCAAAGCTCTGGCATCTGTCTATGATCCTATTCCTCCCTGGAGCACTGAGATCAGCAACAAGGTAAAACTCTTGACTAATGCTGGCCTATCCTTTTCTCAGTCACTGGAGACTCTTTCCAAAGCCCAATCTGAACTCATGACAACAACAAGGATAAATCTCACTACTCATGATGAATCAATCTCTGCACTTTCTACTCAACAAAAGGAAATGTCAACCTCTATTCTCAAATACATTACAGCAAATGATAAAGTTATTTCTTCTATGACCGCACATCATCAAGCTACTAAAGCTGAAGTTGCTGCTCTTCGCATTAATAACAAGAAACTTTATCACTAGATCAAAGAATATACTACATATCTTTTTGATGAACAGGGGGAGAGAATGATTGCTGACAATACTGAGTTCATCAAAAATAATGATTCTCGCATAGTAGTATTGAGTGGTTCCTTTGGCCTTCGCCCTATCCCTGTGAAGCCAGAACTTGAAGCTGCTGAAGTTGCTGAACTTTCTTGGATTGAGATGGATACTGAAGATGATGAATATAAGTTTGAGGAAATTCATTTCCCTGAGTTTCATCCTGATGAACTCAGAATGTATAATCTTAGAATCAAGGAATGGACTGCTTATGAGGCAGCAAGGATTGAGGGGGAGTCAGTAAGCTTTGATTTGGCTCGCTAGCAATGGATGAACAGGGAGGAAGATAAGCATGATGTCAATATGGATGATGGTAATGATGGTGATGATGGAAAAGATGATGATAACAATGATGGTAATAATGGTGCTGATAAAAAGGGAGATGGTGATGATAAGAAAAGTGATGATGCTGATCAGAAAGAAGATGATACTGATGAAACCATGGAGGATCAGCAACCTATCTCTTCTGTCCTTACCAAAAGAAAAAGGACTACTACCTCTGAGTTCACCTCTTCCAAGCAAAGAAAGAAAACAATTTCTGAGGAAGACATATCAGCTACCATTCATCAGCTAGAAATACTGTAAGAAGAACCTGAATCTTCTCCATCACCTCAAATTGATGTTGTCACATCAGAGGTCAACTCTTCTTCATTACAACTCATTGAAAGCACAGAACTAGAAAGCTACTATTTCAGTAACTTTGCTGAAGAAACAGTCGCTGAACCAGTGACTACAGTCGTTGACCCACAATTGATCATAAAAACAACACCAACAACCTCTACAACAGCACCAACTCAGCAAATTACCCTATCAATAACAACAACCTCACACCAAACAGAAGCAACAATAGTGACTACAACCTTATCTTATGTGCATACAGCTACTTCTTCACCAAAGATCACCATGCCAGAGACTTCTGCTCCAGCTCTTCTACTCTCTTCTGATTCTACATCAGGGAGTCTTCATAGCAATGAAACCAGCGAAGAACGTATTGTTAGAAAGATGAAGGAGAGAAAAGAAATTGAACAACGAATGATTTTAAAAATAAATGCTAAAGCAGAGGCCAAAGAAGAAGAAGAAAGAAAAAGGAAGTTATAGGAACAATCTGATTCTGATCGAGCTTACCTTCTAAAATTAAGTGGAGATGAAGCAGTGGAAAGAGAAAGAGAGATGTTCTTGAAAAAGCAGCAAGAAGTTTTTGATTTCAATATGGCTAAGCTTCTTCAAGATGTTGAAAAATCTGAACTCCAGCGAGAACTCGATGCTGAGAAAAGGGGTAAATGGTTGAAAAAGAAAGGGGGAGTTAATCCATCAGTGGATAAGCTTTGGAATGAAAGAGACAGGAAGAAATATGCTGCTAGAATGGTTGGAAGATCAAATCCTACACCTATCACCAAGGTAAATCTGAAAAAGCCAAAGAATAAATCTCAAGCTCAGCTACTTATTCACAGAGGTTTGGAGACTCAAGCTATCAATCTTGATCAAGTCTGTAAGTTGCACAGGGAAGAATGGAATGAAATCAGACTTGCTATCAGTCACTCCTCTAGTGCAGCTAAGAATGAAGTGCTGAATGAGATTGACAGGTTATTCCAGAAGATGGTTGCACTTCAGTTACATAGACCAGAAGATACTGTTATACTTGGTGAAGAGATAGTGCGACCACCTAGCCCAAGGTATAGGTCAGGTACCAGTAGCATATACAGAATTCCAAACACTTCAAGGTTAAATCTTTCTATCCCTAATGGTGTGCCAAGGATTGAGGGCACTGAGATAACTAAAGGAGAGAAGGGACTCATCTACAGAGACTTTAATGGAGTATTAAGATTTCAAAGAGAGTCAGAGCTTGAAAAGATTGATCATGAGCAACTTGTACACTTGATTAGATCTGCCAGCATGCTTCCAAATGATTCATTAATGAGAAAAGCTATTTTGGAAGAAGGATTAGCCAGACAGTTCAGATTCTTGCCCTCTACAGAGAAATACGAGCTAGCTGATGAGCTTGGTATTGTGAAGCAAGAAGAAATATGGAAAAATGCGTAGTTAATTCTGTAATAGATTAGATTTATTGTAACTAAAATCACTTGTAAAATTTACACTTTGCAGTTCAATAATATCTGATCTTTTGAGAAAACCAAAGTGCAAAACTCAGATCATGTTAAAAGAATCCAAAAAGAAAATGAATGTATCACAAGTATAAGTCACTGAATGTTTAAAATCTTAAACACTGACTATAAACTTTATCAGCAACGAGTTTGTCTAGGGAGCTTTGATCACAATCATTTAGGGGGAGATTGTTGAGTCACTGGTCGCTGACCATGATAAGTCACTGGTCGCTGACCAACTCAATAATATACAACTCGATGAAGAAATAATATATGTCAAAGCTGCTATTGCTGAAGTTAACAATTGATGGTCGCTATTCGTTCTACCTGAATTTAACATACTGAGGAAGATTAAAGCTCAACTTTGAGTGTCGCTGATTCAAGCAGCGAGAGCTCTATATCTTCAAATGAATAAAGGTAAAAGTCACTGCCCGAATAATAGCTATTCACTTAAAAAAATATTTCAAGTCACTCTACAAGAGTATGTTAGCTCGTAGTGAGTGGGGAGAGTTACTGCATCTTCAGTGACTATTCAATAAAGCCTCTTTAAACTACAAGTACAATAGTTCTGTACTTGTATACTTCAGTAAGAGTTTCTCGTACTTGAAGAATGTTTAAATGATTACGTGGCAGCAAGTGATTGGTTTTAAAGTAGAGAGATATTTGCGGTAACAGAATTGGGACCCGCAGAATGTCGGTTCATCAGAGATCAAGCCAATCAAGCAGCAACACGTATCATTCCAAGATCCTGTTTTATAGGAGATATTCTAGGAACTCTTGTAATATATATAGTTCAGCATATTGTACTTTAGAGGCTAGTTGTCCATACGTATTATTCACTTGTGTGTCAGTGAATATAGTTTGTCTAAATTATTGTCACTCAGCGAGAAAAACAGTTATCGTGTTTGTCCACTACTGTTTATCTCTCTTGTAATAGTTAGCTAGAGAGTATCTGATTTGAATTAGCTTTGGCTAATTCATTCCGCAATCAATACTCAGTGAGTTCTATGATCAATAAAATTCACAGTTTAGCTATTATTGCGTTTTCTACTTTGATACTGTCATATCTATTTGTTACATACTCTGTTTGTGTTAAAACAATTAAAAACTGATTAAGTAACTTGAATAAAATCAGAAAAAGTTTTTAATTGTATTCAACCCCCCCCCCCCCCCCCCTTCTACAATTAAACTTTACTTACTGAGATTCCAAATCACTAATCAATAGTGATTACGGGACTATCATCTTAACCTATCAAACTCAATATATTTAGCAATGATCATAAACCTAAATTCATAATCATAAATAATCAATAGTATCAAAGGAACTCAATCTCAATAATCCTATTAACCACGTTAAGTAGCGATTAATTATCACCAATAAACAAGGTTCTACAGACAACGTAACAAAATTCAATCAGTTAATTGATTCAAAACACAATTATAACTTTCAAACATTCATAATCAAAGGTTATTAAACTAAACAATATACAATAATTCTAATCCATGATTCAATTATACAAAATCAGATTCATAATCTCCACAAAACACATAGACATGTTTAAAATTGAAATCGGAAGATGATACACAAACCGAATCGATGAACCACGCGAAGAGGAATCAATTGGCATCAATCCCCGCCTTCTTGTGCCTCCAAAATGTCATTAAAATGCCTCTGGAAACAGCCTTAGTCGACTTAGGGTTTTTGGTAAAAGTTAGGTTTAAAATGAGGCAAATGAGGTTTTAAGGGTTTTCTGCCGACCAATCCATCCGCCGGATGGATGCAAAACTAGTCCAAGGGGTAAAAATGAAATTTGTAGCCCTGCCTGTTAGATAAATTCTCCAAGTTGAATCACTCCAATCGGAGTTCATATGAGGAAGTTATGGCCAAAATACTAATGCATAGCCGAAAACTCAGCATTTACACTTTTCTTCATTTTCAGCTCATCTTTCGTTCTCTTTCCGATTCAAGCTTCATATACACCTATTCCAATCCAATCTTGCCTATCTTCACTTTCTTAGCTTCTTTTCTTCACGATTAGCTCGTTTTCCATTTCTTTTCGATCCAAGCTCCAATTAAACTCCTAAATGCAAATATGAACGAAATAAGTATTTTATTCATACAAAATGCATTAGAAACCTATCTAACAAAGGGGTAATTAGTACTCCAATATAATACATTTTGGCGTTTATCAACCTTATTTAATGTAAAAATACATCGTTTTAATATATTTGTTCCATTATGACAAAATTGTTTAAATATGTGATGCGTACTAAGGGTGTTCAAAATATTCCGAAACCGAAAAACCGAGCCGAAAATCGGTAGAATCGAATCGAATTTTGGCTAACCGAACCGACTTTTTTTCTTTTTTCGGTTTCGGTTAACCGAACCGAATTTTTTTTAGTTTTTCGGTTTCGGTTTCGGTTCATGATTTTGGGATAGGCATGATAAACGTTTAACCGAAAAAACTGAAAATTTTATATATAGTTTTAAATATATGTATATATATTGTACATTTTATATATATATATATATATATATATATATATATATATATATATATATATATATATACATATTTACCCTTGTATTTTGATAAAATCATTTATATTTCTTTTTCACTCATTCTAATGTAATTTACTAGCTTAATTTTGGTCTAATATGGTAATTATTACTACTTAGTTTCTAATTATATTCAGACGATTTACGTACATATAACACAAATACACAATTATATAGAGTAAAATGGTTATCGTTTGATATTTTTATTATCAAAATAATTTAAATGTAGTGAACACTAACAAAATAAATATATATTTATGTGTTATTAATTACTTTTTAAATAAGTATTAATTAATAAACGGTTAATTTGGTTAACCGTTTAATTGAACCGAAAAAATGGTTAACCGATTTTCGGTTAACCAAATTTTTCGGTTAACCAAATTTTTCGGTTTCGGTTTAGATTCAAAAATATTTCGAACCGAGACTCCGGTTAACCGGTCTCCGGTTAACTGAGTCTCCGGTTAACCGTCCACGAACACCCGATTGCGTACGTTGGAGATGTTGATAAAGTCGTACATGTTTATTGGGTTAAAAGATTATCGAAAGAATTGAAAGTTTTCGATGTTCTTTCATTTAGATTATAGTGTACAAACCGGAAATTATTAAAACAGAATGTCACTTAATGTCATGTACAAGTTTTGTGGCATTAATAATTACTTAATTAGGAGTGTTTTATACTATGCTTATAAAATGACTTACAAATAGAGTGTTTGTAGAGTAACCGCGTGCTTATTAAAAGACTCAATATTTATTTGGAATTTGCATATAATATACTTTTATTATCAATAACTAGCATGTTTTGTAATGGATAACTTACGTTTAATTAATTAATTAATTAATTAATCAATATGACAATTGAAGAACTAAAACATTGATGAAGCGGTATAATAAGTTTAGATGGTGACACGATATATATATGGGGTATAGTGTTGGTAAATGATTGTGATTTGATTTGTGAAAATGGAAAGTGATGTTGAATTTGAGAGGCCAAATAGAATGTGTAATGGAAACAGAGCTAGGTTGACCTTTCAATTTCCCTAACGTTGAATTGAAATTAAATAATATGTGGATGTTAAAATTTTAACATGTTAACCGTAGTTCTAACTTCATTAAATAAGAGGTCAACCTATTTTATATATGAATTTTTATGTTCATAAACATAATTGTTAACTCGTGACTCGACTCGTGATTCGGAATGTTGATTTTTAACTCGTGACTCATGAGTCGACTCGATTCGTAAGAGTCATAACTTTATAATAAGTATATATATATATATATATATATATATATATATATATATATATATATATATATATATATATATATATGTTAGTATTGTTTAGATTTTTATTCTTAAGTGAAATAAAACACAATGAAAGTCATTAATTAACACAAATGCCGAATTTAAAATTGATTATTAGTCATTTGTTATCCTATTTGATTATTTTATTTTTTTATAACATTACATTAAAAGTTTGTTTGATTTCTGACTCGTAAGAGTCGTCCAAGACTCGGAAGAGTCACACATGACTCGTAAGAGTCAAAGTCATTTAAGAGTCGGCGTTCGAGTCGCCTCGTTTTTTGCATTTTTGACTCGACTGGTAAGAGTCGACTCATGAATCGTAAGAGTTTAACAACAATGAATCATAACTTGTTAGTCATTAGTATATACTCTTAATTACTGTATTATTTTTTATTTACAAAACTTTTAACATGTTAACCGTTGTTCTAACTTCTAACAGGTATGATTATAAGAATCTTTTTAATTTATTTATTGAATTTGATAAAGAACACACATACAATCGTTCAACTAACGTACATTGAAAACCACCAACTGCTACAAAATCAACAACAGGGGTATGTAATTAGATGGTGAACGTTAATTGACTTTTAATCGTCATTTATCAACCACTCATAATTTATTAGCTATCATTTATAGTCTTAAAGACTATGTTTAGCTATATCTATTATTTATTATCTTATCTTATCTTAATTACATATAAAGCATCTCCATTATTCTCTTAAAATTAGACTCAACAATGTTCAATGACTAAATTGCCCTTCATTAATAATATCAATCTCTCCAACTCAACCATTGATTATAGTATCTATATCCATAATAACCTCTCATTTTAAAATTTTCAACATATTATTTTAATATATCTTTTACAAAATATATATAAAATGAATGATGCATTAGATTATGTCACTTAAATTTTCAACTTGAATTTTTGACAAACGTGAGCACCTATTTATCACCGCCGCTATGTGCGGGTACACTGCTAGTTACTTATAATGCATTTGAGCCATTTGTCTTAAAAAAACTATTCGATCAAAAGAAATGGCTATATTGCCCTTGTATATTTAAGACAAACATTTAAATCCCACCAATTATTCTTATTATTCACACTAAAATGGGAATGTTAACTTCCTATATCAAGAGCAAAAGTCAAATGTGAAATGTCTACTAATATCGATTATCTATTACCTATTACTATTACTTATAATTATAAAATGCATTTGAGAGTAAATGTCATTAAATAATACTCCGTACTAATTTAGATAATCAATAATTACATTACATAGTAACAAAACGTCAACCAATTAGATCTCGAACTCGGACCGAATGTAAGGATGTGAATATCCAAAATATTTCTTTCAACATCATCCGAAATTTTCACCGTTGCATACCCATGCTATGTGCGGGCATAATGCTAGTCCTTATTTATCTATTTCTTTTATATACAAATCATCTTCACAGTGTTAAAATTTCAACAATAATTGAATTTACATTTATACCCTTCCTTTATTAACTAGTTCAATAACAGAAATTACAAAGAGTGAAACGATTTTTATACTTGTAATAAAAAATTCACTAAACACGCTAGTTTGGTCCAACGGTTGTTGCTCAAAATTGGATACCCCAACCGTCCTTAACCATGGTTTAATTATATATACCAACCACAGTTAACTCTCTTCCAATCTCCTATATAACCACCTCCTTCATATTCAGTGATTCACCTCTACCACATTTTTTAGAGACAAAAAAAAACACCCAATAAAATAAAACCGTTACTAAACAAACTCAAGACCAAAAACCCTAGCAAAACACACACTTGAATCTCAATCAATCACTAATGGCTTTATACGTAGATGAAGAAGAAATATGGAAGTGTCCTAAACATCCATCAAGAAAACGAAAAAGTGGAATATGTCCTAAATGTCTTCGTGATCGTCTCGTTACACTTTGTCCTAATTGCGCCAACGCTCTTCCATGTCCCGAATGTCCCGCGCCAATTGAGATCCCATCATCATCTTCTTCGAGTTCACACTTTTCTCTTTTCTCCTTCTCAAGAGGTGGAAGTCGTCACGATTTTTCTAATCACAACGAACCAAATCGATCATCAACCAACGTAGAAGTTGATCCAGTTTTACGTAAATCAAGATCAGTTGCTATTTCGTTTCTTAGATCAAAATCTAAGTACGTGGGAAATGCAACCGACAGATGTGAAATTGAGAACCGTGAGAACCACAAGCAGCAGATGGTTAAGGAAAATGAAAAGGTGGGACAGGTGAAAGTTAGTAGGAGTAAACTTAACTTTTGGTCAGTTTTTAGGATTAACAAGAGTAAGAAAAGTGATGTGATTGATGAGGTAACAACGAAAGATGATGAATCGAATAAGTGCGGTGATTTGTTAAAAGTTAACGATGATTCAACGTCGATGATGATGAGATCGAGGTCAGTTGCTGTTAACGGAAGCGGATTTGGGAGACCAAAAGGATGGTATTTTCCGAGTCCCATGAAATCATTCCGGCAACCTAAACTTTCTACATCCGTTGCTGTTACATAGAATATATGTTTGATAATACTCAAAAGGTTTAATTTTATTTTTGACAAACGTTAATAAAAATGTTACCTTTTTCTTTTATATCTAATCATATCATATATTTTGCGAGTGTATGTATTTTTATGCGTTGCTTTTTATTGACTTGCTACTCGTTTAACATAAGTTTTATGTATTAGAAAAGCCATCAAATGTGCAATAAAAAGCCATCAAAGCACACTATAATTGAAACTTAATAAATTAATACTTGTAATAAGTCTAATAAGGCGACTAGCAAAAATACTAACAAACCCCTCGTTTTTTGAGTAAAATGAAGGAAGTCGTTATTTGTCAGATGGAAAATGCTGACCAAATCAGTTGGTAAATGGTAATACTTTATACGGAGTATTATATTAATAATTGTGTACTTTCTATAATAATAAAATTGAAAGGTGGTAAATTAAAATATTTGTAACATGGGACAATCATCATGAGTATATATATAAACTCAGGAAATTTAGTCACCGGTGTTACAAGAATTTTAAAATTCATTCCACTTGTTGGTTTATTTACATAGTGAGGTGCACCACCTAAATATGAGTGGTAGCACTCCTGAAAAATTAATAACTTTTCAGCTAATTTTACACTAAATCAGCTTAATTGACTGGTGTCACGTGTCACCGTTAGTTATAACGTGGGTCCACCCCTGTATATATTAATGATCACTAAGAAATTAATTAGTTGTAGCTTCTGGACCTGTGGTTAATATAATTTGTTTGCGACACCAAATATGTTATACACTTATACGAATGTGATTGTATAAATAATCAACAAAGTTGAACGTGATTGTTAAATTATTACAAAGAATTAAAGATTTAGGATGGTTTGGTTGAACCTTTTATTAGTAGCTGCTTCTGGTATATATATAACTTTGTTTAATAAAGTTGGTGATTATAGTGACAGATTTACGAGCTGTCAAAAACTTTAGCACATGGATATATAGAAATATATATTATATACTTGAATTATAACAACTTCCAAATTGATTATTTACTAATAAATATAGTAAATAAATAAAGCACGTCTATTAATTTATATATCGCAAATTTATCAAAGGAATGAAGTATGTTTATAATTCGATAGAAATGAAGTTTGAGGAAATTGAAAACTAAATGTGGAAGAGTTAAATTTGATGCTACGGATTTGATAGATGCACCATTTTGTCATACTATACAGAACAACCGCTTAATGCACAAATTTTGATGAATCTGTTAAATGTTATATAAGAACCCAATAGAGCCCTTGTTCGGGTTTATATAATGATACAAAATACCAATGCACAAATTTTCTTTATTAGTTTTTCTTGTGAAAAGCATGTGCATGACTTGTAAAGTTAACAAACATATATTTGGCATTTTTTAAAAAATATACAGGAATAAACAGCTTTTGTAATTTAGACTTCAAAATAAGGTTAGTTGCCCATTGGATCTGCACGTGCCCAATTTGTGGGTGGATTTGGGTAATTAGTACTACTAATTTCAGGTCAAATTTGGATAATAAGATGCTACTCTATCTTTTATAGAGTAATGTTTTTAGACCATCTTGTAGGAATGGCTTAATTTATTTCAACATACATCATGAATTATTTATATACAAAAGTTAATTAATAAGTCATGTTTTCCTTGGTTTCCCATGTTACAACTTCTGTACCAATTCGGTCGATCCAGAATGGACTGGCACAAACATACAAGGATGACGATAAGCTTTGAAAATTGGCAAATTCGATGAAATAAAACAACTTTGGTGGTTAAATACTCTAAGTTGGTTAGTCGAAATAGAAATCAGACCAAAGTTGTGATTTGCCACTTGAGAATTGGTCCCATATGGATTATAATGTGCTACCATGAAAGTATGTGATAATAGAGGGATATCATTTGATATGGTCCACTAGGTTTGGTTCATCTGCAAGTGATCACCTACAATGGATTCAATTCCGTATTTGTTGCTGATTGCTCCTGGTGGTAGAGCCCTCTGTTTTTTCTACTGGGACACTCATGTAATGTGCTTATTTAGTAAGATCTGTTTGCCCATTCAAAGATTGAACAAATTGATACCTTTTATACTTTTATTTTCACACCTGATAAAAAAAAAAAAAAACTAAAAATAAGATCAGCCAATGCTTTGCAGCTTGTAAGTGAGCCGGATTGTTTGAAAATTGTCGTCGGACCAATACATTGCCCAACACAATTCTACATGGGATTTCAGTATTTCACTTGGAAACCAGATGACTAATTGAGAAAGTAGCTCATAAACTTTTATGTAGACATTAGTTGACATGGGTTTACACCCAACAAAACATATATTGCAGTTTGTAGTTAACCAGCAACTGAAGTGTTGAAATTAGTTAACATTTATCTAGGGTCCAAACAATTCAGGGTTAGCCTAACTGGTTCTCCTAGAAGTCTTATTCTTATCGTCGGATAAGGTTTATTACATTACGAGTACTATGGATGTGCAAACCGTCTCCTGAATTTTGATGGCCTTGTCTCATTATTGTATAAGAAAAGGTCTTTTAATGTGTAAAACGACATGTCACTTTTCAAGAAAACGGCACGTATATACCACCGGTTTTATCACTCTCTCATGCTTCCAACCATGAATCTAACCATTTGGTGATGCTATCTTCTACATCTAGTTTACATTTGGCATACTGAATGATGGTTCTTATTTTTAGGCCTAACTGGGCCAGACTCTATCTTATTTGATCACTAATTCACTGGTCTGGGCTTATCCATGCTTCTGTCAAGTAAGAAAATTGATTTGGCCTCTTACTAAATCGTTCTAATGCATTCTTCCAACTTTAAAAAAATATGACACAACTCACACAACTGAAATCTATTTATTCTTTAGTTTTTGACAATTGTATGATTTGTTTTGTTACATACCGTCGGTCCTAACAAAAAAACTCAGGCTAATAGTCCGACAAGTCTCGGTCTTTTTAGGCACAAGTCAAGACATGTCCTAGAGTCCATTCGACTCATTGGTTCATCGTTTTTTGTTTTCTATTTTAAACCACTCGGAATTAGTTTTAACAACTTAAGTAGTATTGCATATTTCGAAGGAGGTTCAAATGGGAATCACATAAAAGTTGTGAACCTGTGAAAACGACATGATTGTGTTCCTTTGAGTATAATCATGTTGCAATATTGATGATTATGTAAAAGAGAAGTTGTCCAGCTGAAAGAAATTAGGATTACAGGCCTGACCCGTATGGGAGTTCTAGGTTCTGATGGCACTATGGCAGATTGAGTCACTAGAATTGGCTTCTTGTATTCTTCTTTGCAGAATTTTTATTTTACATTCATATAGTCATCGTTTGTGTGTGTAATGATTACTTAAGATGTACACCACTATTAGTTACTGACAGTCAATTAATCGAAAGAGTTAGATGGGTCCAGACAGATAAGTTGAGGTCGTTTAGCTGGTGGCGGCGATGGTGGTGGTGAGGTTATGGGGGAGCTAAGAAGTGTCTAAAGTTAGCATACAAATGACTCATTTTCTTTGTCTAATTTATTAGTGAAAATTATAGCCCAATCTGTTTCTTCTTGTATTTTTATTATATGTTCATTAACAAGTCTCTTAATTATTTACTATGACTAAAGAATACACACACACACGAATGCAGAGTCAATGATAAGTTATTAAAAAATGGTTTCTCTGTCCGAATTCTATTTAGCTAACTAAGATGGTATCAATAATTTTTATCGTACCTTCATACCCACTGTTACTCATCAAACACCTAACCAAGACACTCCATATCCCCTTGTCCGGATAAACTCCATCATTCACCATTCTCCGAACCCATTCCTCACCTTTTTCTACACCATTCAACACACACATCCCGTGCACAAGGCTTGTATATGTAACCAGTTCGGGCCGCAAACCCAGTCTGCCCATAGACTCCAAAAGTTGACCAAAAAGGTCAACCTTACCGCACTTGCAACACCCATTGATCAATATATTAAAAGTGATCATATCAGGTTTAACCCCTTTCACCATCATTTTTGCCATTACCTTCAAACCTTCATTAACCATACCATTACGACAATACATGTTGATAAGCGTGTTATACGTAGCCAAATTTAGCCCAATTCCACTTTCTTTCATCTTAAGCATGAGGTCAAACGCAGACTTAAAGTCGTTAACCTTTGAATACCCCATTAAAAGCTCATTGTATGTTGTCAAATTAGCCAAGTTTCCCATTCGAAGGAATAAATTCATAGCTGAATCTACCTTTCCACTGGCACAAAGACCTTTGATCAGTGTATTAAAGGTCGCTACATTTGGTGGGCAGTTCATGTTGTCAATAAGGTCATAGGCTTCCTCGAACATAAAATTACGAGAAAGAACATCCACCATGGATGTGTACACCACAACATTCGGGTGGCAGCCTTGTGCTATCATTTTGTTCCACATCTCAAATGCACCTACAAAGTCCCTAGACTTTGCATAGCCGTTGATCAAGGTCCCATATGTTGTTACATTGGGAGAGCATGAGTGTCTTTCCATTTCAAGAAAACAAGATACTGCTCTCTGCATGATGCCAACGGAACAAAACCCATTAATCAGGGTGTTGTAAGTAACGACATTTGGTAAAACACCCTCAAGGTTCATTTTGTTGTAAACTTCATACGCTTGTTCCATTTTCCTCTTTAAGCAAAACCCCTTGATCAAAGAAGTGAAAGTGAAGACGTCCGGGTGGAAATTTTTCTTCAACATCTTAGCCAATATAGCTAAAGATAACTCGACCTCACCAAGATCTGAGAGTGTGTTTATGATCGTTGTAAACGTGATCACATTCGGCGTAACTCCATTAACAACCATTTTTTCCATCAACCGAAATGCCTCATTCAAATCACCACCTCTACACACACCCATAATCAAAGCGTTATACACAGAAACCATAGGAAAACCTCCCACAACACTCTCAACAACCTCCTTTGCTTCCTTCACCTTACCAAGATTACACAAGGAAGAAACAATCGTCGTATAACTCACTTCATCAGGTTCACATCCTTTCTTAGACATTTCAACGAGCACCTTGTGTGCACCATCAATCCGATCATTCTTACACAAAGCTTTCAACAAAATATTATAAGTATACTTATCCGGTTCCATTCCATCTCTCCTCATATTACTATAGATAGGATTAATCATATGAAACCTGTTCTCATTTAGCAAAGCATCCAACAAATGATTATATATCTTAACAGTCGGTTTACACCCAAAATCTTGAATCCGGTAAAACGTTTTCAATGCTTGATCAGCTGATCCAGCTCTTCTATAACAACTGATCACACTAATAAACAAATCCTCAGAACAACTAATTCCATCTAATTTCATCTGCTGCAAAAAATATTGAACTCCATCTAAATCGCAGTTTTCGCCTAGTTTTTCGATAATTGTTTGGTAAGTGAGGGTTGTGTGTTTGAAAGCTTTTGAATTTGATATCGATTTGAAGAATTCAAGAGCTAAATTAATGTCTTTTTCATGGTTTAATCTTTTTAAGACATCAAATTCTGTTAATAATTCTGTTTTTGTAGGGTTCTGGGCGTTTGGGTGATCGAAAATTGAGTTTGTGTTGAAAACAAATGGGATTGATGGTTTGTGAACTTTTAGCAGCAACGAACATTGCTGTTTTAGTTGCATATTGTTTCGAATTGATGATGTTGGAAATTTAAAATTTCATAGTAGCAAAACCATCAAATATTATTTTGTGATTTTTGATAAGATCCCCATAACTGTAATTGATCAAAGTCGCTGGAATCAGACAATTAAGAGCGGGAATTATTTTTGAGGATTGATGAAATGACAACAACGAGAAATCGAAGTGTCGAAACCCTGGAGACGAACTAACGAGAGATCAATACCAAATGGTTAAATTGATGTTTACAATTTTTAGGCGGTGCGAATTTGCTTATTTTAAGAGATCTAATTTAGATTATTTGAAGAGTTAATTGCATAGTTAATACATGTAATTTATACAAAATTGTACCGTAAATTCCTATACTCATTTTGCACTGATAGTTCAAAAACCTTAAAGAAGTTGCGAGGCTGGTCCCTTTTTTTACTAAAATGACTAAGATACCTCACTTAGTGTGTGTTTGGCACGCGAGCTTCTTAAAGCTTATAGGAGCTTAAGCTTATTTTTTCTATAAGCTTAAGCTTCTATCATTGTTTGATAGACAAAACTTTAGGAGCTTATTGAAAAAATAAACTGTGAAAAAAGAAGCTACTTCAAGTAGCTTATAAAAATAAGCTACAACCTTATGAAAAGAGAAATTACATAAATACCCCTCATATTATTATATATCATATACTTTTTGTCCTTTTATGTCAATTTACATCAATAAGCTCCAGCTAGTTTTATAAAACACTTGTAAACACATAAGCTCCAGCTTCTAGCTTATAGTATAAGCTTCAGCTACCAGTTCAAGCTATAAGCTTCCAGCTAGTTTTACCGGTCCCTCTTTTTACTAAAATGACTAAGATACCTCACTTAAATTTATACAAATAAGGGTATGATAGTCATTTTAGTTGGAGAATGGACTATAAAAAAAAAATTTGAACTTTCAGTGCAAAAAGTGAAGTATAGGAAGTTACAGTACAATTTTGTATAAACCACAACGACAAACCATGCAATTGACCCTTATTTCTATTTGAAAATGCATTTATTTCTATGTTTTACATGTATACTTTTAAAGAAGGAAAAAGAGTACTCCATAGTAGTATATAAACTTATATTCACTATTAATTTTGAAAAATTCGTCAAAATTATACATTAAAAGTCTAGAACGTACACATAAGTAATGCAGAGTTCAATAAATTTATCAAAAAGTAGGATTGATACATCAGTACATTTCACCCGTAGAAAATAGTGTCTGAAATTGGTTGTGATTGTTAAGTGAATGTACAGTTATATAATCATTTACAAATACACATTTACTCGTAGAAATAAAAGCATATATGACATCATATAATGTTACTTTGTAAAGGGATTTTTACCAACTATCACATCCAGATCAGCGTCACGTAACTAGTTAAAATTACTATACATGTTAGAGTGAAAATTTGAAACTTGCATGCTTTTTAATCCGACATTTTATTTGATTGTGAGCCAACATCATGTTTATAGATTCATAACGCTCAATTGTTCCTTTAGTTGTTTCCCGATAGCGTCTTCTATTAGCAAAAACAAAAATGCTGTGAATACCCAATTTAGCCTTTTTGTGGTAGTATATAAAAAGATCGACATTAATCTATCAAGTTACAAAAAGCAAGATGTTATGTACTTATGTTGATGTTGTTATGATAGTGATAAGTATAGAGATGATAGTGAAAAGCAAGATGTTATGTACTTATGTTGCTGTTGTTATGATAATCTTAATCCACAAAGAAAATCATGAGAACCATTAACTACTCCCAACCCTTACGTCGGTTGGAGCATTAGTTCACGTCTGCTGAACGAAGATATTGCCACCGCCGCATCAGTTGCACGTCGGTCAGTCCGACCGAGAATTCAAGGAAAAAGTGGGTCCGTGTGAATAAAAAAATTTGTTATTGTTTTTGTTTGTGTTTTGTTTAGTGTATAGGAATAAATATATTTTGGTAAATTTGGGACGCGGAAAAACTGAATAATGAATCAAGGTTGGCAGTGTCAGTCAGCTGTTGATCAATTTTGAGACCTACTGATGTGGCGCTGATTTGAAAGCAACCAGTGCATCAATTTGCATTAGTAATCGGGAGTGGTCAAATACTGCTTTTAAAGACAATAAGGTATCTTTACCCATATTACTTGAAGGTGTAACTGTGTAAGAGCCAAAGTTTCCATGGATAATAATAGCCAATAAAGATTAGCTGATTAGTTATACTGTAATACTACAAGTGTTATATAACTAAAAATACACCAAAATTACTTAACCTGAAATCGATAATACAAATCAAACATACTAAATGTTCAAAAGTTTATACATCACCAATAATCTTAGCGATTTAGTAATCCACCTATCCAGAAACCACTACAATACTATCCAAAAGCACCATGTAAAAAACTACACCAAGGAAATACATAACCACTATCTGTAATATAAATGATAGAAACCGAGAGTCGAGAGACATCCCTAAAACTCTCGATGATGTTACATGTGCAAGAAATGGGCTCAAGCCACTACCTCTTAGATGGTCTTTCATCGTCGTCACCACCATCGTCATCGTCGTCATCTGAACCATCGTTTTTGGATCTTTTCCTCTTGGGCGGGGCCTCAACTTTCCCATCATCTTTCTCCTCTTCCTCTGATTCAGCATCTTCATTAGCGCCGTTCTCTTCTGGCTCAAAGTCGCTAGCATCTTCTTCGTCTTCTGGGTTAGCCACGGGTCGTACCAAGTATTCAGTTGGTGCATCCTCCTAGTTACCATTATTCATCGTACGGTCAATAACAAGTACAACAACCTTATTTTTCACCAATAAAAGAAAATTGTACATTTAAAAATTGTTTTTCTATACGAACTCATCGGATCTGGTAATAACATAAACCATAAAAGTTCCGTACAATCAAAGATAAATTCACATATAAATCTAAATATTAATAAAACAAAATTAGTGAAATTTTTATATACACCAGAAATACATGTGACAAATTCAACAAAATAAACAAACATAAACTTAATCAAAATCAATTTAATTCTACTCAAGTTAATAAAAACTGTATCAAAATTATTTAATTCTACTAAGATTAATAAATTAACTGACATAATTAAACAATGAAAATTCATCAGATTTAATGAATTTTACTCAGGTTGAAATAAAATCAAATTATGAATAAATCAATTGAATTCACGAAAAGTTATACCTCATCGTCTTCAGCGTCTTCTTCCTCGTCGTCATCTTCATCATCATCGCTATCATCACCGTCACCGTTACCGTCGTCATCTTCATCCTCTTCCTCGTCTTCATCATCATCTTCGTCATCATCTGCCACCTGTACCGGCGGAGCGCCACCTGACGCCGGAAAAACCTCTTGTACATCATCATCATCATCTTCTTCTTCTTCTTCCTCGTCGCCGTCGTCATCTTCACCGTCATCTCCGTCGTCCTCTTCACCGTCATCTTCTTCCACTTCAATTTCACTATCGATTTCTAAAATTTCCTTCTCAACTTCAAATTCAAATTCCGTTTCTTCATCGATTAAGAGCTTCATGTTTGAATGGATTAGGATTATAATTTAATTAAAAAAATAAAATTGAAATTTGAGTGAAGGTGAGAAGAGAGAGAGAGGAGAAGGAGAGAAGAATAGAGGCGGTTTTTCGTTCTTCAGAGTAGCTATACCGAACGTTTGATCTTCACCGTTGAATTGGTGTTTGACGCGGATTGATGACGTGGATGTTGATCGGACGGTTGTAATGATATGACGCGGTTTACCTTGTGTGTTTGTAGTATCAGGATTGGAGACCATACGGCGCGCATCTTCGTTCTGGAATTTTTTTTGGATCACGTGATACGGGCGTGATTTGATACCTAGGGCTAGGGGATTTTTTATTTTTTTTTACTAAATTTATATTTATATATTCATATTTATTATTATTATTATTATTATTATTATTATTATTATTATTATTATTATTATTCTTATTATATTATATTATTACAATTAACATTAAAATTATTTTTTAATATACAGTAATTGACAATCTTGGAGTAATGGTAACACACGAACACGTACAAAAATCATAATACAGCCCTTTTCATTTTGTAAATTGAACACATCTGATTTGATTTGTAACGGAAAAAAAAAAAAAAAAAAACTCGCAAAATCATTTACCATAAAATGGAGAGTGTTTCAAGCGGGCTTAATTCCTAGTTATAAGTTTATTGTACTCGAATAAGCTAATAAGATTTTCAAATAAGCCCACCTAAGCAACTCATATTATTCAATCTTAGCACTCCGGGTACGTAAGGTTGCATTTCAGTGATAGATCAAATTGTTTATCCTAACTTTTTCTTTTCATAAGAAAACAAATTGATATTCATCAACTCAAACCCAGTTTATAAGATTCACTGTTGAAACACACTGATGTCATTTATATATTGGTAGCATATAAACTTAGAAAAGTGAAACTTATTTTACCGGTAGTAATATATACAACGCCACAATTTATGAATACACTACCAATCATATCATATATCATCATATTCATATTATCTTAATAGAGTAAGGTTCAAATGAGTACACCAATTTTGAGTGAGAATGAGGGAACCAACAGATTTCTGCCATGTGTCACTTTATTCTCTCTCCTCCATACTTTATTCTCTCTCCTCCACATTTTTAAAAATTAAATATCTCACAAACGGTAAGTCGAAAAATCATGAAAATTGCACCACAAAATTCAGCGTTTTCTCCTCTTCGATTTGCCGTCCCTCAAGGCATACTTTTGACAACTTTTTTTTTCTCATTTTTTGGTGGGTTTCACAAATTAGTAAACATGTGTTAGTGATTAGTTGTACATTTAATTTGTGGTTAAGGTTAGGGTTTAGGGTTAGGTTTAGGGTTTAGTAGGGTTTAGGGTTTATAAGGGTTTAGGGTTTAGAAGGGGTTCAAGATTTAGGGTTTAGAAAGATTTAGGGTTTAGCGTTTTGTAAAGCGTTTAGGGTTTAGGGTTTGTGGTTTAGGGGTTAGGGTTTAGGGTTTAGGGTTTGAGGTTTGGGGTTTCGGGGAGAAACCCCAAACCTCAAACCCTAAACCCTAAACCCTAACCCCTAAACCACAAACCCTAAACCCTAAACGCAACACTTTAACACATGTGTTAGTAAATGTGAAACACACCAAAAAAATGAAAAAAAAAAAACTTTTCGAAAGTATGTCTTGAGGGACGGCAAATCGAAGAGGAGAAAACGACGAATTTAATGGTGCAATTTTCATAATTTTTCGATTTGTCGTTTGTGAGATAATTGATGTTGGGGGTAAATGGGTTTTGTACATGTGGAACATTCTCTTTGTACACATGGCTTGATATCATTGGTTCCTTAATTCTCACACAAATTTCTATTCTCATTTGAACCCTACCCTATCTTAATATACAACGCTAAAATATGTTAATGTACAAATCTATCACCTTTACTTTACAAGAGACAAAAACTATACCACATATGGTCTTGAACCTGTAGGTAGCATTAGTATCCCATATTAGGTTGAGTAAATGATAACTTTAGTTGTTACTCCATATATGACGATGATTTTAGTCTAGGTTAGGTTGACATGCTCAATCTCAGTTTGACTACCGGAGACGAAGCTCAAGGTTGGATGGATAGCACGCTTAGTCTTTATGCAAACTCGTGAAAGATTCAAGAAGGCTCGAAAACTTGGGTGTTTATATAAATCGTATTTCCAATAATTAATCAGACGCTTTTCTTGTAAATCCTAATTTTTAAATAACAATAATTATTTTTATACATCATAAACATTTAAATAAAATCCCATATATTTCAGCTTGATATTTATGCTCATAGTTCAAATCTATAAATGTGTGGCCCAAACGAGTTCTATATCTCGAGTTAAAGCATAGAAACTTGACTGAAAGTCAACGTCAAAAGGTTATCCTTTTTGCGCCAAACTATAAAATGTTCAGTCCACGGGGTCTATGAACGCGGAAGCAATTGAAAATCATATTGAATTTCATTGAAAGATTGTTTATCGACTTATAAACCGAAACTAACAACTTCTAACATAAGTTACAATTTGACCCTCATACTTTCTATTCTATAAGATATTGATCAATAACTTTTACTATTACGTATTTACAAATTCAGTCCTTGTAATATTTCTTCATCCTCCCCTCAAGTTGGATGATCTGAAAGACCCAACTTGGATGCAAGAAACATATGTTGAACCCGATTCAAAGCTTTGGTCATTAGATCAGCCAGCTGAAGATGAGATGGAATAAAAGCGGTTTGTAAGAAACCATCTTGAATTTTGTCTCTCGTGAAATGACAATCGATATCAAGATGTTTGGTTCTATCATGATAACATGGATTTGCTACAATTTGTTGAGCAGATTTGTTGTCACAAAAAAAAAAAGGGACAGGCAAAGACACATTGACACAAATCTTGCAGCAAATAGCTAAGCCAAAGTAACTCACAAGTTGTTGCTGCCATGCTTCAATATTCAGCCTCAGTAGAAGAACGTGAGACAGTTTGTTGTTTCTTTGTTTTCCAAGAAATTAGAGCATGTCCTAAGAAAATGCAGTAACCAGTAAGGGATCTCCGTGTCATAAGACATGAAGCCCAATCTGCATCAGTAAAGCCTGTGAGCTTTAATTGTGACTGAATAGGGTAAAATAACCCTTTAGAAACACTGCCCTTAAGGTACTTAAGTAGATGTAAAGCAGCCTGTAAATGGACATCCTTTGGAGAAGATACAAATTAGCTTAAGTGTTGGACACTATAGGATATGTCAGGACGTGTCATAGTCAAATATAAGAGACGACCAACTAATCTTCTATATGTTTCTGGAGAAGGTAATGGAGTACCTTTATCAAGAGAAAGTTTAACATTAGGAGGTAAAGGACAAGGAGTAGGTTTAGCACCAGTTAAACCTGCATCTGTGAGTAGATCCAAGATATATTTTCGTTGATTGAGGTGAGTTCCTGTAGCAGTTCTACAAATCTCAATGCCTAAAAAATATTTAGCAAAACCCAAATCCTTAATAGTGAACTTCTTGTGTAATGCTGATTTAGTGGCTATAATTTCGGACTCACAGTTACCAGTGATCAAACAATCATCCACATAGACCAAAACAACAGTAAATTGATCACCTTGTTTCTTCACAAACAAAGAATAATCATTTTTGGACTGTAGAAAACCCAAATGCAACAAGAATGAAGTTAATGTTGGAAATAGTGTCCAATGTCATAACTAATTGGTAAGACTATTCTAAAGGTAGAGCCTTTTTGGGTTGCCCTCAATGAACAGTAAGAGAAACAATAAGAGAGATAATATTAATTGGAATTTAATATTATAAGTTAATTATTTGGTTCGTTAATTTATCAAAGTTGATAAATTAATTAGAAGTTAAAAGTAATTAACAGAAACTATAAAGAATATTTAGTTAGTTTATTAATCGGATATTAATTAGAAACTAAAAGGAATATTCTGGAAACGAGTTCCGACCGGCGGTTGGAGGGTTCAACCGGCGGTTGGAGGATTAGGGTTTGTAAGGCGGTGACGCGTGTTTGACTTGGAACAGGATTCAAATCCAACCGGCGGTTGGAAGCTTCAACCGGCGATTGGAGGCCGAATTCAGTTATCCCACATCGGCCAGAGTATAAACCCCAAGGCATCCTCTTCCCCTATAAATAGAGGCCTAATCCATGGTTTCCAATCATCCCAGATTCGAATTGAATTCGTTTCTTTCTCTCTTTCTCATTCCTAATCCTTGTGAGAGTTTACACGACGTAGAGTCGGGACCCTAGGATTTAGAGTTACTCTTGGTTCACGGGTGTGAAGCATTAGAGGTGTTCTACTTTGGGCACTTGCCATCCAAGGCATGGAAGGTCGAGCAAGGAGTCTGCGTGAATGTTCTCCGAGGTGGTCTGCGCGTGAGAAATTGGTTTTCTCAAAGGTTAGTATTTTCTCATTTATCTATTTATTTTGTTATTGTTAATAGCTTTATTAAGTAACGGTCCTTTAGGGTTTAGTTTCCTAGTTAATCTAGATTAATTGTTATTTTCCGCTGCATATGTTAATCTAGTTAGGGAATTGAAAACCAAACAGTGGTATCAGAGAAAAGGCTTAATAAGGTTAGCTATACAAAATATAGATAAAATGTATTTTGGAAATAAAATTGTTTTTATTCTGTCCAAATAACTAAACTAAATATATATGTATAATAGATTTATATATGTATATAGTTAATTTATTTACTAATCAGACCTTAGTATTTTAATGGTTTGAAATATATGCTCAATTTTAAAAATGTTTTAAAATAGAACCCTGAACCTTAAATGTTTAAGAGAGACCTTATATAATATGATTTATATATATGTATCATTTAAGTCTAAATACATCGTCAGTCAATTGATAAATCGGCTCACCCATAGAGAACAAACTATAAGAGAGGTATAAGGCGGGTCGCTATGCTTCCCTAAAGAAGTAGGTTTTTAATAAGCTTCGCGCTGACCTGCTTCTCCGCTTCTTTGTGCTTTCAATGGAGTTACTGAGGACTTTTGATAGGATGATGTCAAGATTAAAAGTAGGCTTAAAATAGTAAAACAAAAATGTAACACCCCCAAATTTTATGATTTGCGGAAGCACAATTTGGGTGTTACTAATCAATAACAAAGCACAAAGATATATAGTAAACGACTCTATATGCGTCGTTTTAACAAAATATATTAATATTGAAAATCTTTACAACATTTATAGCTTTACATAGCTCGAGTTTAAATAAAAGGAGATTTCAGTACATAAGTACTTGTACAAAATATACTAATGCAAGAAAATCTCAATCGTCTGTATGCTGACTCGAGCTAAAAGTCCTCAAGTCGAAGCAATCTACTGCTTGGTACCTGCGATACATGCTAAATGGGTCAGCTAAAGCTGGTGAGCTCACAGGTTTGAAATCAAGTAATAAAGTATGAACCGCAAGATTTAATAATGATTTGCATCCAGCAAATGAAATGATAATAATCGTGTATACAGCCATGAGCACATAGTTGAGCTTAACTCGAGGGCCGGGTCCCCTATAGAGAATTCCGGGCGAGGTGCCTCCACGAATGCCTAATCAACATTCGTCTTCCCAAATATTAGTACGTCCGTTTACCCGGTTAGTGCTTGCTAACCCGAACGAGGAGGGTCAATCCTATATGGTACCATATACTAATATTCACGCTACAACGTATTAACAACTATGCTGACGGAGGACTTTAAATGATTAGTGAGTAAAACTCATGTAGTATATAAAAAGTTGTACTTGCATTCACATGTTAAAAATAAGCATGTATCACACCCCTGAGTAAAAAGGTAAAAAGAGGGGCTATGAGACTCACCTGAGTCTGTAAGCGTTTAAATAAACGTAAGTTGATTAGCCGAGCGATGAAGTCCAAAGACTTGTAACCTGAGGGTGTCCACGACACGCGATGGTTATACACATGATTGGGTATCTCAAAAGATCACCCTTGTAGTTGTTACACAACTATATATATGTCCAAATTACTACGATTTGGTTGATTTGTTAAGTGTTTGAAAGCGTGTACGGCCCGTTGGTGATTAAGTGTAATAATAGTCCTGATGTTATCACATTGATTTCAAAGTGTTATACTTGAAAAGTATATTCCGAAAAGTTGTATCATATAAGCGTTTTGAAGTCATACAAGTTTGATACTTGATGAGAAATGTGCCTACGGAATCTAAGTACGGGGGTCCGGGGGCAGCGCCCCTGGCGGGGTCCAAGGGGCTGGCCCCTGGCTGGGGTCGAGATGCCAGGTCAGCTCGAAAATTTTTTATTTCTACTATATTGCTTTGGTGAAAAACGCATCTGGGATTTGAATTCGGGTAAAATCGAGTGATAAATTTCGAGTCTCAACACTTAGTAAAAATCTGAGTTTTCTGTGTTTTGCGACACAATATGCGACACAAAAGTTTGTCATGCGACACAAGGGTTGTGTCGCATAGGAATGCGACACAATGTCTATGCGACACAAGGGTTGTGTCGCATAGATGCGAGATGCTGATTCAACAGCGACATAGTGATTGTGTCGTATGAAAATACGACATAGAATACGACATAATGGTTGTGTCGCAAAACTTACGACACTAATTCTTTGGTACGACATAACATGCGAAATACGACATAACGTGCGACACAACATGCGACACAAGGCTTGTGTCGCATGGAAGAACATCAGCCCAGAAAGTCCGGCTGTCAAGAATTTTCCGGCCAAAAACCCATTTCAAACCCGTTTTTAAGCTATGAAATCGTGTTCTATACTTAGCAAGGGACATATACAAGTTATAATAACAACTACAAATGAAAAATACTAAGAATCGAGAGATTTCGGGATTTTGTCGGAAACTTACAAATTGCCGAAATGGAAATCCGGAAAGATAGAAATGTAGATCGTCGCGAGGTGGTCGTGAATCTCTAAAAATATTGATGATACGAGTGCCTTTGATTATGTTATTTGGTGATTTTGTGAGATTAAGGGTGTTTGGTGAATTGAGAGAAAAAGGGAGAGGAGGGAGTAAGAGAGAGAGAGAGTGTGGTGAGAAATGAGAAAGAGAGAAAGGGAGTTGGGGGTTTAACCTCCAACTTTCAGTCTCCGCATTTACGGTCCGTGCGGTGTTCGTTTACTCCGTCGTTTAAACGTTAAATAATTATTTTACATTTTAACTATAAGTTTCAAAATACAAATTATTACGCGATATTTTATTTAAATATTTTACAAGTCAATTTATATTTGCGTTATAAAATGTAAGTTTGTTTAGTTTGCGCGTTTTAATATTTTAAATTGTGTAGTTTTGTTTGTACGATACGAATTGTAATTCTAACATTATTGAGATAATATTTTTTTACATAACCGAGTTACTTAATAAAATTGGTCACCAACGTCCGTATAAAATTGAATCGAAATACATTCGATTTAACTTGCGTACGATTTAAATCAAATCGCATTTTCGTATATATTCAACAATATATATAATTCGATACATTAATTAGCCTAACACCGAACTAATTACATGTATTCACATATGATTAGGCACTAAGTACTAGTCCTAATTTGGCGGTTGTTACAAAAAATCCCGTTTTTAGCTATAGAAAAATGTGAATAGTATGCTAACCCATGAGAACCGCACATTTCTCGTATGGACTGTTAATGGAGCGTGTGTGGTTAACCGGCACATTAATATGAGGACATATTGAGAGGTGATGTGGACTCGCAATTCTCGAGCGTACTCGAGCCGGGCACCACGCGGGGTTTGTATGGTTGGTTCACCATCTAGTTCATGATCCTCGGCATACCAGTCATAAATGGTAGATGAGCATAATCGAGATTAACATGTCATTGATAGGTATCAATGAATCTCGAAGATCTAGGAGTTTCATAAAAATGAAATAGACAAAAGTATTTTGTTATATGATTACGGCGACCCTTTTCATGAAACTGAAAATATAGATCCTAGCCTTAATTAGAAATTGGGTAATTAATTAAGGAATAGTCAGACTAACTAAAATAGTTTTATCTCAAAAATATCTGTTGAAAATGGTAATAATCCTCTCGTTCCCAATTCCGCAAATAACCTAAACTTCTCACTACTCTCAGTTCTTGGGAGGGAAAGACTTACCAGTTCAAACTGTATGGACGGGTTATGTAACCCTAGGTTCACTCTAAGGAACAAGGAGTATGTTCTCGATGAGCTGTGAAACCGTAGGTACGAGAACAAGGAGTATGTTCCCGACGAGAATAAGGAGTATATTCTCGATAAGTAAATTCCCACTAATGATAATGATTCAACCCCCAAGAGGAGATTGAAGCTCGCCGGAAATATTATGTTGGTTGATACTAAGTTTTGGTCAACATAATTCTGTCCGGTCAATCAGCTGTCTACAAACAGTTTGTAACCTCATGTCAAATGGTTTTGAATGAGAAAGAGACCTCTATAATGGAACTCCCGAAAGTAGCTGATCGAGGGATCAATAGATTGATATGCCCTCTAGCTCAGCAGCTCCTGTGTTGTTAATTGGTCATGATGCAAAGGAAAAGAAGAGATCTGGAATAGCTACGAATGGAAAGTCCAATCGTGGGGCTAAGAGAAAGATTGAATCTGAAATTGCACCAGCAAATGATACAAAGGAATCAGTATGATTTACTGCAACACAGAGGGGCACTAGAAGCGTTGAAGCCCAAAATATCTGAAGGACCTTAAAGACAGTAAGGTCGTAAAGGATTCAGGTATATAAATAATCGAACTTCATGATACTACGACTTTAAATTCGCAGGTCTTGAATACAGGGTGTGGTACTCACATTTGCACTGTATTGCAAAGCCTAAAGGAAAGTACAAGTCTGAGGCATCAAGAGCTCAACTTGGTCATGGGAGACATGAGAGTCACGCCCATTGGAAAGATTGAACTCATGCTAAAATCCGGAGTTAGGATATATTTAAATAATTGCTATTATTCGTCAGAAATGACAAGTAACATAGATTCATTTCATGCTTAATTAAAGAGAGTTATCAGTTTTCATTTTAAAATGAAAATGGTGATAAATCGTCTACTTGCAAAGGCATATATGATAGTGTTGAATAAGTCAGCAAAGGAATTTAAATGATGGTTCGTCTAAAAAGCTTGATAAATCCAAAATGTGGCAATTATCGTCTAAGGCACGTAAACAAGAAAGAATATCGCCCAAACTCCAAAAGTATGGAGTGTTGGAATCATTCGACTTTAAATCAGATGATATATGTAAATCTTGTTTATTGAGCAAGATGACTAAATCACTATTCACATGTTATATGAAAGAAGTGATGGATTGTTCGACTTGGTATACATGGATGTATGTCGACCATTCCGATGCGCCATAAAAGATGGAAATAGCTACTATGTTGCTGATTACTTCAGTAGACATGGATATGTTTATCTAATTAAACATAAGTCAGACACTTTTGAAAGTTCAAAAGGTGTTAGGACATAATATAGAGAACCAAATGGGCAGAAAGATAAAGGCATTCTGATCCGATAGGGGAAGAGAAAACCTTAGTATCAAGTTTCTTGATCATCATAGACACTGTGGAATAGTTTCACAGTTGAGTCCTCCTAGAATACCATAGCTGAATGGAGTAGCTGAGAGGAGAAGTAGAATCCTGTTAGACAAGGTTCAATCAATGATGAGTCAGGTAACACTTCTAATAAGCTTATGGAGTTAGGCATTGGAAATAGTCTCGCATATCTTAAATCTATTACTTACCAAGAAAGATGATGTGGAAAGGAAAAAAGGTTTTTCTCTTGAGCACATCCAGATCTGAGGTTGTGAAGCTATCGTTAGACGAGAGACTTAGCACAAACTAGAAGCCATATGAGAGTTTTTTTCATCGGTTATCCACAGAAGTCGTTTAGATATTTGTGGCTCAAAAGGGAGTGTTTCTTGAGAGAGAAATAATATCTAAAGAGGACAGTGGGAGTACAATTGATCTTGAAAGGATTCAAGGATCGACCGATGACGAAACTATGGTAAACACTGACACTCAACAAGAGGTGGTAACACCTGTTGAACTTGATGACATATTCTTTACAGCTCGCAGTTGTAGAGTTAGCAAACCTCCTCGGTTCTATTATGGTTTCCATAAAGAAGAACATGATAAGATTAGTGACAGTACACTTATTAAATTAAATCAGATGAGTCTGCTAACTACAAAGGAAGCGATGGCAGGCCTTAAGGTTGCCAAGTGGAAGGAAGCTGTGAAAAGTAAGATTCAATCTATGTCTGACAACCAAGTTTGGAATTTGGTTGGCACTACACTCAGTCTCAAGACAGTGAGTTGTAGGTGTATCTTCAAGAAGAAGATAGACATGGATGAGAAGTACACACTTATAAAGCTATGATGGTAGCGAAGGGTTATACTCAAACCTTCGGGATTGATTATGTGGAAACCTTCTCACCAATAGCTGAAATGAAGTCAATTAGGATAATGCTTGCAATAGCTGCATTTCATGGTTATGAAATTTGGCAGTTGAATGTCAAAACCACTTTCCTTAACAGGAAACTGACAGAGGATGTGTTCAAAGCACAACCGGAAGGTTTTGAAAATGCAAAGTATCCTAATAGAGTGTGTAGGCTTCATGGATTAGATAGGCTTCTTGTAGCTGGAATCTCTGCTTCCATGAGAAAGTCAAACAGTTTAGATTTTCTAGAAGCAAAGATGAGTCCAGCAGATGTGTCAAAGTCAGTGGGAACATTGTATTCTTCCTGGTATTATATAAAAGATATAATGCTTATAGAAAATGTAATCTCAACATTACAAGGTGTAAAGAGTTGATTGGGAGAATATTTCGCTATGAAAGATTTGGAAGACACAATATATTCTTGGTACAAAGATTTACAGAGATACTTTGAAAACGTCTCAAAGGACTTAACCAGGACATGTACTTAGAATGAAATTTTGAAAAGGTTTTAAAAGGAAGTATTCTAAGAAAGAGAATCTACCCTTACATCATGGCATAAAGATTACTAAAAGATTAGTGTCCAAAGACTTCATAAGATTGAACTAAATGAGCCGAGTCCCATAGGCTTCGGCTATAGGATCGATCATACATGCCATGAAGTATACAAGACCCGATGTCTCATTTGCTTGGAGCATAGTGAGTCGACATCAGCAGAATCCTGGTAAAGGTCATAAAACAGATGTAAAGAATATTCTTAAGTATTTGAGAAATACTAAAGACAGGTTCTTAGATTATGGTGGAGAAGAGAAACTTAGAGTAATGGGTTATAGTAACGTAAGTTTACAAACAGATAGAGATGATAGTCGTTCACAATCTGGTTGGGTATTCTTACTGAATGGGGGAACAATAACTTTGAAATGTTCAAAGCAAGATACAATAACAGATGGGAATCTGAGTATATTGAAACTAGCGAGACTTAAAAGAAGTCATAAGGATGAGGAATTTCATTGGTGATCTTGGAGGTGTTCCAATAGAATGAATCCCAATGAAATGTTATGTGATAATGGAGAGTCCAAAGCACATTGAAGTAAAATACCATTTTGTTCAAAGGAAGGTAAGGGACACATGATTGTGATGGACACACGATCAGTAAACGTGCTAGGAGCATAGGTTTACGAGATAAAGTTTTAGTTGTTAGTTTGATTTTGAAACATTACAAACAATGATGGGAACTAGAATAGAATTGGTGATAAATAATGGAGATTATTTACGGGAAGGAGTTCTACCATTTACTATCGTTTATCATTGTGTTTCAGTTTAGCATGTTTAGACACCACTTCTAGAGTAATTAGATTTACTCAAACCTCCTCAGTCGATCTCACTATAGGAAGTATGTGGTGAATTAAGACTGTCATGGAGTGTTAGTAGAATGTTTATGGAGATTAGACATTGCATGGAGATTGCTGCAACACTCATGGGTACTTAATGGGGATTTAAGTATAGGAGAAACCCGCACTCATGGAAGTTACTTCATGTCTGTTATACTTTAGTTTATTCAATATCTTATATTCTTAAAATGGAGATACATGAGTTTCTAGTTTTCAAGTCTGTTATACTTTAGTTTATTCAAACGCTGTGCGTAAATGCCAGTCATAAAGGATACGCTAGGTATGACATGATGAGTTGACTAGTACTATGTATGCGAAATTTATTTGTTCCTTTTGCCTAAATGAAAAGGCGATATCCCTGGGCCCTCTGATGATTACATGTTGACTCGGAAAGTGCTTGGCCAAGCCAGGACTAAATTGATATGTACAATTCTGTAGTCCCATATAGTCAAATTGATCGGAAATCAGAAAACATAATCTTGAATCTAGAGATTGATTAAATCCATGTCCCAGTTTCATACGATATCAGAAACAAAGGAATATATGATCACTTATCTGTAAGGCCCCGCCTTTTACAAACCGAAACATATCATATTATATATAATATTAAATTCGTTGGAAGCGCGTCCCCAAAACATATTTACCGAATTACATGTGTCCCAAAGGTACCGAGTTTTCAAAACATTTACACACTTATATAAGTTTAGTTACAAACATTTACTAAACAACCGGGTGTTAAGAAAACTATTCAAAACCAAAAGTTAGATTCCCAAAATGTCAGAGTAGCGCGTGACAGTCAGTCATTCCCATAAGCATCTACAACCCGGTCCACACATAATAAAAGCCTGCAAAAGGTTTAACAACGAGGGATTAGCCAATGCTAAGTGAATGGAACCGTAACCGACGATTCAATTCAGAAATAACAAGCCTACAACGAACAAACCAAACCAAACCAACAACAAGTAATGTTTACCGCCTAAAGCATCGTAAACAACAAGCACACAAATTATGATTACCGCCTAAAGCATCGCAATCATAAGCACGTATCGTCAAAGAGGACCGGCGGCCCCTGGTTAGCCAACCAGCGAAAGCCTACAACCACTGCCGGCCCCAACAGTGGCTTACCGATAGTTTGGAAGCTATCTTCACTGACGAGGATTCATCCCTCAACTACATGTATCGGGAAACCCTGCCAGTCAAACAATAGCCCCAAACCCAACCAGCGTTGACCTCTGAAATCACATATGCCCGAAGGCCCAAGCATCACATATAGCATAATCGTCATGCCAATATGTAGCATACCTAATCATACCTCATAATAATCATGCCAATCAATAATGATAACACCCAAATAATCCAAATACCATAACCAAGTAATCCAAAACGAAATAACCATAATCATCGCCTTATAATAATCATTACTAATCATTACCAATAACCAAGAGCTCATCCGTTGCAACCACACTCGTTACAACGGAATTGAACTGAGGAATACAATTCCACTCACCGATAGTCAAGATCTTCAACTCAGTGGTCTTATATTACTGAGTTGCCGCCCGCTTATCTGAATAAACAAATAATAACCAAGTCAGTATCTCGCCTCATCAATGTATATCTTATACCAATACAAATTCATATATTTCAAAACATATATTTCTAAGCATAAAGTGCCACTAAAATGTCACGGAAGTGCCACTAAAGCAATATCATATACAATACCCAATGGACTTTAAACTCTTTCATTAAGCCCCGAAACCCCTTAAAATCGTTCACATTATTATGTATTTCTTTTAATAAAAAGTGCCACTAAATTACCGTTTAAGTGCCACAAAAGGAATGTCAACCATAAGTGCCACTAAAAACACCATCTTCTAAACACTTATGCATTTTCAAAATTTACAAAATCCTTCAAAATTATTCATGCGAACGCGATCCGGATCAAGGTGGTGGGATCGCGTTCCTCTTTAGAAAAGATTCTGTATCCGTTTTACACTTGGAAACGCGATCCGGAAACGAGGGCGGGATCGCGTTCGTATAACCAAAACTCGACTATATCAAATTATAACTAAGGAACGCGATCCGGAGACAAGGCCGGGATCGCGTTTGATAGTTCAAAATGACCTGCACTTTTAGCAAGAGCACAACACGAACCCAAAACCCCAAAATTCACCAAATCAGTTTATGAACACGAATTTACTCAACAAATGACCTCAAGTATCAACCATAATCATATGATAACAACTAACCAACAATTCTAACATGTAATCCTAGCATATATCATCATCAAAACCCCAAAATCATCATAACCTTGCTTATGAACTAACTATCAAGAACACTATCAATTTTAGTATATAATCTTCATGAAATCAACTCATATCAATGAATAATTAACAAGTAGTTAACAAAACATAATTTCCTAGCTTCAATTCATACCAAACACCAATATTCATCATATACCCAATTTCAATAAAATGAACTTAAAAACACCAAAACACTTACAATCTAATGATGAAGATGATGTAGGAGATGATGATAATCAGATTCCTTTAGCAAGATTTAGTCACAATGATTTGTTCTTGATTTAATTTACAAATGATGGAGATGAGGGTTTGAGAGTGTTTCAAAGGAAATGAGAGTTAGGTAGGAACCAAGAAATGAGTCGGTCATCCACCGCCCCATCTTTTAATTAGGTGTAACTTATACCCGCTTCCTAGCCTATTGTCTGGAACCCGAAAATACCCGTAAGTCAAAATACTTTTATTTTACCGTGAACTTTGTTTATTTAAAACAAACTATATTTTATTAATCACAATAAAAACTGAGGCTCTTTAACTTGTTTATTTTCCAAATAAACCATTTAAACTTAATAAAATATAATTTATTTCCAGGCCCAGAAACAGGATGTTACATTATCTAAAAGGATTGTCACTGGATATGATCAGAGTTCGGCAGATGCATTGGATGACACCTCTACTTAGGATAGAGACGAACCAATAGTATTTGATGACTTGTCCAAGTGGGAGACTGTTGGAAATAGTGTCCAATGTCATAACTAATTGGTAAGACTATTCTAAAAGTAGAGCCTTTTTGGGTTGCCCTCGATGAACAGTAAGAGAAACAATAATAGAGATAATATTAATTGAAATTAATATTATAAGTTAATTATTTGGTTTGTTAATTTATCAAAGTTGATAAATTAATTAGAAGTTAAAAGTAATTAACAGAAACTATAAAGAATATTTAGTTAGTTTATTAATCGGATATTAATTAGAAACTAAAAGGAATATTTTAGAAACGAGTTCCAACCGGCGGTTGGAGGGTCCAACCGGTGGTTGGAGGATTAGGGTTTATAAGGCGGTGACGCGTGTTTGACTTGGAACAGGATTCAAATCCAACCGGCGGTTGGAAGCTTCAACCGGCGGTTGGAGGCCGAATTCAGTTATCCCACATCGGCCAGAGTATAAACCCCAAGGCATCCTCTTCCCCTATAAATAGAGGCCTAATCCATGGTTTCCAATCATCCCAGATTCGAATTGAATTCGTTTCTTTCTCTCTTTCTCATTCCTAATCCTTGTGAGAGTTTACACGACGTAGAGTCGGGACCCTAGGATTTAGAGTTTCTCTTGGTTCACGGGTGTGAAGCATTAGAGGTGTTCTACTTTGGGCACTTGCCATCCAAGGCATGGAAGGTCGAGCAAGGAGTCTGCGTGAATGTTCTGCGAGGTAGTCTGCGCGTGAGAAATTGGTTTTCTTAAAGGTTAGTATTTTCTCATTTATCTATTTATTTTGTTATTGTTAATAGCTTTATTAAGTAACGGTCCTTTAGGGTTTAGTTTCCTAGTTGATCTAGATTAATTGTTATTATCCGCTGCATATGTTAATCTAGTTAGGGAATAGAAAACCAAACAGTTAACTCCAAGTTCCATTGTCTAGAGGCCTGTTTTAAACCATAGAGTGACCGTCTTAACTTGCAAACTTGACCAGGCAATGCTTTATTATAACCCTCAAGTGGTTTCATGTATTTTTCTTCATCAATATAGCCATGTAAAAAGGCATTATTGATGTCCAATTGATGAAGAGGCCAATCTCTTGCAGTTGTTAAAGCTATTAACACTCTTACAGTGGCTAATTTAGCTACAGGTGAGAATGTGTGTTTGTAATCCTTCCTGTAAGGCCCTGTCCTTACTGACCAAAACATATCATATTACTTTATATTATACATTAAAAGCGTGGTCCCAAAACATATTTACCTAATTACATAAGTCCCAAAGGTACCAAGTTTTCAAAACCTTTACACACATATATAAGTTTAGTTACAAACATTTACTAAACAACCGGGCGTTAAGAAAACTATTCAAAACCAAAAGTTAGATTTCCCCAAAATTGTCAGAGTAAGCGCTATGACAGTCAACCATCCCATTAAGCATCTACAACCCGGTCCACACCTATTAAAAGCCTGCAAAAAGATTAACAACGAGGGATTAGCCAATGCTAAGTGAATGGAACCGTAACCGACGGTTCAATTCAGAAATAACAAGCCTACAACGCACAAACCAAACCAACAAATAATGCTTACAGCCTAAAGCATCGTAAACAACAATCACACAAATTATGATTACCGCCTAAAGCTTCGCAATCATAAACACGTATCGTCAAAGAGGACCGGCGGCCCCTGGTTAGCCAACCAGCGAAAGCCTACAACCACTGCCGGCCCCAACAGTGGCTTACCGATAGTTTGAAGCTATCTTCACTGACAAGGATTCATCCCTCAACTACATGTATCGGGAAACCCAGGCAGCCCAACAATAGCCACAAACCCAACCAGCGTTGACCTCTGAAATCACATATGCCAAACGGCCCAAGCATCACATATTTCATAATAGTCATGACAATATGTAGCTAACCTATTCCAACCGCATAATCATCATGCCAACAATTAATACCAATAATAACCAAGTAAACCAAATCACAATATCAACAATCATGTCAATGTATTAACCAATAACCGATAACAAGTCAAACCAATAACCGAAAGTTCATCCGTTGCAACCAAACTCGTTACAACGGAATTGAACTGAGGAATACAATTCCACTCACCGATATTTCCAAGTCTTCAACTCAGTTGTCTTATATCACTGAGTTGCCGTCCGCTTATCTGAGATTACAATAATAACAATAAGTTAGTAATAATCCATTTCCAATATTCATGTTATGCACATATAACATATATCCTAATACAACCATATCACTTATAACATAATTAATTATCATCAATGCACAAACTACAAGTTAACACATTTGACGAATTTTAACACACCAACGCGATCCAGCAAGGGGAGCCAGGATCGCGTTCGCCTTTATAAAATCAATCGACCTTCAAATTCTACTTATCAACGCGATCCAGAAAAAGAGGGTGGGATCGCGTTCACCTTTAGAAAAACATTCTGTTACGAAATTTCACTAGGTAACGCGATCCGGAGAATGAGATAGGATCGCGTTCATCAGAACAAATCGGCCCAGCATCAAATTATAACTAGGGAACGCGATCCGGCCAAGGCCACCCGGATCGCGTTCGAGTGATTTACAGCAAAGTCAGATCTGCAACTTGCACACTCGAACTCTAACCCAATTTTCACAAAGTCAGTTTACAAATACGAAATTACCATGAAAATGACCACAAACTTGAACTACTAACATAATATAGCAACAAACAACAATTATAACATCATCTTTAAGCATGCATCATCATCAAAATCATAAATTTACCAAACCCTAACCTATGAACTCAAATGGAAGAACACTAGCAATTCTACCATTCAATCATCATGTAAACATCAAACAATAGTTATTAACTTGAATTTAACCTCAGTTCTAATTATATTTCATCATTCACCTCTTTTCCATGTAAACCCAAATTTCAACAAGATGAAGAACACTAAACTTACAATTCCAAAGAAGAAGAAGCTAGAGATGATGATAGCAACTAAATTCCTTTCACTTGAATCCACCAAATTTAAATGATTATCCCTTTTTAATTTTTTTGATTTCTTGAAGAGATTTGAGAAAGAGAAAGTTTGAGAAATTTGGGAAGGTTGGTGAGAATGAGTCGGTCACCAAACCGACCCCCATTTTATTAAGTGTAAAATTATACCCCTTCCTAGCCTATTGTCTGGAACCCGAAAATACCCGAAAGTCAACATACTTTTATTTTACCGTCAGCTTTGTTTATTTAAAACAAGCAATATTTTATTAGTCACAATAAAATCGGTAACTCTTTTAACCATTTATTTTCAAATAGACCGAATAAAATATTTCCCGTTATTAAAATATTCGATTATTTCTAGGCCTAGAAACAGGATGTTACAAATCTTCCCCCCTTAAAGGATTTCGTCCCTGAAATCCAATCTCGCACACTATTAATCCAAACGCTACTGATTACACTTAATGATGCAATACTAATTACAATTTACATATCACATCAAAATCAATATCGAATTTACCTGGATTGTTATCTTCAAGCCAATCTCCTACGGTCATCTGAAATGCCCGAGGAGGCGCAGTCTTTCTCTTTTGCCCGACAGATGCCGAGGAACCCGAGCCTGAACTCCTAGCCAATCCCGTACCTTGTCTTGCCTTCTCCAAACACTGACCCGCTCTGTGGCCCTCCTTCTGACAATTCCAGCAAACATTCCTTGGAAAGATACAATCCTTAATATTGTGTCCAAACCCTCCACACCTAACACACCTAACTGTATCCGAAGTACACGGCCCCGGATGCCTCGCTTTACAATCCACACACCAAGCAATCCTATCTCTTGCCTCCTCAGAAAAAGACACCCTCCTACTCGCTTGACTTGATTTGCTACTCGCGGAACTATTCCTGGAATGGTGCACCGCCTTTTCCTTAACTAACTTTTCCGAAGCTCGAGTGTCACTATCCACCGACTTAGCCAAATCAAAAGCATTTTTCAGATTACCGGCTAATCTCACCGACGTCCTGTAGTGTGGTGGCAAAGCTCCCACAAAATGGTTTATTCTATCTCTTTCATTCGGGACCCATTGCTGGACAAAACGTAGCTTCTCCGTGAATTGGGTTATAAGATCATCCATGGTCATAGTCTCAGTCAATTTCAAATCCATGAACTCCTGCTTAATTCTAACCATATCAAACTCCGAGCAAAACTGCCTGCAAACTTCATTATGGAATTCCATCCAAGTGATAGAAGATCGTTGCACAGGTGTCAAATGTGCTGTCATTGAATCCCACCAATTCATTGCCTGACCTTTCAGTAACTGCACGGCATATCTAACCCTTAACTCCTCCTCACATTGACACACTTCAAACTTACGCTCAACATCCCTTAACCAATTTAAAGTTACCGCTGGATCATTACCCCCCTCGAATTCTTTCGGTCCACAAGACTTAAATGTCTTAAAAGAACATACCCTCTTTTGCTGCTGAGGTGATGGAAACTGGTATCCCACATCTCTTTGTTGTGCTAACCTTGCTTGTTGCTCCTTGTACAATTGCTCAAACTTTCTTAATCTTAGCACCTCATCCTCTAACTGCAATTTATATTCCTCATCACTAACTCCCTCTTGATTTACATTAGATGTACCACCCTGATTACCCTCATTATTTTCTGGAGGTGGAAGCTCAGTTCTCAAAACATCATTGGGAGCCGGGTTCTCAGTATCCGCCATTCCTGTACTCATACACAATAACTCACAATTTGTTAATCGTTAGTATCACCTATACTAACCAATCAACCCCCCATTCATAGCTAATCCCACTTACTGAAATGTTTGACTGTCACCAAAAGATTTGGGATTGACATTAGCCAATGTCCAATTCACCCAAACCTATGCTCTGATACCAACTTGTAAGGCCCTGTCCTTACTGACCAAAACATATCATATTACTTTATATTATACATTAAAAGCGTGGTCCCAAAACATATTTACCTAATTACATAAGTCCCAAAGGTACCAAGTTTTCAAAACCTTTACACACATATATAAGTTTAGTTACAAACATTTACTAAACAACCGGGCGTTAAGAAAACTATTCAAAACCAAAAGTTAGATTTCCCCAAAATTGTCAGAGTAAGCGCTATGACAGTCAACCATCCCATTAAGCATCTACAACCCGGTCCACACCTATTAAAAGCCTGCAAAAAGATTAACAACGAAGGATTAGCCAATGCTAAGTGAATGGAACCGTAACCGACGGTTCAATTCAGAAATAACAAGCCTACAACGCACAAACCAAACCAACAAATAATGCTTACAGCCAAAAGCATCGTAAACAACAATCACACAAATTATGATTACCGCCTAAAGCTTCGCAATCATAAACACGTATCGTCAAAGAGGACCGGCGGCCCCTGGTTAGCCAACCAGCGAAAGCCTACAACGCACAAACCAAACCAACAAATAATGCTTACAGCCTAAAGCATCGTAAACAACAATCACACAAATTATGATTACCGCCTAAAGCTTCGCAATCATAAACACGTATCGTCAAAGAGGACCGGCGGCCCCTGGTTAGCCAACCAGCGGAAGCCTACAACCACTGCCGGCCCCAACAGTGGCTTACCGATAGTTTGAAGCTATCTTCACTGACAAGGATTCATCCCTCAACTACATGTATCGGGAAACCCAGGCAGCCCAACAATAGCCACAAACCCAACCAGCGTTGACCTCTGAAATCACATATGCCAAACGGCCCAAGCATCACATATTTCATAATAGTCATGACAATATGTAGCTAACCTATTCCAACCGCATAATCATCATGCCAACAATTAATACCAATAATAACCAAGTAAACCAAATCACAATATCAACAATCATGTCAATGTATTAACCAATAACCGATAACAAGTCAAACCAATAACCGAAAGTTCATCCGTTGCAACCAAACTCGTTACAACGGAATTGAACTGAGGAATACAATTCCACTCACCGATATTTCCAAGTCTTCAACTCAGTTGTCTTATATCACTGAGTTGCCGTCCGCTTATCTGAGATTACAATAATAACAATAAGTTAGTAATAATCCATTTCCAATATTCATGTTATGCACATATAACATATATCCTAATACAACCATATCACTTATAACATAATTAATTATCATCAATGCACAAACTACAAGTTAACACATTTGACGAATTTTAACACACCAACGCGATCCAGCAAGGGGAGCCAGGATCGCGTTCGCCTTTATAAAATCAATCGACCTTCAAATTCTACTTATCAACGCGATCCAGAAAAAGAGGGTGGGATCGCGTTCACCTTTAGAAAAACATTCTGTTACGAAATTTCACTAGGTAACGCGATCCGGAGAATGAGATAGGATCGCGTTCATCAGAACAAATCGGCCCAGCATCAAATTATAACTAGGGAACGCGATCCGGCCAAGGCCACCCGGATCGCGTTCGAGTGATTTACAGCAAAGTCAGATCTGCAACTTGCACACTCGAACTCTAACCCAATTTTCACAAAGTCAGTTTACAAATACGAAATTACCATGAAAATGACCACAAACTTGAACTACTAACATAATATAGCAACAAACAACAATTATAACATCATCTTTAAGCATGCATCATCATCAAAATCATAAATTTACCAAACCCTAACCTATGAACTCAAATGGAAGAACACTAGCAATTCTACCATTCAATCATCATGTAAACATCAAACAATAGTTATTAACTTGAATTTAACCTCAGTTCTAATTATATTTCATCATTCACCTCTTTTCCATGTAAACCCAAATTTCAACAAGATGAAGAACACTAAACTTACAATTCCAAAGAAGAAGAAGCTAGAGATGATGATAGCAACTAAATTCCTTTCACTTGAATCCACCAAATTTAAATGATTATCCCTTTTTAATTTTTTTGATTTCTTGAAGAGATTTGAGAAAGAGAAAGTTTGAGAAATTTGGGAAGGTTGGTGAGAATGAGTCGGTCACCAAACTGACCCCCATTTTATTAAGTGTAAAATTATACCCCTTCCTAGCCTATTGTCTGGAACCCGAAAATACCCGAAAGTCAACATACTTTTATTTTACCGTCAGCTTTGTTTATTTAAAACAAGCAATATTTTATTAGTCACAATAAAATCGGTAACTCTTTTAACCATTTATTTTCAAATAGACCGAATAAAATATTTCCCGTTATTAAAATATTCGATTATTTCTAGGCCTAGAAACAGGATGTTACAAATCTTCCCCCCTTAAAGGATTTCGTCCCTGAAATCCAATCTCGCACACTATTAATCCAAACGCTACTGATTACACTTAATGATGCAATACTAATTACAATTTACATATCACATCAAAATCAATATCGAATTTACCTGGATTGTTATCTTCAAGCCAATCTCCTACGGTCATCTGAAATGCCCGAGGAGGCGCAGTCTTTCTCTTTTGCCCGACAGATGCCGAGGAACCCGAGCCTGAACTCCTAGCCAATCCCGTACCTTGTCTTGCCTTCTCCAAACACTGACCCGCTCTGTGGCCCTCCTTCTGACAATTCCAGCAAACATTCCTTGGAAAGATACAATCCTTAATATTGTGTCCAAACCCTCCACACCTAACACACCTAACTGTATCCGAAGTACACGGCCCCGGATGCCTCGCTTTACAATCCACACACCAAGCAATCCTATCTCTTGCCTCCTCAGAAAAAGACACCCTCCTACTCGCTTGACTTGATTTGCTACTCGCGGAACTATTCCTGGAATGGTGCACCGCCTTTTCCTTAACTAACTTTTCCGAAGCTCGAGTGTCACTATCCACCGACTTAGCCAAATCAAAAGCATTTTTCAGATTACCGGCTAATCTCACCGACGTCCTGTAGTGTGGTGGCAAAGCTCCCACAAAATGGTTTATTCTATCTCTTTCATTCGGGACCCATTGCTGGACAAAACGTAGCTTCTCCGTGAATTGGGTTATAAGATCATCCATGGTCATAGTCTCAGTCAATTTCAAATCCATGAACTCCTGCTTAATTCTAACCATATCAAACTCCGAGCAAAACTGCCTGCAAACTTCATTATGGAATTCCATCCAAGTGATAGAAGATCGTTGCACAGGTGTCAAATGTGCTGTCATTGAATCCCACCAATTCATTGCCTGACCTTTCAGTAACTGCACGGCATATCTAACCCTTAACTCCTCCTCACATTGACACACTTCAAACTTACGCTCAACATCCCTTAACCAATTTAAAGTTACCGCTGGATCATTACCCCCCTCGAATTCTTTCGGTCCACAAGACTTAAATGTCTTAAAAGAACATACCCTCTTTTGCTGCTGAGGTGATGGAAACTGGTATCCCACATCTCTTTGTTGTGCTAACCTTGCTTGTTGCTCCTTGTACAATTGCTCAAACTTTCTTAATCTTAGCACCTCATCCTCTAACTGCAATTTATATTCCTCATCACTAACTCCCTCTTGATTTACATTAGATGTACCACCCTGATTACCCTCATTATTTTCTGGAGGTGGAAGCTCAGTTCTCAAAACATCATTGGGAGCCGGGTTCTCAGTATCCGCCATTCCTGTACTCATACACAATAACTCACAATTTGTTAATCGTTAGTATCACCTATACTAACCAATCAACCCCCCATTCATAGCTAATCCCACTTACTGAAATGTTTGACTGTCACCAAAAGATTTGGGATTGACATTAGCCAATGTCCAATTCACCCAAACCTATGCTCTGATACCAACTTGTAAGGCCCTGTCCTTACTGACCAAAACATATCATATTACTTTATATTATACATTAAAAGCGTGGTCCCAAAACATATTTACCTAATTACATAAGTCCCAAAGGTACCAAGTTTTCAAAACCTTTACACACATATATAAGTTTAGTTACAAACATTTACTAAACAACCGGGCGTTAAGAAAACTATTCAAAACCAAAAGTTAGATTTCCCCAAAATTGTCAGAGTAAGCGCTATGACAGTCAACCATCCCATTAAGCATCTACAACCCGGTCCACACCTATTAAAAGCCTGCAAAAAGATTAACAACGAAGGATTAGCCAATGCTAAGTGAATGGAACCGTAACCGACGGTTCAATTCAGAAATAACAAGCCTACAACGCACAAACCAAACCAACAAATAATGCTTACAGCCAAAAGCATCGTAAACAACAATCACACAAATTATGATTACCGCCTAAAGCTTCGCAATCATAAACACGTATCGTCAAAGAGGACCGGCGGCCCCTGGTTAGCCAACCAGCGAAAGCCTACAACGCACAAACCAAACCAACAAATAATGCTTACAGCCTAAAGCATCGTAAACAACAATCACACAAATTATGATTACCGCCTAAAGCTTCGCAATCATAAACACGTATCGTCAAAGAGGACCGGCGGCCCCTGGTTAGCCAACCAGCGGAAGCCTACAACCACTGCCGGCCCCAACAGTGGCTTACCGATAGTTTGAAGCTATCTTCACTGACAAGGATTCATCCCTCAACTACATGTATCGGGAAACCCAGGCAGCCCAACAATAGCCACAAACCCAACCAGCGTTGACCTCTGAAATCACATATGCCAAACGGCCCAAGCATCACATATTTCATAATAGTCATGACAATATGTAGCTAACCTATTCCAACCGCATAATCATCATGCCAACAATTAATACCAATAATAACCAAGTAAACCAAATCACAATATCAACAATCATGTCAATGTATTAACCAATAACCGATAACAAGTCAAACCAATAACCGAAAGTTCATCCGTTGCAACCAAACTCGTTACAACGGAATTGAACTGAGGAATACAATTCCACTCACCGATATTTCCAAGTCTTCAACTCAGTTGTCTTATATCACTGAGTTGCCGTCCGCTTATCTGAGATTACAATAATAACAATAAGTTAGTAATAATCCATTTCCAATATTCATGTTATGCACATATAACATATATCCTAATACAACCATATCACTTATAACATAATTAATTATCATCAATGCACAAACTACAAGTTAACACATTTGACGAATTTTAACACACCAACGCGATCCAGCAAGGGGAGCCAGGATCGCGTTCGCCTTTATAAAATCAATCGACCTTCAAATTCTACTTATCAACGCGATCCAGAAAAAGAGGGTGGGATCGCGTTCACCTTTAGAAAAACATTCTGTTACGAAATTTCACTAGGTAACGCGATCCGGAGAATGAGATAGGATCGCGTTCATCAGAACAAATCGGCCCAGCATCAAATTATAACTAGGGAACGCGATCCGGCCAAGGCCACCCGGATCGCGTTCGAGTGATTTACAGCAAAGTCAGATCTGCAACTTGCACACTCGAACTCTAACCCAATTTTCACAAAGTCAGTTTACAAATACGAAATTACCATGAAAATGACCACAAACTTGAACTACTAACATAATATAGCAACAAACAACAATTATAACATCATCTTTAAGCATGCATCATCATCAAAATCATAAATTTACCAAACCCTAACCTATGAACTCAAATGGAAGAACACTAGCAATTCTACCATTCAATCATCATGTAAACATCAAACAATAGTTATTAACTTGAATTTAACCTCAGTTCTAATTATATTTCATCATTCACCTCTTTTCCATGTAAACCCAAATTTCAACAAGATGAAGAACACTAAACTTACAATTCCAAAGAAGAAGAAGCTAGAGATGATGATAGCAACTAAATTCCTTTCACTTGAATCCACCAAATTTAAATGATTATCCCTTTTTAATTTTTTTGATTTCTTGAAGAGATTTGAGAAAGAGAAAGTTTGAGAAATTTGGGAAGGTTGGTGAGAATGAGTCGGTCACCAAACCGACCCCCATTTTATTAAGTGTAAAATTATACCCCTTCCTAGCCTATTGTCTGGAACCCGAAAATACCCGAAAGTCAACATACTTTTATTTTACCGTCAGCTTTGTTTATTTAAAACAAGCAATATTTTATTAGTCACAATAAAATCGGTAACTCTTTTAACCATTTATTTTCAAATAGACCGAATAAAATATTTCCCGTTATTAAAATATTCGATTATTTCTAGGCCCAGAAACAGGATGTTACACTCCCCCTCTTTCTGACTAAAACCTCTAATAACCAACCTTGCTTTCAACCTTTCTACTGCACCAGAAGACAAGTATTTGACCTTATACACCAATTTAGAAGAAATAGCTTTATGCCCAGCAGGTAAAGAAGTTAAAATCCAAGTTTCATTCTGCTCTATAGCCTGAAGTTCTTTAGCCATGGCTTCAACCCAACCAGGATGTTGACTAGCCTGAGCATAAGAAGAAGGTTCTTGTATAGCAAAGACATTGGCCAAAAATGCCACATGATCATGAGGTACATGTGCAAAATCAGATTGAACAAACAAAGGATAAGCAGGATTTGAGGTTGATTTGGGTTTAGAACTAGTGACAAAATCAGAAAGCCATTTTGGTTGAGAAGAAGATCTGGTAGACCTTCTTAATGGAACATGTGGAGAAGATATAGGTAGTGAATTAGGAGTAGATAGAGTAGGAGAAGGAATAGAACTAGTGGGATCATCCATTGGTGAATTGACCAGTGGAGTAGAATCATTGGATAATGAAGAGGAATGATTTGAATTATTAATAATAGGAGAACAATCAGGTAGAATTTCATCTTTAGTGGAAAATGAAATATAAGTAGACAAGGCTGTGTAACAGTTGAACTTATGGATTTAAAAGGAAAAGTGGATTCCTCAAAAAATACATCTCTACTATAAAAGACCTCTGTTGTGTCTAAGTTATAGAGTTTATATCCCTTCTGTCCTGGTGGATATCCTATGAATACACATTTAATGCCCTTTGCTGCAAACTTATCTCTATGGGGTTTAACATTTGTGGCATAACACAAGCAACCAATGGTCTTCAAAGAGTCATAAACTGGAGGTTTGCCATATAAAGCTTCATAAGGGGTTTTCCAAGATAATGACTTCATAGGCATTTTATTGATCAAAACTGTTGCAGCTAAAACACAATCACCCCAAAATTTGCTTGGTAAACCAGCATGTAACTTTAAAGACCTAGCAGTCTCTATCAAATGCCTATGTTTTCTCTCCACAACCCCATTCTGTTGGGGTGTATACACCATGGATTTCTGATGAATAATGCCATGCAAATGAAAAAATGCCAAACAATCTTTATTCACTATCTCAATTCCATTATCAGATCTAATGGACTTGGGTTTGGTGTTGTCGCACCCCCAGATTATGATGCGGAAGCGATTGGGGTCGGGGCGCGACTAATCAAATATCAACAGCACATAAGATATAATGAACGACTCTATATGCGTCGTTTACAATACATTGATATTATAAAAGTCTTACACTGTTATAATAGTTTACAAAAGCTCGAATTAATGTAAGAGATTCTATGTCATAACTAATTTATACAAAATATAGTAATGCATGGTAATCTCCTGATGTTTGCATGAGACTCGAGCTAATGGGCATCCTGAGTGAGCAGACTTACTGCTGCTGCGAACCTGAGAATACACGCTAAATTGGTCAGCTTAAACTGGTGAGCTCACAGGTTTAATGATAAAGTATAATGTATGAACCGCAAGATTTAATAATGTTTGAAATTAATCAAATAAGTAAATGTGTATGTGATGTATATAACTGCCATTAGCACATAGTCTGAGCTTAATTGAGGTGTCAGGATCATAATTAAGTGCCTGAGCGAGGGTGCCTCTATATGTATGTCTAATCAACACACGTATGAATAAATGATAATGCGTCCATTTTGACCAGTCAGTGCTTGCTGACCCGGACGGGGATTGTCAGTCCCATATGGTACCATACACTAACATTCACGCTACAAAGTATTACCAAACTATGCTAATGAGGACTTATGATGATTAGATGATTAACTCATACAGAATATAGCGATATTTGATACTTGCGTTCACATGTAAAACAAAACAGGCATGTATTCTCACCCCTAGAGTAAAAACGGTAAAATAGGGGCTATGAGACTCACCTGAGTCTGATGAGATGCTATCAAACACTAATGATGGTGTACAAGGGAAATGATGTCATCTCCAATGATCGAAACCTGCTGGGCGTCCTAAACGTGCAACGTTTTAATGATTAGATGTCTCAACAGAACATCTATGCTAGTTGTTCCCTCAACTAGTTATGTCCAAATACATTGGTTTGTTTGTTCGTGTTTTTGAAAACATGTACGGCCCGTTGGTGGTGGTTTGTAATAATAATTCCCAAAGTATTATTATTATGTTTGTTTCGTTTATTGACTTGTAAAAGTATACGTATTTGTTTAAGTGTTTCAACACATGTATCGTTATCCGTAATTATCGTAGCATCGTTTTTGTTCAAGTTTCATAGTAAAACACCTAAAACAATTGTTTCGAGCCAAAATCTAAAGTTTTACATTTCGTTTAACGTTTTTCGTACCGAGGCTCGTTTCGGTTGACTTGGTCAAACGTGTTCGGTTTGACCCGAAACTTTTACACAAGTCTTAAAATAGTTAACTAAGACTTATAAAGTTTTCGGTACGTTTTATGGTCGGTCCGAAGTGTCGGTTTTATGTTTATGTCAAAAACAGTCCCAAAATGTGTTTTTCGGTTTATGTCGGTTTGTTTCGCCACTCGGTTTCACTAACTTCTATTCCAAAGTAATATTCACAATTTTTACCAACTGATCACCTATGTATCTAGTTCATAACATGATTTTTCCATGAACTATAGTGTCCATTTAGATAGGTAATTAATTTTACGAAAGAACCGTAGTCGGTTTTTGAATACATGCAGACCAGTCTCAAAGATCCGTTTTTAACTGAAAATTAGTAGATTTTTGGAAAGAGCCATAGTAGAACTTTTTGTAGATCTTTTCAATACGCAACTTTTAAAAGAAATTCATTGTCTAACTCTTAGTAAAACTCAAGATATGATCGTTTTAGTGGACTGAGTTTTTGAAGACAGATTCTGTCCTTTTATATATGTGTTATAAAAACGTGTTTTAACTTGATATTTGGACATTATAGTGTTAGATGAACAACTAGACATATAAATAAACATCATGCAAGTATATTAATCAAGAATTTATGTGATTCTTACGAAGGAGATGCTGATTGAATGAAGGAGAAGTTCTTGAGCTAAATTCCTTGCTTAAAAGTGATGTTTTGATGTGGTGGTTGTATGGTGGTTTATGGTGGTCAATGGTGGTTGTGTGGTGGTGTTGTGGAGGTGATTCTCCAGATTTTAGAGAGAGAGGATGAGTTTGTAGAGAGAAGGGAGAGTTTGAGTATGATAGTAAAGTGAATTATGAAAAAGATGAGTTCATTTGCATGTAAAATGTATGGAATAAAGAGTTGGTGATGGTGATGTTTTTGCATGAGAAGAGATTGGGAAAGGGAGGAGGTGGTCAGCCCAAATGGGCCCCACTAGTGAAGGAGAGTTTTTGTAATTTAATTTCCAGTCTCATACTGTGTTTATGTATTTTGGTCGTTTACTCGTTATTCTTGTTAAATCGTTAAATCGTCTAACGTTAATTTGAGTCGTTTAAATCAACGATATGTTTTGGATTATTTTTCATTGAAGTATTATCAAAATACTTTAAATTAAGTTGTCAAATTAATTATTGACATTCGTTTGGTTGTCGAATTAAATTCGTTTTTAATAGCGTTTGAGACGTTTTAATCAAAACGTCTAGGTTTTTCGTGTATTATTTTAACAAAATAATAATATATGATAAATAACTTCTAAAAATATATTTAAGTTATTTATAGAAATATTTTCACCAACGCCGTATATTGTGTCGGAATCCGTCCGATAGTCAAATGTACGATTTAAACAAATCGCATATGTGTGTACATATATAAACATATATCAATACACAAAATGATACACATAATTAGCCCTAACATAATTAATTACATGTATAAGTACAATGATTAGGCACTAATAACTAGCCCTAATCAGTCAGGTGTCACAGGTGTTAAAATGGTTCTGGACATAACTCACAAAACTAGACAGAATACTGAGTATTTGATCTTTATGATGTACTAGATAAGTCCATGTGGCCCTAGATTTGTCATCCACTATTGTAAATAAATAGTGAGCACCATTCAAAGCACCATTTTTTGTAGGGCCCCCATAAGTCAACATGCAAAAGATCAAAAGTACTGATAGTAGAACTAGTACTTCTACTAAAAGGAAGTCTGTGCATTTTAGAAAGAATACAACTTTCACAGGAAAATTGAGACAAAGCAAAAGATTTACAATCATGAATATGTAACATTTTAGACATAGAAACATGACCTAATCTAGCATGAATAGTATGTAGATCTGAAGTTTTCTTTGAAGATACAAAGTTGCTATAAGCAGCTTGATTATTTGAAACAATATTATGTAATACATGAGGTAATCCAGTGAAGTCAAGTGTGTTGTCTGAGGAAGAGGTGCATGTGTACAAACACCTGGAGCCCCTTCCAACAACTACCACTTTTCTAGTTGAAAGGTCCTGGAAAACACAAAATGTAGGGAAAAATTGAGCAAAAAGATGTTGGGTAACTAGAAGTTTACCAACAGAAAGTAAGTTGAAATGGAAATCAGGTACATAAAGTACATTGGAAAGAAGAAAGGAAGGTGTTAAAGCAACATGTCCAACAAGTTTAACAAACTTGAATGAACCATCAGGCATTCTGACCTGAATTGGATATTTCAACTTTCTAACAGATTGAAACAAAGACAGATATGGTGACATATGATCAGAAGCACCAGTATCAATAATCCAATTAGAATGTTTAAAAGTGTGTTTTGGATTAGAAGAAGCTGCAAAAGAAGTGGTGTAATAAGCATTACCTCTAGAATTTAAGGTAGTATAATGTGCAGTACCTGCATGATTCATAGATGAATTGGATGTACCACCATTGTCATTCATTGGATTTTTGCCCTTAAACATCCTCATCATCTCAGTGCAGACTGCAGCTACTAATTTCTGAACAACACTAGTGCTATGACCCTCATTGATTTCATTCTCATACTCCATATCAAATGGTGAATCCTGAGCATAAGTATTCACCTGAGCAGCCATTCTAGCATTCTTTTTCAAACTATTACCCTTCTTACCCTTATCCCAATCAGGATATCCTATTTTCTCAAAACAATTGGCTTCAAAATGCCCTTCTTGTTGACAATAAGTGCAATACCTTCTTCCATTTCCATCAGACTTAGGCTCAAACCTTTTAGTTTCTTTCTTTCCACCATTGTTACTCTTATTGTTTCCAGTATTTGCAAAAAAATGCAGTAGGTTCTATCACATGATTGGTGACCTGCTTTTGTTTTTTTAATTTGTTGAACAAGATAGTAAGCCTTGTTAACAGTAGGAAGAGGATCCATTCCTAATATCTGACTTCGTACATATTCATCTTCATCATTCAATTTCATCAGAAATTGAACAAGTTTAGTTCGATTATCAAGTTCCAGAAACTTAGCAAATAAATTGCATGAACATTTTCCACAAGCACAAACAGGAGTTCCATTTAAATTGTGCAATTCATCCCAACAACGTTTCAATTTGTTGAAAAATGCAGCAATAGTAAGATTACCTTGTGTGATTTAGCCTAATTCACGCTCAAGTTGATAGTTCAATGGTCCATTGCTTTGACCATACCTTTCAAGAATTTCATTCCATAACTCGAACGCAGACTGAGAATATATGAAAGCTTCTGACAACTCAGCAATCATCGAATTCAAGATCCAACACGTCACCATATAATCACAACGAATCCACCTTTGAAGATTATCATCATCCGAATTAGGTTTTAAACACGTACCTTCAATAAACCCTAACTTCAACTTTGCTCCAAGAGCCATCTTAATTGTACGGCTCCATCCAAGAAAATTAGTGCCATTAAACGGAGTATTAGCTAACACCATACCTGGATGATCAGAATTTGCAATATAAAGCGGATCATTGATCGAATTCGAATTATTCAAAGAACTTGAAGAATGAGATGAATTAACACCATCTGTACTAGGAATCGCCATCGATTACTGTCAAAATTGACCTTCAATCCTCAATAAGTATCAAATTCGAAATGTAAACCCTAATCTGTTAACCTCTAACAATTCAGAAATCAAATCGATTGATTTAATTTCAAGAACCGATACGAGAATCGATTGATTCTATACTGAAAACTAATCGATTAAACAAAGGAATTCAGGATTTGATTCGAGCCTCAGGCTCTGATACCATATGAACGCGGAAGCAATTGAATTTCATTGAAAGATTGATTAAAGAACGTAACCGTTTTTACAGTGTTTATCGACATATAAACTGAAACTAACAACTTCAAACATAAGTTACAATTTAACCCTCGTACTTTCTATTCTATCAGATATTGATCAATAACTTTAACTATTACATATTTACAAATTCAGTCCTTGCAATATTTCTTCAGGGTCTAATATCTTTTGACCCGCAGCTGATATTTACACGCATATAGCCATATACATACACCTTTGAAAATGTGTTTTACGATGTTTTTCACCCACGCGTTGCGGCGGAGTTCTAAACATATGCATGTTAAGATGCATATGTTTAGAACTCCGCAATATTTCTTCAGGGTCTAATATCTTTTGACCCGCAGCTGATATTTACACGCATATAGCCATATACATACACCTTTGAAAATGTGTTTTACGATGTTTTTCACCCACGCGTTGCGGCGGAGTTCTAAACATATGCATGTTAAGATGCTCAAGAGTAATACTTTTTTTAGGTCGTAGGTCTTAGTTATACTTATAAAAGTGTAAATATTGTGTAATATTTGTCAACCGATCCGTCTGACTAATCAAAAAAATTGACTCACATTCGAATCATCTAAGTTTCTTCAAGTAAATGTTTCAATTTTTGGTAGATTGTTTTTCTCGAATCTTAAGTGAAATTCAAATTTAATTTTGTTGTTGTACATAACAAATTGTATAACAAACTATCAATACACCCGATTTGTAATTTTTTGAGTTCTATAAAAGGGTTAGTGTGATGTTTTTATCGAAATAACGATTTAATATAAACTTGTAACACCAATTCACCAGTAATTATAACGCCCTTCAATTTCAAGACCATTTAAAAAAAACCGTATCGGAAGCGCATATTTAAATAAATATATTTTAGATTGCATATAATTACATTTCAAAAGTGCAATCCACATAACATGATCCTTAGGCTAGTTCATCACAATTACTACAACCCATAAATTTTAGGTGTTATACAATTCTCAAAACATAATGTTAGATTATCAACATATTTATCCAAATCAGAGTGGGAGCCGTCAACCATTCCATCAAACCCAAACTTCTTGCTACCCACAATCAAAAACATAACCTACAAGAAGTAATGAGGGGGATTAGCACAAAGCTAAGTGAATAGATCATAACTATCAACCTAATTTAAATTAACAATTGTTTACAGCTAAGCATCATAAACAACTAGCTTCAAAAGAGGATCAGTGGTCCTTGAGGTACCCTACTGCAACAGTGGCCCCCAAGTAACACTTACAACCAACTGAAGGCCAATCCAGTGATCTAACCGATAGTTTGGTACTATTACTACCTACAACACAATTTCAATAGACAACACATGTGTAAAGCACTTATGTTGTCCAAGTAATAGTACCCAAACCCAATCCATGTTGACCTCTGAACAATTCACATAATCCACAATTCTCATGGAAATATGTAAACATAATAGTATAAGCAGTAAAACCAAGTTTACCCGTTGTAACCAGATTGTTACAACTAATTTAGACTGAGATTCATTGATCCACTTACCCTTGACGATCACAGTCTCCACTCAGAGATCTTATTTTACTGAGTCTTCGGCTTATCTGAGAACACAACCAAAACCCGAGTTAGATTCTCATATCTAGTTTGTTACATTCTAATCATGTATACAATGTCAAGTAAGAGCACATAATATACATATAATACTATGTAATTATCACAAGTGTATAAGTCACAACTCATCAAATTTGTCAATTTAAAACATGAAAACACGATCCGGGCTAAAAGGGGTGGGATCGCGTTCCACAGTTCAAAATCATTCTGTTACCGTTTTACACTTGAAAATGTGATCCGGGTAAAGGGGCTGGATCGCGTTCCAAAGAACAAAATCAAACCGATCCAAATTAACACTGACTAACGCGATCCGGGCATAAGGAAGCTGGATCGCGTTACACCGACCAAAACCATTCTGTAACCACTTTTAACTATGAAACGCGATCCGGACACGTGGCTAGGATTGCGTTCTGAAGAACAATTTTGACCTGTGACATTTTATAACTATGAAACGCGATCCAGGCTATAGGCTGGGATCGCGTTTGCGCATTATCCAGCAAAACCACAAACGTGCAATTGCACAGCACGAACACAATTCGAATTTTACCAAAACCAAACTCCTCAAACTCAGTTTTTATCAATCTATGTAAGACCCTCAAACTTTTACATTTTATAAAATACCACGTGCTACTTTTAATATGTAGACATATATATTTCATTAGGTCGGAAGCGTATGTCCCCAAAATATTCACATAAATACATACCGTATTTACATGCATCATAATTTCCTAGTGTTTACAAAAGACTTTACTTTAAGAGTTTAGTTACAAGCCATCTATTTAAAACATTTAATTACATGCCAAATATACTAAAACCGGGCGTGACTTAGTTTCCAAAACATATTTCCAATAGTGTCAAATATAAACATCAGAGTTAGCCAAGTAGTCAAACTTCCATTCCCAAAAATCGCCAACTTGCCCGTTTCTAATAACAAAAAACCTGCAAAATGGAATATGGTGGGATTAGCACGAAGCTAAGTGAGAAAATCTATAACCAACAGCATAACTTAATTTAACGCATTTGCCTACAACAAATAAGCATGCCGCACACAATATCAATTACTATACAAGAGGATCGGTGGTCCTTGGGGAACCCTCAGCCGCGGTGGCCCCCAAGAACACTTGTAACCAACTGCAGGCCCCTACAGACGTTTACCGATAGCCTACATTATTGTTCCATCAACATAAAATCTCTGAACAACACATGTACCCAGATTATATGATGATCCAACAATAATCCATAAGCCCAATATTCCATTGACCTCTCATACACATATACGTCAAAGACCATATATGTTAATGCACAAATAAAGTCCTTATACGTCAGATGACCATATACGACAAATGCACAATTTACAAGGTAATATAAATGACTAGCAGTCAAATAATAATAAAACCATGATCACTTGTTGTAACCGAATCCGTTACACCAAGTTATCCTGATAGTTAGAGATTCACTCACCGAATACTAGAATTTCCACTCAGATGTCTAATGTTTCTGAGTCTTCTGATTATCTGAGAACAGAAGTAATAACAAGTCAATAACTTATTCCAATAAATCTCCAAGTTATATTCAATACAATTCTTAATTCAATATTATTAAACAAGTGTTAAACAATTATTTTATTAATATATTGTACGAACTCAAAGGACACACTGTGTCATCTAGGACACACCACGTACCAAAGGACACACCATGTCCTATAAGGACACACCGTGTCCTTTACATTATTTAGCCACAGGTCAAAATATTATAATATATTCTTCTTTTTGTCCCTACAATCAATTAAAATACAATACGAGATCACATACGTAAGACTACGCAAGTTAGACATTCATTATATGTTATGGGCAAAACTGCCCGTTCTCAAAACTGCTCATTTTGGTCAAAACTGCCCTTTTTAAACACGTATAACTTTTTACTCGTTGACAGTTAGACCACCAAATTTTACATTTTATCTCATTTTGGACCGTTGACTCGATTTCGACCATTTTGGACCAAGATACTTGACATGACAACTTCTAAACCACTAGCATTATGAGTTTAAGCTTTTGACCACACTCTCAAATCACCATTTGTAACTTATTGACACCATGACCTTTGACCTTTACCATGTATAACTCCTTTAGACTCGTAAACCCCATTGATTGCCCATTTAGACACCAAAACGACCCGAATAACCCCTATACACAACAATCAGCTACAATACACGAATTTATTCAAATTTTGACATCTTGCAACAACTATAAACATGTAATAGAAACAAACAATCATTTTCAACTAACAATTTCCAATATACATCATATAATCAACCTAATTATAATCAAATCTTAGGTTTTTAGCTAGAACATGAAAAACACCATTTCTACCTAATTGAAACTTTAAGAAACCAACAATTATAAACATATAAACAACAAGCAACCTTTCTAACATTAAATCTAAACATATATTATCATCAAAACCCTAACTTTAATCAAACTTTCTGTTTTTATATATGATTACAACATATATTCATGAATACCCTCACTTGATAAGCATGTATCATCCATAAATTTCAATTTCTCTCATAAATACAACTTAGGGTTCATAATATCAACTCAAGAATTCATCAAATAAATGAAAGATATAGAGAATTCTTACCTTATGGGTGTTTAATTCTTTGAATGCAAGCTTTAATTAACAAGATTGGAACCCTAATTGATGGATTTAAGCAACTTGAAGCTCCTCCCTCTTTTCCCTTGAAAATGTCGACACACACACACCAAAGCCAGACCAAACTCTGATTTTTAATTTAATTATTTGCTGTAAAAAGGCATTTATACTATATTTTTCACTTCCTACCCTTAGGTTTCATAGTTTACACTTTTAACCCCTAGTCTTCCCACTATTTGCTCAATACAACTTACAATTATTTTTGGGGTGTTACAATCTAATACATCACAATACACCTATAATCATCATATATTAACACAACATCAACATGCAATACTCATTTTCCTTTCTCCTAACATAATTCACCTAATTCAATCAAAACTCATTTCATACATTGAAACCTAAACACTTGCATTCAAAATAAGAACAATATGAAGATGATGATTAAGCAAATTCAGTAACCACAACTCATTCAAGTATAATTTTTCATACATGCATCAATTCTCTACCTAATTTCATCAAATAAGCTCAAGTGGTAAAAGCAAGCAAACTTACAATGGAGGTGGGGGAAACAAGATGAAGGGGATGAAGATGAAATCAGTAGCTTCAACAAAATCACGGCCCCAATTAAGATTAAACCAGATTTGTAAGTTTCCTTTCAAATGTGTGTGTGTTCTTGAGAGCAAAAGAAAGAGTTGGGTAAATGAAATGAGTTAGGTCGATATATCCCCACTGGCCCCAATATTAGGTAGTAAAATGTTATCCCATTTTAAACCTATTGTCTGGAACCTAAAAACCATTTGCCAAAACAATAATTTTATTTTACCAACAAATATAACAGTTTAAAAGAAATAATATTTTACTATTCACAATAAGTCATTTAACTAATTAACCTATTTATTTATATTATTCAAATAATACAAATAATATCCAAAACACAATTAAATAATAATGTAAAATAAAGAAATTACCAATTTCTCCTAGGTCCATAAAGAGGATGTTACAGTAATAATCTTCTTTTTCCATATTTCACTTACATAATCTATATATTTGTTCCATAACTGTATTTGTTTAACTTTCATCTAAAACATAATATAAATTCTCTGTTTTACTTTTAGGTCTAGATTAGTTAACATTTAGTTTCACGTCTAACGTTGATTTTCGAACTCTAACTTCTTAATAATTATATAGCAAGTACTTACGACTTTTGATAATAATTTTTTCAAATAAAATAACGCTAACATAGGAATATACCTGTAATTATTTATTTAATTATAAGTATATATGACTAAATTAATATAGATGATATGAATTTATGGATGGTTGTAATAATTATTTTATATAATTAACATGATTACTAATATGATATCTTTAGCAAATTAATAGAAAAATATAAATTTTATTGATGGTCACAATAAGTATTTTATATGATTATTAATATATGATAAATCTTTAGAATTTGATTGCACATATCAAGTAATTAAGAACATGATCTTTTCTATTTTTTGTGTTTGTTTTTATTAGAATATGATTATTTAAGTACAAGGTAAAGAGAAAAGGAAAAAATGCTAGGCTTTAAATAAAATATATAAGAAGTTCATATATAATATTATTATAGAGTTGATATAGTGTTTTTTAATTAGAGTTTGAATAGGTTGTGTATAGTGAAAAAAACACTTTGGTGATTATATGTAATGAGGATTTTTTACCCTGCACGTTACGGCGGGCTTCGAACGTCATATATTTTTAAAAATTATTAAATTAAAAAGAAATGTTAAAATAACGTCATGCAATATGTTACTCGTAATATACTAAATAAAAGTAGAAGTTAATAATTATTATTTAACTATCATGAATCGTAATATATATATATATATATATATATATATATATATATATATATATATATATATATATATGCATATTGATCTCAATAACATATATAATAATAGTAGTGTCAAAATATATATATATATATAATCTAACATATTAAAGATAGATATTTGAAATAAGATTAATGCAAGTTTACTATAACACTCTAAATAAAGTTTGGTAAGATCGGAAAAAATGATAACTGAAAAAGGATATGTTATAATGTTTGAGGTTTTTATTTATTATAAGTATGTGCCATTCAAAATGATGGAATCTCTTGCAAAAATATGTGAAACAAATTTTAGTATTGAAATACTTTTACAGCAATCTTATTTATCCCAACCTCAATGATAATAATATACAATAATATAATATAATATAATAAATGTAACACTACTAAGTTTGATACTGATAGTTTCTTCAGGTAATAACTATAACTTATATGTAAAAATGGTAATATGAAAAATAATTGTAAATGCTATTTGTATCTATGAGCGATCTTCAATTCTTACGTAATACATTATACAACAACAAATGAGTAATATATAAAAATAACATGTGTTTATTTAATATACTCCGTAACACTTAATCTGTAAGTAAATGAACATGTAATATATTTCACTTTAAGACTTCTATCAATTATTTTATTATTCTTAATTTTCTTATATAGTTAGCATAAACGTAAACAACATAAATAATTTTCAATTTTTCATCAATTTTAAAGAATTAATATATTTGGTGGGATATAAAAATTGAACAATATACGAAATTTTAGATTTATTCTATAGTTATAATATGAAACTTGAAATTAAATTGAAGTAAATAAATGAATAAAATTTATAAAAAAATGATGGTGATAAATATATATATATATATATATATTGATGTGCTATGAAAGCGCGTCTTGTTTTATATTTTATAAATAGAAATACCTAATAAATACTTTCAAGCAACCAGACAAGAATACCCGATCAATTGTAAATATAGATTTGGTAAGTCAGATTCGAACACAGGGAACGACAGATTTATTATAAATAGAAATTAACAATTAACTAGAAAGCATTAAATAAAGGGGACGTTTTAGTTCCGGTCGAACATTTGTTTAGAAAACATTAACTTAAAATAATTAAACTTAAATAAAAACTTAATTTAAAACAATAAATAAATAATAATAAATACTAAATGGAAGGAATAAGTAATTGTATAATTAATGTTACTCAGATTCATATTTCCCGATTCATTACGTATTGATGATCTAATTGTGATTCTTTTAAATCAACTTAACACCAAATTCTTCAATGATATTAAATTGAATGTGAACTAGCCAACGTTTCGGGTCCAACTAGTTCCTACAATCTAGGGTCCAACATAAAACACTGGTTTCAATGTCACAAGATGATCAGTCAATTGTGTGTCTTTCCCTAAATCATGCATTAAACATTCACAACTAATTATAATTAACTCTATTGGTATGACTCAACAATACCCAATAATTAACTTATTGTCTCATTCATTTTAAAGTAGATAATTATCGTATACTCAACCTATCAAACTCAATCTATTTAGCAATGATCAAAACCTAAATTCTAATCATCAATAATTAATAACATTAAAGGAACTCAATCTCAATAATCTTATAAACCACGTTGAGCAACAATAATAACTAGTCACCAATAAATAAGGATTCACGAGTGATATAACCGTTTTCAATTAAATAACTTAGCCAATACGCAATAATAATCGTTCAACAATCACAATCCGAGTTCAATCAATTACACAATCACTTTGGATATTCAATTCATCATAAAACAGTAAAACTCAGATTATTCAACATCAAATACTTCAATGAAATCGAAAAAAAAGAAGTATACCGAATTATAAAGACGAATCATGAAGAACTAAGACGAACTACCCTCGATCTTGAGCTTCCGTGCCTTCAAAATACCAAAATAATTCGTAACTAAACCCTACTAATCGTATTTTATCGACTGAAAACGAAAACAACTCGAACTCTCTGGTTTTAGGGTTAAAATCGCGATTTTATTGTTCCTGTGATTTTGATCCATACGGCGTATGGATTTCCATACGGCGTATGAATTGAATTCAAGCCCAGCCCAAGTCCGCGTAACCTGGGCCTCCTGCGCCACAATCCATACGGCGTATGGATTGGATTTCTAGTCGGTTTCTTGATTTTTCTTCATTTGATTATATCTTCGACTTCGGCTTCACTTTATTCTTCAGATACGCATCATTTAGCTCGTTTATTGACTGTTTTCCATTTCTTTCTTCATAAACGCTCCATTAATTGCAAATATGAACAAAATCAATATCTATTCTTAAATAAATGTAATAGATTCATCCAAGAATCGGGGTAAAATACTACTAAATTATAGTACTTTTGAGCATTTATCAAACATCCCCCACTTGAATCCTACTTGTCCTCAAGTAGACTAATGATTCAAAAATCAAAACTATTAAGAAAACAGTCATCTCCATTAATCTAAATAACTAACAAAGGAATTACACAACATCACCCATCTTCAACTCAAACATTTAAATTTAAAAATCTGTTAATTCTAAAAACAAATATTAAGAAACTACGAGATTACAAAAATTGATCTACACATGAAGTTATTATTCTTTAAACATTAATTAGTTCACAATGACTACTGATATTGTTATCCACTTAAACAACCTATATTTAAATAATTGAGCTCAACTTATTATTATTCACGTAGATATTCCATTAAACTCTCAAAAACTATATACTTTCATACTCATAACATGCCAATATTACATATCTTGAAATTCTAATCAAAATAATCATTTTTCAAATCAAGACAGATGTGACAGGTCTGTGCCTCAACACAACAAAGCAACATAACTTGATTTTAGTTTATCAATATAAAAATTTTAGTCAAACCATTGGTGGCAGGTCTGTACCTTAGTACAACAAAGCGACTTAATTCGACTATATTTTAAAATCATGAGTTATTAAACCCTTTGCTCTTTTTCATTAGATATACTGACGGAGACCAGGTCTGTACTTTCGTACAACAAAGGAAACAACACCCAGTATATCCCCAAATGATGTTAATTAAAGTTCCAGAAATATGGCATATCACACATTACTAATATGAAAATTAAGACATACGTCATACATAGCTAAAGTTCATCTAAAAGGTAAAATCTACTCCTTAATTTCATTTCTTAAAAAGCTCAAAAATTCTCATATAAATTGCCTATCAATACATCATATAATGAAGCTAAATAACATTTTTTTCACAATTTAATATTTAATTAAAAGTGTAAAAAAATTTTCAAAATAACCTACATAGTTACAAAATAATTATCTTTAAAAAAAACAAAAATTTAAAATTGAAAATTTGTTTGAAAAACGTGCAACTTATAACCTCCAAAAACGAGCAACTTATAACCTCCTAGTTACTTATCTTAATAAAATAACAGTTAACCAAATTACAAAATCATCTACTAATTTACAGGACAATTATGTGGAAACTTCACTCTTTTCTCTCTCATCCCCCACTTAAAGATGTACAATGCCCTCATTGTACAAATAATGAAATACTATAACGGGAAAAAGAGAAAAGAACTTAGAACAGAAAAACTCCCCTGGAATAATGTGAAGTTTAATGAGTATGACAACGATGATATGAATTTCCCACATCCTCTCGGTTCAATTTTTTGTTGCGCTGAACTTACTGCCAGCATAACACGTACTCACAACACAATTATGAGGGAACAATCAACAAACAGAATTAAACAATACCAGATTTAAACATCCTAATTAATAATAAACACTACCAAGTTGTAGCACCCCAAGTTTCAGGTTTTAAAATCGTACGCGGATATATTTTTATTACAAAATATTAATATGTAGATAATAAGATACGAATGAAAACGTAAGCGTGGTTATCAGTTTCAGACTGTAAGAAATAAAGGGGATAAAATTATGCAGTAATAATATGTATATGTACGTGGTTTTAACAGGAGATTTATCTCCTTTATTCCATAACCTTCCAGACTCAATATTATGAAGAAATAAAATACGCAGGAGTGATTTTCAAGTTCTAGTTTCAATTTCTAAATCATGAATCAAGATTTCTAAGGTTTAATTCTTCATCCTTTCATCATCTTCAAGTTCTTGTAAGTGATTTTTCTTCATGTTTTAATCTAGGGTTTATGTTCATGAGGGGTTTTAAAGAAGTGGTGGTTTAAATACGAAATTAGGGTTTGAATTCGATTAAATTAGTGTTAGTCAGTAATTTAATCATGATTATTAACCATGTTTCATCATGAAAGTGAGTAATTTGAAGTATGTAGTTAGTATTCAAAGTGGGTTTTTGATGGGTTTTCTATGAACTAGTGATTTTAATATGAAATTAGTGTTTATCATGTTGAAATGATGTTAGTGAAGCTAGTAGTGAAAGAATTAGTGTTAAAATGAGTTAAAGATTTATAAGTTAGTAATATGTTCATAAAGGTTTTGATGAATTAAGAGGAATTCATGTAATAAGCTTAATAGTGTAATTAGAAGTGTTAATAGAGTATGAATATGGTTAGTAGTTAGCTTAATGATGAGTAGTGTCTAAAAGTGTTGTATGTATCATGTATGAATTATGTAGGTGATAAAGACGTGGAGTGCTTTCAATGATGAAATCGTCTACGAAAGTTTGGTGAGTGATACGGGGGTTAAACAGGTGATTTGGTTGTGTAGTACCGTATAGCTTGCGGGCTAGAGGGTTGCACAATCAAGGAAAGTTAATTGTTATGTTTGTTTATTTATGTTTATTGCTTATAATAGTTAATTGTGTTAATTTACTTGTTATGTTTAATTGTTATGTGAATACATGTTATTTGGAAAAGTCAGTAGTGATTATCTCATTAGCGAGTAATGAGTATGTCACTAGCTTGAAGGTAAAGGAAAGAATTGGTGGAGAATAGTGTATGATTCGATTGTGTTGGATCCGGATTACTGTTGAGTAAGAGGCTACACAATTGGGTGAAAGATAATGTGTTAATATATGTGGATTAAATAATTGAGATTATGTGATTATGATGTTATGTTAAATTGATAGTGTTTGATTCAATTGTGTTGGATCCAGATTACTGTTGGGTAAGAGGCTACACAATTGGGTGAAAGATAACGTATTAATATATGTGGATTATGTGGAATATGTGTATGCAGTGAAACAATGTTAGTATGCATACCGTTGTGGTATGGTACTCCGTGAAATAGAGTTAGTATGCATATCGATGTGATATGGTGCTCAGTGATCAGTGTTCAGAGCATAGTGATGTTGTGATTATGTAATTGTGTTGATATGTGTTAAGTGTTATGTGGAAATTGCTTGTTTAATTGCCTGTGTACTCACTAAGCAGTTGTGCTTACCCGTTTCAGTGTTTACGTTGTAGGTTGATGTGTTGGTAGAGACATGTGGATAGAGAATGTGCTTATGGTAGTGATATGGATATGGAGCTTGCTATGCGGTTAGAATATGTTCCTTCTCTTTGAATTGTTGTTTTGATGACTAAATTGTGTTAATCGCCCAATTATGGTTTTAAAGAGTAATGTGTGAAGAGAATGATGTAGTTATGTTTTAAAGAGTCTAAATATGTTGTGGATTTGATTAGAGAAGTGATTTATTTTAAATATGGTTGTTTTGGTGAAACGGGTCAAAGAGGTGTCAAAATGGGTTGAAAGTAGTCACGTGACATAATTGAATGTGTTGGAGTTATGGGTTGGTTATTATATGCTTTAAGTGTGTTTTGGTATGTCAAATGAGTGTGCAAAAGAGTAGAGTTCATTTGTGTGTGGTTTGTGAATTGGGTCGTAGTCGAAAAATGGGTTAAAATGGTCAAAAAGAGGTTATATGGCCATTTTCTTGTAAAACGTGTATTTTGAAAAAGTGTCAAAAGGGAAAGTTTCATGTTGTCATAGTACACATTCCTGCAAAATTTCAGAGTCTAAGTGTTTACGAGTAAAAAGTTATTCGTGTTTGAATGTCGGTAGTTTTGAAAAAATAGGGCAGTTTTGAGGGTATCGTTGGGGGCAACAGGGCAGTTTTGAGGGTAGTTTTGAGGGCAAGGAGGCAGTCTTCAAGGGAAGGTGTAAACACGAAAAATGTTCATTTGGTTGTAGTAAAGGTGCCTGAAAAATTTGGTGGTCTAACTGTCAACGAGTAAAAAGTTATACGTGTTTAAAAAGGGCGGTTTTGACTAAAATGGACAGTTTTGAAAATGAGTAGTTTTGTCCAGATTGTAGGTTGGGCAGTTAATTTGCGTAGTCTTGTGTACGTATTCACGTGTCATATTTTACTTAAGTGTCGGGACCTAAACAAGAGTAAAAGTATAAAAAAAAAAAAAATTGTTCTGTTTTCGGGGCGTTTCACAAATCCTAAAACTACAAATCCAACATAACAATTTATAATCCTACAAATAAAACAGTCATAATAATAAAGATAATAGTGTTTGGAATCATAAACCACTTAGGATGAACATCATCCTAATCACTGTCATCATCTCGCTGGTACTGGTACTGATGAGAAGGCCCTCCATAATCTGGCTGTGGTGGTGGTGGTCGTGGCATGAACTCTGGTGGCATCTGATACTGGAATGGCTGATACTCGGGTCCAGAAGGATACTGACCAAACAGCTGCTCAAACAAACCATCCTGGTAGTCCAAGTGTGCACTGGTCTGATGGAAATGCTGTCTCTGCATAAGATCTATCTGATCAAACCTCTGAGTCTGGTGTAACTCCATCTGGTGCAACTGCTGAGATAGCGGATCAAACTCCATAGCATAACATCTGTTACGGCCTCGTGCCGTACCTCGACCTCTATCACTGCCACTAGTATCTCCTCTGGCTCTAGCCTGCCTCGACTGCAAAGTCTATCCTATCGGAGTAATCGAAACCCAGTAATACATATCTGCAGGACCACCATAAGTAATGCATGGCTCAATAAGAGCAAACGCCTCCAACCGGCGTGCAGTCAACCAACCCATGCTAGGCTGAACAATCGTTCATGACCCCATCTCATCCTGAGTAGCCAAACCAAAATACCTAGCCAATCGTGTAACAAAGTGCCCCCCACACAAACTACTCCCATCTCTAGTACCAGTAGCTCTCTTCGACATACACTTCGCCAACCTCCAAGGTACATTCACTAACCTCTTCCTGATAATCGAGCTCAAGTAAAACAAATCATGCCTAGAAACTTTCTCAGGCCCCTCCTTGCGACCAACAATGGTGTAAGTCAACAATCTGTGAATGAGTCGATGACGAGGATCTCGAATACGCGTGTAAGAAGGTGTCGAACTGCCATAGTTACCCTGGGCAATAAACTTCCACTCCTGCTCAACTTCCAAGTCAGTGAGCTTCTTCACAGCACCTGCAGAAATGTGGTTTAAAAAGTGAGGATTATCCAGCTCGTTGGGCTCATAAAGCCCCAGCCCCAAAGCAAACTGAACCAAAGTCATCTGTCTAGGTTGTCCCCCTAGCTGGAAGAAAATGGAGTTCTCAGTCCATTGAGTCGACCTGGACTCAAACCTAAAGGTGCTATAGAACTCTACAACTAACTCTCTGTAGATGTCCTCCCTGATACTGAATAACCGAGACTAAGCATAAGAAACAAATCCAATGTTTCCATCCTCAAGTACATACGGAATAGCAAGCAAATTCCTAATAGCCTCAGCACCATTAGTGAACCCCTCTCTAGCAATCACATGCTCCAAAACGTTCCAGTTGACAGCATCAAAAACCTCAATTGACTGGCCAATATTAGAAGCCAGACGCTCTCCAAACTGAAATCTGGTGGTCTCAGAATATGACCCATGAAAAGTGAGAGATCTATGAGCTCGAACCAACGGGTTTCCCAAAGTTTGACCCCCTCTTGTTCTCCTGTTAGACATGATAACTGCTAAACAAAACAAATGTTAATAACACCAAATAAGCAGTTAATACAAAAAGGTCAATAAAAATTTCGGCAGCATTTCTGCTAAATATGGAATAATCCACCATTCTGGTTTAGCCTAAAACTACCGCAACAATCAATTTCACAAACCTAAATTGCATATCTATAAACAGAATTACTCAAATTGCATACATAAATATACTTAATTAAATATTCATGACAATTGTCCAATCAAATGCACTACAATAATTTGGTACCATCATGAAAATACGAATTTGCACAGTCACTAAACTCGAGCATTAGCAACTAGCAAACATTCTTACATCCTCAAAATGAATCATTATAAACGCATTTAATCAAAATAACAATCTATCACATAACCGTAATCACAAATACTTGTGTACCAAACAAACAATTGCATTAATCATCTTGTGGTCAGAAAATTAATAAGTACTAAATCAAAAAATAGCAAAATTGAGTTTATAATATTCACGTTTCTTAAACATAAACGGATACTTCGAATCACATAATATATGCAATATATTAGAAAAACGAGCATTACATTGTAATGTATATATTAACAAGAACATAATTCAATCAACATATTCCAATAATCATACTCAAATTCAAAATACCCAAATTATTAACATAAACCCTAACTTCCAAACGAATGATTTAACCAACGTAAATGAAAACGGGAAGTTATACCTTGTAGAGGAAAGTGCGTGTAACACGAATACGCAAAAATGGAGATGAATGCGTGGCCGGAAGTGGTTGTTTGGTGGTGTGGTGGTTAGAGCCGTAGGTGGTGGTTTAAAGTGAGTTTAGGTTTCAAAATGAAGAAGAAAGGGCTGCTGGCGGTTTTCTGCCTTTTTGATCCATACGGCGTATGGATTCCATACGGCGTATAGATTAAAAAGGCCCAGGTCAATTTCATTAAACCCAGTCAACGCCCCGGCCCAATGGATTAAAAATTCAGAATTTTTTCAAAAACGTTTTTCCAACCAATTTTTAACCAAAACCCCACACTTAATTAATATACTTAAATATCAAACCTGGAGGGTAATCACGACTTCAACATTTTCATAATTCCACACTATATAAATAAATATCAAAAGTTTACAAACTTTAATGAAATAATAATATTAAAAACCAAACACACAAACTACTTAAATGTTCAAAAATCCAAACACACCAACAATACTAAAATCCAAAACAAACAAAGTCAAACATAATAAGAAATAACCAAAATGTCAGAAGTAATCCAATAGCATAAGAAATAAAAGAGATGATTAGAATCACTGCTTAGGATAGAGAGCAAAGAAACGCTCAGTGATTATGGGAATAACGTTAACAATCCCATGACCAAAACTTGGAAAATTTGCCAGGTGCTCGTTAACCACGGGAGACAGATAAATTAAATCCCAGCTAATCTTCATTACTGACTTAGTTACCTCTCCTTCTTCATCCCACACTTCATCATTACCAACTAACTTAACCTCTCGCTCCGGACTGTCATCCTCAAGCTCACTAATAAATTCTAAACATGACTCTCCAATCTGATGATGCTTGCTCATCAGTGGAGTTTCCTTCAAACTTCTAACTAGGCTTTCAATCTCACACAGAACTCTTTCTTGAAGTCTATTAAAACCCAAACCTGAATTCCTGAATATCTCAACAAATCTCATGTAGATTTCCACCATTCCATAGTGGAAATGCTCCTTTTGGTACAAAATATTAGTCTCATCAACTAATTCTCTCATATTTTTCACAAGATAAGTTGCTAAATCAATTTCACCAATTGGGTGAATAAAATCCGGGCGTGGTCTTCCTTATTCTTCCTTAGCAAGACGATCTAACTGTTTAACCATTCTATTCATGTGATAGTGAATAGTGTTACTCACTATAAAACAATGAGGTGTCTCATCCTTAAAATGATCATCTACTTGTAACAATTGAACCAGATCCTTTAAACCAGCTAAAAATTCCTTGTCAGCTTCGGAAATTGGATGACCTGTTAACTCATACAAAGCTCTAATCATACGACTAAGACATGCGGCCTGTTTAGCCGAGTAAGGAAACGAATGTTGTCTTAAAATTTCATAAATCTCAACATATCGCCTCTTTTGATTGGCGAAGAATACTTTCTCCTCTTCGATCCTTAAAGTTATTGATTTCTCAAAATTTAAAAGATCGTCCAAGAACTGATGAGAATACCCAAATTGTTTTTCCACTTCTGCACTATCTAGTAGGTTCTATACTAGTGCCAGTTGATAGTCGGAAAAATAAACAGAGGATATCCTTATTAGTTCAGTCGTAAAAGGAATGTCCCATCTCACGTTCGCAATAGCATCCAATAGTTCCTGACATGACAATGTGATAGGCACAACCTTACGTCCTAAGTGAGTGAATGATGTTATTGCACTTTCTACTCTCGAAGCTAAACTCTCAAAGTCATAAATCCCAACCAGATCGTAATTGTTAGCATCACTTTCAAAACTTCTCGCCATTGGACAAACCTAAATAAAATAAATCTGAAATACAAAACACCACTAACGAAAAACAAGTTAGTTCAAACAAAATAATCACAAATTAAATAACATATACAAAATTACATAAATGAAACTCCAACCGGCAGACGGATTTCCATCCGCCGGTTGAAACTAAATCCCCAAAAGTTTAACCAATTTAAGGGTAATTTATTTCAACCAGTTAATGCAAAACAACTTTTAAATCGCAATTTATCAATCTACTTAAACTAATTTACAAAAATCTATTTAACCAAATTAAAATTAAAAAGAATTTACAATTAATAATTCCTATTTAACTAAACAACGCAACCGTTCCCCGGCAGCGGCGCCAAAAACTTGATGTGCTATGAAAGCGCGTCTTGTTTTATATTTTATAAATAGAAATACCTAATAAATACTTTCAAGCAACCAGACAAGAATACCCGATCAATTGTAAATATAGATTTGGTAAGTCAGATTCGAACACAGGGAACGACAGATTTATTATAAATAGAAATTAACAATTAACTAGAAAGCATTAAATAAAGGGGACGTTTTAGTTCCGGTCGAACATTTGTTTAGAAAACTTTAATTTAAAATAATTAAACTTAAATAAAAACTTAATTTAAAACAATAAATAGATAATAATAAATAATAAATGGAAGGAATAAGTAATTGTATAATTAATGTTACTCAGATTCATATTTCCCGATTCATTACGTATTGATGATCTAATTGTGATTCTTTTAAATCAACTTAACACCAAATTCTTCAATGATATTAAATTGAATGTGAACTAGCCAACGTTTCGGGTCCAACTAGTTCCTACAATCTAGGGTCCAACATAAAACACTGGTTCCAATGTCACAAGATGATCAGTCAATTGTGTGTCTTTCCCTAAATCATGCATTAAACATTCACAACTAATTATAATTAACTCTATTGGTATGACTCAACAATACCCAATAATTAACTTATTGTCTCATTCATTTTAAAGTAGATAATTATCGTATACTCAACCTATCAAACTCAATCTATTTAGCAATGATCAAAACCTAAATTCTAATCATCAATAATTAATAACATTAAAGGAACTCAATCTCAATAATCTTATCAACCACGTTGTGCAACAATAATAACTAGTCACCAATAAACAAGGATTCACGAGTAATATAACCGTTTTCAATTAAATAACTTAGCCAATACGCAATAATATTCGTTCAACAATCACAATCCGAGTTCAATCAATTACACAATCACTTTGGATATTCAATTCATCATAAAACAGTAAAACTCAGATTATTCTGTAACACCCCCAAATTTAATGATTTGCGGAAGCACGATTTGGGTGTTACTAATCAATAACAAAGCACAAAGATACATAGTAAACGACTCTATATGCGTCGTTTTAACAAAATATATTAATATTGAAATGTTTACAACATTTATAGCTTTACATAGCTCGAGTTTAAATAAAAGGAGATTTCAGTACATAAGTACTTGTACAAAATATACTAATGCAAGAAAATCTCAATCGTCTGTATGCTGACTCGAGCTAATAGTCCTGAAGCAGAAGCAACCTACTGCTTGGTACCTGCGATATATGCTAAATGGGTCAGCTAAAGCTGGTGAGCTCACAGGTTTGAAATCAAGTAATATAGTATGAACCGCAAGATTTAAATAATTGAATTGCATCCAGCAATTGATAATGATAATAATCATGTATACAGCCATGAGCACATAGTTGAGCTTAACTCGAGGGCCGGGTCCCCTAAAGAGAATTCCGGGCGAGGTGCCTCCACGAATGCCTAATCAACACTCGTCTTCTCAAATATTAGTACGTTCGTTTACCCGGTTAGTGCTTGCTAACCCGAGCGAGGAGGGTCAATCCTATATGGTACCATATACTAATATTCACGCTACAACGTATTAACAACTATGCTGATGGAGGACTTTAAATGATTAGTTGTGAAAAACTCATGTAGTATATGAAATGTTTGTACTTGCGTTCACATGTTAAAAATTGAGCAATATATCACACCCCTGAGTAAAACAGTAAAAAGAGGGGCTATGAGACTCACCTGAGTCGTTGAGTTTATGAAAATAAACTGAGAATGATTAGCCGAGAATCGAAGTCCAAAGACTTGTAACCTGAGGGTGTCCACGACACGCGATGGTTATAATATGCGAAGGTATCTAATAAGACTACCTTGTAGTTATTCGTCCAACTATAATGTCCAAATGTTCCCAATTCGGTGGATAGTTTAAGTGTTTGAAAACGCGTACGGTCCGTTGGTGATTATTGGTAATAATGATCTTGATGTTATTTTGTTAGTTTTAAAGTGTTATACAAGTTTGATGTTTGGTGTGAAATGTGTCTACGAAATCTAAGTACGGGGGTCCGGGGGCAGCGCCCCTGGTAGCGGGGTCCAAGGGGCGGCAGCCCCTGGCGGGGTCCAAGGGGCAGAGCCCCTGGCTGGGGTCGAGCTGGATCCGAATTTGGGTCGAATTTGGGTTAAAATTTTTATTTCTACTATATTGCTTTGACGAAAAACGCATCTGGATCCGAATTTGGGTAAAATCAGGTGTTAAAATTTTAGGTCTCGACACTTAGTAAAAATATGAGTTTTCAAGTCCTGGTTTGTGCGACGTTAGGTGTGACATCGCAGGCAAGGATTGCGACATTGAGCATGACGTCGCTAGAGGCGACGTTTCGCAATTTAATGCGACGTTAAGGATGATGTCGCTATACGCGACGTTGTTGATTCTAGCGACGTAGTAGGCGACGTCGCTATGTGCGACTTCGCAATTAAATGCGCATTTATGAGCGACGTCGCTAAGGCGACGTTATTGATTTCTGTGCGACGTTATACGCGACGTCGCAAAGGCTCCAGGCCAGATGCAACGTTACGGGCTGTTGGCCGGATTTTGTGTCGAAAACGAGTTTCCCGGCCACCGTTCGGTCCAATATTTTCACCCAACCCAAATATGGACATTTTAAGTGTATACAAACAACCACAAGTCGAAAATAATGGAAATCGAAGAGTTTCGAGAATTGTCGGAAACTTACAAAGTGTCGGATCAAAAATCCGAAAAGATAGGATGATGGATCGGGATGCCGTGGTCGTTCTTTTCCAAAGGAGTAGTATGTTTCGCGTGCGTTTAATGGTAGTATTTGATGATTTAATGAGGATTGTGGAGGTGGTGGTGATTAGAGAGAAAAGAAATAGAGAGAAAAGAGAAAGAGAGAGTGAGATAAGAAGGAATGAGAAAAAGAGGAGGGAGTTGGGGGTTTAACCTCCAACTTTCAGTCTCCGCAATTGCGGTCCGTGCGGTGTTCGTTTTCTCCGTCGTTCAAACGTTAAATAATTATTTTACATATTAATTGGTAAGTTTTAAAATACAAACTTATTACGCGATATTTTATTTAAATATTTTACTAATCAATTTATATTTGAGTTATAAAATGTAAGTTAGTTTGCGCGTTAAATATTTTAAATTGTGCAAGTTCTGTTTGTACGATACGAATTGTAATTCGAGCATTATTAAAATAATACTTTTAACATAACAGTGTTACTTAATAAAATTGGTCACCAACGTCCGTATTTATGGAACCGAAATACATTCGATTTAAATTGCGTACGATTTAATCAAATCGCATTTTCGTATATATTCAACAATATATATAATTCGATACATTAATTAGCCTAACACAGAACTAATTACATGTATTTACATATGATTAGGCACTAAGTACTAGTCCTAATTTGGCGGGTGTTACATATTCAACATCAAATACTTCAATGAAATCGAAAAAAAAGAAGTATACCGAATTATAAAGACGAATCACGAAGAACTAAGACGAACTACCCTCGATCTTGAGCTTTCGTGCCTCCAAAATACCAAAATAATTCGTAACTAAACCCTACTAATCGTATTTTATCGACTGAAAACGAAAACAACTCGAACTCTCTGGTTTTAGGGTTAAAATCGCGATTTTATAGTTCCTGTGATTTTGATCCATACGGCGTATGGATTTCCATACGGCGTATGGATTGAATTCAAGCCCAGCCTAAGTCCGCGTAACCTGGGCCTCCTGCGCCACAATCCATACGGCGTATGGACTTCCATACGGCGTATGGATTGGATTTCCAGCCGGTTTCTTGATTTTTCTTCATTTGATTATATCTTCGACTTCGGCTTCACTTTATTCTTCAGATACGCATCATTTAGCTCGTTTATTGATTGTTTTCCATTTCTTTCTTCATAAACGCTCCATTAATTGCAAATATGAACAAAATCAATATCTATTCTTAAATAAATGCAATAGAAACATCCAAAAATCGGGGTAAAATACTACTAAATTATAGTACTTTTGAGCGTTATATATATATATATATATATATATATATATATATATATATATATATATATATATATATATATATATATATATATATTTTCTTTCTATATTTGTCTAGCTAACCAAACTCACCATTCTAATATTTTATTCATATATTTATGTAGTTTCATTATTCTTCTTGTAAGCACTATTTATGAGTTGGTATAGTAATATTGTTGAGTTAGAATAGATTATGAATATTTTTAATTTACCTTTGCTAAATGTATGCATGTAAATGTAAATTTGTGGTGAAAAGTAATGGAATTAGGATGAGAAGAAAGAAATTAAAAAGTTGGAGAATTTAAATTAGTTAGTCGTGTGAAATTAAATTGCTTGTTCAAATTTCGTATAAGACAATTCATTTCATAAAATCTTCTATCTTTTCAAGATATACAAACAAAAATGATATTGAAGCAAAAAGGACGTTTGGTCAAAAATATATAGTCAACCTTCATTATCTATAGCTATTACAAATTTTTGAGTTTTTTTTTTTTTTTTTTTTTTTTTTTAATTTTATTCCTGAAACTTAAAATCTGAAATATGAGAATGAATTCCGGATGATAAGAGGTGACATTAGAAATTCTGATTCATAATCATTAAGAGCGTAAAATAAATTTTAACTCATAATCATTAATAACGTTTAATAAATAAAAAATACAAACATCAGAACATAAGTGTTTCACCATTTACTTGACGTGACACAACGTCGCATTACATAGATATAACATTGAGTTACGAATAACGCAACATTCGAGATAACACTAAAAGTTTTACAAGAGTTACCGAAAGAGAGTTCTTTCACCAATAATTTCAACAAATAAATCATCAATGGAAGTACCAAATTTAAAAAGGAAATAGATATTGTTTAATACGTAAAGTAACGTATTAACATTCATTTATCCGGGATAACAACATTGAATGTTATGGAAATATTTTTCTCAAATAGAAGTTTTCATAATAAGAGGTTTTTCAACTAATTCTAGATCTAATTGGAAAATAATATTAAAAGAGTTTAATGAGTGTATATATTATCAAATTATACAAATAGCTAATTATATAAAGGATTTTGCTAATGTGTGCCCCTGTAGCACACGTTAAGGTGCAATTAATGAACCCTTAATTTCTTTATATATCAGAATTTGTAATTAATATATGCATAAAAAGGGTAAGTACTAGATTGAATTAATGAGTATTAAATGTATATTCTGATATTTAAGAAAATTAAGTGTTCATTAAATGCTCCTTAACATATGCCACGTAGGCACTCGTTAGCAAATCCCTTATATAAATTATATATATATATATATATATATATATATATATATATATATATATATATATATAAATCATATTTGCCGGAGGTCTTTTTGGAACCACTCTCTCTACCTTAGAGCACCTCCAATGAAGGGTTGATGTAAAGCTTTTTTTTGCAAAAAAGTGTTTGGTAAAGCTTTACATCATTGGAGCAAAAGCTTTTTCAATCAAAAGCTTGACATTTCTCAAGTCTTTCACTAAAGACTTTTTTGAAAGTTTGTGTGTGTAGTTTTTGAAAATAAAAGCTTTTAAAAGCTTTTTATTAATGGAGACAAAGCTTTTTACAAAAGCTTTTTTGAACAAAAATGATGTGGCAACCAAAAAAGCTTTTAATAGCTTATTGTCATTGGAGATGCTCTTATAGTAGAGAGGCTTGAGTAATGTTGTTGTTGTTTGAACTTTAAACCCAAACAAAAGACACCGTACCCTTTCATTTCTTTTTACTTACATCCTTCAAATTATATCCCATTAGAAAGTGCAATAATAATAATAATAATAATAATAATAATAATAATAAATAAAAATCAAAGTATATCCACAATTTTATTAATATGTTAATTGTTCAATTTTAAAACGGCTAATATTGTTATTATCATACTCTCCAAACTAGTTATTGTATGCATTTAATTCTTTCTACATCACATAACATATATTTTTTTTATTGACTTCATGATAGCCATATATATGGTCACGTTAATCATCAATCAATTCATAATTTATAAGATATCAAATACGTACATATACATAAGTTAGCAATATTATATAATTGCTTTTTTAATATAATACAGAAAGAAGAAACTTTTACATTATGATACATACAATAATTTTTAAATTAAAACTTAATAACTTTTCAATATTGACTAACAATAGTGCTTAAGAAACCTTATATATCTTACAGCTTGTAGAAAAGTAAATTAGTCATCATCACACACGCAAATTGACAATATTTTAAAAATAAAAAGACAAAATATCTGCTTACAGATAATTATTGATCAAATTTCCTTACCCGAAAGCTAGATTCTATATCTCTATGTTCCTCTCGTTATTATTATTTCTTTTTTCGCATATATTCCAAATAACAGCAACATAACTTATGGTTAATTAATTTGAGTTATGTGTTTTCGATGGCCCGAGTTAGACATAAACGGAATCATTTCATCTTTCTTGACTACCGGTTGGAGCTGGACTTCACATAATCTTTCACAAATCACCACCAGATGGTCGTCGGCCCATGGATTTCAGCGGCTCGATATTTGGATCGTTGACGATGTGCTGTGGAACGTTGTGATGGCGGTAGAATCTATAGTTCTTACGTTTATGCTTGGTTGTTATTTCATATTCTGCGGTTGTACTCTATAAATCTCATGAAATGTATGAATATGTACATATTTTGTTAGTGTTACTTTCTATATATGTTTTCTTGCAAAATTGTAGAAATATCTTCCTTATCTATATCTATCTATATCTATATTAAAATAAAATTGACAACAATATATAAAATACTAGAAATCGTCACGTAAACTTTTTGCACTTACATAACTTAAAACATTTTATTGTGTTCATGATTTTGCTTTTGGTGGCTAATTGAATGAATTAATAATCGTATGATGGTGTCTGTTTGTGCTAACGACTAACAACAGAGTCTTGCGGACAGGTTCAGTTCAACCGGTTGACTCAATTTGTTGTTTTTCACGTTGAGCACTTGTGGAATCGATATTACCGTACGGATTTTCTAGTAGAGTTACGTTGATCTATTTTTTGATGAAGTTAATTGGTTTGAGTTTTATAAGTGTATGGAATTTACCAAAGGTCTTATGGCCTAGCGGGCTAGCGGTATGTGAGGAACCTTTTAACCTAGTGGTTGGGCCGCTGAGGGTTCAAGCCTCGTGGGAGGCAATTTGTAAATATTCGTGATGCTTGTATATATTACTCGTGGGATAGCTACTACACATTGTCTTTCTAAGAAAAAGTGTATGGAATTTATTTTTGAAATTTTTTAGCTAGATCTAACTAGATAAACTTTAAAATTGATCTAACAAATAGAATACGACGCATGTGAAATTCAACAAATAAGATTAGCAGACATAAGACATACAACAAATAAGTGAATTAGGTAACTGTTTAGATGTATCTTATTAAGTTTTTGTAGCATTGTTCGTTATTTTTCTTTGTTGGGGCTTTAAAAAGTTGATGATAGGTGGATGGTTTAGATCTACGTGGGATTTATTTAGTAAAACTCTTCTTTTGTACGGAGTAATTAATAACAAACTTATTTTCATGCTCAAACAAAAAGAGGCTAGAAATACAATTACACCACCATCACCATGATCATATGTCCCAATATCTTCAAACTATAAATCTGTATACTTGTTTATACTAAAAATGATTTTAACGTACTTGTTTCAACCGAAAAAAGTTATTTTTTGGCCAGTTTCAGGTCGCCGGTTCAACCGGAAAATCAGCCGAGTTAACCCGATTCAATAACAAGAAAAAATCCGGGCAGCTGTGTTAGAAGCGATTCCCAAGCCAAGTTGTTCAATGCAATTTTTAAAACATTGGTTATGTCATACACAAAGGTATACATAGAAGTAACAACAAACCACATCTATTTTGAGGAGCGAAGTACCGAGTACTTCCATATACTCCCTCCGTTCCAGTTTTATTATCCTCTTTTGACTTTTGGAGTTTTTCTTTGACAACTTTGACCTTGAATATTTTTGTTTGTGTTATATAATACTTGATACAAAATATATGAATGGATTGGGTTTTGAATGTATTTTCATTGGTATAATTTGTATCAAGTATTTTATAACACAAAAAAAATATTAATGGTTAAAGTTGTCAAAGAAAGACTCTAAAAGTCAAAAGAGAACAATAAAACTGGGACATAGCGAGTAATTTTCATATATATGGGCTTGGGCTTGTAATCCGAAATATGGGCCTTGCCTATGGGAACTAAAGCATTTTTCTATTTGTAAGTTGTAACTTGTAAGGTTCTCATGAGAGTTTATATAATTTAAATCGTAATCGTTACAAGGAAACCATATGCTATGGAATTACTTTTTGATTCATAAGATACAATTTTACTCTTTTTTTTTATGATTAAATAGAAAAAATATTACTATTACTAAAAATAAATAAGTAAGTTTGATCGAGATTACCATATTATATTTACTTGAAATTATTATTACAAATTTTTAAGAAAACAATAATTAATTAATTAAGGGTAAAACTCTGATTTTGAAAAAAAAAATAGAAAGTGAAAACAGTAATAATTACTTTTTATTAGATTGTATATTTTTTATCGGGCGACAATGGTTTACAAAATAGAGAGTATATATTTCGAATCAAAATTCCTGAAAACTATGTCAGTGTCAACTCATTTTCTGTAGTACTCTTCAATTTATAGCTAGAATTCTCCCAAGGCAAACAATAACACTCAAAGCGCTAGTACATTATGCATTCAACTTGTACATAACTTTATAACATATCAATTTTCAACTCTATAAAAGAAGGTAGCTGGTTCATAAATAGAACATACACACACTTCCACTTGAGAAAGTAACCTTCTAATAATTCGTTCACATCTCAAAGGCTAAGATCAAACACTTCAATCAATCAACATGAAGTTATTCTATCTCTTCATCTTTATCTCTTTAAACATCCTTCAAAATCCATCAATAGTCATGGGAGATAGAAAGTTGATAGAGAACACATGCAAATCCACCCCATCATACAATTTATGCATGTCAACTCTTTTATCAAACCCTAAGAGCACAAGAGGTGATATTAGTGATTTAGGACTTATCATGGTTGGAGCAACCAAAAATAAGGCAACTAAAGTCATTCAACATATTAAGTCTCTTTATACGGCTCATCCTGAGCTAAGACACTCATTAAATGAGTGTGCTCAAATATATATAGCCGTGGTGAAGGCAGTTGTGCCTTCAGCCGTTCAGGCCTTAGATGGTGGCCAACCAAAGTATGCGGAGGATGGGATGGCTGATACTGCGGTTGAGACTCAAGCTTGTGAGCGTTGTTTCAGTGGTCGTGGTCAGAAGTCGCCGTTAACACAAATGAATAAGGACATTGAAAATGTTGCGAACGTTGCTAGAGCTATTATTAGGATGTTACTATAAATATGTTCCATCGTATTATGTTTTATTATCGTATACAGCGGTTTATGAGTTCATGATCGACTTTTGTCGTTACAACGCATATCTTATAATCTGATGTGCATGGCGTAAAATTTGGCCACCCTTAGTATTGTATGATCAATGATGGATACATAAAAATAACCATATTTAATTTAAATGCTTCTCTCCTATTGCATAGTCATAGTTAAATATTGTTAGGCATATTTTGATATCCATTACACTGTACTATCTTAAAATATCGTGTTACTTTTAGTAGGTAATTTTCCATGAATTAGTAGAGTGCGCTCTCTCTATCTCTACAATTTGGGTTTTTTGGAGTATAGAGTACTAACACATCATTTTTATTTTCTTTTCAGTGTCATTATTTCTCCATTCGTCTAAGTTAAAGAGTACACTATGAAAATTACAAAGTAATTAATGATAATCTCTACTAACTACACTACTCAACAATCAGATATATATCATCTTTATCGGAAGAAAAAAAATATAATAATAAAGTGGACGCTTCAAATGATACGGTATATGAAAATAAATAGTTCGTGGTAATAATTCAAGGAAAGAAACAAAGTCTATTTTGGATATTTTTAATACATGATTGGTTACTTATAGTTAAGGGTCCTTTTTTTTATTAATTAGTTTAGGCACATGTCACCCACTAATTAGGTTATCCTTTTAAAGTAGAGCTAACAATCATAAAATGTGGACAAACGGGTCTAAAAGAAACCATCGTATTCATTCCCCTTTAACTTTTATGAACCTTTATTATCATTGCTGATAAGAATATGCTTTGGGAAAATATACATAAATCTTTTTCCAATTTTAATATCATTTTAAACATTTTTTTAACGGTGACGATGTAACTTTATATGTAGAATTGGAACGAGTTAATATATTCAGGTTACATTTTAAAGATACTATGTTAAATAAGTATTGTATTCAAATAGTTACAACTCTCTAAATAAATTTGTGAGTAAATTATTTAAATCGTCCCCATGATTTTCAATTTATTTCATACGTCGTCCCTAACTTTTAAAAAGTATTTAAATAGTTCAAATTTTGAAACTTTTGTTCATCAGTAGTCCAAAATGGACTACTGGTGAACAAAACTTTCACAAAAATAAATTATTTAAATAGTACATTTTGGATTATCTTTGAACAAAAGTTTCAAAAAATGGACTATTCAAGTACTTTTTGGAAGTCAGAGACGACCTATGGAATAAATTGAAAACCAAGGGGACGATTTAAATAATTTACTCTAAATTTGTTTAAGAAGTTAATTAGTTTATTATATCATCGTTATTATATATAAGTGTTATTATATATAAGTGTGTATGTGTATATACCTTGTGTAGTTATTACAAGTAATACATTATTTGTATATATTCAGATCTATTCTGATTAACTCTTTAATTGTTGTATGTAAAATAAAATAAATTATTCATTTATCAATTAGATATAAGCAACAGGCTAGTAGCTTATATGTTATCTTGTCTTGGGGGATAAAAGTAAGAATTTTGCTATTTGTAACCCTAAAGGCTATGTTTAAGAGATAAGTTCATGTTTAAACAGGTTGTATATCAGGTTGGTTGAGAGAAGTTATATTCAAGGGTGGATGGTTATTATTAAAGTACAAACGTTTAATGCGTGTCTGAATTTCTTATTTATAGCCCTAAGAGCTACGTATAGCATTTTCCAAAAAATAAACGAATTCTTAAAAAGTATGCTTTTTGCTATGTCCTACTACACTTTGGTGCTCCGCTGCCCAAAAGAGCAATGTTTTGAAAACCGGTTCGAACCGGCCGGTTCGACCGGTTCGACCGGATCCGGAAGAGATACCGAGTGAGAATGGACCGGTTGTTGACTAGTTTGAGAATCGGATCAGACCGTTGACTTTTCCGGTTCAACCGGGAATCGCTAAACCGGTTGAACCGGTTTTTATGTTTTTTTTTTTTTTCAGTTTTTAATAACTAATATTATTATTATTATTATTTACTTTATTAAAAAAAAGGTTTAAAAACTTTATTTGGTATACATATGTTATAACGGTTTATCTAATGATACTTTTTCAAGCAAATCATCGGAGAAATTGAAAGCGACCATGGTGGCGGCACTGCAACAGCGAGCATGGTGGTGGTAGTGGCGGCAACGAGCATGGTGGTGGTGGTGGGTAGCGACGGTGAGTATGGTGGTGGAGGTGCAATGACGACGAGCATGGTGGTGGAGGGAGGAGGTGGCGGCGATGAGGATGGTGGTGGTGAAGGAGGCAGCGGCGGCGAGTATGGTGGTGGTGATAGCGGCAGCATAAGTGAGCATGATGGTGGTGGTTGCAATGTCCACGTTAATGTGAAAATTAAATGGAAGTTGTGTATACGTATGTTATAATAATAACTATCTAGTAAAAAGAAATAAATGAATTATTTGTTTGGGGGAAAGGAAAAGGTGAACCATCACCTTTATGTCACTGTATACGTAAGATGGAAGGTTGAAGTGTCAGGAAAGATTCGTACTCTTTTTAAATTTTTTAATCCCCTCTATTTAAATATAAGTAATATTCCCTGGTAACAAGTACAACATTATTATATTATAAATTGAAATATTGGCTGTTGATAGCTGCTGGAGCTACAAACGGTTCGATCGGGCGGTTGAACCGGCCGAACCGGTTCGACCGGAATCGGTCAGGTTCCCGAGTTGCTTAAAAAACCGAGTTTTAAAACATTGCAAAAGAGAGATAAAAAGGAAAAAGGTTATTTTGACTTTTGAAACCAAAATAATTAGTTGAAAAGGAAATAAAAATTGTAGGTTAATATATAAGTCTACTTAAATATTCGATCGAAATTATTATGATATAGTAATGGTTAAAAATTCAGAGAAATGAAATGACATATGTATTAGATCTAGTATTAGGTTTATATATTAAGGTGTATTTGATATGTACTTTAATTTGAATTAAATTATCGAATCAAATGACCGTTAATCTAGCAATATCGAGATAACTTAACAATTTTACATTGTCTATTCAAGTCTTGGTTTAAGTTTGGACTATTGTAAGGCCATTCCCAACCCAAAATGCAACTGATTAAAACTGACAGAGCCACGTCAGCGTCACGTCATCTTTTTCAGAAAACTGACCGAAACCGACTGAAACTGACAGACCACTCCCATCCCTACTCCGTCACTTTAATTTTTGGGTCCCGCATTTACCAATTTACCTTTCATTTTATACACACAAAATAAAAAAAACAATTGTTTGGGCCCACAAAAAAACCGACGGACAACTTCGGTTTACCGAAGGACGGAAACCGACGGGAGCAACCGACGGACCGGTGCCATCCCTGTCGGTTCGTCGGTTGGGAGCCGACGTGAAGCGACGAGCTCGGTTGGGAGGCGTCTAAATGCTTGTGAAAAATGTATAGCGTGCAAATATTTGCTTTTCTTTAAAAATAGAAAAGAAAAAAAAAGGAAATGAGAGATAGCTAGTTATTAAATCTAATGTAAACGTGTTTTATATATAGCTTGAAAAGCAATTAATGCGTATGACGGGATATAATAAATTTATAGTACTGGTTGTCCACGTCTTACTTTCTGTTGAAGACATGTGTTTGTTTTCCACAACCCATCAGCCCACACGACAACTACTACACCTGCCATTATCCATCCTCTTCACCTTTAATTTGTTACTAAAAAAGGATTAAATTTCATATCTATCTATCTATCTTCTATCTATCTATCTATTTTATAAAAAGAGGTGCTTAATTACTGTTATTGTCTTTAGAAAATTACACATAAGCAATGAATAGTCTATGACTATTTACTCAAAGAAAAAAAGGCATGGAAGATCTTTTAATATTTGAAGCCCATCACTCTGCAGTCTTCAACCTTTAGTAGTTGAAGTTAGTAGTTGAAGAGTAGTTGAAGACCCACTCCTATTTAGAAAGTTACTTGGTCATAAGAGCACAAGGAGTGGAGGTGTTCTCGTTGGCGTTTTCCATTGAGAACGTTGTAGATCAACGTTCACCCACACCTCCAAGCCGTTCTCGACAATGTTCTCACCGGCGTTTGGGGTCCGGCGTCTCCTCCCGAACACTGATCTTTTGCTTCTTTTTTCTTTTTCCTTTTTTTTTCTTTCCTTTTTTATATTGATTCAGTGAATAAATACCAAAAAATTTCGTTGTCTATATTGAGGAGTGTAGAACAAATGAAGTTCTGCTTTCTGTAAATGGAGGGAGGGATAAAAGTGGGGGGATGAAGATGAAGATGAAGGTAGAGTTAAAAAAAATAGAAGGTTTTGGGCTTTTATTGTATATTGGCCTATTGGGTCAATCAATTTATTAGTGGGTCATTTTAAAAAATACCACATATAATGAAATTGAGGCGTATAGTGACTTGTAATTTTTTTTTTTAAATTAATTAAAATGTTGTTTCAATTTGATTTATGTATTTTTTTTAATATTAATTTATACATTTAATTACATTAAAAAAACAAATAAAACAAATAATAAAAAAACTCCAGAACACTGTCCAGAACACTGTTACCACTCTACAGAATCCTCACTCACAAGATTCTTCAGAACACTATCCTGAACACTGTGTTTAGACCGTCACCACTCCGAGTGCTCTAAAAGATCTTGGTGTCTTTCATTGTGAACTTTGAGAGTAAGACTTTTATGGAGATGTTGAAGAACTAGCTTTGCACTGCAGTTCCCATCAATCGACTTTCTTGCTACATCATTTTATGGAGATGTAAGGGTGACAAACTATATCTATCTTATGCACACATTGTATTTACAAGGTTAATTTTCTTTGCTCTTTTTAATTTTCATATGATAGTTTTGTATCATGGTGTTTTCTGTTGCTGCAAATTGTAAAATCCAAATGTAGCAGGCTATGATCTGTTCATGAAATGTTGTCCAAGAAAGAGAGGTGTCATTTATTCATACAAAAATAGGTATTTATTTTTCAAGTTTTAATTCTATCAATACTTGGGTTGATGACTTGCTGCAAGTTTATGAGATCTAAGATTTCAACTAATTGTGTCATTGTGCGCATGTTTCTTATAAATGTGCATGGGGAATTCAAACCTTTTTGGTCAACATAATACGAGTAGTACAAAAGCATACCAGGCAGTAAAGTCAGTTAAAGCCCATGGATTAATTTATGGTGTTGTGAACAATAGATGTTGTGGTAGGAAAGTGAGAAAAGAAAAGTAAGTCACAACAAGATATGTGATGACAGTCATATATGACTTTAGTTTTCTTGTGTAATTTTGTGTTCTAATATACTGTATAAATCATGTACGTAATTAGCTTGAAGATTATTGTTCATGTACATCTGAGTTGAATCGGGTGGCCGGTACATAACTATATACTCTGTATTATGTTTTCTAAACGTTGGAGTTTATAAATTGTTCAACATGTTTTGGATTAATTTTTTTATCCCAATGAACTAAAAAAAGTATACAACATGTAACTGCTTTTAGTGTTAGTTTTGGTATAAACGTCACTAGCTTTTACATTTCTTCAATCTCGATCTATATATGTGTACGTTTTCTATATAAGTTTAATATATCACCTAAAAATATTTGCATGTTGTACATTTTTTGGTATATGATTAGTGCAACACATCATATTATGTTTCAATACAACATTCTTATGTTTCTTATTTTTTTATAGAGTATTAATATAAATATAGAAATCTTAATGAACTGCTATATAACATAAGTAACTTGAAGTTGGCTGAAAAGACCACAGCGTTTAAGAAACTCATGTTATTAGTTATTGAAGTATTTAGCCAAATATCTAATGAGATTTACTACTCTGCATTTAACTAATTTGATTTTCAGGTACACGATACCGATACCGATACCGATACCGGGAAGAGATTGTGATAAAGATGTGGTTAACATGAATAAAGTGTACAATGTCTTAAGAAATAAAATTCCATTCTCCTGTTTGTGCAGAGCTCTAATGTGTAAATCTATTATATTGTCTTGTGCAAGTACACTACACATATTAAATACAGGGTATCAAAACAAATTTGTTAAGGAGTTGCTTGTAACATTGTAGGCTTGTAGCATGTCAAATTTATCTACATAAAACTTTATCTATATATCGAAAATCAACTCTTAAGATTTCAAACAATTTAAAAAAAATAGCTAGAAATTTTAATTTTTTCAACGGCTCAGCACAGCCAAAAAGGCTTGCTAGTATATATAACAAATAAATGTTATTGTTTAAAGTCTGTAAATAGACTCGAAATTTCCATTTAATATTGAAAAATACACCATTAATATACTTTAGTTTACTTTTTATTTTTAACATGTACTTATAAACACACATTCATCAATTGATCGACTCCTTATTTATATATAGAAACTTATAAAAATCTGTTTCAACTAATAAATCAATCAAGATTCTTTATATGAGTTCCTTAATCTCCATATCAACTCAAATGTATATAGGGTGTGTTTGACATCACATTTTTAGGGAATTCGAAGATATTAAGATTCTACTTTTTAGAAGTTCAAGCTCTTTATCGATGAAATCCCTGTTTCACAAACCAAAATAAGAGGGGATCCATTTTAGAAGCTTTTCCAACTAGCTTCTAGAATCCACAAATGGATTCTCCAGCTCCAGCCACAATCTTGAGCCACCAGCTCTATATACCAAAATGAAACCATGTCACTTGATCCACCACAAACTCATCATTTGAGAAGTCATTATTATGACTGTACGAGCATGTAAAAGATATTCAATCCTCTCCCAGCCTTTACCGACTGCTCTTACAGTCAACACGAGGATCAACATGACTACACGAGGATGTAAATGGTCTGTTGTATACTTGTATGTATCCCATAGCAATATAGCATATCTCATCCACTTTAAAATTCGTGTAAAATTTGTTAATTCTACTTTTTACTGGAGTCATTATTTCAACATAACTAGACGAGGATGTAACTTATGCACATGCATATGGTATGAAACATTGTAGTATCAAAAGATCAAAACTAAGGGTAAAGGTGTAAAACACTTGAACAGTCCTCTTAAACCAAACCAGTCCCAATTAGTCATTCAAAGGTTCTCTAATCTTTATATGTCAAAAGTTCAAGTTCTTTTAAAGATATGAGATATCAGTGTCTCACTTTGCTAAACTATAAATGATATGTAAAAGATTGTTCTCAACGATGAACAAAAACTGGATATAAGATACAAATTGAACCCTTTACATGAAAACCACACTCAACGACTCTTGAGAAGTACCGGCTACTGTACATGTGGTAGAACTTAGGTTACATCATTTAAAAGGCAAATTTACAGGAACCACAACAGAATGTTAAAACATCGTTGAAGATTTAGAATTGGGTGAAATGGTCTCACTAGCAGATCGATTTAATTGATTCTGAATATCTAGTAAACCATTTCCGTCTGTTTGGGCCATGTGAGGAGAACCATGAAAACTTACACCAGAATTTCGACCTGAAATATACAATACAAAGATTATGGCTTCGTGACTCTGCCTCATCAGTTCACTATACCTTCAAAAGAATTTAAAAAAACAAAAAGAAAACAGAAATAAAATGCAAATGTATGGGCTAGCCTAGCAAGCTTACAACTTTATCAACAAAAATGTTCTAATTAAAATAGCAAAATGCAGGGAACGGCAGGTCATCAAGGCGGATCTCAAGAATTTTCGACCAGGGTATGCAGTACTTACAGATAATTCTCACAGATGTACTAAAATAACAAGTTTTCGTTATTCATATATTACAATCTTCTTTTCAATAATATGCATGTGCACCTAGTGGACCATAAGAAAGACCAAAACAGAACTGACTAAGATCCAAAAAGGGAAGACATATTGTTAAAGATATTGGGGCAACTCTAGATATATGTACATGTAGGGCAGGTGTCATTCTGGTGGTTAAGGATTTATGGGCATTCACATGTAATGTTAAGCCAAAACTCGAATGCCCTACAGATTCAAGGAACCTGTTTTCATGTAGGGTTGGAAACATTCAGGTGGTTCACTATCTCTTGGCATTTCAGTGTCACATGCTATGTTATGCCAAATCTTGAATGCCGTATAATTAAAAAAAAAACAACATATTTCCGTGTAGGCCAGGCCCTTAATATCTTCCTCATTCTTTATAAGAAAAATGATAGGCAGGCTTAATTGTTGACCTAATGTCACACGAAATTTAGTTAACATAGTGTTTAAAAGTGGGTCCTCTTTTAAACATACTGGATGATCAACCTGTGGCATTAGCCAATTGATTAGGCCTAAATATCGATACTATTGATACAAGTTATATTTTCTTCAATACTAAAGCTATGTCCTCTGAGGTATTGAAGCTAAACATTTGTTAGTACTTGCAACTAAGAATTAACATGGATTCATGAAAGTAAACAATGTCAAAACAAAATTAAATGATTACCTTGAAGAAGTATCACTAGGAAGAAGATGATGGTAAAAAGCATGGCAAAAAAGTTGCCATGTGACGACGATGAAGATGTGGATGTTGAGATCTTTAAGGCTTTCTTTTGCTTTAGTGCCTTCAGACGCTCAATTCTCGCCCGTTTGATCATGGCAATTTGAGCTAGCTCTTTAATTAGCTTTTGATCAGAAGCACTCAATGACAAGCCACCATGAGGTCGAGGAGGTCTAGGTGGTTTCTTTGCACTTGAACCCTTTTTAGACTTCGTTTTATTCTCCAAAGAACCCTCATTGATATTTAATGAATCCGTTTTAACTGAACTATCATCTACACTCGTTAATCCATCACATAACTTGATAAAAATTGTTTTTGCAAGTTTTTGATCCATATCAGGATCCAGGCACCCCTGGTCATTACTGTTAATTACACCATTACCACTCTCAAGATCACCGATATCTTCTTCTCTAGATGCCAAATGATCCATTCAAACTTAAATTCTAATAAAACTTTTTCCGCTTTCTATTCACTTCAACTTCATAAAATTCTTGATTCTAACAGATACTCAAATCTATAAATCTATGCTCTTGAATCTCAAAACCTCGCTACGGAAACAATATCTTGAATGAAAGAAAAAGGAAATCAATTAGTATGTCAGCTCATACGAATAGAGACTCATTTATAGATGAATTAAAGAAATCCTTCAATTGAACTCAACTGAAAACAGTTGGCTTAAAATGTCAATCAACAGTTACCACGACGAAAGGAACAAATCTAGAGTTGACATTAATATTTATCATTTTATCACACAAACAAATAATTAAATACTCGAGAAGTAACCACAAAGCAAAGAACTATATTATCAACATCATAAATTTTATTGCCAATTTCTCTCACTTGTTAGTCAAACTTTTAGCTAAGATAATAAAATGGGTACTTTTGCCTAACTTTAGGTGAAACAAAGCAGTCAGGGGGTGTTTAAGTAAGCTTATTGTCCTGGACTCCTGGCTTACCAGCTTATCAAAATGTAGAAAAAGCCAACAAAAATATAACATTCAGCTAAAACTAAACTTATCGACTTTTTAAAATTTTAATCAGGGGATGTTTGAGATGGCATTTGGGATTGCTTAGTTGTACGCACATTTTTTCTTAAAAAATATTCCTTAAGAAATAAGCAGATAAGCAGTTTTACGAAGAATTTTTGTTTTTAATTATGTGCGGTAAAAATAATCAATAAGCAGTTAAAATAAGCAATCCCAAACATCCCCGAGACTGCTTTTATGAGTGCTTATATTGCTTATTTTTATCGCAGATAAACAACACTCTTCTGAAAACTGCTTATAACTTTATAAGCACTTAAAAATAAGCACGTTGAGGCCTACTTATTTTCAAGTAGAAAACGCTTACAAATAATCAACTCCAAACAACCCCTCATTCTTGAAACATGTTGAAGAAACTGAACGGAAAAAAAATATCAAAACTAAGAGTGTGTTTAGTTGAAGAAAAAGTGGTAATTTTCAAGAATTTTTTTCTAAGAAAAGTGGAAAATTAGAAAACTCGTTCAAAATGAGTATTTTCAAGAAAAAGGAAAAACCACTTTTCCATGTTATAACTAAGGGTGCGTTTGGTTACAGAAAAATTTCTCCATTTTTCATTTTTTCTTTTTCTAGGAAATGAGGAGTGTTTGGAAAATGCGTTCAAATGTGAGGGGTGGAGTTTTCCTTTTCCAAGAGAAAATAGAGATGAAAAGCTAGAGAACCATGAAAAGTAGTTTTCAACTTTTTAGTTATAAAAAGAAAAATAGAAATTTTCCTTTTCTTAAAAACGTTTTTTAGAAAACTTGAATTTGAACACATTTTCTAATTTTCTAGTTTTCTTAAAGAAGTTTTATGGAAAAGTAGAGGAGTTTTATGTAACTAAACGCAGCCTAAGAGATGGAAAACAAGGTTTTCCACTCCTCCACTTTTTTCCTTTATACCACTCCCTCCACTTTTCCAAAATTTTCCAAAACCTTTTAAGCTAAACTAGTTTTTCAAAATGGAAAATGCAATAACATTCGAACACATTTTCCAAATTTTCTATAGAATGAAAACTCTTTCCATTTCTTAGAAAATTAGAGATAGAAAATTTTAGAAAACAACTAAACACACCCTAAAAGATTTAACCTAATATAGTAATATAAACATCCGAAAATCAAAGTATATCATATTTTAATTTTAACCATAAACGTAAGCAAGCAAGGAACACGTGAACACAAAGTAAAGTGCATAAACAGAAACCAAAAATCAATTAATATAAACATGTAAGTACCGAAATAAAAATTAAAACACGGAGAAGAATTAAGTGTGATGCAATTCAGATTACAACAAATGCAACGCGTAAAGTAATCAAACTCAATTAATTAAAAAATTAATTTAAATAATCCGCTTAATAATAAAATACACAGTGATGAAATTGGAAATTACCTTATGCGAATTAAATTGAAGAATAGAAGAAAACCTAACATATGATAGTATAATTGGAACTGTAATTGTCTGCAACAAATAGAATGGGGGTGGGTTTTATTACACGACGGCTTTATATGGTTGGATGCGTGGACAACCGGGAAGGTGCTATTTTTTATTTTTATTTTTATTTTTATTAAAGGAAATTATTTAAGCATGTGTTTAAACTTTAAAGTGTGTAGAACATATGGTAGATTCGGGATCAATTTCGGCATCTTAAATAAAATTGTTTGTTTTTTATTAAATTGACTAAGGATAAGAATTTAATTTTATAAAAACAGTGACTTCAAATTATATAATTTACCAATTTATTAAATAAAACTATTAAAAAAATGATAAGTATTATTTTAAAGCTTGATTTGTAATGTCTAAACCGAGTGATATAACGTTGTATGGGTGAGTCATTTTATTGTTCGATCAATGTATAACTTAGAATGCATAGAGTACAAGTAAATAATGGCACATTAAACATTTTTTGTTGTGCAGAAATTATTTGAAAGTTTTAATGTGGAGATTTTATTTGGGTCTACAAAAAGATCTCAATATATATATATTATTTGGATCCATGCCCCGTCGGTGGAGAACTAGGGTTGGGCCAGCCTATTAAATCATGGGTCATGTTAAATGTGCATAATTGAGTAGATAAATATATACTACCTCCGTCCCATTTAAAATGTCCACATTATGTGATGTTCCATTATAAGTGTCTACTTTGATATTTAACCAATCAAAAAAGACTTTAGTAAGAATATTTGATCGGTGAAAAATATTGTTAGTGGAGAATCCTAAAACTACGTGCAAAGTCAAAGTGGACATAGTAGTTACCAATCATCCATGTTTTTTTTTTGAACAAAACCAATCATCCATGTAAAGATGCACTATTGTTTACTAGCACAGCACTACTGTTTTTTTTTTTTTTTTTTTTTTTTGAAAAAATTAAAATAATAAATAAAAACCGATTGCAATGCATCATGAGCAAAGGACTGATTTTTATAAATCATTAATCTTTAATTCTTATAAACCTTTTTTACATTCCTTGTGAACCTCGCCTTTTAACACCTACCGTCACCAGCAACACACAGTGTCACAGGAACTAAAATTTGAAAACCAAAAGTGAAAAACCATTTACGTTGGTCCATGAAACAAACGGTAGTATTATACTCTTGCCAATTTTTGACTTATCAAACCATGACCACATCAACCAAACTTACTACAGTATATTTCAAGATTATATGTCCTTTTTATTTATTTACTTTTCCATTCTAAACTAAACTTCCCACCAATTCCTTGAAATACTTGTTTATTTACTTGATAACCCATATGTCAAAGTTTTCAAAAGATACATTCTTTGTAATAGTGCAGTGTATGGTATTTTCCTGTGAAAACAACATGTCAGTTTTTTGGTTGTAATTATGTATTGACAAAGCTAATAGTGGTGTTCTTACCTTCTCATCAGGAAGAACAAGGTCAGTACTCAAGTATGTTCCATATCTATTGTGGACATCCCATTTGCGGGATATCATTACCAGGATGGGACCATCAAGACCTTCGTGTAGCTGGTCAAGCTAAATGTGAGGGCTTCCTTTGGCTGTTGTATTTGAGGAAGTTTACCCATTTGAAGAGTGAAGTTTGTGTACAAAATATGTTTGTCGATGAATTGTGAGTATTATAAAGTGAAGTGTTAAGGTCAGTTCATGGCCTCGTATTACTATTTAGATTAGATTAGATTGTTGATATTGATTGTTGGTGATATTAATTACCATAATATGAATTAATAAGAAACCGAAGGAATGGGAAAGCATCACCATTAACTGTGGGTTTAAGGCAGGTTAATGTATGAATATGAAGGGATGAATTTTTCAATAGCAATACTTGGTGTTGTTATATTATCGGCCAGTAACCATCACAACAATTAATACTATCATTTAACACAATCATCATATCATATGAATAAATGAAAGAAATGAAGTATTCCATCACGCAAGAAGATGAAAGAAGTCGGAGTGTTAATTGGGCTCACATGATACTCAACGAGTCAACGGGTTACCATTATACGGAGTAGCAATTAAGACCAGCATTTAATCATTATTAACACGGATAATGATGATGAGGCTAAAACCATTCTTGAATGCCATTATTAAATGCATGAAACTCAACTTTTAGATATATTGATTAGATTAAGTATTTCTTTTTTCATATGCTAATGCTACTATCAGAACTTTCCTAGTAAGTATTAGTTAATGTTAAGTCATATTAGTTATTTAATTTAATTTTCTATTATAATGATAAATTGTATTGTATAATTATGCGCTAATTATATATCGTGTTTGTGGACAATGCGTTACTTTAATTGCGCACGGGTTTCACAAAATTATTTTACTTTATACAATTCGTGTATATATACGAGTTTAAATAAAAGAAAACTCATGATATCAGAATCTATTAAAATACTTCAATTTTATAAAAGTTCCAATTAACCAATCAATATTGTCCAATTCATAGTCCAAATTCATTTTTTGTTTGATCAATTTAATTTTACACTTCAATAAATAGATGTGTATAATTATTTTATTATGCTCTAATAACCCTAATATATACGTACGCTATAATAAGATGTGCAAAAAGTAAGGGTAAACCATCATATGACCAGAAACACATATTTGTAATAATTATGATTTTTAAATTGCACGTTTTGTGTCTGTGAACAATAAATTTAAAACGAGAATAGTAGTCTATTTAAAATTGTCTTCAATGATATCCGAAGTGTCTCCATCTTCTCTTTTTGCTTTAGCTGTAAACATCGTTAAAAATATTTGTTACTACATCTTGAACATACTAAAATCTAATTGTTATTCTTTTTACATAATTATATCATTTGGAACCACTGTATATCATCATAAAAGATAAAATCGAAGTAAGCTTTTGCAATTAATACTTAAATTTTGAACTGATTTATACATATATTATTATGTGAATGCCATAGTATTATTGACTTTTGCCCTTATGAACGTATGAAGTTGTTTGTCGCTAACAACTTAATTAGTATAGTCTGAGAATATCGTATGCGAAATTCAATATTGTGATTAGAAAGAGTTGAGAAAAAATATTTAATTGGCGTCTCGGTATCGAATATAATATGGCACCATGCCACCATATATGTATTTTGGAATTGGAAATATGTATTTGCTTTCAATGCTAGAAACGTATAATAAAATATAGTCAATGTAAATATCTACTAAAAATCAGGTAAATTTATATATAATTTAATTAATGATGTTGAATATAAAAATATTATTATAATATCAGTCACTTATTATTGATGACAAAGAACTTTATATAAAATACCAAGATATCATATAATAAAGTCATCTATTAACCAATCATATTTTCTCTATTTTACACATTTACTTAAATTAAAAAATAACTTAACTAATAAAGGGTATAATTAACGTCCTATGTTTTTAATTCTTTTTTTTTATTGTTAATAAGATAAGGTTTTCTAAACATGCAGTCAAATTTTATGATAGCTTACCATCAAAGTTTTTCTTCTATCAAATATACTAAGTTTATAATTTAACTAATCGTTAACTGTGCTGAAAGTGTCATCATTAATAAACACAAATACAAACGTTAATTCTTAATATAACAATTCTTCATATCATTATGTTTGCATTAAACACCCGTGTTTGTACACGGGTTTAGAACCTAGTTAATATATATATATATATATATAGTGGAATGATCCAGAGGGAAGTGCATTTTTTGGAGGAATGGAGGAATCGTTAGTATGCATCAGGAAGCATATTACCTTCACTCATACAAATCTCAAAAAAAACAAACTGAAATTTAGTAAATATTATTCAGAATCGATGCTATGAATGTTAAGCTTCCTTGATAAATTCTTTCTTCAAGTTATAGCATCGATTTATGAATATTAAATCCAAATCCGTTAATATGCATCGCGATGCATATTAGTTAATATGCATTGTGATGCATATTAACAATAAAAATATCTTTCAAATAATGTGAAGTTTTAATATGCATCGCGATGCATATTAGTTAATATGCATCGCGATGCATATTAGTTAATATGCATCACACTGCATATTAACAATTTATTAAATAAATATTCATCAATTAATGTTATGACTTAAAAATGAAATTCATTCATTAAAATATTCTTTATAGCATCGGTTTTGATTACTATTTACCAATAAAAATAATTTTTTGTTGACGTTTTGATTGATAATTGTAATATGTTTCTTGATACATACTAACGCTTTGCTTCTTAATGCATACTAACGCTTCCCCCCTCCCCTCAAAAAGCACTTTCATCTTGATCACTACCCTATATATATATATATATATATATATATATATATATATATATATATATATATATATATATATATATATATATATATATATATATATATATAAAGAGATATTAATATATATAATATAATTTCTGAAAGAATAAGAAGCTTTAACCATATTTGTATAGATTTCGCTACAAAAATCATTCTTTTGCATGCCAGCCCTGTTGTTATAGTATTTCTAATAACGATGTTCATCGTTCATTGAACATGATTTTATACGGTAATACATTGATTTATTTGATTAGAAGGCATATTATATATCGATATTTTATGTTTTGTGAATCAATTAGTGTAAACTCGGATTTGAAAGATAGTAACTTTATTAAACAAACAAATCATGAAGAGAAACAGAAAACGAGAAATAGAAATGACTTTATTGTCTAGTCATTAGAATTAATTATGCATTAATTAGTTACAGTTTTACAAGGCATTAGGCATCGACAAACCCAAAAACTCTTGCATACTCCGCTAGCTCCTATACTGAACTTAGCTTTACATGTGTTATTACATGTATTATTGTTACAAAATCCGGTTATTAACCTCAAGTCTTTATGGCATATCGGGATTCCTTCATTTGTCTCTATTTCTCTCCCTGTAATTAACCAAACACGATAAAGACTTATTAATGTTTTACACTATGATTGTTTGATGTTTTATATGACAAAACAAAAATAAACAATGTTTGTAGGGTAAGAAAAATACCATTAGCAAAGGAGCTCAAAAGCACGATGATGGCAAATGTAGAGATGATCTTCATTCTGGATTGTAAAATGTGATCGAATATGTACGTTTGACGTAGTGAGGATGGAATTTATAGGCATGTAAAGTTGTAAACCATTAAATGTAGAGTTGGAAAAAATAATAAACAATTAAACTTCAATTTCCAAAACAATGTATATTGGTAAATGTCTAATGAATTAACTACTTTACACATATTTTAAAATTTGACTAAATTTAGATGCGTTATATCCAATTAAAGTAACAGAAATGACATGTAACTATTTTTTAAAGGGCTTTTATAACTTGTACCAGGGCACATGTTATTGTATATTAAATGATATCCAGATTCTTCTTGGAACTATTAATTGTCATTTAGTGAATTTAATTTCTATGTTTTTCTCTTATCTCTTTTTTTTGTCTGTCTTTTGCCCGTCTGCATACCCCCATTTTTTTCCCATGTACCTTCTTGATCAAAAAGTAATAAAACATGCATTTCCTGGTCGGTATTTAAATAATTAAAAAAGTAACAAACCGAGTGAAAACATTAATCTAATATTTTAAAGATAATGTTGCAACAATAAGATTACATCTCTAACTTTTCCTGCAAAATATAGGATTTGAATCTTCATTTCCCGCATCGATATTTTTTTCTTCAAAGCAAGTTGTGAAACGAGATTGTGATTGTTCGAAGTCGCTTTTTCCTCACAAGTACTAGCATTGTTCGAAGTCTTCCATTCGTTTTTGAACGCGGAGGGCATTGAACCAAATCAGTTGAGAGATGAACGCTTTCAACATTATTCAAAGTTGACGTATCCATCGAATTTGGTTCCACTGTCACGTCAAACTAAACGTCTTCTCGTTTCCACCGTGAAAGCCAATAAGTAAAAGGTATTTCAAAGCAACCCTCAGATGTAGACAATAAGACATGATTATGCTCGAAAACAAACCGAGTGACTTGCCATTCCTCCGGAAATTTTTTGTTAATTCTTCTTAAAGTTATGCGCATATGGGCCTTGCATTCACACCGTGTAGAACCTCGATTTCTTTGTTGTTTCGAGCAATTCACCAGTTTAACATCCAGTTTTACTTCACAATGACAAAAAAAATCACGCCTATTTATTTGCCCATGCATTCTTGTTCACAAATCTTCCTTTTCGAACCGAAAACCCGTTAATTCTTGCATAATTTTGATAGTAAACAAATGATTTTTCTTCACTAAGAAAGCATTGACCCACAAATGGTTTATCAATATGTGTTTCAATTTTTTGCTTATTTTCATGGGTCACTGTTTCTTCATGTTGACTAATAATAGGAAGGGTTAATAGACAATTTCGTTACTGTACTTTTCGAAAAAGTTCAATTTAGTTACCGAACTTTTATTTGGTTCAATTGAATTACTGAACTTACAAAACCGGTTTACAAGTGTAAAATCCTCGTTTTTTATTCCAAAAAAATGAAAGTTCGATAACGAAATTGAACATTTTCGTAAACTACAGTAACTAATATGTGTATGATTAGAAACTTGAGTAACAATTTGATCAATTATTTAAATGTTCAGTAATTCAATTGAACCAAATAAAAGTTCGGTAACTAAATTGAACTTTTTCGAAAAGTACAGTAACGAAATTGTCTATTAACCCTAATAGGAACCTCATTTAAATCAAGAAACATTGTTCCATTCATCTTTGTCTTAATGGGTGAGGTTCAAATTATAATGGAATTTTTGGTGATAATGGAGGAACCAACTAGAACGTGCCACATGTCACAAAGCCCACTTTCCTCCATGTTTTTTAAACTTAAATATCTCCGAAACGGTAAGTCGAAAAATCATAAAAATTGCACCATAAAATCAGCATTTTTTTCTCTTCGATTTGCCATTTCACAAGGTATACTTTCGACGAACTTTTTTTTTTGTTTTACAAAATTAGTAACACGTGTGTTACTAGCTGTTAACACATGTGTTACTCGCTGCTAACACATGTGTTATTAGCCTGTAACACATGTGTTACCAGCGTATAGCACATGTGTTACCAGCTTCTAACACATGTGTTACTCGGTTTCAAAACCCACCAAAAAATGGGGGAAAAAAGGTTCGTCAAAAGTATACCTTGTCACATCTCTAATCGAAGAGAATAAAACGCTGATTTTTATGGTGCAATTTTTATAATTTTTCGACTTACCGTATCAGAGATATTTAATTTTTAAAAAGTTGGAGGAGAGAGAGTAAAGTGACACGTGGCTCATTCATATTAGAAACCTTATTCTCACCAAAAGTTGATGTACTCATTTGAACCTTACTCTTGTCTTAATATGTAAAACTTACGTTGAAATGTTAACATATAATAACTTTTGGAGAAAATTGCTCGTTTTGTCCCTATGTTTGTCCAACAAATCACGTCCCATCCTTGAATTCACGAAATGCCACCAGTGATCCCTATATTTGTCATTTTCACTCGCTAGTTGTTCCTCTTAACATATTTCGTTAGTTTTCTCCGTTAAGTCATGTGAAATGACCAAAATACCCTTATCTTCTTTAACAAACCTTAACCCTAATTCTCATCTGGTCATTGGTTCTTTCTTCTTAAAAAACTTACGCATAGAATCCTTTTAGGATACATACACCTTTTAAACAAACCCAAAGTTACTTAGAATTATACACAAATGGATTTGTTGTTCCTCTGTTCCAAACACAATTAATCCCTTATTACTTAAATTCTTGCAAATCAAAACCAATAAACCAAATTAAAAAATCACCAAATACCAAATCAATATAACAACATACACATAATAAATATCGATTTGGTGGGTATCATTTAATATACGCTAACATGTGATTTGTCCGGCCTTTAATGGTGGGTTGGTGGTAGGTGGGGTTGGGGGAAGAAGAAGGTAGGAGGAGGAAGAAAAGAAAGTGAAGGGGCTAAAATGTAAAAATTGAAATAGTGAAAGGGGTGTGGGGTGAAATTTTTTGTTATGTCTTTTTTTTGTTAACTTTAACCTCTATTTTTCAAACTAATTACAAAAATGTCGTCCCTTATAACCATTGATCCAAACCAAAGGATGATCCAATGGTCACAATTATATCTTCTTCTCCTTCTACTCAAATACCCCATTCTCCTATGATCCTCCACTAAAAATAAAACATAAATAGTTTTGTTATGTGTTGGAATGTTATTTAATCTACGGAAGCTAGCTTCCTATTCTTGCTTCATCTCTTTCTAATTTAATGGGCTCTAACTAGATGAACAACCAAATGAATTAGTAAGAGTGCATGTTTTTGTAGTTTCAAATCAAAAAACAAAATGTTTAACTATTTATTTGTTTGATATGATTTTGTTTAAATAAAAAATGGCCCACCAAATTCCCCATGCAACATTTGATGGCAATTGAATGTTTAATCCCATTGATCTCCAACACATATTCAACCGTAATGGGAGTTGCATACATTCAATCTCCAGCATTACATATACTCTCATTGTCAATTTGTTTTCTATACATCATCTTGTTATCACACTTGTCCTCGGTGTTTTGTAAATCTCGTTTCTTGTTGTCATCTAGACTTTCAGGTTGCTTTTCCGACTTTCAAAGAAAAAAAAAAGTTGTTATCGAATTACTTTGGAATATTGAAAAAAGTTCACATCTTTTGATTGATTTGTAGCTTCAGTTTCCAATTTTTCAGATATATACACTTCTAGAGTCGATATTCAATAATTAAGTGACACACCTTTTTAGAGTGTATGTTAATCCCACAATCCATATAAAATATAAAAGCATTATGACCACCATCCAACACAAAGCTCAATCTTTTACATCCAAGTTCTACTCTTTTACACATTTGGTTAACCAATGAATCATAATATCTAGATTTCTTCATAATTTGACTTAAAAAAACAAAAAGTTCATATGACTAGTACCTATTTCATATATTGGATAAAGCTTCATTGTCGTACTGTATTATGTAGGCATCTCTACCTCTTACTTTCATATATATTGGCTTCTTATCTAGAAAACCAAGCTTGCATTTTTGCAAATTGATGTAGGCAATTATCATTTACTCTTCGATCTCCCTTAACATTTAAACAAGCGTCAAGTGGCTCCCAACTCGGACATCACATCGTCGTTAACAGCTCTCCCTACGAGTCGTGTTGGTGTGTGTGTAGCATTACCTGTAATTATGTCATAAGGTTCTGTGCTGATGTGGTTCTTTATGAAAAAGACATGTATATATGTGTGTGTATAAATGAAACATGAGGTTACTTTCCATTTATTAGTTATTAATTCTTAATCCAAAATGCTTTATTAAATATATAGACATATGTGTTACCTAAAACAAAATTTCATGTTTTACTAGGTATCAAAGTTCAAAACCCGTGAAGTCAAACAACCATCAAGTATTTTATACTGGAATGGTGTAAATACAATAAATGAGACAATTGCTAAGGCGGCACTTGAGGAACTATTTTGCAGATACTTTGTTGTGTGACTCTCTGTTAGCTCTTTCCCTAGTTCCAAATGAGACATGTCGGTTCTAAGATTAGTTTTCTTCTGCTCCAACAACTCCTGTAATATAGACATAAGGTTATGTGTTGATGCAACATCTGTGTTGATGCAGCATCCATGTCTGCTATTATATCCTACAGCATTTTTAGAAAATCATAAAAACAATACAAATATATTTATATGCGCACACACACAAAACATAGCAGTCCTCTCCATTTATGATCATAAAGTCCTAATTAAGTGCTCTTAGGGATACAAATTTACACTAGACTAGATATAGACATATTGTTTAAACAAACATCCTCTAAAGTTTTTCCACAGCGTGATAAATGCATGATGTCATCAGAATAAGGCTGGCCATCGACGTCAGATTCTTTTATTTTAAATGTAATCTCAGAGGCGCAATTTAACATGCATATTACTTGCAAGAATCTATGATAAATACCATGTGTGAGATAATCGTGAAGGCAGTACTTCAATAACCATCAAGGAGATAGTTTAGGACTTCAGTAGACATAGTTAGTTTCTTGTTTGGAAGAGCAAACCAATATGAATTTCTGGGTATATCTTCAAACTCTTTAACTTAGCAAATGGAGAGGTTTGATTTGAGATTAGTTCCACGGATGAAGAAAGAAGTTACAAAAAGTTACACACAACTACAAATTATATACATGATGTAGAAACATCTAATGCAATATTCATTATATAAATGTAAGCAACATATATCTATGGATTGTTAAATCATCTCTAACACAGTTTTTAGGTGACTTTTGCATAGAAACATAACAAGGTAGAGTCCCTTCCCTATAATGTGTTTCTTTATACAAACCATGACCAACTTGAAGTATCAAGGCATGTTCAAGCACCAGTAAGTTAATTAATATATACAAAATATAAAAGACCTGAATACATTATGAATTTTTAGATACCTTTGTTTTTCAAAAGATGTACTACTTAGGGGGAAACATCTACGGTGTTTTGTGTAACTTGAATTGAGATCCTTCACCATCTTCATTGTTTTTACAAGCATATAAATTTGATTATATAAAGGGGATCATTACTAGAATCCTTAACTACATATGAAAAAATAGGGAACCATAATTATAACACCGCATTTGTAAGAAACTAATTAGAGCACTTGAACGGATGTACTTGAAAATGCTCACAGAATATCTATTAAAAAACGATAACTTGTACTTATGTGCATCATAATAAGTCTCTACCAGTTAATACGATAGTTAGAATGTCATTAAAATCAAAGACTTCATATAAGATTGGTCAAATGAACTAATAATATTTCTTTGACTTTATTTATAATTTTCAGAATTAAAATAGCTTTTTCGCTATTTAAACAAAGAAAGTAGTGCAAACAATACCTGAATGATTTCCAAATTAAGTGTAAGAAATTTGACATTGTGGAGCTGTTGAAGTTGACCAAGAATTAGAGAACCAGTTCCATCCGCTGGCATGGAAATACATAGACCCGTCTTCTCTAAATTAGAAAGGAAAGAATATGTGAAGAAAAACAAAGAACAACCTCCTTTAAAGATAAAGGAGGTAAGGTCAGGTGCAAAAATCTAATTATAACACCCCATTTCTAGAACCATTTTTTTTTTTTATATATATACACCGAAAGCGCAAGTCCAACATAACTTATAAATTTACATTACATATTGTATAAATAAACTCATACTAATTCAAAATCATAATATATCTAATTTGGGTATTATTTTATTCGAAATACAACTTGGACTCATTCAAAACAAATATCAAAGTAAACAGGTAGTCAAACATTCCTTCCAGTCAAGCTTCTTGTAACATCCACTCCTTGGGCCTAGATATTAACTGGTAATTTCTTTTAATTGATATAATTATTTTATATGTTATAAGAAATTATGTGCATTTATATGTATTTGTTTGAAACTTAGATAATTTGACCAATTGGTTAATTGTGACTAGTGAAATATTACTTGATTTAAATAGTTTTACTTGACGGTAAAATAAAATAATTTTCTCGCAATTGGTTTTTAGGTTCCAGACAATAGGTTAAAAAGGGGTACAATATTATACTGTGTGGTATGTGGAGTCGGAATAATAAAAATGAGAAGGCCGACCTATATTTTCATTTTTCCCCAACTCATATTTTGCTATCTTCTTCTAAACTCAAACCCTACACATAAATTGAAAACCAAGACTTTGTTAGCAATAGGATCGAATCTTTTGATCTTGAGAATACTACTACATCATCATCATCATCCTCTTGACACTTATTGTTTGTAAGTAAATTTTATTTTGAAGTTCATGGTGATTTTGTGAGAAATTGATAGATTCCTGAATTGACAAAAAGTGAAGTTGTGAGCTGTGATAATATGATTGAATTGATGATTATGTGATGCTCATATGTTAATTTTATCACTGATTTTGTAAGTTTGATTGATTAGCAAAAGTTAGGTTGTGTGTTCTTATGGTGAATCATGAGTTTGGTGATTTGATTGGTAAAAACTTGTTGTTTGATGTTACTACATGTTCATAGAGGTTATTTGATGCTTAAAATTGGTTCAGAAATCTGTTATCAAGTGAACTTTGGTCGTTTTGGAAATTTTGGTTCGAGTTTGAGAAGTGCAGGAAACCTGCTACTGCACTGAGCTGTTATTTCAGGGAATCCGGTCGTATTCCCATGAATACGGTCGTATTCCCGGGAATACGGCGTATTCCTTGGGGTATTCCCAAACGTATTCTTTTTTTTCAGGTCTGATCGAATGTGAGGCTGAAAATGGGTTGGGAATACGGCGTATTCATCTGAATACGGTCGTATTCCTCTTAATACGGACGTATTCCCATGAATACGGTCCGTATTCCCACTGCAGTGATGAATGATTATTTTTACTTGCATTTTGATGTATTAATTGGTTGTACACTATGTTTACATCACTTAAATTAGTATTCAGTTGCTAATATGTATTAAATTAAGTTATATACATGTAGGTTTAATACCGATACTTGTATTAGCATATAATTAACTCAATTGTTAGAATTTAAATGATTGATGTAATTTTATAATCTTATGGATATTTGGAACAAGTTGATAATTCTATTGTTTTTTTGTATTTCAGATAATCCAAGAACTCAATAATATAAGATCTTTGAGTTGGAGGCTTGAAAAGATAGGTGAGTGGATTTATACTCTCGGTATAATTTAGTTGTAATGATTAAGATTACAACAAGTAATTGTGGTTTACTGATTATACTGTTGCCTGTCATGATGCCCAAGTATTATTATTAATTGCTATATTGCCATGTGCGTATATGTGTATAATGAGAGGTCAAATGTTATTGAGCTTAAGGCTACTATTAATTGGCCAATACAGGTTCTTGCACATGTGTTGTTATGGAAACTGTATTGTGTGAATAAATAGTACACTAGCTTATCGGTTTCCTGTATCGGCCAAATACAGCTGGTTATAAGCGTTCTTGAGGGCCACCGCGGCATGAGGGTTACCTCAAGAACCACCGATCCTCTCTGATATTGTGTTTACCATAAGAATTATTGTAAACTGATTATTATTACTAAGTTAGACTGTTTGCTATAAGTCTATTCACTTAGCTTCGTGCTAATCCCACCGCTTAAACTTCTTGCAGGTTGTTCGTTTTGATCTGTTTAAAGATAAGAAGTTGGGGGCTTAGAAGAATGTTTTGGCTACTTACCACTCTGACTGTTTTGAACTATGTTTTAAATATTGTTGTGTAAAATATAACACCTAAACTTAAATCTTTTGATTTTATGTGTAATTATTATATGTATTAGGATGTAGTACCGAGTTTTGATAATGTAATTTATATGTACATATTTATCCAACGCTTCCAGGTTTAAAAAAAAAAATATGGGGTGTTATACTTCTTGCCCGCCCGTTTATATCAAACCATAACCTGCAAGAAGTAGGGTGGTAGGATTAGCATAAAGCTAGCTAAGTGAGGGAATAAATAATCAACAGTCCAACTTAATATAACAACTCTGTTTACAGCAAAGCATCGTAAACATATAACAACCCTGTTTACCACAACAGGCTCGTAAACACATAATCTCAATGAGGACTGGCGGTTCCTGGGGAAACCTTCAGCCAAGAACCCTTCACAATCACTGCAGACCAATACAGTGAATAACCGATAGCTTAATGTTATTCCCACACGACTAAGGTTCCTATTAACGATATGTACAAGGAACCCTCCATCGGCCAACAATAGCAATTAAGCCCAGCACCAGGCTGACCTCAATACCACATAATGCCCAATGGCAATATATCAGATAATCACATAATCCATAATCATCATGGCATCATGTCAGACTAAACAATCTATCAAACAGTAATTTCATCATGGCAAACTAAACAGTCTATAAATGGTAATACTACGTTTACCCGTTGTAATCAAACATGTTACAACTAAATTACACTGAGGATTACAGATCCACTCACCGTTACCTCAGTCGCCAACTCAGAAGTTTAATATCACTGAGTCTTCTCCAAATCTGAGAACACAATTAAATAATGAGTCAGTAACTCGTTACATAATTTGTATAACTTACTTCATAATCATATAACATGTTTCAATACGAAATAGCGAAATGATCACAATAACTAGTTGTAACAACTTAATCAAATAATGGATTAATAATAATGAACAACTCGTTATCCCATATTTAATTCATATCTATATCTATCTCAATATACAAATCAACAAACCATGATCAAGTTGTAGATAACATCTATACCATTTATAATTCCATTTCATATATATATATATATATATATATATATATATATATGTGTGTGTGTGTGTGTGTGTGTGTGTGTGTGTGTGTGTGTGTGTGTGTGTGTGCAACTTATTTCGTAAGTATAGCATCAACAACCAAGTTGAAGTATTAATCATATTTCAATTCATAATATCCGACAACTAAACACTTAGTGAGTTGTAATTAAAACCATATACATTACAACTTGGTTTTAATTACAACTCATAGTTATAATCAAATCAACTTATATAATTAATAACTCCGGTTATTAATCCATTTTATAAGTGTAGAACACATTACACACATGATATCAAACTAATCACAATCCTCAAGTATATAACATCGAATAAATACACAATGTATGTAACCAATATACGTAGATATCACAAATGTATAAGTCGAAAATTCATTATATTTATTCTTTTTAGTAATGCAAACGCGATCCGGGCACGAGAGGGTAGGATCGAGTAACAATAAAGGAAAATTTTCTGTTACCGTTTATAACTATGTAACGCGATCCAAGATACAGATTGGGATCGCGTTCACAAGAAGAAACTCAATCTATGATGAATTTACACTGACTAACGCGATCCAAGAAAATGGAAGTGGGATCGCGTTTAACAAAAGGAAATCATTCTGTAACCAAAATACACTTGTTAACGCGATCCAGAAAAATGGATAGGATCGCGTTCCTAAGACCAAAACTCGACTGCAACTAATCAAAACTATGGAACGCGATTCGGGTTCAAGGCTGGGATCGCGTAAGATCGTTTTATAGCAAAGTTTCATACCTGCAAATTTTAATACGAACCCTAACCCAATTTCCATCATGAAAACAACATCAAACTCAGACTCTAACAATTCTAATACATCAAATAATAGCAACAAACACCATATAACATCCTTTCAATCTTCAATTTCACCACTAATTAATAACCTAAACAAGTTCATCAAAATCATAACTTAAGAATAATAAATCAAGATTTCAAACTTACAACTTGATTATGAGGAAAAAGAGAAGATGATGATGTTAATTCAAACCACAGGAAATCTAAAACCTATTTTTAATTTAACAAATGCCGTTTTATTGCAGATCTTATATGATTATGTTTATAAGAGTCGAGATTAAATAGTAAACTTGTCATATAGGTTTTCAAAAAAGCAAAAAAAAAAAGAAGAAAAAAAGCGGGGTTTCGACAATATACCACAATATTGAGTTACTTTTAATGCTATTAATAAGAAACTTATAATCTTCTTTTTGTATTAAATAATAAAGAAATAATGTTTAATGCAATTGATAGTGTTGTAATATATTTAGTGTCATTTGATTTATATATATATATATATCAATATCAATCAAATGACACTAAATATATTACAACACTATCAAATCTTTGCACTATTATAGTGCAAAGATTTAGTGATAACATTGAAGAAGTTTTTGCATTATTTTAGTGCAAAATGTACATTGAGTGCTAATATTGAAGATGCTCTACAATAAATTTTAATGTCAAAATTTCCTAGAAAAAATTAGTAAACAACTAAACACACAAATTATCAAGAGAAAAGGATGAGTAATGAATTAGGGGCTATTTACTTTTTTTTTCCTGGATATAGATGACATTATGGGTATGGAATGATTTAATGCAGTAATTAGTGAATGCATAAAATTGTTTATTTTTTGTACCGAGCAAACAGTATGAATGATAATAATAATTATTATACCCCTAGACTAAATAATTATTTGCTTTTCCTTTTCATTGACAAACCTAATTATATAACCTTTCAGTTTATAAAAAAAAATAACAGCCATATTATTACAGTAATAAAGAGTTAAAGATTAATATGTAGTAATGATAAATATATCATTACTAAAGCTTATGGAAAAAAAAATCATTAGAGCATCTCAAATGACCATTTTTTCTGATGCGCCCAGATGAGTCAGGTTGTTGAGTTCACCTTAAAAATAAACCGTCCATGTCGTCAAAGGACTGACCGAACAGCACCGGGCGATCAGTGGTTTTAAATTTATATTTTGTCGGGACCTAAACCTTCCAAACAACGTACTGATACTAGGTACGAGTACCTGATACTAGTATGTGTCAAGGATGATCCAGGGTCGTTCCTCACGACGGTAGAATTGAAGCAGAGCTCACTCGGATAACTTAGTAATTAAGCTGGGTTTTGGATAGTTGGATAGGTTTGTATTTTGGTTTTCTAATTTATTACACTAATAAAACGTAAAATAAAAAGGGAAGCTAGCAGATATGCAACACTTAAGGATGACGGAGACGTGGTTTACCATGATTTAGGATACTGCATTACTGTGATGATGTTCATTATGGGACACATTTAGATAACAGACAAGCAAACTATAGGTGTAAACACTAGGACCCTACTTCTTTAGATAGATTCCAAATTAGTATGTCACTGAGTACCTAGGCTATCGTGATTCTGATCAGAACAGGCTATTCGACCCACCACACTGCCTGGTTATGACAAGTGACCCATGAAGGGTGCAGGAATAAGGTAACAGACCGCCCTCAGGTTATTCTGACCGTTCTTAACACCTAAGTCTAAATGTTATTATCTAATTGCATACTGATTATTAACTTTGTATTCTAAACTATCAGTTTCGTAGAGTCTAGGGGTTTTAAGAATCCTGAACCACTGCTGGGCTTGACTTTCATCTCCAGACTCATGCCTTAGGTTTTATTAGCACAATTACTTCTGTCATGATCTAGAACTCTCCTTTGCGATCAGTCATTCATCCCTAGGCACGCTTAGCGGGGTACAATGCATTTTTCCACAGCTTTGCTAACCCTAGGTACTTTACGGTGTACAGTACTGTAACCATTTTCCACAATATCTTATAATCCGAGGTCAGTATACCGTGTACTCCGGCTGTCCCACGGTTAACCTCCTCTAGGTACAGTTACAGTGTACAGTGCTTGACGCATTTCCACGGCGTTTGTAACTAGAGTTGATTTCACCATGTATGACTGCTTTTCCACCTGTTCACCAACTCTGACTATATATACGGTGTACTTTTGTTACTGTATTTCCACAGTTTGTTGTAACCAGAGGTAGTCCTACGGTGTACTTAGCATTTCCACAGCTTTATGATGCCTAGACCATATTCTAGGGTTTCTAGGTAGGGCACAATGTCGGTACCGACGGCTTTTCCTCAGGCTTCCACGGTTGTACTCCACCAGTGGTGTTTCCATCGCTATACCTAGTACTTTAGCCGGATTACAGTAACAAACATGGATTCCGTACGATAACACATATAACAATCTACCAAAACTCAGGCCTACAGCTAAGGTGATAGTCACGTGAATAACTGGAAAGGGTGATCCGTAACTAAGTCTAGATGCATGATAAGTTTAGACAGATACAGAGTTTAACAATTCCATTTATATAATTATCGGGACCATTATTCCACAACGGATTGTGCCCACGACTTTCATAGCTTCCACGTTCCGTACTCCACACATTAGTGATGTTTCCGACGCTATACAAATGAAAGCCGTATAACGTTACCTCCGTTGTTTCATAATGATATTATCCCAATATCATATATTTGAAGTAACATTATCACTAACATTTAAATCATGGCAAACATACAAGAAACTACTCACAAAGCATGGCAATAAGCATTTCAAACATTAATAAATCACAAACATCAAACAAGAACATTATGACAAATTAATATAAGAAAGGATAGATATTACCGATAAATAATTGCGAGCAGAATAACACTTGTATTTCACCGAATAATATCCCAAGTATTACAAATGCTAGCTTCTACGAATTAAATTACATAGCTACTCCTAAAGCGACGGATTCTCCCCCTAATATTCCCACTAGTTTCTAGAGAGAGCAACTAGAGAGAGAGACTAGAGAGAGAACCTAGAGAGAGAAACTAAAACTAAAACCTAAATACGAAAACGAAAATGAAAATGAGAAGTGTAAAGAGAAGTGTGTGTGAAAAATGAATGAATAATGAGATGATTTGATCCCATATATATATTTGTCGCTCAGCCGTATCGTCCAGCCGTATTCTAACCCTCAAATGCTCAACCGTATCGCTCAACCGTATCAAAATCTCATCTTGTACGGGGGAGGAGGACGATACGGAGGGACCTCCCGTATTTCGGGTGGAAATGGCACGATACGAGCGAACACGGGTCAGATACGGGAGAACGAGGCCGTATACGGGCGGACAGAGGCCGTATACGGCTGGAACATGGCCGTATACAGGCATGCCAGGCCGTATACGGCTTGTGCATGGCCGTATACGGTTGTGTTCAGCCGTATACGGCTTGTGCTCCCCCGTATCTCGGTCTTCGGTTGCCTTGATTCTTCGTTTGGGCATAACTTCTTCACCGTATGTCCGTTTTCAGCGTTCTTTATATCCACGCGATCGTAATTTCCTAATGAAGAAAATGACATAAGTTAGAGGTCATAATTTTAAGTAGAACTTAAAAAGTGCTTGAAAGCGTGAACGAGAACGCTTATGATCGTTTGTGCTCTATTTTATTCGTTTTTAGGCCTTTTTGGTTGATTCTTGAAGCATCATCTATATTTTAGCCTTCATTATGAAATTTAGTAATAAAATATATATTTCAAATGTTTTCATCCATAATCGGGCTAAAAAGGTGAGATAATAACACTTAAAAACTTGACTTTTTACGTGTTTTCAAATATCCCACACTTAGACTTTGCTTGTCCTCAAGCAAAATTCAAATTTTTCACTTGCTTTCCCAATGAAAATATTTGAAGGTGTCAATGCATTTTTGGGTGAATCAAAACATATCAAGAGCAAACAATCTCGTATATAAGTAACACATCCTGGAAACTGAGAGAAAATAAGGTATTCGTTTCAGAAGCATGAAATAATTCTCTTGGGCATGCTTTTGGGATATACATGACTAGGCGATCTCACAAGGTGGTCACTCAATTCACTTAGAAGTGTTTCGGGTTACCTGTCATTCTAATCAAACGAAATCGCTCATAAGCCAGTCATGCAGCATCCATCGTCATAGGCTTGCTCGAGAATCACATCTCCACCACTTAGGTGAGGACGGCGCTAATCATCTCAGGACATTCAGATGGGTTTTAATGTTTGGTGAGGGTTAAAGGGAATGGCTAGATGGGAAATTGTTTTTAAATAAAAAGGGTTTTGCTTATCTTAGGCCTCTTTAAACTTATGAAAAATTTTATTTAGATAAACTTTTTAATGAAAACGGAAATGGATAACGATAAGGGAATGAGATAACTATTTTGACTTCTATCCCTTTGAAAACACACGGAAGATTTTTTTATATCTTTAGAGAACATAGTTTTTCTGGAGAATCGAAGCACTTAGCTTTATTACATATTTTTCGTTTCTTTTCTTTTTTTCTATATTTTTGGGCTTAGAACTTCTTTGCCAAGGAACTTCTAAGGCATTTTTATTTTATTGCCCTTTTTGAGATCCTTTCTTACTTTCATTTTTCAGTCTTTTTGACAGCTTCGAATTTACTTGGTGCCAATTTTTCGCACCATAAGATTCTCGATCTTTTGAGTATTGATCATGGAAACGCACGCGAGAAGTTGTGAGTAAACACGAATTTGTGGATTTTGAGTGAAAGCAAAAAGAATATCTAAATTGCGTTTTTCAAAAAAATTTAAAAATTTCTAAGATAAGGTTTTGGTGGGTGTGGAAGTGAAATGGATTTAAAGTTTGGGTTTTAAAGAAACGAAAAGGCTAAGGCTCAACAGGGTTTTCTAGGCGGATCATCAACACTTAAAATAAGTGTTGGAAGGGTTTTGGGCTTGAAGAGATATGTAAAAAGGGTTAAATCCTAAGGAATGTCAAGGTCCTCTGATTGCACCTATACCGCGTACGGTACTCTACCAATGTGGTCTCGACATGCATACCATGAGCAAGTTCTAATTCCGGATGCAAACATCAGCACACACTCATCAAACGAATAGTGAAGCATTAAAAATGAATGCTTTTCATGGGCTCAAGATACCTCACTACAAGTATGGGTTATATGTGCCTAGCCATGCGATGCCCTTTTTTAGATCATCATTTCAGCTTAAGAAATTCCTAACTTATTTAATCTTAATTTCCAAAATACATTAATCATATATGAAAATGATTCCCCTCAAGACATTTTAATTCAAAAATTTTAAGCAAAAGTGAGGTTTTTAAAATTGAGGAACATTTTACGAGTTTGCTTTTAGAAATAAGAATCCAACCTATGGTATTCTATACCGCTATCGCACACTTAGAGGAACATTGTCCCTAATGTTCTCTTGAGTTGAGAATTTACTGAAAGTAAAATCCCACACTTTAGAGTTTGAACATATCGGAAAATGTTTCTCAAGTGTTTGTTTTGGGCTGGAATCCCACACTTAGTGATAAGTTTAGGATATGGTATAGATTATTAAACGGTAAAAGTAAAACAAATACGATCATAACAAAACAGAGATAAGAACGAGGAAACTCCCCTATACGGCTGTGAGCTGAGGATCAGAAAAATAGACTATGTCGGCACCAGTGTATGCTGGGTCAGACTTCGTCTTCATACAGTGCACTCAACCTCATGCGGGATACTCTTCATTCAAACCATCCACCAACTTCTCTCATAATTCAGAATAAAAGGATAGATTGTAGAAAATGAAGTGATAATACCATCAGGATGCAGACATAATCAACCAAGATGAACCAAATGTTGGATAGAGATGATGGACAACCATAAACTTCTATCACCCAAGATCTTCTCTGACGAACTAATGGGGTAAATGTAATGTTGTTCTTGTCAGATGAGATCTACATCTTCCATTCAATCCCGTCTTCAATACCTAAATGTCCATTCCTTGATCAGCTTATATTCCTAAGGTTTAACAGTGGACACATATAAGCTGGAAGAACTGCTAGCCTTGTGATGCTTCATGGTCCCTACTGGTGGAAATGATAGGTGTGATGGGTGGATGGGTAGGTGGATGTGGTTGTGGTGGTAATTGTGGTTTCAGGTTCCATGAAATACTCTACTAGCAACCAAGGATGTGGTAAAATATGGTTGGTTTTATGGAATATGTGGGAACATATGGTGAATGTCGAGGTCATTTGCTCGATGAACAATTCCGAGAGAACCAGAATGTGATCATCTTTTTTCTCCTGAAGATATATCATTCCCCACACTAAGCAATGCTCCAAAGTTTCCTAATTTAATAAACAATAATGCTCCCCTTGTCATTTCTCCATTATACTCAAAGATTCTTCATCCATAGGCGCTAATCCATGTCTGTTAGACATTTGTACAAACAAGAGGGTAGACAAATGTAATCTAATAGACATGTGATTATTCCCTAGGTCATAGACTCACTGGTTTTTGAATGATTTTTAAAAGTGAAGGTTTCTGAAAAAAAACAAACCAGTATATGACTTCGAGTCTAATCACACACTTAAAAGTGTTATCCGCCTATAATAAGCAACATATATGGAAGTACAAGTAGATTTAGTTAATCAGGCAGCCAAGTATAAAGATTTCCAAAGCATATATTTTTAAACGAGTTCGAGCATAATGCACACATGGACATACAAATCATGTTATAAGGCATTGAAAGATCTTATGTATGTTCACAGAAATATATGTAAGTACCTCAAATACTCGAAATATGTGAATGGCATGTATGATGACTAAGGCACCTAGATAACCAAGTTGCTTAGCAGGGTTCCATGTTTGCAAATGAAAGGATGCAGAGAACTTGAGATAGCAGTGAAGTTCAAACAAATGGGAGAAGGAAAGTTTCAGGTTTTTAGCAAAACATTGACTTTAAAGTTCAAAAACCATGGCTTCAGTAAATATGAAATTTAAGTTCCAAGTCATTTTTGAAAATCATTCCCTTTTTGTTCACATAAACTTAAGAAAATTTTTAAACATGCTTTTTAGGGTTCATTTTCTACTTATTGGGGTTAGTTAATTACTACTGATACTATGTTAGACACGGGTTGCCTCCCGAGAAGCTCTTGTTTTTGTTCGAGTCTCGAGCCTGACTCTACTTCTATTTATCAGGAGATCCTTGCGGCTTGCTTGCATCTATCAGTAGACACAAGTGATAGTATTGGCACATACCTATATAGTTAAAGTAGGTTATTCCTAGGGTATGTCCAATAAGATGAGAAGGTGCACCGAAGTAAGTGATTTGTTTTACTTGAGGTATAATAAATCTCTCAACTTCTTGTACTTTCTCAGTTTGGATGGGTTGGATGGGTCGGTCAAAGTGGTCCTCATCACTCCATGACGTATACGTCATTATGTAGTGGAGAGATGGTTTGTAGAACAACCTTGACGCCGAACCCACCTTACTTCCTATGGTCTCTTGGTTGATGATAATGTTGTACTCTGGGCATGGAGGTGGGACAGAGTCCATTGACGTCTCCAATCTTGTAGCAACATTCTCATCAACAACTTGGGTGACTAGTTTATCAAAGGCAATCGAGGGTTCAACTAGATCAAGGGGTGATTCATCCGGAAAGATATGTGGGATATTATCAACCACAACTAGTTGTGGGATAGCATCAACCACGTTGGTTTGAGTTAGGATGAGATCACTTCTCAGAGTTGGCGCACATTCCTTCCGTCCTTCTGAAGCTGAGTCTTCTGTGTAAATCTTCTCTTCCGGGCTCTCCATTTCTATCTCCTCGTCTACCTCATCGTACTCATCACCCTGGCCAGTAGTACGAGTTGCAGTGGTTCGGAGAGCTCCTCTAGAATGAACTCTTCGTTGGTCTCGGACGTTGATAGGTTAAGAATGGGTGGAAATGAGGATTTAGAAGATTGGTTAGGTGTAGGAGTTGAAGGTAGTTTGCAACCAGACTCATGAGAGTCAAAGTCTGTGTCAAGTGAAGTAGATGTGGTGTGGGTGTTCCTATCATCTTCCTGTAGCCTAATGTTGGGTCTAACTTGATTCCTATCTCCCTTACTATTTACTTGTTGTTCAGTTAAGTTATGAGAGATGCATTTAAGCAAATCCTCTTGTTCTTTTAATAATTGTTCAAGTGAGTTGTAAGGGGGTGAGAAAGCAGCATTTTTGCTGAAAAAGGTCAAAGACATATCTCTCAAGTCAAAACTCTCGTACGGTTGAGGTTCAGATACAGGGTAAGATGAGTATGGGTAGACTTCAAATGGTTCGGGATAATAAGGATTGATGTTGGAAAGTGTGAGGGTCATATTGATATTGTATTTGAGGCTCTAGGTACCCTACGTTATCCAAATGATTCCTATTATATCCTTGACATTCGTTATCTAAGTGGAAATTACTTCTACATCTATCTCGAACAAGACTATTAAATTGATCTATTAGTTGTTGTACATTTGCCATTTCCCAAGTTTTTAGAGAACACACGAAGAAGGTTTAAGAATTAAAGTTGTAGTATGGAGGGAAGTTATTCTAAGCTATGCTAAGTTAATTAATCTACGCTAATCTACGGGCATAAAGTAACTTATGACAGGGATGGTGAATCCTAGTCAAAAGGATCGCTTAAAAACTACTTTATCTAAACAAGCTCCAAATCGTACTACCATCCCCGGCAGCGGTGCCAAAAACCTGATGCGCCCAGATGAGTCAGGTTGTTGAGTTCACCTTGCGAATGAACCGTCCTTGTCGTCAAAGGACTGACTGAACAGCACCGGGCGATCAGTGGTTTTAAATTTATATTTTGTCGGGACCTAAACCTTCCAAACAACGTACGGATACTAGGTACGAGTACCTGATACTAGTATGTGGCAAGGACGATCCAGGGTCGTTCCTCACGACGGTAGAATTGAAGCAGAGCTCACTCGGATAACTTAGTAATTAAGCTGGGTTTTGGATAGTTGGATAGGTTTGTATTTTGGTTTTCTAATTTATTACACTAATAAAACATAAAATAAAAAGGGAAGCTAGCAGATATGCAACACTTAAGGATGACGGAGACGTGGTTTACCATGATTTAGGATACTGCATTACTGTGATGATGTTCATTATGGGACACATTTAGATAACAGACAAGCAAACTATAGGTGTAAACACTAGGACCCTACTTCTTTAGATAGATTCCAAATTAGTATGTCACTGAGTACCTAGGCTATCGTGATTCTGATCAGAACAGGCTATTCGACCCACCACACTGCCTGGTTATGACAAGTGACCCATGAAGGGTGCAGGAATAAGGTAACAGACCGCCCTCAGGTTATTCTGACCGTTCTTAACACCTAAGTCTAAATGTTATTATCTAATTTATTGCATACTGATTATTAACTTTGTATTCTAAACTATCAGTTTCGTAGAGTCTAGGGGTTTTAAGAATCCTGAACCACTGCTGGGCTTGACTTTCATCTCCAGACTCATGCCTTAGGTTTTATTAGCACAATTACTTCTGTCATGATCTAGAACTCTCCTTTGCGATCAGTCATTCATCCCTAGGCACGCAAAGCGGGGTACAGTGCATTTTTCCACAGCTTTGCTAACCCTAGGTACTTTACGGTGTACAGTACTGTAACCATTTTCCATAATATCTTATAATCCGAGGTCAGTATACCGTGTACTCCGGCTGTCCCACGGTTAACCTCCTCTAGGTACAGTTACAGTGTACAGTGCTTAAAGCATTTCCACGGCGTTTGTAACTAGAGTTGATTTCACCATGTATGACTGCTTTTCCACCTGTTCACCAACTCTGACTATATATACGGTGTACTTTTGTTACTGTATTTCCACAGTTTGTTGTAACCAGAGGTAGTCCTACGGTGTACTTAGCATTTCCACAGCTTTATGATGCCTAGACCATATTCTAGGGTTTCTAGGTAGGGCACAATGTCGGTACCGACGGCTTTTCCTCAGGCTTCCACGGTTGTACTCCACCAGTGGTGTTTCCATCGCTATACCCAGTACTTTAGCCGGATTACAGTAACAAACATGGATTCCGTACGATAACACAGATAACAATCTACCAAAACTCAGGCCTACAGCTAAGGTGATAGTCACGTGAAGGACTGGAAAGGGTGATCCGTAACTAAGTCTAGATGCATGATAAGTTTAGACAGATACAGAGTTTAACAATTCCATTTATATAATTATCGGGACCATTATTCCACAACGGATTGTGCCCACGACTTTCATAGCTTCCACGTTCCGTACTCCACACATTAGTGATGTTTCCGGCGCTATACAAATGAAAGCCGTATAACGTTACCTCCGTTGTTTCATAATGATATTATCCCAATATCATATATTTGAAGTAACATTATCACTACTATTTAAATCATGGCAAACATACAAGAAACTACTCACAAAGCATGGCAATAAGCATTTCAAACATTAATAAATCACAAACATCAAACAAGAACATTATGACAAATTAATATAAGAAATGATAGATATTACCGATAAATAATTGCGAGCAGAATAACACTTGTATTTCACCGAATAATATCCCAAGTATTACAAATGCTAGCTTCTATGAATTAAATTACATAGCTACTCCTAAAGCGACGGATTCTCCCCCTAATCTTCCCACTAGTTTCTAGAGAGAGAAACTAGAGAGAGAAACTAAAACTAAAACCTAAATACGAAAACGAAAATGAAAATGAGAAGTGTAAAGAGAAGTGTGTGTGAAAAATGAATGAATAATGAGATGATTTGATCCCATATATATACTAGTCGCTCAGACGTATCGTCCAGCCGTATTCTAACCCTCAAATGCTCAACCGTATCACTCAACCGTCAAAATCTCATCGTGTACGGGGGAGGAGGACGATACGGAGGGACCTCCCGTATTTCGGGTGGAAATGGCACGATACGAGCGAACACGGGTCAGATACGGGAGAACGAGGCCGTATACGGGCGGACAGAGGCCGTATACGGCTGGAACATGGTCGTATACGGCTTGTGCATGGCCATATACGGTTGTGTTCAGCCGTATACGGCTTGTGCTCCCCCGTATCTCGGTCTTCGGTTGCCTTGATTCTTCGTTTGGGCGTAACTTCTTCACCGTATGTCCGTTTTTAGCGTTCTTTATATCCACGCGATCGTAATTTCCTAATGAAGAAAATGACATAAGTTAGAGGTCATAATTTCAAGTAGAACTTAAAAAGTGCTTGAAAGCATGAACGAGAACGCTTATGATCGTTTGTGCTCTATTTTATTCGTTTTTAGGCCTTTTTGGTTGATTCTTGAAGCATCATCTATATTTTAGCCTTCATTATGAAATTTAGTAATAAAATATATATTTCAAATGTTTTCATCCATAATCGGGCTAAAAATGTGAGATAATAACACTTAAAAACTTAACTTTTTACGTGTTATCATTTTCATAGCTTTTTTTCTAACGTTTTTTTTTTTGCTAAAATGTGTAAGAGTTTAAAAAAACTTTATCTCCAACAATATAAAGCTTTTTTTACGACAAAACTATTTAAAATGATTAAATTAAATAAGAGAGAGATTGCAAAAGCTTAAAATTATAAAGCTTTTACACTGTATTTCCTCTTTATTTTATTTGTTTTTTATAATTTTTTGTATAAAAAAGACTTTTTGTTGTTGGACGTAAAGCTTTTTGTAAAGCTTGTCTTTAAAAAGCTCTTATACATTTTAGCAAAAAAGTTTAGACTAGCTATGAAAACATATTCACTAAGGATGCTTTTAATAAACTGCATTACTCTGATCCAAGCATCCAACCATCAAATCCTAATTATTATTATATATATATGATAAATAAGTAGTTTAATGTTTCCAAAGTGATTAAATTAGTTATTTGAGTATATATGGCTTTTTCTATCCATACCACCCAAAATACTCACCATACCCCCCTTTTGAATTTTTTTTTTTTAAAGTGGTGGAATTAAGTACATAAAAGTACAGAATGTAAGAAAAAGTGGTAAAATAAAGTACAGAAAAAGTTAGAATGTAAATATGAAAGGTATTAAGAGTAGCAACCGTATATATATATATATATATATATATATATATATACTAGAAAAACACCCGCGCATTGCAGCGGTAAAGATTTTAATGATGTAATCAATTGTTTGTGAATAATGTGTTTGCACCAGAGTACCGTCAATCGAACCTTTAAATTATTTTTAATATAAAGTTTAGAGTATTTGTTCGAGTGCAAATGAATATAAAATGGTCAAATTCATGGTGTGTATATAAATCTATAAAAAATAAGAATTCTAAAAGTATTCTATTAGCATTTTAGAAGTAACATGGTCAAATTTGTAATTTTAAAAAGATAATTTCAGTTACATATTGAACAAAAGGTTGACTTTTTAATTAACCGTGGAAGTTTATAATAAATTAAGAATCTTTCTAAATTAAATCAAGAATCAAATTTATATTATATTGTAATGGAGGGTTGACCTTGCAATTAATTCACGTGAAGGGTACATTCGTCTCTTTGTTTTGAATAGGGGTAGTTTAGTAATTTGCATTCTTTAAAGTCTTAAGGTAATGAAGAAAATGGACAAACACTTTATAAGGGTGTAGAGATATTGAATATTGAATTTTAGTAATGACATATAAGATATTTAAAATTGTTTGTGACTTTTTGTTAGGGGTGTTCAAAAATATCCGTTCGGATATCCGAAAACCCGAATAGTAGATTTTTAGCGATATTTTTGCTATGTCAGTTTTATTATTCCTATTTCCAATTTTATATCGGAACATCAAGTCTTGTCTTTAAGTATATTGTTTTTTAGTAGATTCTATCATGCAATTGTTTATCAAATGTCGATTATTAAAGATACGAGAATTTTATGGTTTAAAAACGGGTTTGGAGTATGGATTATCCTATTACTACTTATAATTCATAAAATATAATTCCTATCTTTAAAACATATAAAGTAGGTCCACCACGCTTAAGCATAAAAATAAATCATAGTATGAAGATATACCTTACGTTTGTAATCTCTTGGTCACCTTCGTCTACCTTTGCACAGCCTAGACCTTCAGTCCCTAACGGCATTCAGCAATTCAAAAGACTTCACTGTGTAGAGACTTCCATTCATAGTTATTTCTTCAATATATAATTTTTTCGCTTATTTCACGATGAAACTTCAAGATATATTTTATTGATAGCAACTTTATTTTACAAACATAGGCAGTTGAAGGATTGAAATCCTTCTCCTACCCTTAAAAGGACTTACTCACTCATAATTTTATAAAGAGATATTTATGTGGAGATATGTATCTAATGTTGTGTTAGATTGCATACTCCATTACAATTATTAGCCTTTTATAGGCAAACACAAACTACAAATTGCACGCGAAATAAAAAGTGGAAATTTCTTGTCTAAAATTTCCCACGAATTTTGAAGATAAGGTTTGGACTCTTGTCTTCAATTATTTCTCTCACTGGCGTGAAATTTCGCTTTACTTTGTTTGTAGGTTTTTGGTGTTTGGTCCCACCATTTTGTTTTGTGTCTTTTGTCACATGATGATGTCTTCGGGAATTTTTTCCTTTTCCATCAACTTTGAATAATGCTTTATTCCTTCTTCTTGCATAGGGGATTGATTGGACATTAACCATTGAGCTTGCCTTGCAATGGTTAAACTTCGTTCATTTGGATTTTTACCATTTACAATTGCTATCCAGTTTGAACTTGTGGCGAACACTCGAGAACCTTTCTGATATTCTCTAAACAATGTACAGACTGCCACTTTTCTTCCGATAGCTCTTCTATAGGTATAGAATTTGTGATTAAACACATGTGTTTTTGTAGGAATGAGATTTTTTCCCAAATATCTTTTCCTGGGTTTAAACAACAGGATTAAATATTCTCGTGCTTCAGGCTCTGGCGAGACTGAAATAACTGAGACCTCAATAGTTTTATAATTCTCTCCGAACTGAGCATCTAACGTGTCTGGGAGAAAATCATCTATTTTTTCAAAGTTTTTGAAACATTTATTTGGTTGGATAACATCTGTATAACCAAATCTTGTATACCTTACGATTTCTATAGGATCTGCATTTTCTTTGAATATGATTCTTGGGTAAATGGAATCATATGTAGCTATGGCATGTTGTACCATAAAAGAATAGGTTGATTGATGTATCATCATGTATTCTTCCAAGAACGGGGTTTCTTTTGAAATTTTTACCATTTTGTCTTGAAAATTTTTTACAGATTTTTCTGTTGGTTGAGTATTTCTTGAATTTGATTCAGATGGACTACCCTTATCCATTGTTGAGGTGTTTTCCGATGAGGAAGGACCACCAATATCCTTTTTATCAGGTTTGGAATCCTGATTTAGCTTTGGAATGAAGCCCAAGCTCTCGTATTTTGGTTTGCTTTCAACCAAATTGCTTTTGTATACCAACGCCTCCTTATAAGGTTCCGTTGATTCGTAACCAACTTGATCACGTAATCTTTTATTTTCTCTTAACAGAGATTGAACTTTGGGGATATCATTGATAATTTTATCAATTTCTTCCATAGTTTGAGTATACTCCAAGTAGGAGTCCATCATGGTAGTTTTTCCTTCTAAAATATCGGGATATTCAGAAATCTTTTTGCCAATGTGTGGCTGAAGTTTTATACCATTGGAATTTATAATTAATCCCAAAAATTCTATTGCCTTCTTTGCAATCGTTGCTTTCTTTTCAGAAAGAATTATTCCATGTTTTAGAACAAGTTGTTTAAAATCATTTAAGGTTTTAACATGTTCTTCTAAAGTATTAGACGCAATCAAAATATCGTCAACATATACCACAACATCTTTTATTTTAAAGATATTATCCATTCTTCGTTGGAAAATCTGTGGTGCATTTTTAAGACCAAATGGCATGACTAGCCATTCATAATGACCTTGTGGAGTACTAAAAGCTGTGTATTCCACTGACTTAGGACTTAACTTTATCTGCCAAAATCCTGATTTACAGTCAAATTTTGAGTAAAAGTTTTTACCACGGACTGTGTTTATCAAAATTTCCTTATTTGGTAGAAAATATCCATCAAATATAGTTCTTTGATTTAACTTTTTATAATTACTACCATTCTGGCTTTGCCTCTGGTAATTTCGGCATGATTCCTAACCATAAAGGCAGGACTACTATGCTGAGATTTTGAAGGTCGGATTAATTCTAACTCGAGTAATTCCTTCAATTGTTTTTCAAATTCTTTTTTGTCTTCTTCTGAATAGACAATTGGTTTTACCCTTATAGGTTTTTCCATCCCATTTGCATCGAGTTCCAATCTTACTTGTAATTCCTTCAAAATGTTTGTCGTTTTTCCATTTTTCTAATGGATTTTCTCCATAAGTTTCTTTAAAACTTTCTATTATTTTTTCCAAAGATAATTTTTTGATGGAGAATTCTTTTCTAAGTTTAAAAATCGAAATTGGTTTTATCGAAATTTGCTTTTTGATTACCCTATCACCATGCTTCTCGAGCGTAACTCTGAAGGGGTTGAATAGTCTAGCAACAGTAACGATGTGATTGCAAATAGTCTTTACAGTAATGTTATAAATGGTTTGTTTATAATATTTAAATGTCTGTAAAAAATCATTTCCAATAAGAATATCTATGTGCATAGATGGTTGAGGGTACACAGAAGGAATCTTAAAGATTTTTGATCCTAAGATTATTTCTACATTATAAGCAATCTTTTTAATAACTGTTTTTGAGTCATTAAATCCTGTGGCTATAATTGGTTGATCCAATTGTTTCCAATTACTAATTAAATCTTCTTTAACTAGTGTTTCTTGTGACCCTGTGTCTATAATAGCACAAGTGGTTATATCTTCTACAAGTAAAGTTACCTGTATATAGATTGTTGTATCAATTTTAGTATGTTGGGGCATACTATATTCTAGGTATCATATACCAAGTATTATCTTTTTGGACACATACCTTTTGATCGGTAATTTTATATTGTCTAAAGCTTTTTAGAAATGCTCCTCCTAATATTACTAGGTAGTCACGGTTATCTAAATTTGAAGTTACCAAACATTCTACCTTATGGGTTAATGTTTGTTCATTATTTGTTGTAAACTTAATGTTTACAGACACCATTTCGTCACATGAATCACGAACTTGTTTAATTATTCCTTCATATTCTACATGTGAGACTTTATATTTAGGTAAAGATCCTATTTTATTTTTTGGAAACAAATTAGTTGAAACACCTGTATCAACTAGAGCTTTTCCATTAAAAGTTTCTAAATCATTAGTTATCTCAATATTTATAAAACATTGATCTGCTAAAGATTTGTAAATATAGGTAGGAATAATACTTTTACGAAAAAAGGGTTTTCGTAGTGCTAAAGTATTAGAGTTTCCATCATATGAAATTTGATTTCCTACTGGTATATAGGAATTTGACATTCTAGGTAAAGTTAAAGAACTACTTTCAGGTTCTGTTAAAATACCTAATGTTGGTTGAATAGCCTAAGCAATGTCATCGCATTTCTCATGAATTTCAATGATTGGTTTATCATCAAAAGGGTCGTTTGTTTTAGAATTACAAATACTATACAAACAAGCGTATTCTACTATGAAAGGGAATGATCCTGCATCAGTTATATCCTTTCTAGTTAGAACATAATTTACCATTATTGATCTTTCTAGATTTCTATCTTTTAAGGCAATGCAGTAATTTGGATAGCAAGTAAAAAGTATATTTTTATATGCTAAATTTCCTGTTATGCTACCTAAGTGAGCATCTTGAACATTTGTCATTCTTTGATCTGTTAAATGGATCGTAAGAGGACAATTAACACCTTTTTTAAATAAAGATTTAAACATGATTTGTACTCCTGAGAGGTAAACATATTTATATTTTTCTCTATCTTTTTTATTAACCTTACTTAAAAGATTATTAATTACGTTTTTATCAAAAACATTTAGCTTAGCTTCACCACGGGTATGTTCAATACTTATGGCTGCTTCTAATTCCATGTAATGATGTAAAACATAATTTTTTCTTGAAAGAAGTTGAGAACATTTCTGAAGAATTCCATCTCCAGGTTTTAAATCAAATTTTGCTCATTTGATTTGTTTATATTGATCTTGGTTAAAGGTCAATGTTCCTGCATAAGAATTTTCATCTTCATTTTGAAAAGCATACTGATTATTATCAGTCTTTTGATTTTCAATTATTTGACTCATTCCGAATATTCGGAACTGCTTTCGTTATCAGAAAAACTGTTTGAATCTAATTCTGACTCATATAATTCAAAGACTTCTTCATCCGTTTCTGGATCACTAATTTCTTCGAATTCATTTATCAAAAAATTGTTTATAGCAATTTTTCTTGATTTCTTTTTAGGACATTCATTTGCCATATGTCCTTCTTCCTGACAATTCCAACATTTACAGGGTTTTCTAATATTCTTACTATCCTGTCTTGGTTTAAAAAATCGTTTTTTCTGAAATCCTGGTTTTCTAGAAAATCTCTTTCTTTTTAAATATTTCTTTTGTTTTTTCATTTTCTTTTTATTTTTTCTTTTTTTATATTTTTCACATCCCCATTCTATTGGGTAGTCAATTGTTTCGCAACAAAGTCGTTTTCTAGCTCTAAAACCCTTTGCTCCGGATTTGTTTAGTTTTTGGTTATAACAAGCTTGTGCAAGTTTTTGTTTTACAAAAGTAATTCTAGCTCCTAAAGAGTCTGTTATAATTTCTCTGTTTGAAATTTTTGGTAGAACTCTGTAATCAACGTATTCCAAGGAGTTGGTAGTTTATAAAAATATAAATCTTTAATTTCAGTTGGCATGTTTGGTTTAAATATCTTATAATAGATATCTTCAAACTGACATGTATACTGAGAAAGAAAACAAATATCACAAAGCTTAATAGAATTTAACTTTGTTAATTGTTCTCGTTCAATTATTTTTTCTTGTTCATTTAAAGTCGTGCTCCAATTTTGACCAAGAAACTCATATGTGATAAAATTTAGAAAAGTATCTACACCTTTTTCTATTGTTTCTTCAAAAGCAATTTTTGTTGCTTGAGTGAGAATTTCAATATTTCCTGTTTCTAGATTTTCAAACCAATTACTTGTTTTGCCATCTAGTGAAGATATTAATAAATCCGTTTTGTAACTGCTGGTCCAATTATCTCTTTCATGATATATGAAAAACTGAACCATAGCGTCAAAATATCTACCAATGGTTTTTATTGGGTCAATAACACAGTCTATATTTAGCTTTGCACCTGCAAAACTGAGGGCTTCTAGAGGTTTATCTAAAGGTATATATCTATCTCGAAACGAGAATTGATATTCAGGATTTTTAGAGTTGCTAATAACTCTAGTAGTAGTTTTTCTAGATGTTCCTTCTAGATATTCATCACTCCAGTCTAATGGGTTTCTATCTATGATAGTACTGGCTCCTGAACTTTGTGTGTTATTCATCCGTACATTTATTTCCTTGTCGGAATTTATATCTATATTTGAAAAGTCAAATACTAGATTCTTCATTTAAAATTGATAAATCAATATCATCCTAGTTTATACTATCTAAATCAATATTTTGAAAACTAGTATTTTCTACAATACGAGGTAGATGATTATTTCTATCTTCTATAATATCTAAAGAATTATTAAGAAGAATAGATTCTCTTTCTTCTGGTTCTTTAAAACCTTTGGTTTCTGATGTTCTTAGAAGATAATGTAACTCGTCTTCTAGGGTCCTAAGAAGTCTAGATCTTAACTTTGTTTTAGGCCAAAAAGTAGTTATATTATTTCTAAAAGAATTGACAGCTAGATAAAGATGGAAAGCATCTTTTTTGTCATATTCTCCTGTCTTGTATACCTGAGCTTCTTTAATTCTCGGGTTTCTTTTTCTCGTCATTTTCTTTTTGTTTTTCTATCAAAAATGGAAGAGTGCGATTCCATAACCTATATTCTAACGTGTTAGGAGAAAGGTTTTCTGGTTTTTTTTTTAAATCCATTAACTTGACAAAAGATTTAGACGGCTTTTCATTAATTATCATCTTTCCTTTATCTGACTTTATACTTTTAACCGTATTTTTTAGATCTCTAACATCTAACTTAAGAAGTTGAACTTCTTTGCCTATTTCATGTATCTCAAGAATTGTATTATTTACTAACATTTTGACTTCGTCAACACTATCTAATAGGGTTTTAATCCCTTTGATTAATTCTTCAAGACTCATGAAGTTTCTAATCCTGATATATATTATGAAGTGACTCATCATCCCATTCAAAATCATTATCATCGTCATAGTGATTTGAAAATGGGTCATAACTATTTTTAAGTTCTTCATAATATTCTTTTTCCATAATATAAATTCAAAAATAACACTAGTTAGGAGTCCTAAAGCTCTGATACCATTTGGGTGCGTCACTATTAATACTAGTTAGGAGTCCTAACTAGTATTAGCAACGGAAATAATCCGTCACTAAAGCCGTCACTATTAATTATTCTGCAAAAATAAGAGTTTTTAAATTCAAAACTAAAAAATTTTTAGAATGGATAAAGGACCATTAAGAAAAGCTAATAGCTATAATAAGTTTCTATTAGACGAAACTAAAAGAAATTTAGAAACAACCTTAGAAAATCATAAGGTAATACAACAAGCTATAAAACATCATTGCAAACAACTAGAGTTAATGTATTCTACATTTGCTAGTCAACATATTATAAATCATAGAATTGATATCATTCAGTTTAATCTGAATTTAAGAGAAAACTTTAGGTATGAAATTAATGACCTAAAATCAAGAATACGAGTTTATAAAACCCGTATATATTCCGCTTAAATTTGTGTTATTTTTCACAAAAAACATATGGGACGCACCCAATTGGTATCAGAGCCAGGTTACCATGGAAATAATTAAAAATGACAAATTCATTAAAAGAATTTTTAAAAATGATTATTTTTAATCATATGATTTTCTAAACACTTAATATAATTATGGAAAAAGAATATTATGAAGAACTTAAAAATAGTTATGACCCATATTCAAATCACTATGACGATGATAATGATTTTGAATGGGATGATGAGTCACTTCATAATATATATCAGGATTAGAAACTTCATGAGTCTTGAAGAATTAATCAAAGGGATTAAAACCCTATTAGATAGTGTTGACGAAGTCAAAATGTTAGTAAATAATACAATTCTTGAGATACATGAAATAGGCAAAGAAGTTCAACTTCTTAAGTTAGATGTTAGAGATCTAAAAAATACGGTTAAAAGTATAAAGTCAGATAAAGGAAAGATGATAATTAATGAAAAGCCGTCTAAATCTTTTGTCAAGTTAATGGATTTAAAAAAAAACCAGAAAACCTTTCTCCTAACACGTTAGAATATAGGTTATGGAATCACACTCTTCCATTTTTGATAGAAAAACAAAAAGAAAATGACGAGAAAAAGAAACCCGAGAATTAAAGAAGCTCAGGTATACAAGACAGGAGAATATGACAAAAAAGATGCTTTCCATCTTTATCTAACTGTCAATTCTTTTAGAAATAATATAACTACTTTTTGGCCTAAAACAAAGTTAAGATCTAGACTTCTTAGGACCCTAGAAGACGAGTTACATTATCTTCTAAGAACATCAGAAACCAAAGGTTTTAAAGAACCAGAAGAAAGAGAATCTATTCTTCTTAATAATTCTTTAGATATTATAGAAGATAGAAATAATCATCTACCTCGTATTGTAGAAAATACTAGTTTTCAAAATATTGATTTAGATAGTATAAACTGGGATGATATTGATTTATCAATTTTAAATGGAGAATCTAGTATTTGACTTTTCAAATATAGATATAAATTCCGACAAGGAAATAAATGTACGGATGAATAACACACAAAGTTCAGGAGCCAGTACTATCATAGATAGAAACCCATTAGACTGGAGTGATGAATATCTAGAAGGAACATCTAGAAAAACTACTACTAGAGTTATTAGCAACTCTAAAAATCCTGAATATCAATTCTCGTTTCGAGATAGATATATACCTTTAGATAAACCTCTAGAAGCCCTCAGTTTTGCAGGTGCAAAGCTAAATATAGACTGTGTTATTGACCCAGTAAAAACCATTGGTAGATATTTTGACGCTATGGTTCAGTTTTTCATATATCATGAAAGAGATAATTGGACCAGCAGTTACAAAACGGATTTATTAATATCTTCACTAGATGGCAAAACAAGTAATTGGTTTGAAAATCTAGAAACAGGAAATATTGAAATTCTCACTCAAGCAACAAAAATTGCTTTTGAAGAAACAATAGAAAAAGGTGTAGATACTTTTCTAAATTTTATCACAGATGAGTTTCTTGGTCAAAATTGGAGCACGGCTTTAAATGAACAAGAAAAAATAATTGAACGAGAACAATTAACAAAGTTAAATTCTATTAAGCTTTGTGATATTTGTTTTCTTTCTCAGTATACATGTCAGTTTGAAGATATCTATTATAAGATATTTAAACCAAACATGCCAACTGAAATTAAAGATTTATATTTTTATAAACTACCAACTCCTTGGAATACGTTGATTACAGAGTTCTACCAAAAATTTCAAACAGAGAAATTCTAACAGACTCTTTAGGAGCTAGAATTACTTTTGTAAAACAAAAACTTGCACAAGCTTGTTATAACCAAAAACTAAACAAATCCGGAGCAAAGGGTTTTAGAGCTAGAAAACGACTTTGTTGCGAAACAATTGACTACCCAATAGAATGGGGATGTGAAAAATATAAAAGAAGAAAAAATAAAAAGAAAATGAAAAAACAAAAGAAATATTTAAAAAGAAAGAGATTTTCTAGAAAACCAGAATTTCAGAAAAAACGATTTTTTAAACCAAGACAGGATAGTAAGAATATTAGAAAACCCTGTAAATGCTGGATTTGTCAGGAAGAAGGACATATGGCAAATGAATGTCCTAAAAAGAAATCAAGAAAAATTGCTATAAACAATTTTTTGATAAATGAATTCGAAGAAATTAGTGATCCAGAAACGGATGAAGAAGTCTTTGAATTATATGAGTCAGAATTAGATTCAAACAGTTTTTCTGATAACGAAAGCAGTTCCGAATATTCGGAATGAGTCAAATAATTGAAAATCAAAACACTGATAATAATCAGTATGCTTTTCAAAATGAAGATAAAAATTCTTATGCAGGAACATTGACCTTTAACCAAGATCAATATAAACAAATCAAATGAGCAAAATTTGATTTAAAACCTGGAGATGAAATTCTTCAGAAATGTTCTCAACTTCTTTCAAGAAAAAAGTATGTTTTACATCATTACATGGAATTTGAAGCAGCCATAAGTATTGAACATACCCGTGGTGAAGCTAAGCTAAATGTTTTTGATAAAAACGTAATTAATAATCTTTTAAGTAAGGTTAATAAAAAAGATAGAGAAAAATATAAATATGTTTACCTCTCAGGAGTACAAATCATGTTTAAATCTTTATTTAAAAAAGGTATTAATTGTCCTCTTACGATCCATTTAACAGATCAAAGAATGACAAATGTTCAAGATGCTCACTTAGGTAGCATAACAGGAAATTTAGCATATAAAAAGATACTTTTTACTTGCTATCCAAATTACTGCATTGCCTTAAAAGATAGAAATCTAGAAAGATCAATAATGGTAAATTATGTTCTAACTAGAAAGGATATAACTGATGCAGTCATTCCCTTTCATAGTAGAATACGCTTGTTTGTATAGTATTTGTAATTCTAATACAAACGACCCTTTTGATGATAAACCAATCATTGAAATTCATGAGAAATGCGATGGCATTGCTCAGGCTATTCAACCAACATTAGGTATTTTAACAGAACCTGAAAGTAGTTCTTTAACGTTACCTAGAATGTCAAATTCCTATATACCAGTAGGAAATCAAATTTCATATGATGGAAACTCTAATACTTTAGCACTACGAAAACCCTCTTTTCGTAAAAGTATTATTCCTACCTATATTTACAAATCTTTAGCAGATCAATGTTTTATAAATATTGAGATAACTAATGATTTAGAAACTTTTAATGGAAAAGCTCTAGTTGATACAGGTGCTTCAATTAATTTGTTTCCAAAAAACAAAATAGGATCTTTACCTAAATATAAAGTCTCACCTGTAGAATATGAAGGAATAATTAAACAAGTTCGTGATTCATGTGACGAAATGGTGTCTGTAAACATTAAGTTTACAACAAATAATGAACAAACATTAACCCATAAGGTAGAATGTTTGGTAACTACAAATTTAGATAACCGTGACTACCTAGTAATATTAGGAGGAGCATTTCTAAAAAGCTTTAGACAATATAAAATTACCGATCAAAAGGTATGTGTCCAAAAAGATAATACTTGGTATATGATACCTAGAATATAGTATGCCCCAACATACTAAAATTGATACAACAATCTATATACAGGTAACTTTACTTGTAGAAGATATAACCACTTGTACTATTATAGACACAGGGTCACAAGCAACACTAGTTAAAGAAGATTTAATTAGTAATTGAAAACAATTGGATCAACCAATTATAGCCACAGGATTTAATGACTCAAAAACATTTATTAAAAAGATTGCTTATAATGTAGAAATAATCTTAGGATCAAAAATCTTTAAGATTCCTTCTGTGTACCCTCAACCATCTATGCACATAGATATTCTTATTGGAAATGATTTTTTACAAACATTTAAATATTATAAACAAACCATTTATAACATTACTGTAAAGACTATTTGCAATCACATCGTTACTGTTGCTAGACTATTCAACCCCTTCAGAGTTACGCTCGAGAAGCATGGTGATAGGGTAATCAAAAAGCAAATTTCGATAAAACCAATTTCGGTTTTTAAACTTAGAAAAGAATTCTCCATCAAAAAATTATCTTTGGAAAAAATAAAAGAAAGTTTTAAAGAAACTTATGGAGAAAATCCATTAGAAAAATGGAAAAACGACAAACATTTTGCATAATTACAAGTAAGATTGGAACTCGATGCAAATGGGATGGAAAAACCTATAAGGGTAAAACCAATTGTCTATTCAGAAGAAGACAAAAAAGAATTTGAAAAACAATTGAAGGAATTACTCGAGTTAGAATTAATTCGACCTTCAAAATCTCAGCATAGTAGTCCTGCCTTTATGGTTAGGAATCATGCCGAAATTACCAGAGGCAAAGCCAGAATGGTAGTAATTATAAAAAGTTAAATCAAAGAACTATATTTGATGGATATTTTCTACCAAATAAGGAAATTTTGATAAACACAGTCCGTGGTAAAAACTTTTACTCAAAATTTGACTGTAAATCAGGATTTTGGCAGATAAAGTTAAGTCCTAAGTCAGTGGAATACACAGCTTTTAGTACTCCACAAGGTCATTATGAATGGCTAGTCATGCCATTTGGTCTTAAAAATGCACCACAGATTTTCCAACGAAGAATGGATAATATCTTTAAAATAAAAGATGTTGTGGTATATGTTGACGATATTTTGATTGCGTCTAATACTTTAGAAGAACATGTTAAAACCTTAAATGATTTTAAACAACTTGTTCTAAAACATGGAATAATTCTTTCTGAAAAGAAAGCAACGATTGCAAAGGAGGCAATAGAATTTTTGGGATTAATTATAAATTCCAATGGTATAAAACTTCAACCATACATTGGCAAAAAGATTTCTGAATATCCCGATATTTTAGAAGGAAAAACTCAAATTCAAAGTTTTTTAGGCCAACTAAATTATGCAGAAACTTTCATCAAAGATTTGGCAATCAAAAAACTTCTACTCCAAAAACTTTTGAGAAAGAATAATCAAAGTGGATGGAATGATTCTCACACCAAAGTTGTTAAAACTTTAAAAGAAGAATGTTGTAACCTACCAGATATGACATTACCATCTGAAAAGGATAATTTAATTTTACAGACTGATGCTAGTGAACTAGCATGGGGTGCTGTATTAAAAACTGACCTTGGTCAAATATGTCGCTATACTTCTGGACTTTTTAAACCAGCAGAAGTTAATTATAGTATCAATGAAAAGGAGCTGTTAGCTATTTTAAAAGGAATTAAAAAATTCACATTATTCCTTTTACCCAAAAAATTTGTGGTTCAAACAGATAATACGCAAGTTAAACCATTTATATTTAATGATTTAAAAGGTTTACCGCAAAATAAACGTCTAATCCGATGGCAAACGTTCTTTCAGTATTATGACTTTTCAATTGAATATATTAAAGGTCGTGATAATTATCTTGCTGATTATCTTAACAGGAATCATGTCGACAAGTGATATAATTTTGAAGCTGCAAAGTTTAATAAATTTACGAGAAACAGCATCTCAGAAAAGAGATATTCTAACAAACCAGATTGATGAGTTTTATGGAACTATCAATATGTTAAACACGCAGGTGGATACCATGATGGACTCCTACTTGGAGTATACTCAAACTATGGAAGAAATTGATAAAATTATCAATGATATCCCCAAAGTTCAATCTCTGTTAAGAGAAAATAAAAGATTACGTGATCAAGTTGGTTATGAATCAACGGAACCTTATAAGGAGGCGTTGGTATACAAAAGCAATTTGGTTGAAAGCAAACCAAAATACGAGAGCTTGGGCTTCATTCCAAAGCTAAATCAGGATTCCAAACCTGATAAAAAGGATATTGGTGGTCCTTCCTCATCGGAAAACACCTCAACAATGGATAAGGGTAGTCCATCTGAATCAAATTCAAGAAATACTCAACCAACAGAAAAATCTGTAAAAAATTTTCAAGACAAAATGGTAAAAATTTCAAAAGAAACCCCGTTCTTGGAAGAATACAGGATGATACATCAATCAACCTATTCTTTTATGGTACAACATGCCATAGCTACATATGATTCCATTTACCCAAGAATCATATTCCAAGAAAATGCAGATCCTATAGAAATCGGAAGGTATACAAGATTTGGTTATACAGATGTTATCCAACCAAATAAAGGTTTCAAAAACTTTGAAAAAATAGATGATTTTCTCCCAGACACGTTAGATGCTCAGTTCGGAGAGAATTATAAAACTATTGAGGTCTCAGTTATTTCAGTCTCGCCAGAGCCTGAAGCACGAGAATATTTAATCCTGTTGTTTAAACCCAGGAAAAGATATTTGGGAAAAAATCTCATTCCTACAAAAACACATGTGTTTAATCACAAATTCTATACCTATAGAAGAGCTATCGGAAGAAAAGTGACAGTCTGTACATTGTTTAGAGAATATCAGAAAGGTTCTCGAGTGTTCGCCATAAGTTCAAACTGGATAGCAATTGTAAATGGTAAAAATCCAAATGAACGAAGTTTAACCATTGCAAGGCAAGCTCAATGGTTAATGTCCAATCAATTCCCTATGCAAGAAGAATGAATAAAGCATTATTCAAAGTTGATGGAAAAGGAAAAAATTCCCGAAGACATCACCATGTGACAAAAGACACAAAACAAAATGGTGGGACCAAACACCAAAAACCTACAAACAAAGTAAAGCGAAATTTCACGCCAGTGAGAGAAATAATTGAAGACAAGAGTCCAAACCTTATCTTCAAAATTCGTGGGAAATTTTAGACAAGAATTTCCACTTTTTATTTCGCGTGCAATTTGTAGTTTGTGTTTGCCTATAAAAGGCTAATAATTGTAATGGAGTATGCAATCTAACACAACATTAGATACATATCTCCACATAAATATCTCTTTGTAAAATTATGAGTGAGTAAGTCCTTTTAAGGGTAGGAGAAGGATTTCAATCCTTCAACTGCTTATGTTTGTAAAATAAAGTTGCTATCAATAAAATATATCTTGAAGTTTCATCGTGAAATAAGCGAAAAAATTATATATTGAAGAAATAACTATGAATGGAAGTCTCTACACAGTGAAGTCTTTTGAATTGCTGAATGCCGTTAGGGACTGAAGGTCTAGGCTGTGCAAAGGTAGACGAAGGTGACCAAGAGATTACAAACGTAAGGTATATCTTCATACTATGATTTATTTTTATGCTTAAGCGTGGTGGACCTACTTTATATGTTTTAAAGATATGAATTATATTTTATGAATTATAAGTAGTAATAGGATAATCCATACTCCAAACCCGTTTTTAAACCATAAAATTCTCGTATCTTTAATAATCGACATTTGATAAACAATTGCATGATAGAATCTACTAAAAAACAATATACTTAAAGACAAGACTTGATGTTCCGATATAAAATTGGAAATAGGAATAATAAAACTGACATAGCAAAAATATCGCTAAAAATCTACTATTCGGGTTTTCGGATATCCGAACGGATAGTTTTGAACACCCCTACTTTTTGTGACATATATGCTTGGTCCACAAATATGTTATCGAAGCATCTAGCCATCAAATCCATTACAAGTAGTTTAGTGTTTCTTTAAATTAGTTATTTTTGTATTTTGAGTATATATGATAAATTTAAAATTTAATAATGACATATATGATATTTTAATTTAATTTTAATTTAACATTAAGTTGAACAAATTTGATATTTTAAAATTTGGCAGTAGCATATATGCAATTTTCCTTCAAAACAAATAAGCTAAAAGGGGGCAATAAAAGGAAAAAAAATTAAAGTTAGGGGGTCAAAGTCAAAACGATAAAACTATGAGCATAACACAAAATATCAGCGTAACTCCCAAGTCTCCCAATTCCAAAACAAGTATATATATTCAAAAATTCCGTATCATTAAACCTCAACAAAATTTCTTTATTCGATTCAATAATGGACAGAAATAGAGGGAGTGTAGCCGATCGATACACGATCAATTTTCATGATTCTAATCCGTACAAACATCCACTACTTTCACGGCTTTCGGATGATAATACTACGATCAATCATCACCGTGGTGTTTTTTCCGGCGACCTCCGTCGTTATTCAGAATTTGATGTGCCTAGTTCAAGTCAATCAATGTTTAATCTTGATGCTGAGGTGTCTAGGGTTCGTCAATTCAACGAAAGAGCAGTGTCTCCAACAGGTAGCTCGATTATAATTTACTACTTGTTCGTTAATTTTGAATGTTGTAGCGTTAAATTACTGATAAGAGGTTGGCTATTGTAATAATAAAAAAAAAAAACAAACAAACAAACGTTAATATTAGTGCATCTTTTTTCCTGCACTATCACGGTATGATTTACTGTAACAATTATATTAAAACCAATGGCCTTTGGCTTAGCGGTATGAGGGGAACCTCAATCAAGACGGTGCAGGTTCTAAACCTTACTTGAGGCACTAAAACAGGGGGGAGGTTTTGCCTGTTAATGTGGGGAGGGCAATTTCTCTGGCCAACCTAAGATGTAAATGGCCTAACCAAGTATCCACATGACTGATCTCGAACCCTTTCTCTGGCTAACCTAAGATGTTTACATAGTGAGGTTTGAACTTGAGACATCTCGTGAGGACATTAGGACGCCTTACTTAAGGCCGTCTGTAATATTTGTGTTGTACATATTATGTGGGTTATGTTTTAGGTTGTACATACAGTATTTTGTGATTTTGCTCATATCCTAATGTTGTTTTTCAATGATAGGTGTAATGGAATTCAATTTGTTTGTTGGATCGTTAAATACACAAGCGACTGAAAAAGAAGTTGAGGATGTAGGTCATTAAATATTGAAGCATACTTTCTTCAGAGCTTTTGTTATTCTCAGGCTCCTATTATTATCTCTATAATTTATAATTTATTTACTTATGTATCTATGCATGATGATGATGTAAATAATTGGTTTGCAGATTTTCTTGCCTTATGGCAGAGTTGAAGATGTCTGTCTCATGCGGGATGAAAAGAAGCAAAGCCGCGGTTTGTCTTAACATCTTCAATAACTTGGTTTCTGTTTCTTTTTAAGTGCATATATTTACTTTATTTCATTATTTTAATTTAGTAAATATATATTTTGAAGGTTGTGGATTTGTTAAATTTTTTAATAGAGACGTGGCAATGATAGCTATAAAAGCTCTTAACGGAATATACACAATGAAAGTAAGCAACTTCATTATCTATTTTAAAGTCATGTATTCGAATCCAACCAATGTTGATATTCCCCGTTCTCCTATTTTTTAGGGTTGTCAACAGCCATTGATTGTTCGATTTGCTGACCCTAAGAGACCCTGGACAGAAGAGACAAGGTTATATACAATCTAATTAATTAGATAAATTTATATCAACGTGAATTATTTTTGTTCTTCATCATTTTTTCTTCCTTTTCTTGCCAGGGAAGCTCCTGAATTTGGTGGTCTCGGGTTTGGTCCTCAGCTACAGGCCCCTGGGATTAGGTACCCTCTTTCTATGTCATATGATTTTGTGGGTTTCTTATGTTTAAGTGCCTCCATGTTACCATATGCTGTGTGTGTGTGTGTGTGTGTGTGTGATTCTGTGAGCTATTTATAATTATTACATGTTAACAAATGTCTTTTTTTAGACCACCAAATCTGGGTGAGGCGATGCATGCTCCTGTTTCTATGAATGCATGTCATCCAATGAGTCAGCATGGCTTGATACCTTCAATTGGTTTAGGCAGTCATGTGGCTCAAGCCCAAGTTGGTGTTTCATCAACCGCAGCTCTTTCATGCAACTTACCTCCACGTGCTAGCACTTTGAATATAAGTCAACATCAGCTACCAGGTCAGCAGAAAATGCTGCAACCAGTGTACGAATCAGCCCCTCCATTCTCTCGAATGCTATCCCAGCAAAAACAAACTTCACAGGCGATCTACCAATCCTTTCAGCAGCCGTTCTCTCAGCTGCAACCGCAGCCGTCAAATCCCAGCTTCACACCTCAGCAGAATCTCCAAAGTGCTCAATTGCAGGTATCTAAACTTGACATTCTTAAAATTGGATTTTTGTAAAATAAAAAAGAAAAGAAAATGTGTAACATAAAATAAAGAGATTGATATTGATAGATGTTAAAAGTAGGAATTCTTAACAATATAGAATTAAAATGGTGTTCTAATTCAGATTAGTTATTTAAGTTTCATATAAGATATTGGACGTGTAAAACTAGTTTTTTATTTATATTTATTTTTTTTATTAATTTTTATCATACTATATTTTGTGAAGTTAATAAATTGTTTAAGATTATAAAGATTGTAATTAAAAATCTGATCTTTTATTAAGCTACTAATAAAGCTATGAATAAATCTAAGGAAGCGTCATAAGAATCTCCAGTCAAATAACCACCATTTAGGATGCTTACATATCTCCCTTCGTTAGCCAAGCGGGTTATGTTGTGGGATGTAAGGTGGGTATTGCGATTCTTAAGTAGGACGTAGACCAATACCCACACAGTTTTCAATGTGCAACAAAATTTGCGATTCCAATTACGAATTGGGTTCAAAGGCATCAATGAGAATATGAGATTAAGTATATGCCATTACGTTAGATGTCATGGATCCTATAAAGATTTAACAATTGCATTTGATGTAATTGTCGAGGAGCTATAAACCTCTTGGATTGTGCCTTTGTGTGGCACGAGGAAAAAAATATATATTTCAGGGTCCTAGATTTACTAAGAGTTTCTATAATCAAAATAGTGAAAGTTGTTTTTTTTTAATATTATTATTATTTTATTTTTTTGTAGATGACAAGTAATACAGACACCAACACTGACATAAACACTTTATGCTTGCGACCGATTCTTGAAATAGATAAACTGACTGGACCCAATTTTATCAATTGGGAACGCAATCTTAGAATTGTGCTCAAACAAGAGAGGAAATTGTATGTTCTTGACACTCCCTTAGGAAATAGACCTGCATATAATGCACCTCAAGCTGTTAAGATTGCTTATGAGAAGCATCAAAATGACTTGGTAGATGTGACTTGTCTTATGCTTGCCACAATGAGCCCAGATCTTCAGAAGAAGCTGGTTAGAGTGGAAGCATATGACATGATCCGCATGCTGCAGGAAATGTTCCCTCACCAAGCCCGCACTGAACAGTATGAGACTACCGAAGCTCTACAATCGTGCAAGATGGTCGATGGTGCATCCTTTAGAAGTGTTGGACATCTGCTACCCCAAGCATTGGCAATGGATACGATCTCTGGTTCGTTGAGTAAAGATCACAAGCAATTTGCGACTAACTTCACCAAGAATACCTTGGAAATGTCCATTCCTGAGTTGCAGGAGACACTTAAAAGTGTTGAAAAGACTATGAACCACAAGCATAAGGAAGTCCTAATGGTTAGGCAAGGGAGGGTGCAAAAGAAGTTGGGTAAAGATAAAAACAACAAAGTGGTTGCTAAGTCCAATAACAAGCCCGTAACCGACACCAATATTGATAAAAGCAGAAAAGTGGTTGCAAAGTCCAACAAAAAGCCCAAACCCAAAACTAAGGTTAACAAACACGCGGATGAGGTCTGTTTTCATTGCAATGAGGTTGGCCACTGGAGGCGTAACTGCCCAAAATATCTTGACGAGCTGAAAAAGAATAAAGCTAACATGGCTAGTACTTCAGGTATTTATATGATCTAAGTTTATTTGCCCAGTTAATTTTTTTTGGTATTGAATAGGGAATCTTATACTCATATTTGTTTAAATGTGCAGGGGTTCAAAAGGATTAGGAATTGGACTTAGGAGTAAAAACATTTTTTGTCTTTGTGGGATTTTACTTGTTTAGATATCTGTTATTTTGTTCATTGTTTGACTAGAAATACTATTTTTGTGCTGTTTTGATAAATGGATGTTTTAAGTTTTTTAGTATTCTTGTGAAGGTTTCTATTTACTGTGATGAGATGGTATTCATGAAAGTCGTTTCAAACACACATTTGTAATAGACCTTCAGCATTTGATGTGTTAGTTCCTATTTCCTAAGCTTGACATGTTACTCCTTACACTGCCTTTTCCCTCTCAGACTTCATTTGCAGGCGGTTTTCTTATCATCATCATAATAATCATGATAATTAATGAACAGTTTATTTGGCCAGGAAGTTATTAGTGTCTGCTTCTTCCATGTAGTTATCCCAGTACAGTTTGGTTCTTTGTGCGTTGCCTCACAGGGTCTTGATCCAAATAAGGACTTACGAAGGGTTTTTCATTTTAGCGATTTGCTGTGATCAAAGGAAAATGAGCACAGCATATTTCTTCTGTAGAGAAGCTCAGCGCCTTGGTTACGTTGCCCCTTGTACCCTCGAGGTAGGTTTTTTGTTTATATCTACCTATCTATATAGGGAGACATGTTTTTACTGTAGCAGTTGTTGGCAAATGACATGTGGCATAAAGCTGGTTGATTTTCGTTATGAAGCAAGTATATATGTGATGCTGATTCTCTGCCGATTATTATGGAGATTCTTTTGTTTGTTATTGGTAAAGGAATCTTGTGAGTACACTCCAACGTATACTTTTTACTTGAAATACTTTGCTTATAAATTTCATGGACATTATGGATTCTATGAAGGTGATCTGTCAAATTGACTCTAAGAGCATCCACAATGATATCTAATCGACGTTCTCTTGGTTATTTTCAATAGCAAAAAGAGTATGGTGGATTTGGTTGGAGGTGGTTTGGAACATGATGTAATGATAACACCGATCATTTATGGCTTTATTTTTGTAGTTGTAGCTTATACAAAATGTCAAGTATTATTGTTATGTTTTTTTTCCTTGACTCATACTTGATATGGATGAAGACAACAATGTTGTCTTCTGTACTTCTCCTGTTAATAATCTCCTATTAACTTATTTTTGTTTTTATAATGTCTTGCTATTGGAATTGATATGAGTTGAAAGCTTCTTGCTGCTGGAGTGGTGATGAAGAGGAAGCTTCATCTACCCTGCATGTAAGTCTTGTCAGTTCAAGATGTTAACCTACTGCAACGACACTGCATAATGTTTGTTGAAGTTCTATCATCCAAGTTAAAATTGTGTTGATGTGTGTGGTATATATGTTTCGACCAAGTTTTGTTAACAGTTTACGGGTACAAATCTTTTTGCTTTAAGCCTTTAAAGAATAATGCGTAGTTGTTATTATAAATAAACATGCTCAAGTATTCTAACATATGTGTGCCAATTAACTGGATCTTACGCTCTGTTTCTGTTCGTTCGTGTTAACAAATAACTTTACTACTTGTGTCACTGACATTCCATTAGCTTGGTTAATTATAGATGGTTTACTACAAATTTTCATAAAATCAAAAGCATGATTTGTTGTCAACACTTCTATTTTAAATTTTAGATTATTTGTTGAGTTTTTAAATTAACAACCCTCGAGTCATGTTTAAGTATCCATTTAGGGAGGTAATATAAACATGTGCAACTGTTGTAGCAATATGCATAATGTAGGTGATCATGTGGTACTAGAGCCCTTGCAGTAACCCAATCTTAGACAAAAGAAGGTGTCTAGCCAGAATCCTCAGCAACACCCAGAAGTTAGATACAAATAGATTTTTTTATTTGCGTATCATGTAGTGGAATCTAAGTACTTTTATAAAACATATTGACCAGTCTGAATGACTACAAATGCAGTTTAGCATAGTATCGCCACTACTGTATAATATAATCCCATATGAATGTCTAGAGAACTTTACAGTGAGAGACGCAAAGCCTCAAACATACCTTGTAAACTTATATAATAGTAAATAAATAATGATTTGATGTACATGTTTGATATTTTGTAGTCAATGTGTTCCATATAATGACTCAATGTTTGCTCTGATGTTGCATCAGGCAAGTCACAAGTGCAATAACACATAAGAAATTATTATAGAACCACTATTAGTTTGGAATGTTTTAGTGGAAGAAGTCCGATTGTTGCATATAAGTTCTATCTTCTAGTGAATGTTTAATACATGTTGCACTCTATTTAGCTTTAGGTGTTCTAAAATTTTCCTTATATTGGTAGCGAACTTGGAGATGTCTCTGGATGAGTTGGTTATGGTTTCCCCCCTATCCCATTGCTAGAGGTGATTATTCACATCTTATTACTTATGAAATGGTCAATTTGTTCATTTATACTCCGTATTATGTTTTCTCTTGTATAAGAGATACTTCTTGGTGTACAAGGATTCTCGCATTCCTGATGTAACTCAACTAATGAGCCTGCTTTATATACACTGAACTTAGTTTTTAACCTTCTCATGTGGATTTGTAAAGAGTTGTTGGTGGACAAAAAAGATAACGAGGTAGTAAAAGATAGGACCGGTGACCGTGTCTCCCATCCCATGGTGTGAAGTATATATTGAAGTGATTATTTACTTACATGATGCTTAATAATATAAGTAGGGAATTAAATTTATGTGAGTAAATTGTGAACTTAAATTAGAAATACTCTGTATCATTTATTTCCTCAAACAGTTGTGAAGTTCATTGCATAACTCCCAGTTTGCCCGTGGTATTCTTCTTTTTGGTTCATCCGCGGATCCGGGATTTTGAGTGACCCATAGGTATCTCAATTTTTCTGAACCCGTAGCACCAACAAGATATGCAACTAAAAATGCTATTTTTCAATAGAAATTTACACTGCGTATTGGTTATGGACCCATAGCAACTACTACCCCTACCTTCCACATGGCTCCGCCTACCTAAGCACCAAGTAGTTCGACTTTAATAATAGCAATGTGACTATTTTATGTCTCTTATATTTCCTCAAAAACCCAACACTATTATAGAATATCAATTAGTTTTATGACCCGTGAAAACACGGGTTTGACAACGAATAAAATTATAAAATAACGTAAATTAATATCATTCCAAGTATTAAATATAAAGTATAGTATTAAAAGAAGATATAAGTGTGTAAAATAAATGATTAAATGAAAATTGAAATGATGTAAAAAATAGACCTGAAGACAAATATTGATGCAAGCGTTTCCAAATTTTTTACTTTTGAACTAAAAAGATATATGTTCAGAATTACTTTTTGCGTGCCAACGTTGGGAAATGGAAACAAATTTAAATATTAACCAATAAGGCTTTAATTTAATTGTAATTTATATATATTATTTATAATATGAAGAAAACGTTTGATATTCCCTACAGATTTATGAATGTGGCGTGTGGATAGGAGAAAATCAAGGGAAAGTGAAAAGTTTTTAGCTTACAGATAGCAACAATATTATGGGAAAAGTAAAAAGATATATGTTCATAATTACTTTTTGCATGCGAACGTTGGAAAATGGAAACAAATTTAAATATTAACCAATAAGGCTTTAATTTAATTGTAATTTATAAATATTATTTATAATATGAAGAAAACGTTTGATATTCCCTACAGATTTATGAATGTGGCGTGTGGATAGGAGAAAATCAAGGGAAAGTGATTTAGCTTATAGATAGCAACAATATTATGGGAAAAGTAAAAAGATATATGTTTATAATTACTTTTTGAATGCCAACGTCGGAAATGGAAACAAATTTAAATATTTAAATATTAACCAATAAGGCTTTAATTTAATTGTAATTTAATTGCAAATTCAGCAAATGATGGCCAGCCTAGCTGGTTTGATGCAGTGGAGTTTTACCCACAAGGCCCAGGTTCGAGCCTCGCTCGGAACCTTGTGGGGTTTTGTAACATCCTCAAATTGGGCCTAGAAGTAATAGGTATTTCCTGTAAATTTTTTAATGCAATTTAAAATTGTAATATGTGTTCGATTGTAAAATTAATAGGTCGATAAGCCTCAGGAAATATTGTGGCTAGTGAAATATTGATTGTTTTAAATTTATTTAGTTGACGGTAAAATAAAATTATATTTCCCCGCAAATGGTTTTTAAGTTCCAGACAATAATAAACACGGGGAATGAAAATTAACACTTATAGGGTATATTATATGGGATGGATCGGGTTTTATTCCCACATATTCATACATACATACGTATGAACATATACACACACACAATTATCCCAAAACCAAAAACATGGAGAAATCATAAAAAATTAGAGCTTCATAATTCGGATTCAAGCTTCAAATGCATGGATTATCATCTTCTAATCATCTTAATCAACTTGTAAGTCCTTAATCTTTGATTTAAGAACCCTAGAATTTGGGGGTTTGGGTGTTCTTGATGTAAATCCGAAATTAGGGTTTGATTTTGTGCAATAGTTGTTAGTTATGATTTATTAACATAGATTAATCATTTCATTATTATTCAAAGCATGTTATAAGTGTTAATTTCGTGATTTCTTTAACCCTAGAAATTGGGGGTTTTGAATAGTTGATTTAATTGACTTGATTAATCTTGAACTAAGACTTGTAGTGATCATATAGTGGTTAGTTGATGTTTAATTCTTGATTTTAAGTAGAATCATAAGTTAGATATGAAGAATGTTGCATGATCATATGAATAAAGTGATGGGTTTGGGAGTATTATTGAATTATTAGCTTGTAATCATGTTAGAAGGATTAATTGATACTTATATCATGATTAAAAGCTAAAACCCTATATTAGAATTGAGTAAGTTAATTTAGTTACATGAAGATTTTGATGGATTGTTAATTTGGAAGCTATTAATCTTGTTATTGGTGTGATTATGATAGTTAACAATGATTAATGTGAACTAAGGTGATAAGTTGATTATAATTATCATGATTTATTAGGTAATAGTGAACTAATGAAGTTAATAGTGATAATTCATATTAATGGAATGAATTATGTGAAATTACTACAAGTGATAACTAAATTGATATATAGTTGAAAAGTGGTTAACATGATATCTAATCATGATTAAGAAGCAATTCAAGAAGTATGAACTTGATGTTTGTGATGATTGTGATAATACACATGAATTGAGATTGTTGATATAAATCTATTGGAGTAATGTTATGTAGATTTGATACAAGTAACTGACTTGTGTATTTTGTTGTATTTCCAGATATGGAGAAGACTCAGTGATATTAGACTACTGAGTGGGCGACTATGGTAGTCGGTGAGTGGACTTTGATCTCTCACTATAATTTAGTGATCACTATTGTGGTTACTTCAAGTGTTAAGTGTTATTCCTATGTTAAGTTGAATTGTGAATTGTGTTAAAGTGTTAAAGTGTTAAGTGTTAAGTGACCTATTTGGTAACTGTGTTAATAGAGGTCAACTATGTTGGACTGTGTTGTTACAGGTTAGTCAACACAAGGGTTGTGAACATTCGTTGTAAGTAAGGCTTGTGTTGACTAAAGGTAACAAACAGTTATCGGTTAACCACTGTATTGGCCTGCAGTTGGTGTAAGTGTCGCTTGGTGGGCCACCGCGGCTGAGGGCGCCACAAGGGCCACCGATCCTCTGGTGATGTTGAGTCAAAGTGTTAAATGTGGTGAACTCATGGTGTTAAACTAAGTTGTATTGTTAGTGATGAGTTAACTCACTTAGCTTCGTGCTAATCCCTCGTTGTTTACTCCTTGCAGGTTAATATCTTTTGTTATGGGCGGGTCAAGGAGTAACTGAAGAATGTTTGACTAGGATTACTCTGATTTATTTAATACAGTTTAAAATGTGTGATTATATAATGCCCAGGATATAAAGGATTGTTTTGTAATCGGTAATAATCAATACTTAGAACTTAGGTAATGGAAGATGACGACATGTCATTTTATGTATATATATGTTTTGGGACTTGAGCTTCGGAATTGTTTAAAAAAAAAAAAAAAAACTGTTGTAAATTTTGGGGCGTTATAAGTTGGTATCAGAGCATAGGTTTGGGTGAATTGAACATTTATGGTGTTCAATCCCAAATCTGGATTTGTGTCAAGTCAAACATTCCAGAAGGTGGGGTTAGTTGTTGCATGATAATTGGGTAGTAAGATATGTACTAACGCTTAACAAGATGTGAACTAATCTATAATAATGTGTTAGATTGTTGTTTTGAGTGCAGAGACGGAGGATAATGAGGAACCGATTGGTATTCTCAATCCTCAACACTCGTGGGCCTAGATGTGCCAGGTAATTTCTGATAAACTTGGTGAATTTCAATAAATTTTAATTGTTTTACTTTACTATGTTATGATTATTAGTAAAGTAAATTGAATTGTTGGTGATTATTACTTGCTAATAAGGTGATAGAGCTATTAGTATGTAATTAAGAAGTTGAAATTGTGTGTAGATGCATTGGTGACTAAAGTGTAACAGTTGTGTTATGTGGAATTAAGTGTATATGCAAGGTGTGATTATATATCCTTGCTAGGGAAATAATTGATAAATGATAATCTAATTTGATGTGACACACTATGATGAATTCAATGGGTCGCGGGTGAATCCATTTATAAGTTTGGAGTTGTATTGTTGTGTGACTTAGAATGTGTCTAGTTGTTGAAATATATGTTATTGACTTGGAAAGGTCAATGTTGAATGTAATTGTGTCAAACTTGACAATAGCCATACTATGAAGTGAGGAATGTGACTAGATGTCTAAATGTTTAGCATTGATCATGATTATGGTTGCATTATGATCTATATATTAAAAGTAGTAAAGTAATAAAGTCAATGTGGTCAACCTAAACTTAAAATGTGCGGTGACGAGCTTGTGAAAAGTCAAATTGAAAATATATGATGAAGTTGGTTTATATATGATGAAATTTTGTGAACTTGGTGTTTTAGGGTGATAATATGAAACTAATGATAAAAGTGGGTTAGTTTGACTTGGAATAGTCAAAGAAGTGTGGGTTGGGTGTTGGAATGGTGATCATATGGTCGTAAAACCAAACGGGTCATTTAAGTGTCCAAATGGGTCACTTAGTGTTAAAACGTATAGAATTTGATGTGGTACGTGTATGATAACTTTTAAAGTGACTGAAAGTCATAAGTATAGATAAAAGGTGGATTGAAAATGTTAATGTTGTCATTTTGAATGAAATTGGTGAAATTGTCCATTTTGACCCCTAAACGGGTCAACGTGTTAAAATAATGTAGAAGGAGTGTTTGTATATGATGAATATGCTCACACGTCACTAATGTATATAGAAACATGTTGGTAAAAGGTGGAAGTCAGAAACCAAGTCGTTTGAAATATAGCGTGTCAACCAAAATGGTCGAAAATGGTCAAAAATGAGTCGTACGTCCGTTTTCTTGTAAAACGAGTAAATTGAAAAAGTGTAAAAAGGGAAAGTTTCATTTTGGCATAGTGGATGTGCCTGCAAAATTTTAGAGTCTAACTCTAAAAGAGTAAAAAGTTATACGCGTTTGAAATTGGCTAAAAATATGATTTTTCTGAATCTCAGATTTCTGCTTGGGAACGCGATCCCAACAAGTTTTTCTGGATCGCGTTCGTACGTGTTATTTTGTCTCAGATTATTTTTATGCTTGGGAACGCGATCCCAGCCATTTTCCAGGATCGCGTTTGTGTGTGTATTTCGTGTTCAGATGCGTTTTCTCTTGGGAACGCGATCCCGCTCACTTCTCCGGATCGCGTTTGTATGCCTAATTTGGTTACAGAATATTTTTCACTAGGGAACGCGATCCTGACCTGTTTCCCGGATCGCGTTAGTATAAAAAAAAAAAAAATTCTTGCGACGTTCGACGTAATACTTGACGTAGAAAAATTTTTATAAAATTTCGGTGTCCGATTAAGATGAAATTTACATGTCCACTCAAAAACGGCCCAACGGTCAAAGCTCATCGCTTTGCTATGAGCCCTGTCAGTTTTCGGCACTTCGGGGTCGTTTGGGGCCCGAAAATCGCGTTTTATTGTTTTTCGGACATTATTTCGGACTTTTAGCTTATGAATTGTATTGGGCTTTTGTTTCTTTGAGCCCAGAGATCATTCCTGTGACTATATGCAATATTAAAAGTTGTTTTAAGAGGTTTATATGGTTCTTTGTGTAGGAGTTGTTTGTAGGCAGTTTATTTAACTGCATAGTATACCAGTAAGGGTATTGTTGATTGTTGCTTGTTAGGGTAAATAAATATTGATTATGTAATCATGTTAATTACATTATGTGAAATACTTAATATGATTGAATAAGTATTTGTAAGAGTTGAAGAGTATTGTAGGAGCTTACTCTTGCTTGATAACTAAATATGGAAGGTTATTTATTAATCAACTTAGAAATTATATATTGATGAATATATGTGGAATATGACCTGGTATTTTAACAGGGTACTTAGTGCTAAATGTTATATAGAGTATTATACTTGATAATTAAAGTGTTAAGTGATTGATATTGAATCGTGTAGAGAGGGTGTTAAATTGATTTAGTTGTGTTAAAACTTACACATATGTTAATAAGATAATGAGGAATGTGTTAGATGATTGAATTATTATGTTTACTTAATTTTGTGAGTAGTTTCACATTCAAGTGATAAATGAAAATAGTAACAAGTTAATACTTGGTCATAAACCTATTACAAAGTGTTACTATATGTGTGATAATTATTGATTTTAGCATTGTGATATATGTGAGAGTAACAGTTAATCATTTTAGAGATTGATGGTATGAAGTGGCCTGAGAATTAAGTGTGACTGACATAATATGACGACGTCTGGCCAACGTATTTATATTATGCCATTTCACATGGAGTATTGAGGCTACCAAGTACCAGAGAAATTGATGTGACCTTAAAAATTGTAGGTTTTCGATGTTGACATTGAGATAGTTATATATAAATATATATATAGAGAGCCTTTTGATTGATAGTTATATTATTATTAATTGAGAATTGTGTGAAATTTGATTGTTATAATATGCATAATATCAAAGTGAAATGATAGGTTGCGTATAGAAATGATGGAAATGTGAAATAACCTAATGAGAAGTCATCGTAATAAATTGATTGATGAAGTATTGTTGATAAAAAAATGTGTGTGTGGTTAGCACATTTTGTTGGAGTGGTACTTGCGCTTGAATGGCAATGTACCCGTTGATGGAAAAAACTTGGTAATTATCCAATTTGAATTGGTACTAAGTGACTTGGTGATTAAGTGATAATGGTTTTAACCATGAGAATTGACTTCTATTTTGAGTGTTAATATGTGATTAGTGATATATGAATTCGAGATACTTTTAAATAAAAGATTATCATATACATTAGTGATATGTGGTACTAGCACAAATGTTAGTTATGAATTGAAATTTAAATTTCATTGTTGTTTGTTGTATTGTGATTTTCATAATCATTGTTTTGCTGTTAAAAGGGGTATAAATCATATATCTATTTTAAAGATTCTATCACGTCGTTAGTTTCTAGTGTTAAAAGTATGTTATGTACATGATGATGCTATTCACTTACGTCAAGTGATTACCTGTTTAAAGTGATTAATTTGGGAATAATTTCCTTAAGTGATCATAGTATGCATGAAAATATGATTTAGATACATATCATATGTTAAGGTAAGAAATAGAAACATGTACATGTGGATATGTATATGTAGATAGAATTTAAATTGTGTGCATATAATTAAGAGTTGCTCAAGGGAGTAACTATTTTAAGTGATAAATATCACACTTGTTGTATAGTATTGCAAGTTAAATTGAGTATGAGACATAATTTATGTGTTTTCGTGAATCTAATTGAGATACACACTAGTCGTGTGTGAGTTGATGAAATAATATATATGTAGGTACATGGAGTGTGTAGTGAAATGTATGCATAAGAATGTCATGCATAGGTGATTTAAGTTGTGTACACACTTTAGATAAATATAGTGATGAGTAATTACGATGTTGGAGTAGTACGAAAAGTGCAATATTAATAAATTGTGGTGTTAGTAGAATCTCATTTAAGGAATGAGATTTATCAAGTAATTAAGTACTTTAGAATAATCAAGGTTGATTAGATTTCGAGGACGAAATCTCTTTAAGGGGGAGAGATTTGTAACATCCTCAAATTGGGCCTAGAAGTAATAGGTATTTCCTGTAAATTTTTTAATGCAATTTAAAATTGTAATATGTGTTCGATTGTAAAATTAATAGGTCGATAAGCCTCAGGAAATATTGTGGCTAGTAAAATATTGATTGTTTTAAATTTATTTAGTTTACGGTAAAATAAAATTATATTTCCCCGCAAATGGTTTTTTAAGTTCCAGACAATAATAAACACGGGGAATGAAAATTAACACTTATAGGGTATATTATATGGGATGGATCGGGTTTTATTCCCACATATTCATACATACATACGTATGAACATATACACACACACAATTATCCCAAAACCAAAAACATGGAGAAATCATAAAAAATTAGAGCTTCATAATTCGGATTCAAGCTTCAAATGCATGGATTATCATCTTCTAATCATCTTAATCAACTTGTAAGTCCTTAATCTTTGATTTAAGAACCCTAGAATTTGGGGGTTTGGGTGTTCTTGATGTAAGTCCGAAATTAGGGTTTGATTTTGTGCAATAGTTGTTAGTTATGATTTATTAACATAGATTAATCATTTCATTATCATTCAAAGCATGTTATAAGTGTTAATTTCGTGATTTCTTTAACCCTAGAAATTGGGGGTTTTGAATAGTTGATTTAATTGACTTGATTAATCTTGAACTAAGACTTGTAGTGATCATATAGTGGTTAGTTGATATTTAATTCTTGATTTTAAGTAGAATCATAAGTTAGATATGAAGAATGTTGCATGATCATATGAATAAAGTGATGGGTTTGGGAGTATTATTGAATTATTAGCTTGTAATCATGTTAGAAGGATTAATTGATACTTATATCATGATTAAAAGTTAAAACCCTATATTAGAATTGAGTAAGTTAATTTAGTTACATGAAGATTTTGATGGATTGTTAATTTGGAAGCTATTAATCTTGTTATTGGTGTGATTATGATAGTTAACAATGATTAATGTGAACTAAGGTGATAAGTTGATTATAATTATCATGATTTATTAGGTGATAGTGAACTAATGAAGTTAATAGTGATAATTCATATTAATGGAATGAATTATGTGAAATTACTACAAGTGATAACTAAATTGATATATAGTTGAAAAGTGGTTAACATGATATCTAATCATGATTAAGAAGCAATTCAAGAAGTATGAACTTGATGTTTGTGATGATTGTGATGATACACATGAATTGAGATTGTTGATATAAATCTATTGGAGTAATGTTATGTAGATTTGATACAAGTAACTGACTTGTGTATTTTGTTGTATTTCCAGATATGGAGAAGACTCAGTGATATTAGACTACTGAGTGGGCGACTATGGTAGTCGGTGAGTGGACTTTGATCTCTCACTATAATTTAGTGATCACTATTGTGGTTACTTCAAGTGTTAAGTGTTATTCCTGTGTTAAGTTGAATTGTGAATTGTGTTAAAGTGTTAAAGTGTTAAGTGTTAAGTGACCTATTTGGTAACTGTGTTAATAGAGGTCAACTATGTTGGACTGTGTTGTTACAGGTTAGTCAACACAAGGGTTGTGAACATTCGTTGTAAGTAAGGCTTGTGTTGACTAAAGGTAACAAACAGTTATCGGTTAATCACTGTATTGGCCTGCAGTTGGTGTAAGTGTCGCTTGGTGGGCCACCGCGGCAGAGGGCGCCACAAGGGCCACCGATCCTCTGGTGATGTTGAGTCAAAGTGTTAAATGTGGTGAACTCATGGTGTTAAACTAAGTTGTATTGTTAGTGATGAGTTAACTCACTTAGCTTCGTGCTAATCCCTCGTTGTTTACTCCTTGCAGGTTAATATCTTTTGTTATGGGCGGGTCAAGGAGTAACTGAAGAATGTTTGACTAGGATTACTCTGATTTATTTAATACAGTTTAAAATGTGTGATTATATAATGCCCAGGATATAAAGGATTGTTTTGTAATCGGTAATAATCAATACTTAGAACTTAGGTAATGGAAGATGACGACATGTCATTTTATGTATATATATGTTTTGGGACTTGAGCTTCCGAATTGTTTAAAAAAAAAAAAAAAAAAAAACTGTTGTAAATTTTGGGGCGTTATAGGTTTTTCCTTCTGGAAGCAGTGGGGGATAGTGACCTCGCCAGCGCATTGAGTCCACTAGCTTGCCTAGTGGCCGTAACCGCCCGGGATCACTCTACTGCCTTTCAAAAAAAAAATTGCAAATTCATTATTTAGAAACTTGAATAATCCGTTTTTTATTTTTAAAAAAGAAATAAGTTGAAAATAATACTACATGATGACATCAGCTGATTAATGTGGGCATGACACGTAAGCGTATAAGGTTGCTTCAATTGATGCCAAATCAGATTCATGACGTCAGCGCATCCCCCTTTAGTAGATAGAATAGATTCCTCTTTGACTTTATTCTTTAAACCAGCTGTGTAGAAATGGATGAGTCAATATGGGTTCTTCCCCTTTGATGTCATTTTATATGATATTTATGATACTTGTATAGTAATTTTTTTTTGTTTTCCCCCAATATATCTATTATCTCAAACCTTATCTTATCTTACCTATATACTAAAAGGGCTATCCCTCAACTTACATGGCTACTCCATATTGAAAGTAGGAGAAACAATCATACTTGGCAATCTCATATTTACTCTTCAAGTTTTCCTTGCCATGTGTCATAATATGATGGACATAATGACCTTTTGCCAAAAGGTTATAACATATATAGAGGGTTTGAGTGATAGTAATGGCAATAAGTACATCATCACTAACAATTTTTATTATTCTTATATACAAACTTTATTTGGATTAAATAGTTTTCCTTAGTTTTAAAAGATAATAGTTTATTTTTGACATTGTAATTAGTTTAAACTTGATTTCAAGTTGTTCTTGAATATCATTAGTAAAGATCTAGATTTGTCATTTGTGCCCGTAAAGTGTTATCATCAAACATGAAAACAAAAAATAAATTTAATTAAAACTCACTTTTCAGTTTCTATGTTCATATTAGAAATATGTAATATTAACTTTTTTCTTCTATTAACTTGCTACATACCTCAATACGTATAATATTACGAGCATTTGTAACACTTATATTCTATTTCACATCAACATGTAAAGAATTGTTTATTGATTTTGAATTTCAACTATTTACTAAATTCTTAATGAGATATATTTATCCATTCTACACCATTCAATTTTAATGATTCAAGTACACATTTAGTTGCTGTAGGAGAAACATGAGCTCAATAACTCCATAGGTAAAAAAAAGGTAATTTGAAGGGTAGCCCTGACCCCCCGTACCATATTCAATAGTACATGTCCCCCAATCCGCAAGGAGCATCAACGTCGAAAAGATTACATGTCCAAAAATCACCCATATATACTGAGGTACGAATTCGAACCCTTGACCTATAGGTCACATATGTGGAGTATAAGCATTTGGGGTGGCGGTACCACTGGAGCAATGCCCAATTAATCATTGAAAAGTCTTTCTTATTGGATCTAATAATCGATTAACTACAGTTTACTAAACCTTTGAATTTTTATTTTATTTTATCATATGAGTGTGATCAATGACTTTTTAACTTATCTCAAAGAACTTAACATATATATTTTATACTCATTAAGAATTTGTCTAAGTATCAATTACAATTATATTAAATTACTGATTTGTTGTGGTATAGGTCAGATTTGTATTTTGATAATCGCAGTGGCATTCATTTTGTGACTCCCTATTCATGTACTTCATATTTATATTTCGAAAGCCGTCCATCGGACGGGATATCCACTAGTTGCTTATAAACAAATAAGCCCAAAAATTGTGGTTTATTTTGAGCTCCATTAAGCTAATCAAATAAGTTTATTCAAACACTAAATCTCAAGCTTATTAAGCAAATAAGCCACCAAAATAAGCCCTCCAAAACACCCTCTAAACCATGGGATCTTAATTGGCATTTTTCTATGGTATATGTACTCATTGTTTTTCTATTATTATTACTACATGTTTCTATTTTTCATAATTTGAGCAGGATGTATTGTGATATTCTAATTAGTATGTTCTTTTTTTTTTTTTTTTGGTGACAAGAAGATTTTGCCATCTTGGTCAACCAGGATTCTGGCAGTTTTTCAGGTACCTCATCAACACGGTATTTATTGATACTATTCGATCATGTACTTAAAAAATGGTCACAATCCTTAGATAAGGTGGTGTGAGGTCTCTTGCATGAATTGCGTTCATTTGGCGATAGTTATGGTCTAATCTTAGAGAGTTGATATATACAACAAACTTTTTGATGCATACATCAAATTTTATGCATTATGATGTGTACAGTACAATACTGTGATGCATAATTTTGGTGTAAGTAACAAAAAATCCGTGGTATTTATCATTGCCCAATCTTATGTTACCGTTTGTCTTCACATTTAACATCCTTTCAAATTGTGTTGTGTTAAACATGTCACAGTGAGATATGTTGCAGCATAGTTCAAATAAGTGATCAGATGGTATGCTAATATGAGGTGAGTGTGATGAAGTTTATGATCTGGGATATTACCTATTGACTCACCTATAACTTCTTATTTATGTAGAGATTAGGCCTGTAAACGAACCGAACGAACACGAACGGAGTCTGTTCGTGTTCGTTCATTAAGGTTTTGACGAACAAATGAACGAACACGAACGGATAAGCGAACGGATTTTGTTGTTCATGTTCGTTCACTAAGAAAATTTGTTTGTTCACGAACACAAACGAACGTACACGAACAAACACATAATTTAATGCATTTCTTCGTTAATAACTTAAACAAACATCAACAAACATAAACGAACGTATATATACACATCTACGCATATATATTATAGAACTTGAAACTTTGCAATGCATATTCAACATTACGAAACGATCACAATATGAAATAAACTCCTTTGCTTGGTCCGATCGTAGGTAAGAGCAGCAGATCTGGAACTAGTGGAGGGAGATACTAGATGTGTGTTTAGAGTGGAGGGAAATATGAGAGGGAAATGTGAGGTAAAAATATCTAGATATTTAATATTATCAAATGAAAATATCTAAATATTTAATAATATTATATATAGAATTTAGCTAAAATCAAAATAAGATATACAAATATGTATTAATTTAATTAGACTATTAGTTAATAAACGAACATTTAACCGTACGTTCACGAACATATTATCGTACGTTCACGAACATAAATGAACGAACAAGACCTGTGTTCATGTTCGTTCATATAATTAGACGAACGTAAAAATTTGTTCATGTTCGTTCATATAACGAAACGAACGAACATAAACGAACTTCCCGCTGAACGGTTCGCGAATAGTTCGTCGAACGTTCAGTTCGCTTACAGGCCTAGTAGAAATGGTTGCATGTTAGGATTGTAAATGTTGGATGACTTTTAGCCACCTTTACAAATAAAAGATAATAAACATTTTTTTAAGACAACTGTATATCGTAATTTTGGATGAGCTTCTTTTAGCCACCGTTATGTACTTATACTCTACAAAGAGAAAATAATAAACAGTTTTTAGGACAAATGTATATCGCACGAGTAATGAAATATTACATTAATCATATAAGCAATATGCAAAATTCGAGGGCACAACTAATTGAAAAAGGGTTGATAATGACTTAATCCTTAAAGTTTTTTTTTTTTTTCCGTTTTAATCACTCACGTTTTTTTTCTAATGATTTAATCCTTCAAGTTTCAATATTTTGATGGTTTAATCATCCAGGCTCCTTATACCCATACCTAAAAAATTTGATGGTTTAATCCCCGAAATTTATTTTTTATTATGATTTTGCCATTTAAAGTTATTCTAGTTTAATCCAATGTTTTAAAAACCGGTTCGAACCGGCCGGTTCGACCGGATCCGGAGGAAGTTCCGAGTTAGAATGGACCGGTTTTGACCTTAAGTTGACCAGTCAACGAACCGGGGGTTCGACCGGAAACCGGACGGTTCGACAGGAAACCGGACGGTTCAACCGGTTTTTTTTTTTTTTTTTTAAATAATGGTGACGTGGCCGGTTTTGGGGGTGGTTGGACCGGACCAGTTGAACCGGTTCGACCGGAATCGGTGGAGTTTCCGAGTCAATAAAAAAACCGGTTTTTAAAACATTGGTTTAATCATCTAACTTTCAAAAATATGATTGTTTAACCCATTCAATGGTTAAACCAATAAGTCAATGACAAACTTCAAATATTAAATCACGAGAAAAAAACTTAAGTGGTTAAATCGTAAAAAAGGAAAAAAAAAACTTAAACTTTAAGGATTATACCGTTATTAATTATTGAAAAAAATTACATATTTATACAATGACAAAAAATTGAAAAAACATTCAAATGACATCAACGATTGTCTACACCAATGGGGGAAAATGGCAAATGTGTTTTATAGCTTGATTAATCTTGTATGGAGAAGCCATAAATCAATACATAAGATTAGGTTACTTTTCTAGTAATGATAAGAATAAGAATAAAAGAATAATGAAACACCATTTGACACGAAACTAAACACAAATTATGACATTAGCTTTATTTCTACTTTCTATAATCAAATAATAATACAAAAGTTATCGAATTCAAGTTCTGAGTCTTGTGAGTTGTGACAGCTTATAAAATCAACAATTTGAAATTGATTTGAAAACCAATTAGGCGAGAATTAACCCCCAACACTTGAATTTATTTCAATTTAAACCAATTTAGATTTTAATTTTTTTTTTTAAGTAAAAATGTTATTAACCCAATTATATTAAACCAATATGTACATAGATTTTAGATCTTTTTAATCTTTGGGCTTGATGTATACGCTTAGACATCTTACTATGGTAAACTCCAACTGACGCATCAGTTGGAGCCACATCAGCGCCACGTCAGTTTTTTTCAAAACTGACACTCCACTACCTATGGTGAACATCACTTCAGTTTTTCTGGACCCACATTTACCTATACATATTTAATTCTATACACTAAACAAATAAACAAACAAAAAAAAACACCGACGCCTTCAGTTTTTTCATCAGTTTGCCGAAGTATTCCCAAACCGACGCTCACTGATGTTTTGGTGCCTATGGCATCAGTAAACTGATGGAAAGTGAAGCTCAAAACTGACGGACCATAGTGAGACCTCTTAGTAGCATTTATATTAGGTGCTTCCATGGCAAAATTCAAAGTACACATTTTTATTTTTATCCTTAAACTTCCTAGCATGTACACTTTTCATCCCTATGTTGTGAAGGGAGCACACAAGCAAATGTGCAGCTAGCTGCACTCATAATTTTCCCGTAGTCTACATGTACATTAAACACTCATATCCTATGGTCATATTTCATGTAATGTATTAATTTTATACGGAGTATCAATTTAGAGGATCTCCAATGTGTGCACCAAATATACCTTTTACACTATCTTAGTGCAAAAAAGATATAAAATGCTCTCGAATGTTAGCAGTAAACCTTTACACTATTATAGTGCAACACTAAATCCATGTCAAATTACACCAAATATAGTGCTACACTAAACCTTACACTAAACACTATTCACTATTTTATAATAATAAAAACCAATACAAATGCATTATACACCATGAATTTGTCACCACCATCTTTATGTGATGCACTTTATATATTTTAAAAAGATATAGTGTAAATATTTAATGTACACATTGGAGTGAAAAATATTTAGTGTATGAATATACTTAAAAGATTCTTAATTTGCACTATCTTAGTGTAATTTTTTAGTGTGTACATTGGAGATGCTCTTAATACTTATCTTCTTTCTATTTCATGTAATACATACATACTATGTACTATGTATATTGTATAAAGTTGTTTTAATTATAGCTTGTGTAATACTCCGTATACGAGATCAATAATTCTCTCTTACTATCAATTCTTGAAGTAATTTAAAGAGTAAAGTTGAAAGCTTCCAAATTGCCGACTTTAGGCTATGTTTGGCGAGGAGCTTTTCAGAGCTTTTAGGAGCTTTAGCTTTTAATATTAAAAATAAAAGCTCCAAAAATAATAAAAGCCTTGTTTGGTGTGTAGTAGCTGTAGCTTTTAATTTAAATGAAAAGCTCCAAATTGAAAAGCTGGTGTGCAGTAGCTGTAGCTTTTAATTTAAATGACAAGCTCCTTTTAAGTTATTTTATACACTAAAGTTACAGCTACAGTTAGTTTGCCAAACAATTTTACAGAAACAAAGTTACAGCTTACAGCTTGAATTTACAGCTACAGCCTACAGCTACAACCAACAGCTACAGCTTACAGCTACAGCTACAGCCTATAGCTAGTTTCGCCAAACATACCCTTAATAGACTTCTCTCTAAAGCTTTGATTTATCATGCTTTCCTTTTGAATTTTTTTTAACATGATATTTTGTAACTTATTATTATTTTAATTATAATTATAATATAAACCCTTTTATTACTACTAACTTTAAAACCAACCCTCAACTTTACACATATGTAAAAATGTATTGTAAAAATTAAAAGACGAATATAAACTTACGTTGAAAAAAGTTTACTATTTATGGGTTTACTACAGAGTAATTGACAAAACTGGTTTAAGAATTCATATTGCATGATAACTCTACGTTTCTAAAACCCGACGTAACTCTTTATTATACAAGTCAAACGAGATATTTACATCAACAATTCATCATCAACGCTAAACTGTAGAAAAAAACCCACATAACATTGTCACTATGTATAACTCATTTATCGATTTTATATCACGCTTTCATTTGTGGATATTTTGCTAGTACTAATAACAAATTACTCCTATAAACGAGGGTGAAAAGAATCATGAGTAATGAGTACAGGGGTTAAAATAAAAACAAACAAAAGTAGAAGGATACATATATGAAAGTTAAAAACCAATAAAATGACGGTCGCCGCAGCTGAAGTTCCCCCAATTCGCAGATAATCAAAGTTAAAAACTAAATTTCTTCATTTCTTCATATACATAAATACGGAGTAATAAATAATAAATAATAAAATCTCAAATTTTTAGGGTTAGGGTTTCTATCGAAATTTATTTCTCTTAATTCAATTATGGACAGACATAGAGGAGATCGTTACGGCAACAATTCTAACGATTCTCATCCTTACAGACACCCTAGAGGCGGTGGAGGAGCCGGTGGTCCTCCTCCTTCACGATCTTCTGATGATGCTCCGATCAATCGTCATCGCGGAGGTTTCTCCGGAAATCGCCGTCCTTTCGAGGGTAGTCCACCTCGTTATTCTTTTGGTGGCGGCGGTCGTGGCGATGGAGGAGGTTTCCGGCCGATGGACGGCGACGGTGGATTCCGTCCGGGGGGTTTACGTGGTGCTAGGAATTATAATAATCCTTCTTCAGAGTTTGAGGTACCACTTTCAGGTCAAAAAAGATTTAATCCTGATTATGAGGTTCCTATGGCAGGGCAAAAACGTCAATTCCCCGGTGCTCAGAGAGGAGGTTCTTCTCCAGGTAACTTTGATGTCTAAAGTTGCAAGAAGTTGTATAAAAATCGAAAGTATTGTTTAGTTTCTGTGCTTTGTAGTATTTTGTCTTGTAAAAATCCCGAGTTGCTTATATGTTATTGTATATGTAAATGTATACAGAGCGGTTTGGTGGGGCCGGTTTTGAGAAAAGGAACTTTGATGGAGATAATAATAATAACAGTTACGATAAAAGACATGTTGATGGGGGCAATTTTGATAAAAAGCAATCTGATGGAGGCAGTTTTGCAAAGCTTTTTGTTGGTTCTGTTCCGAAGACAGCCACGGAAGATGATGTAAGTTTTATTTGCTGAAACTTGTTATGTTTTTTTTTTATTTTATTATGCTGATACATTTACGTATGGTCTCAGATTCGGCCTCCTTTTGAAGAACATGGTAATGTTGTTGAGGTTGCTTTGATCAAAGACAAGAGAACAGGGCAGCAACAAGGTATGTGCAAGTATATAGATTCTTTTGTTAATTTGATGTGTGTCAGTATCTCTTTTCAGGTCCTTTGAGAGGCCGAGGGAAGCAAATGTAAACTTATGTTTCTTCCCAGTTAGTTGCTCTTGCAATTTTCAGGCCTCTTGTTATGGATTGCAAGATTCTATCTGTATAAGATGAAGAAGATGATAAGTTAGATCATTAAATGTCGGTAATAATAGCTATTCGTTCTTGGAAGATGTGGATAGATGTTGATATGGGGGCAGCATCTATGATATAGTAACAGTGCAAGCTTTTCTTGTAGAATTTTGTTACTTGAAATCCTAGGACGATACTGTTGAGACTTGTAGAAGGTGTTATAACTGTAAAGCAAATGACAATACTGTTAAGTAGGCAATTTGAAGTGTGTGGGTAGTGGCAATGTTGTAACTTTGAGGATTTCCATTGTTTCTTTTGCGTTGAGACCCTGAAAATTGATATATAAAGGCTTGTTAGTATGAATTAGCCATGACAATGGAAATGTGATGGTATGGGTTGCTACTGTCATTTAGTTTGTGGTTGGAATAATGTAGTTGCTATAGCGTATTATTTATCTTTTGAAATTCCATGAACATTCAGGAAATGTAGGTACAATGTGGACGAGTTTAATAATTTACCAGTAGTCTCTTTGAGCTCAATAATGAGGTTTCATTCATTGATTGAGTTAAGCCTAGATTCTCTATAATGGGTTTGCTTTCTTTGTGGTCACTATTTTATTCTTCGAATGCATGAGTTGATTATCGCCGCTTATAGTAGTGGGTGCATCTGTAACATTGAGAATTTGGCTGTAATCTCATGGTGTGTGATTTCATTCTCTTTAGCACCAGAGTATTCCTTTCATAAAAGCTTTGGTTGTCTTTCCTCTGTATATTTTACATTCGACGTTAGATTTGCTGTTCACGCCTTAAGTTTTCGATGTTCCTTTCATTGTTCTGTTTTTATATATCCGTGGAATTGACTTTAGTGCTGCAGTTTTGTTGGAACATGTCCCTTTGATTGCTTTGTGTATGTTGTTAATCTATAGTTGGTGGAGAATATAATTGCTTCATACATATGATCTGTAGCTCATTTCTGTTCAGTTTAGGTGTGATGGTCATTGATGTTTGATAATAAATTACTTGTGTGTTCGATGGTCTATTGTATCTAACTCGTCCTATAATCTTGTTTTTTTGGGGTGATATACATCCTTACATTAAAGGTGCTCCATTTTGGCTTTTAGCTGGTTTGAGGAGCATCCATGGCACTATTATGTCTTTTGGTGGATTATGTTTGGATACATTTGGAAATGAAGGTCTATCTTTTCTGTGCTTTAGCCAAATATGTGTTTATGTTTTGGCGTTTTGATATTTCTGATTGTTGTGGGATGTTATGTCCCACGAGCACCACTAGATATAGGTGCGGTCAATTTGTATGTTGATCTTTGATTTCTCATTTCATAGTGGTAAATGAATGTCTGGTTGCTCTTTAGCTACATGCATCAGGTGGGTACAGAGAGCAGCATTTGTACTTGAACCATTTGCCACTGTATTCCAGTGTTGGTCATCAGTAAATGTGATTGATTAGTGAACATGTGCAATGTGGCTGAACGCAGAATCATATGAGTGTTAATTATCAGTAAGACATACGTTATTAGTGATGTGTGTGATGAGGTTGAACGCTACAAATCTTAAAACTTTATATTGGTTGTGGAATGAGCTATTGGGAGACTGATTTTGTGTATCTTTATTATGGTTGCGGGATGAACTATTGCAGTCAATGATTTTGTTTGTGTTGGTGCATGTTTTTAATGAGTGGAGGTGAGCCAGTATGGATGCAAATTAATACACACACACACACATGCATATATATGCATGCGATCACAAGATCTCTAATTTATTGATTGGCGTTTGGTTTTCTTGCATGAAATGTAGTTTAATAATTTCTTGTGGTTGTGATTGAATCATATTGGAACCAAAAGAGCTGACATTTATATTTTTACCTTTGTTCTCTTGACTCTTATTGTGGTAACAATACTATTGGGATACTGTAATTGTGATTCTCAATTAGACGGTATAGATTTGCTTGGTGGTGTATGTTATTTGTGAGTATCAGGATTGCAGTGATGGATGTTCTCATGTAGATTGTTTGATGATTGAAATTTCAGCTATATTCAATGATTTATTGTTTTGATATTGTTTATTACCTAAGGGTTCATTAAAATTCTGTTTAGGCAACGTTCATTGGTTCATTTTTGTTGAATGGCCAATTGTGTAGATCTTTTGTAGAAAGTTGTTGATTATAAATGTTAAATGGCGACCGGTGGTATATTTTGATTCTCTACTGCTTAAGTTAATGATTTAGAACTTATTTACTTGTGGTCATCAACTGTGTTCTTAATATACCAGGAAACACGCTGTTCGCTTCTGCAGGATGTTGTTTTATTAAATATGCCACAGCAGAAGAGGCTGATAGGGCAATACGTGCCTTACATAATCAGTACACTTTGCCAGGGGTCAGTGATTGCTATCTTTTTTTACTCATATATATTGTATGAGAACTTGGTGACATCTGTTGATACGCATGATGTGAAAAACCATACTTTTTACAGGGAGTGGGTCCCATCCAGGTCAGATATGCCGATGGGGAGCGTGAACGCCTAGGTAATTTACTCTATCCATATATACAAGCGGAAAGTAGAGTATGTTACAGTTTTCTTTTCTACTTGCTAATTTGACATCTTTGTTGGTCTTGTGGCGACAAAAATCATACTCTGTTCATTGTCTTTTGATTAAAAATATATCCTGATGTTGTTTTCTTTCGTGTTAGGTGCAGTGGAATTCAAGTTGTTTGTTGGATCGTTAAATAAACAAGCAACTGAAAAAGAAGTTGAAGAAGTAGGTCATAATTCATTAATACATACTTTCTTTTGAGATTTTGTTCTTTTCATGCTCATTTTTATCTTTATTATTTTCTTAATCATCCATCTGGGTATGATGACGATGAAAAAAACTTGTTTTCCAGATTTTCTTGCCTTATGGTCGAGTTGAAGATGTCTATCTTATGCGGGATGAAATGAAGCAAAGTCGTGGTTTGTACCTAATGTCTTCAATAACTTGTTTTTTCTTTTTCCTTCTGAGCTGCACTGTTTTTTATTTTATTTATTTTTATATTTTTCCTATTAAGTCTAACGTGTTCAGTATATCTTGAAGGATGTGGATTTGTTAAATTTGCAAATAGAGACGTGGCAATGGCAGCTATAAATGCTCTTAATGGAATATACACAATGAGAGTAAGCCACTCCATTATGCATGTTATGGTCATGTATTCTAATGCAATCATTGTTTATATTCATCCATTTATTTTCTTTTTAGGGTTGTGAACAGCCGTTGATTGTTCGATTTGCTGACCCTAAGAGACCCAGGCCAGGAGAAACAAGGTTCGTCACAATCTATATTAATAGAAGATAATTTACATCAATGCTAATTAACTTGATCATCTTTTTTGTATCCCTTTTTTGGTTGCCAGGGGAGCTCCTGCATTTGGTGGTCCCGGGCTTGGTCCTCGGCTACAGTCCCCTGGGATTAGGTATTATCTCCCACTTATTCGTGTGTGTGTGTAGGGCTGGGTTAATATGAGTACGCTAAAAAACTTGAGGACCACAAAACGCATCTGAGTCCTTGTATCAAAAAAAGTGAAGGGCCTGGATAAAAAATAATCAGATATGAATTAAAACGGCTCTAGTGTTTTATTTTTGTTCTCAAGGTTTTTTAATGTTCCCAAATGAACCTGCCCCTATAAATGAATATGTGTGTGTGTGGGTATTCCTATTATTCTGTGAGCTTTTTATATTCAACCTTCTCCATGTTAACAATTGTTTGTCAGACCACCAAATCTTGGTGACACGATGCATGCTCCCATTTCTACGAATGCATGGCAACTGACGAATCAGCATGGCATGGCACCATCATCTGATGTTGGCATGCATGGTTTTGGCAGTCAAGTGGCTTCTAGATCTGGGGATGGGAAACCATCTTCCGCTCCAGTAAGTTGATTTATTTTTTGTACGTCATACTTAAGTAGATGTAGATATACTTATTTACCTTTCATGTTATTCAAGTAAATATTTAATTTCGTTGTATCATTTACAGATCTTTAATCCACCTGGTGGCCAAAACTCTTCCCCCTTAAAGAAGCCGAATCAGTCACCACAGCACTTCCCTCCATCTAGGCAGCTACATGGGTTCTCCCAGGCGGCACCATCTGGTACTGTAAGACCGCCTGGCCATGGTCAACTACAAGTACCCAACTCTGCTAGTCAAAATTCCTTCAGTCAAGGGTTCCCTTCGCAGCCCATGCATGGTTACAATGGGATGTTACCACTCCAGCCAACACAAGCCCAACCCCAAGCCCAGGCTCAAGCTGGTGTCTCATCAACAACACCAGCTCTTTCTAACAATTTACCTCATCATGGTCTCACTGCTATGATGAATCAGTATCAGATGCCAGGTCAGCAGCAAATGCTACAGCCTGTGCACCAATCAGCCTCTCCAACGGCTCAAATGTTGTCTCAGCAAAAAGAAAATTTACAGGCAAGCTACCAATCAACTCAGCAGGCGTTTTCACAGCTCCACCAGCAAATGCAGCTTATGCAACCGTCCAATCCCAATTTGACACTTCAGCAGAATCTCCAAGGTGCTAGAGTGCAGGTATAAAACTCTAAAGTCACTAAATATTCTTGTTCTCATGTCATTTGAAAACGTGCTGCTGATACTTTGTTTATTTCCTTTCCTTTTTCTTCAGCAGTCTTCATGGGCAGGTAGTGTTCCGCAAACATCAACACTTTCTGGTGGTCCAACTGTAAAACCAGTGGTAGATTCACTTCCTGCTGCTTCGGTTGCTCCAGTCATGCTGCCAGCTGGAGGTGCTTTGAAATGTAATTGGACAGAGCATACCTCTCCCGATGGATATAAGTACTACTACAACAGCACGACTGGTGAAAGCAAAGTAAATCTCAATTTTTTATTACTGATTGTATTTTTATTGCATCTCCTTTTTATGTTTGATAAAGTTGGAGTTAAGTATTTGTTGATGAATACAGTGGGAGAAACCAGAGGAGTTGGCTATATTTGAACAACAACAGAAGCCTCAAGAACAACAGCAACAAAAGCAACAACAACTAGCTGCTTCAATACAACAGCCCCATGGTCAATCGAACAATCAAAATCTGCCGATTCAGCAAACTCAGATTCCCCATATCCAACTCCAAAATCACCTTCAACCACAGATGCAAGGACAGGGGCGGCACCCTCAACAGTTGCAGCATGCCACTCAGCCTTCAGCGGTACATTTCTGTTTAGTAAATCGTGTTATACTCTTGCCATCCCAGAATAAATATCTACATTACTATTTTAGTTTGTCCTGAAAGAATTGGCACTTTAAAGAATTAATCACCAAACTTCCTATATTATCCTTAGTCACACTTTTCGAAGTTATTACGGAAAATAATGGTTCAATAGACATTTGACAGTCAAAAAGTGAAATAATGACAATCTTCAAACTGTGTACCATGTCTTGTGGGCAATTATTGGTAGTTTGAGTAGCACACTTGGTTTTCATGTAAATTTATCTTTGGACCAAAATACTACTGTGTTATTTTGGAATTATTTTTGCTGTTTTTTTATGTATCTGAACATTTGTTTATTGTTGCTCCAGTATCAAGCTCCGGGTATCGCTGGTCATCAAAATATGCAGGTATTGATATCCCATATTTGCTATGTCTGAAGTTGGCCAGTAAAACTTGGCAACTTACTGGTTACACACATTATGAACCTTCAGTTTTTTTTCCCTTCCTTTTTTTTTTGTATGCCAACTTTGCTTGCTTGATCTTATCGTTTTCTGGTGTATCTGCATTACAGGGCTATGGCTATGCACAATTACCGGTGACTGGTGGAAGTGGATCTATGAATGACCCTGCACGGTTTCAGCAGGTTCTTTGCAGAATCTTGATCTCTGACATGTCTTATGCCGGATGTTAAATTAAAACTTTCTGAATTACAGGGGATGCAGGGAGCTCAGGACTGGATGTGGAAGAATAAAACAGGATCTTCATAAATGATGCTTATGCATATTCTCGCCAATTCGATCCTAATAAAGTTTTATTGGATCGAATTAATCGGATTATAAAAAGTAAATATTAACCCGTAATTTGAACTTGTTATGTATCGAAGTTTTGGATTTGGGTTAAACGTGTTGATGATTAATTAGTTCGGATTAAATCAGGTTTCGGGTTAAGTGTATGACATTACAATTGTTAAGAAGTAGATGATTTGAACAAGGTTTTCGAACCTGGATCAACCTGGCTTTGAAACGGGTTGAAAGAAAGCGGGACAATTCGAGATAGCAACCCAGTTTTACCCGGCAGGTTTTCTGGCTTGAACCGGTGACTTGAAACATGCTAAATATTCAGTTTACAGTTTTTTCTTTACTATTATTATTCTTGTTTGACCGATTGTTGTTGCTGAAAACCTATGGTAGTTGTTGAGCCATGGTGGTTGTCGATGGTATGGCTTCCATTGATGGTGGTTGTCCTCTTGGTGACTGATAAAAAAAACCAAAGGCCCGGCCCCTTCATTACTTTAGCTAGCCTTAAACCCATGTGTACACGTGTCATTTAGGCCTTTATGGTAAGCATGAGATTCTCAAAAGTAGAAAAGGTTCACCCAAAAACTTAATTTAGCGATTTAATGATTGCGCACTATATTTTGTTATTACGAAGGCTGTTAGATGTTAGTAATATCTTGTTAGATCACTCCCAATCTTCCTTTCTTCACTTGCTTCTTCAGCTCAGCGTCACGTCGACACATTTACAGTTGAAATACCACCAATAATCCTTTTATCACTTCAATTATTGGGTACCACATTTACTAATATACTTACATTTACATACATCAAATAAAAAATAATAATATATTAAATATAAGTTCCTCTCATACTGCTAGGCGGCCCTTTATATCCTGCAAATAAAATATCTGACTTCTCGATAAAGACCTACTCCAGATAGGTTGAGGAGGGAACATTTTTAAATTTTGAAAATGATATAATCTCTCTCTAGGATATTAAATTATCGATGTATGCAATATTATAACGAAAAACAGAGTACTATTTTACATAAACACCCATTACACTATTGATGTCTATATCAAACATCAAACATATCAAACATCAAACATAAACTATTAAAAGATAACTAATAATCCCTTATTATTCAACAATGGTTTGTTTATTCAAACCTTTTGATCCGACGGTCCGACTGGTTAAACTGAAACATGACCTTCGATCGGGTTTTAAAACATTGGATTTGAATGTTTGGTGTCGAGTACATATGAAGATGAAATTACAATAAGAGCTCGTTGAAAAATTGAGTTGAATAAATATTAGATGTGAATTTTGTTGAAAGATTATTTACAAGTGTTAAATCTGAAGAGGGTTATAAAGAAATCAAACCCTTTATACTGAATCTAGGCTTAACTCGATCAACGAATGAAACCTCATTATTGAGCTCAAAGAGACACAGGTAAATTATTAAACTCGTCCACATTGCACCTACATTTCCTGAATGTTCATGGAATTTTTGAAAAGATAAATAATACGCTATAGTAGCAAAATATTTATTTGGTTAACCTTCTTATTTTCTTATAAAAAATACTTAACTTAATCCTTCTATTACAATTGCTCTAAGAGATTTTTATGTTGCTGAAAACAAACATAAATTCTCATGAGATTATATCTTTGTCACAATTTTGATTAGTGAAGACGCATAGTAAGTAGAGTAATTATTAATAAACACTACTACAATTTTATTAGTTCAATTTCAGTTCTATGTAGTTTATTTTTCAAATGGAGAATGTTTCTACTAAATCACAATAGGGGTGGTAATTTGGGTTGGATCGAGTTGACCCGCTCGAGTTATTGAGTTGGTGGGTCAGAAGTTGTCGACCCAAATCCAACCTGATTTTTTAGTCGGGTTGAGTATTTCAACCCAACCCAACCCTGAACCAACTTTACCCGACCCAGATTACCTATTTATTTAGTGAGATCAACATGTTTTCAGGCCATTTTCTGTTAACGGATCAATTTCGGGTCAAATAGATTACATTAATAAGCATAAAATTATTTATAAAATTCAGAAGACTCGTATCACCCATTAAGTTCATCAAAATTTAATACTAAAACACAATTTGATACGTCGGATTATTATATTTAACAAAAAACTTTTAAAATTTTAGGTACATTTATAATCTATTCGGGTTGGCGGGTCAACCAAAAACTAATTAGGTGACTCAAACCCGACCCAAAAAATAGTCAGGTTGGTGGGTTTTGGGTTGACGCGTCCTTGGGTAAAAAAACCTCAACCCAACCTTGATTTTTTTGAGTTGGTTTCGTGTCGGACTTCGGGTCATGTCGGAAATTGCCAGCCATAAACAGAGAGATTTTTGCCGCATAAAGATAGATATTAAGGGACCATATCTGCATTCCAGTTATAAATAAGGGGTGAAACTTATAATAACCTTAAATAATGAAGCACAGTAACATTGTATACTCGAGTTAGTTGAAAAGAAAGGAAGTTGAAGAATTGAAAAAGGGCAAATGGCCTGAAAGGGGAACCAAGTTGTCAAAAATTGTCAATAAATGGAATATCAAGTTTACTAATGCCCAAAAAGGAGTTACATTTTAAAATTGAAACAACTGAGGAAACATTAACAGAGAACCTGGAGAACCAGTCATTTTCATTAATATGGTTTTTTGTAAATGTTTTTAAAGATGACATCATAGTCAAACCGTGTCTTTTGATACGGTTTTTTTGTAAATGTTTTAAAAAATTTTACTCATTTGTTTTAAATATATCAATGAAAATGAGTTGTTCAATTTACAAAAAACATTTTTAAAAACATTTACAAAAAACCGTATTAATGAAAATGACCGGTTTTCCAAGTTCCCGGTTAATGTTCCCCCAATTGTTTCAATTTTAAAATGTAACTCCTTTTTGGGCATCAGTAAACTTGATATTTCCTTTATTGGCAATTTTTGACAACTTAGTTCCCCTTTCGAGCCATTTGCCCATTGAAAAATATAATTGTATTTCTGAGTTTTTTTATAGAAGGAAAGAAAGAAGACTGAAGAGGAGGGGAAGGCATAAGTGTATTTTTGTTTCAACCCCTTCCTCCCATTTTTAGATGATCAGGAGGGATCACTTTTGTACCCTTCTTTTTCATTGAACTTGAGAACACAGTTCACTATAAGTTATTACTTCATTCATCTTTCTTTATTTTCTTTTATTTTTTGTTCATTTCGTATGGGGCCTACTAAAGCTACCCATTTTCTCCCTATTTTCCATCTCATACCCCTCCCACCTATCTAATCAATCAAATCATGTTTTTTCTTTTTACTTTCTATCCCTTACTCCATCTTTTTATTATTCCTACCCCTCATTAATCTAAAACTGAAACTGATTCTGAATTAGACTGGGACCGTTCTTAGAAAAGACTACCGAAAAATGAATGACTGACTGGGCCTGGGTATTGGAAAGAAAACTGAGGGGTATATTTAGAAAATTAGAATTTCCATTTCCCATTCTTTAAGAACACAATATAAAGTTCCCCCAAAATTAAAAATATTTGATCTCTCACTCACATCTCGCCTCTTGAATCGGCAATCAATTCCGTCTGTTTGACGATAGCAACTCCGGCACCGGCTTACGGCGTAGGATTCCTTCAAAAGTAACTTACCACTAGTCGTCTCTGAGCTGTATATTCTCTCCGGAGACTTTTTCTACTTCTCACAAAACCAGGTAACCCTATAACTTCAAACCCTAATTTCAGTATCATCTTCGAATTGTATATTATTTATCGTATTTATTATATACTGGCGTTGCTTATTGCTAATAACCGGAATTAAGAACTGTATCTAACTATCTAATATATAAATAATCAATTCGCGAACGCTAATAATGTTGTAGATCCATGAATTTATTAATGTATGATGTAATTATATATATTTATGTTGTTTACATATTTTTTATTGTGTTGGTTTTTGTAGCAAATAGAGGATTTTGAAAATGTTACAAAGTGTACCTCATCAGATTATACAATCTCCGGCTAGGCTCGGTCTGCCAAATCCTAATTCACCGTCTATACAAACTACCACTCCTCCGAAATTCTCGTCACAAATCTCACAATCACATCAACCTAACTTGCATCCAAATTTGCTAACTACACCAACCTCGTTAACATTATTACCACTCCTTCCGCCACTATCTAGAGCTCAATCTATCCTAATAAGGATGGCGTCTCTTACAACGAAACTTTTTGAAGTTTCTCCCAATCAAACTCAATGGCTTAGTACCTTCCGTGGTTCATTTCCTAGGTTTCTCTCTACCCAAAACCTATCGTCGAACGATTCGTCTCCTGCCACTTCGAAAGAAATCATCTCGCTTTTTACAACGCTTCAGTCCCAACTTTTTGTAGCTGTTACTGAACTTCAAGAAATTCTTGACCTTCAAGATGCTAAGCAGAAACTAAGCCGAGAAATCAGATCGAAAGATTCTTCTATTCTGGCTTTTGCTTACAAACTTAAAGAAGCTGAACGGGTCCTTGATATGTTAGTTGATGACTATTCGGATTTTCGTCGTTTGAAAAGATCAAAACTTGATAATGGTAGTGAAGAGAGCTCGTCGTCTACCACAACAGTTGCAACTCAGTTGAATCTATCTGATATTTTGTCATATGCACATAGAATCAGCTACACGACGTTTGCCCCACCGGAGTTTGGTGCAGGCACAGCTCCTCTTCGAGGTGCTCTCCCACCTGCCCCACAGGAAGAACAAATGCGGGCTTCACAGCTATACAGTTTTGCGGACCTCGATGTTGGGTTACCAAAAGAGAACAAGGAGAAATTTGCGATTGAACCGTTGGCTGAGGAGACTAATCCACTTGGTCCTATGGCAATCAAGGATATGCTTATTCCTCCAAATTTTGTGGTACCATCAGGATGGAAGCCTGGGATGCCTGTGCAGTTGCCTACTGATATACCGATCCTTCCACCAGCGGGATGGAAGCCTGGGGACCCGGTTGCGTTGCCTCCATTCGACTCACACCCTGTTCCTCCTAGAACAGAGGACCGACAACCTCAACCTATTAATGTTCCTGGTCATGGAAAGGGACAAGAATCTATACAAGTTCGCTATGTTGAACTTGATATTGGTGACGACAGTAGTAGTAGTGAATACATCAGTGAAGACACATCTGATGATGAAGATTGACAACAAGCAGTGTCGTCATATTTAGTCTTTATGTTAGAAAAATATGTTTCATATTCACAATAATGCTTTGCAAATGTTATGTAATGGATCAAGAAATTTCACAGTTTAGTTGATAAAGGTCATATTTGTTGTTGTTATGTTTCTTGTTACTTTTTTATACTTGTTCGCTCAATCATTACGAGGCTTACATGGAAAACTTATGTAGCAAAATTGAAATTGTCACTTCAATCGACATATGCACGCAAGTACGCAACAAATATCTGATGCTTAACAAATTGAGCATAACAACCATCAAGTTTCTTATATAGCTTAACAAGTAAAAGGGATACATATATTTAGAGAAGGGCCAAGGGACATTCACAAGATTGGTGGTTTTGAGCTTTCTCAAATATCCGTCTTGTTAGGTATACGTTCATGGTCCACAGTATTCTATATTACATATATTTATTTCTTTTTTAATATGGTTTATTGAGCTTTTAGGTCTGGGATGCAGCTACTGGTGCAAAACTGTACAGGTCATGATGCACCTGTGAATGAGTATTTCATATGCCCTCACTACAAAGAAAACATTCAGGTAACTAATTACTAAGTTGCACCTGCATGCATGTCTAGTGTGTGTGTTTTTTTTTTTTTTTTTTTTTTTTTATGATGGTGCATACCTGGTTGAAAATGCTACATCTGTCACTGAATTTTCTGCTGTTTTTTGGCCTCAGTTTGTATTTTCAACGGCTCTTGATGGGAAGATAAAAAGCCTGGTTATACGGTAACATGGGATCCCGAGTTTGTTATGAAGCTCCTAGTTGTTGGTGCACAACAATGTCATATAGTGCTGATGGAACAAGGTTAAATTGCAATTGGATCTTTTTTTTTTTCTTTTGTTAAAATCGTCACATACTTCATTTTAAGGTAAATCATTGTAACCGTTATTTGGTTTTAAATGCCAACATCACGGATGTGTATCTTTAGGCATTCTAACCTTTAACTTCCTGTGCAATTTAACCCTGATTGTCTGTTTAAGTTCAGAGTTATAACTTTTATTCAAATTATTCCAGACTTTTTTCATGTGGGTTGAGCAAAGAAGGGGAGTCACATATTGTGGAATGGAATGAAAGTGAAGGAGCTGTGAAAAGAACCCATGTTGGATTCCGTAAACAATCTTTAGGCGTCGTGCAATTTGATACAACTAAAATCAGTTTTTGGCAGCTGGTGATGATTTTTTTATCAAATGTTGTCAACTGTTAACAAGCGTTGAGGCTGATGGAGGCCGTCCAGTAAATACTTCTATTCATCTCATTTAATAGTAGAGGTGGCAAGCTAGAGGGTTGGATGACGGGTCAATATGAAGGCTGATAACAAATTGGTATCTATTGTATGGTGGGTCAAAATAGGTCGGTCGGTTTGGGTTAACCTGAAACATTTTTTTAACTGAATGTTTTTATATATAATTATATATTCTACTTTGTCAAATATGATTACGAGATTGATATTATTGTAATACTAATCTACTTTTCTGCATACATTGATTTATGAGGTTTTATGCATTAAAAATACTCCTGGGGCTACTTGTGACCCAGTTTCTTTTATTAGTTAACTTTTCTGTTTTTACCCGCCTGAACTAGACATAAAACATGACCCAAATCGACACATTGATGAGTGCATGGATCAAACTTGTAACCTGTTTTAAAAAACAAGTTTGTTTTGAGAATTACTGATTAGAATTACCTTAACTCTATATGAAGGCGAGCCCACGTATTCTATTTAGCGAAGATAGTACTTTGTAGCCAGCTGGTGTATGCAAGTTTCTTGGATGCTAGCGTGTGCATGTTCACTGCTTCTAATTATCGTTTGAGTTGTCGAATCAATCCTGCATATCTTTCTCCCAATGCCCCAATGGTATTAAGATTTGAAAAGTTCATCAAATTGGGTTATTGGTTTTAAATCTCTGGTCAAATATATGCTCTTTTTTGTTCAAGTTTCAATTTTTGGTCAAAATTGTTTATATCATGTGCAAGTTCCAAACTTTTGGTGTTTTCTTTGATAGCAATGCAAATGTGCATCCGTTGGTAATTGCTGCACATCCACAAGCCAAATCAGTTTGCATTGGGGGCTGTCAGATGGTGTTCATGTTTCCAAGCCTCTTGATTCTGAAGGCAGATGGGGGGTTCCACCACCAGCTGAAAATGGTTCGACAAGTAATGTAGCTGCTGCAACTTCAGTTGGGGGCCAGGGAGCGGAGCAAGCGCAGAGATGACAACGTTTTTTCTGTGGCAGCATTTTTTGTTTAATGCAGAAAAAATGTATGTAGATCTAACTTATTCAGTTTGTGTAAAGGGCTAGGTTCAAATGTGAATCAAAGCTGTAAAAACTTGTCAAAAATCGACTTTGATTTCATGTCTTTCTTGAGATCCAATCAAATGTGCTTGGACTGTCGGCTGCTAGTTCCACAGTCCAATTATAATCGTAGTTAACCATTTTCATACAATATGTAAGGGTGTGTTTAGTTTGATAGTTGAAAATAAATATTACTCCGTATTGTATTACCATTACTGTACTTTTTAATGTTGTCAAGCATTATTGGATTATGATTATCACCCACATTCAGGAATAAGGGTGTAATCGAGTCGAGTCGATACAGTGCCAAGCTCGAGCTCGACTCGATTTGAAAACTCGAAGCTCGAAACTCGACTCGAGCTCGGTCGAGCTTGTATTTTCAAGCTTGAGCTCGACTCGACTAATGAATCGACACTTTCGAGCTCGGCTCGACTCGGCTCGATTATTGGTATTTAAATATTAATATTAAGTTAGATAAGATTTAACACTACTCGACTCGGTAGTTTCAAGCTTGACTCGACTCAACTCGATACTTTCATACTCGACTCGACTCGAAGTGTATTAATAAAGCACGGTAAATATGTTAATATTTTTATAAATGGAGGGTAAACATGTAAATAATGCAAGCTCGATTAGCCTCGCGAGCCTCTCGAGCCGAGTATATTAGTACTCGAGCTTGACTCGAAGGTTTACTCGAGTAGCTCGAACTCGAGCTCGACTCGACTTGTAGTGAGTCGATTTCGAGTTTTTTGCGAGTCAATCTCGGGTAGCTCGCGAGTTGTCTCGTGTCGTTTACACCCCTATTCAGCAATAATAATAATTTCTTTATGATTTTTTCTAAAGTTGTTAATTGCTTGCAACTTTAAGTGGAACTTCTGTGAAATTGGCTTGAAATTATGTTCTCAAAATACTAACAAAAATATCCTCGTTCTGGAAGGCATACAGAAAGGATCAAAACTTTTTGACATAAATGTTAAATGGAGAATTTACCTATAAATCAACCCTTGAAAGTTAAGAACAGTAAAAAAGGAACTTTCTATTTTGTCTTCTACTTAATGATATAATCAACCCTTTGAAAGTTATGAACAGTAAAAAAAGGAACTTTCTATTTTGTCTTCTACTTAATGATATATAATAAATAAATAATAATAATAATAAGGGAAATTAATCGATTTGTCACTTTTTCTAAAACAATAAGTCGTTTTGCCCTCGCAAAAAAAATTGACGTTATGCCCTATCCAATCGTAAATCGCAAATTTGCTTTTGCGACCCGTGCATTTGCTTTTGTGACACATGCACGTGACCGAGCAATATTCACGATCAGGATGCGTTGGCAAATGGCAAATCACAAATTTGCGATTTGCCATTTGCCAACGCATCCTGATCGCGAATATTGCTCGGTCACGTGCACGGGTCGCAAAAGCAGATTTGTGATTTGCGATTGGATATGGCATAACGTCAATTTTTTTTGCGAGGGCAAAACGACTTATGTTTTTAGGAAAAGTGGCAAATCGATTAATTTCCCTAATAATAATACATATAAAATATAAATACACAATAATACTTATTCATATAATTATATGTTTTATAAATATTTTTTTTAGCTTAATAAAGTTTTAATTTACTTAATTACTTTTATATATTATTTAATTAGGCTTTATTATTTGGGATGTTAATACATTTTTTAACGTAAAAATGTCATTTTTTGAGATTAAGATAGGTTGGAAAATGTCATTTTTGCTCTTTTAATAGAGTCAAGTTCGACTCAATTTATTTAACAAATTAATGATTTAAAGTAATAAATGAGGGTAGAATGTGATGAATAATAATTTTTAATATTTTTTTTTTTGCAAATGGACAATTTCTTTTGGACATATATATATAGATAATAATATGGACATTTTATTTTGAGACGGGAGGAGTTTTTATTGATTTGATCATGTCGCGAAGCGCGGGCAGGTAAATATTCTCGTTAGGATGAATATGTTTAGTCCTCTTCTATTTTATATTATATCATTAGTCATTTTTTAGAAAAAAGTCCTATTTGAAGCAAAATAACAACTAAAAAGCAAACACATTATTAGATTTCCAGATATTCGTAAATCACTGCGATTTTTATCTTTGTAAATTGTGTACAAAGACGGAATATAAACATGATTATGAGCCTAACAATGTTATTAGCAACACGAAAAGTTAATTTTCAAATGAGAAATGTTACGTCCAAACAAGGTTTACAAAACACATATAATTTTTGTTGGGTTTTGATTTAACCATGTACGTTTTCGGTATGATTATTGATTACCATTAACAAATACTATGCATGTTTTAAAATATGGAATACTATTATTAATTATTAAATGGTAATCAAAGTCCTAGTAATTGTGTAGGTCGATCCTTTCCAAAATGGTCACATATTATATATAAAATGAGCACACAAAAAATGATTAAAATAATATAAAATGACTTATTATTTCTCCATACAATTTTGCTATACTTAAAAGAAAAAACGATTAAACTTTATTACACTCACGGTCAAGCATCTATCTCTCATTTTATACATATTCAATCTGAGTATCAGACTTTAAAATATGTAATAAAACAAAATGACATTAATTAGAGTTGTTTGGTATGAGGCTTCCGAATATTTTTAGAGTTTTAGCTTCTACTTTAAATAAGCCCTAACCGATAGGGTGTGTTTGGCAACAACGAACTGGAGTTGGAGCTAGAGCTGAAGTTTTTGACTAGAGCTGAAACTTGGGCTTCTATCCAAAACATACTTAAAAACTTCTTATTTAAAGGCTTCCGATAGCTTATTTTTTTAGAAAAACCAATTGTTTGTTGTGTTGCCAAATTAACATTATGGTTTGGGCCTTATTAAAAGTAGAATCTCAAGCCCTTAAATGCTATCAAAAGCCCCCTACAAAACACACACAATAAAAATGAGACTTTTTAAAAAATTAAAATTCAGAAGTCCTTAAACGAGAAACTTATGAAAGTAGCTTCTTAATAGAAGCAGAGTCGCCAAATCCAACCATAAACTTTAACTACAATACTTTGCGGCAAATTAAACACACCTATCCATAGCTCCTAATGCACTAAAGTAATCTTCCTAATTAAACCCACAAAACATATAGAGTAGCTATCATATCGTTTAAATAAAACACAATATATATTTTTTATACATAAATTAAATTAAAAAACTCGATTTGTATTACTTATCACTAAAAAAATCGTATATATGCACATTTTCTTGTACGAGAAGTATAATATAAATAGCTGGAAAGCTTAAATTAAAAGAACAACAATATTCTTAGCATATGATACTAATAAATAAATGGAATAAAAATAACTTAATTTTGATATCAAACTTTTTTGCCTTGTTTGATTACAATTTCCAGGCCCAATCATCTCAATTCTCAAAGTAGAAGAATATTCAATTTCAGTTGTTGCATTAAAGAAGAAAGTTATCAGAAGATTTGTGGTCTTTTCATGCTTTCTAACTTTTGATTTTGATGGCCAATCTTGCTTCAAAAGATCACATTATCAAAAAGAAATATATGCTTGCTTTTATACACATTATATATCATTTAACAATTGTTTTAATTATACTTTAAACAATACGTGCGTTTTAGTCCTCCAGAATTATAATCCGGCTTGGGCCATATAACTTAATCTATCATCTAATAATATGTATTTCAAAAAAATGAAGTGTTAAATGATTGTTGATATATTGTCCATATTTTGGGTATCGAGTTATCATTTGTTGTTTGACATACTGTTTAATTTATTTATTTATTACTAATTTTGTGTTTATTTCACAAACTATGTGTGAGTAGATGATTGTGGAATTATTAAAAACTGTACTTATATACCTTTTCAAATCAAGTATACTACGACATAGAGTGTTGCATTATTATTATTTGTTTGATTGTTTCTTTTTAATATTCTTGCTTCTCCAGCTATCCTACCTTATGTTTCGAATTCGATAAAGAACGTTTTAGATTCGAACTCCTTTTCGTGTGCATTATGCGTGTCAAAAAATTATAATTAGCCTTTTATTCTGAATCGTTAGAAGTTAATAGATTGTATTGTAAAGCATCTTGATCTATATCGATGAAGACATAACATTGTTACTTTTTAAAGAAACGATTATTATTAGAATTTGGCGTGAATAGATCGATATTAATGTTTTAAATAAGAAAAAAGAATAATAATATAAAAATGATGGTGATGGACTAATATGAAAACTATTCAAGATATTATAAAGATAATAAAGTGGTCATTTGTACGTACTATTGGCTATTTCTAATCAAGTATTTTAACAATTTGTATGATGAACTTAATTAATTAGTATCTTAATTACTATGTATCATTTAGTTAACGGAAAATGATTCACAGACCTAATTAGGAAGACATAATGTAAGCCTAAAAATATGAGATAGATATGTGTCATATTCAACCAATAATATTAGGAGAGAGAAACTGTGTTAACCAATAAAAAGATTAGGTCTCTTTTTAGATCCACATAAGTAGGTTCATATATCATTACTCTTAAGTTAACAAACTGTTTTAACCGTTGTCTTTATTATCATATTTTTGTATATTTATTATGAAAATAAAGCTAGCTAGCCAGGAGCTAAATACGTACAGCCAAATAACAGCCATATATCAAACTGACAATATTATTAGGTACGGCCGCCGTTATTGATATTTATGCTAGGCCGGTAATCTCATTAAATCTGATAGATATTGAATTTGTTTGATTAATGTGATCACAAAATTAAAAATTCTAATTCTTTCAAAAGAATATACAATTAAATAAAGTTAATAATAATTCGATCGTAGTGGTTTTATTTAATTTGATTATTCATTTTGTACAAAAATTAGTTTGCAATCAAACTTCTCAAAAGAAAATTGATTTATAGGCTTATTAACATAAAACTAAAGATAAACTTGACATCGTGTCGTTGTGAGCTTGATGAGATACGGGTTTATATAAATCACAACAACCGGGTTATTAACCGGTCATAGCTAAATATATCATTTGGATGATGAGCTCCAGTTTTGCCGACGGTAGTGGTTCCTTAGTGTGCATTGTATCGAAAGGTCTTCCTAATTTAGCCACTTAGTCAGGTGGCCTGCTCCGGTGGTGAAAACGGTGCTTTAACATGGATGGATCGATCATTTGTAGATTATCGGGGTTGGGGGTGGATCGGAGTTAATTTGTTTTTAAGGAAGAATATCGATAACTGATGGGCCTTAATTATGATCATATTGATATGTGAAAGGATGTTTAATGTGCATGGAGAGTATGGTGATGGTATTCAAAGATTTGAGGAAGCAGAATGTGTGGGGACAAGTTAATGTGTTGTGCATAATCATAGATATTTAGCTTATGGTATGTCTTAAGAATGGGATAAAGTTGCAACGGTACAATTGCCCCCTACTTCTTTGTGAATAATTGATTAGTATGCATCTTTATACAATTTTCACTTACATATGTGTGTGAATATGTACAAACAAAAATCTAGCACATTGATCGACTATCGATATATTTATATTACTCAATCATTTAACAATACTAGGTGTACTTATATATATACTCTCTACGTAATTAACATGTTTAGAAGTTTAAATATATACGTGATTTTGGTTAAGAGTATATTAAGCATTCGATTATATACGTATGTACAATGTGTACCTTGAAACGTACCCTATGAACATCATTGAAGGTATATTAGACGAAGTTACTCAAAATTCGTAGTATCGCAATGGATCAGAGTGACGTTTGATTAGCTCAAAAATGACAGATGATGACAAGATAGAAATAGACAAGTGAAAATGCTCTCAAAATTCATTAGAAATTTATAGGAAGTTTAAAGGTAATTGATTCAGAATCGGGGTTGTAATTAACCCATTTGATACACGATTTCTTTGTGGGCCTCTAGCTTCTTAATAGGAAACTATTAGTGATCAAATTATGTCGTTAGTTGGTGCAAAGTAACCCAAATCTTGCATGTTGCAAGACTATACAGATTGCACTATTTGCAAAAGTTGGTGTTTCTTCAATTAAAATATTGATGTACTAAAATAATCAAAGAAAAATGGTTGCATATATGCAATGTTTTAAAAACCTGTTTAAATCGGCCGGTCGGACCGGTTAAATCGGAATCAGGAAGAAAAGCGGCTCAATGTATGTAGTGTAAATTTACCGGTTCGACCGGATTAAACCGGAATCGGGAAGGAATCCGGTTCAGTAAAAAAACCGGTTTTCAAAACACTGCATATATGAGGCTTATTTTTAGTCATCATAGTGTAAATTAATATTTGCGTATTATTATGTCATCTATATAGGCTAAATAGATCCAAAGGTCTCACACAATAATAAAAAGGTAGAGGCAAAAATAAAGTTATCTAATAATTATTTGTCACAAATATATAATGTGACAAAAATTAATTAAGAACTTATAACTGAGATTAATTAAGATGTACAAAATCATATACGTACCCTAAAATCTCCATAGCAAAATATGGGAATATCTGGAAAGTACAGCGAATAAACGAAAGAACCAACATGAACAAAGCCAACCCCTCCATAATTTAGCTACCTAAAGACAAAAATAAAAGAAAACCTAGTGATTAATTGTACACTGATCGATGATCAAACTTTGCTACGCAACGATGAGATATGTGCTTCTAAGTACCTAAAATAGGTACGTAATCCACACGTCAAAAACCGATCCATGTACATTGTTAGTACATATGATTAATAGAAATTAAGATTGTCGAAAAGCATGAAGCTAGCTAGTTAACTATAGCCAATCGTATCAAACCCGCCTTAATCTTGTTCTTTTTTGGGCTCGTCTTTTCGAATCTGAGATGGGACGACATCTTCAAGTAGTCCATCATCTCTAAGCAATGAAGAAGAAGACGGTGGAGGGCAAAAACGCCTTTCTTGAATAAAATTGGAGTATGGTGATTGATGAGTACTAGCATTGCTTGTGCTAAAGCTTAGAGATGAAGTGTTTGATGTTTGGTTATGGAAATGGGGTTGTAATTGAGGTTGTAGATGTTGGAATTGAGGTTGTGTAAATTGAAAAGAAGAAAGTATACCATCAACACGACCACTAAATCCACCATAAGTTGCGGTTTCCGTCATAATCCCTATGGTTCCTCGAGGCGTCATTGGATATGGATGAGTGTGTGTACCTTCATAAGTTGTGATAACAATAGATGGATCATCGGATGATCTTTCGACTCGCTTCTTCACCCCACATGACACACTTGTGCATCGATGATAACTCCTATTCAAACAACATTAAAACAATTTTGATCAGCGCTATCGGTTGTCAATATTATGTATGAATTAACATGATTGAAGATTATAGTATACCATATTAACTTTCTTCAAATTGTATGAATTAACATTGCATAGGGAGATTTAAACAATAAACTATATACAGTATATACTAGGGCAACAAATCTAAGAGGTTTAGAGAGAGAAATAGATGGAATCTAGAGAGAGAGTATACCTAGGAAAAGGGCTGTTTTTCACAGCTTTCTGACCGTACTTTCTCCATCTATAACCATCATCCAAGTGATCAATATCACTCTTTGTCATGAACGCAAATCTTGGTTCTCTTTGCTTTTTTGGGTTCTTCTTTTTTGGCTTTAACCTGTACAACACAATAAAACACCCACATTTTAATTCAAGAAAAAACCATATTTAATTAATTACTTTTAAAAAGAACACATCCTTTTGTAAGAAATAAAAGAATATTGATGAAAGAAAAGAATGAAAAGATTTATCAAATACATAAAAAAATTTAATGCATCACATAGCTAGCACCTGCTCATGAAATCTACTTTTGTGTGTGTGAAAAAAGGCTTACTTTTTATTGATCAATATATAAATTAAATTAAGATCTTGAATAAAAACAACGCGTTTATATGTGTGAAACTAAAACAAAGGGTTTACTTTTTTTTTTAGTCAAAACCGACTCAATTAATACATGGGTCTGAAACAAAAAGGTTGTCTTGACGATATTCATCTTCACAATGAGAACGATGAAGAAAAATAAGAGCTAGCTCATATTTGTGTGTGAAAAACAATTAATAATGAAATATCCATATTTTTAACGCACAACCCATAAGTTTGTAAAATGTTATAATATTAATGAAGCCCACAATTAGTAGACATATCTATGAGATTTAAGAGGTTTTCATAACCAAAAAACTCAAACAAATACACAAGAAACACTCATAAGTGTATGCTAAGTGTGACGAAAAATATGGTTCCTTTTTTTTTTTTTTTTTTTTAATATACTAATTAAGCCCACAATTAGTAGATCGACATATTTACACCCATAAACGGTTTGAATATAATTTTAATTAGCACAGAAATGCACACAATTAACAGACACATCTCTATGAGTAAAAAGATTGGATTGTTGTTTTCAAGTTAATTAATAATAAAAAGCCAATATAATTAAGTGTGCGTATTAATTAGTAAAAAGGTAAAAATAATTAATTCCTTACTGTTTATTAGTAGTAGTAGTAATAGTAGTCTTTCCATCGTCATCGTCATCATCATCATCATCTTCATCATCATGTTGTTCTTCATCTGATCTAATTCTATTATTCTCTTGATCAACATTATTTGCAGCTTCATTTGAGGAACATGAAATAGAAGACGAATTCTGTGTTGGTGTGTTGACCATCTCAGCCGTTGTTGACTCCGGCACGGTGGAAATCGGTGGTGGGAGAGATGGTGATTCAAGTGATGGTGGTGGAAATAAATCATAAAGAGATGAACCGCCATAATCTTGAAAACCTAATATGTTGTCTATGTAACCTTGAGGTATATCAAAAAAGTTTCCACCACCATAAACCGCCGGAATCTGATCGGAAAATGTTGAGTTTGCCATCACGTTTGAATCTTTTGAGTTATTTTTGTTGTTGTTGTTTAAGTCTTGTTTGTTTTCCATATAAACATCAAAGATTCTTCATTTGTAACAAGTTCTTTGAGAGATAATAAATAGATGATATATGGTGAGCTTATAGATAGTGTGGTTGTTTTGAAGTATAGTGTGTGAAGGGGCCTTTTTAGATTGTTTTTGTATTTGCAAAAGAAAAGTGTAGAGAATAGATGAGGGGTAGCTTGTTAGGGAATTTAAAGTGGGGTCAATTACACCTTGCTTCCTTAACTATTAATAAGTTGCATTTGACCCCCCTCTCATAGTATTCAATCCAATCACTCAACATAAAAAAATATAGATTATAGATTGGATTCAATCCATCTAAACAAACTTTTATTCCATTATGGTTTTCTTTAATAAATGATAGTATATACACTTTTCTTTCAAAGAAAATGCAATTTTTGTATTAGATCATTAAAAAGACTTATAAGAAGACCGCGATCGGTTGTTATTTATAAGTTCTTTAACATTATTATGTTTAATGTAAGTTATTAGTTATGGTTTACAACTAATTATGCATGATACTAAACGATATTATGACCTTTTGATGAAAACGATATTATGGTGTTCTTGAGTAATATGATAGGATATCCCAATCCCAATAATTGTTAAATAACAAAAGTATTTACATTATATAATAATACGTTACTTGACTTATATATATGGCCTTATGCCGAACAAATCCCGTCTAGATGCATGATGACCAAACACATATTAACTCGATTACAATTTACAAGTTTCTTAGGAGGGAACAAACACAAAGTTGGATTTGTTTGTGTTATTTTTATTTGTTTTTCATATCATTTTGAATCAAGATTCAAGACAGGGTCTGGTCTCCAAATATTGTTTTTTTAAACAAATATAGTCAAAAAGGACCCATGATAAGATTAAAAGTAACAAATTATGAAAAGAAATAAAAGTTGGTATTTTGAAAGGGTAGAAAGTAGAAATACTAGCTTGTTAAAAAAGTTTTAAGTGTGAAAGCTAGGATGGAGTAGTAGTAGTACTTGTAATTTGGAGGACGTGTTTGACCGGTGATTGCCGGTGGGACGAGTGGTAGCGAGTATGCAACCCAATAAATGAAAGAGTATTAGTCCACGTTTTCATACTCGGGGTTGTCGACCGGGAACCGGTTTTGTGTAAACCAACTCCCGGTTACACGTGTCTGGGTGGTCAAAAGTTTGGCTCGTGTGCATGCAAAAAAAAAAAAAAAAAACGATCAACGTATATATATCTTGTTTCTTGATTGTAAATTACCAATTAAAATGGATATAAATTCATATTTCATTTAATTTCTCTAAAGGAAACTATAATTATATATTTATATATTAGTTCTTATTCTAATTAAGACATACGTATATAGTTATATAAAAATATAATAAACATAATTGTTTAGATGTTTATAACATTTTATCTAACATGGTTCATGTTTTAAGATTTGAAGAGCTCTTTTATAAGTTGAAACTTAACGTACGTCTCGATTTTAATTAAATTCGATTTTTACAACTTGTTAGAACACCCTTGTTGATAAAAAAGCTTAATTAATCAAAGTACACCTATAATTAATAATGTGTGAATGTGTGAATGAGATGTGTACAAAATGGATCTTTTTTTCGGAATAGATGTCCAAAAGAGTCGTATAATGCGGAATATATAAACAACCATGTGAATTACAATTTACAATTAATTATTAATTAATACTATAATAATTACTATTAAATAATTGATTAGATTAATTTCCGCATATATTAAAAACATATAGTATGTTTATTAAAATTAGAATCCGGCTTTGAAGATGTTAAAATGTTTGGAAACATGTTCAAGAGAAACAAGTACGAGTATAAATTATTACGTCATAACTTTGTCCTACTATAATTAAATAACATTTTCATACTATTTCTTTCTTTTTTCTTTTTATTATTCAAATAACCAAGATATCGGAAAAAAAAAAAAAAGTGTAACTTAAATTAAGTACATTATAATAAGAGAAATGATATGTTCATGTAATTCTTATAAAAATTGGTCTACAAAATTATGTGGCACAATAAACTGAAGGAAGAAAATTATGAAAAAGAAACGACAAATGAATTTAATTGGTTTATAACATGTGTCATGTCATTTTGTAAAACTTTTTTAAAAAATTGTGTAAGTGTAGCTTTCCTCTTATAATTATCGTGAATGATAATGTCGTTTATACTTTGTTTAACTTTCTCTTCTTGAAATTAATAAAAACTGTCCCCAGTACTTTTGGTACGCATCATCATCAGAATCTGTATTTTTTCTATTTATGAAAGAGTATCATTTATTTAAAACACAAACAAAATAAATAATTATACCACATGGAAATATGTAACCTAAACAAACTAAATATGCATGGGGTTACAAGTATGTTAGCTAGCTCATTTATGTACGGTAGGAGTCTATAAGTTTGGCTGGTTGATTAGGAGTCTAGCTATATACTCCCTCCGTCCCAATTTAATTGTCCCCAGACAAAAAACACGCAGTTTAAGAAAACATTAACTTCTCTCTTACTTTTTGATAAGATTACACTTTTACCCTTTACTTTTTACCTACTTTTTTGTCCTACATATATAAAGTAAGGGTGTAAAAGGATTTTATCTCATCATTTTTATCCATTTATGGAAGTGAACAATTAATTTGGGACAACCCAAAATGAAATACTGGACTATTAATATGGGACGGAGGGAGTAGTATTTTAATTTAACCAGGACGTATTCGGGATGAAAAATAAATTCGTGTATATATTAATTTGTTTATTTAATTTAATTTTTTTTAATTAATGTTAACACATGACAACTGATATTTGGGGTAATTTATTCATGGATATAAAATGAAGTCAAGCATATATAAACCCATGATTTAGGATTCTTCTAATTACGTAAAACATGGCAATTCCTCCGTAGTTATACATCATCACTTTAACTTTAATTTAATTAAAGATATACTTCAATTTATTTGTATTTGATGATCCATTTACTCTTTTAACACATAAGAATACCAAAAGGGTGTTGTGAGTGAATATCTATATCCACTACAAAAAATATATCATTTTACCACACTTTTTTCTTCACACTTTTAAAAAGTGTGTAAAAATTATTGAAAATGATATTATTTTCCACACTTATATATGTAAGAAAGAAAAGCTCACATTTAAAAGTGTAGAGAAATTATAATTTTTCAACACTTAAAAGTGTGACAAAAAATTTGTAACACGTGATTTTCCCACACAAGAGAAAGTGTGGATAAATTGGGTGTTACTAATGGTTTTCCACACTTTTAAGTGTTGACAAGTTGTAAATTCTTCACACTTTTAAGTGTTAACTTTTTTTTTCTCACACTTATATATGTGAAGACTGTGATGATTTCCACACTTATTGATGTAACAATTTTCTCCTCATTTTTAAGTGTGAATAATTTAACATAATTTCACACATTTTTAAGTGCTGCATACGGAATCTCATGGGAAGATTTGAAAGTGATGCTAAGGGACGAGTACTGTCCCAATGAGGAACTCCAGAGGCTGGAAGATGAATTCTGGCACTTGACAGTTCAGGGAACTGACATCATCGGTTATACAACCCGATTTCAGCAACTCGCTCTCCTCTGCCCATCTATGGTAGACCCTGAACGTAAGCGGATTGAGAGGTACATCCGCGGACTCCCGAAGGATATTCAGGGGAATGTCACTTCATCAAAGCCTGGAACTATTCAGAGTGCTATTCGTATGGCACATGAGCTCATGGCGCATATTGTCAGGCGCGAGACATCTGTAGCACCTACTGGAAACACTGGCAAGCGTAAATGGGAAGGAAACCCCAACACCTCCAGCAAGAAGGTTGATGCTGTTAAAACCTACCCAACTGGCTCGGGCGACAAGAAGGAGTATAAGGGCAGCAAACCCTTTTGCTCAAAATGCAGCCTTCATCATGATGGTGCGTGTCCTTGCACCAAATGCAAGCGATTCGGACACTTGGCTAAGGATTGCAAGACAGCCGCAATTGGTACCAACACCTCTGCACCCAAGACTTGTTATGAATGCAATGGTACCGGTCATTTCAGGAAGGATTGCCCTCAACTGAAAAACAAGAACAACAACCCTGCTCGAGGGAGAGCCTACGTACTCAACGCTAGGGAAGACCCGAACCCGAGGCTTGCTATAACACCCCTATTTCTGGACATCAATATTATATGATTTTACTCGGAAGCGTATATTAAAAAAAACATACTTTACTATTATACATAATGGAAATGTACATAACTTTTTCAAAATATGATACATCATAGTTTAAAGTTATTAAAACACTGTACACATATTACACAAACGGGGTATTATATAGTTCCAAACTTAGTTTATAACAAAACTATATCAGAGTTAGCAGAGCAGTCAAACATTCCATGCCAAAGGCATCAACTTCCTGTCCACCCACATATCTATTCATAACCTGCAGGAAGTAAATGAGGGATTAGCACGAAGCTAAGTGTATGAACTTGTCACACACAATTCAAATTAGCATAACTATGAGTTTACATCAAATAACCGTAAACACACATATTTCAATGAGGATCGGTGGCTCTTGGGATATCATAATACCCGGGGATTCCCAAAGAACACTTATCGTACATATCCGTATGGCCATAACGGACGAGACCGATAACTATTGGTTATTAAACTCATACACAGGTTTCAAACACAACAAATGAATTAAAACCTGTGTAAATCACATAATAACCAAAAAGTTCAACTACACGTTGACCTCAATAATCTGATACACAGAGGTTCACATATCACGTAGATTAATAATCAATAACACAGATTAAACAGTCTAATAAACACATCTACGTTTACTTGTTGCAACCAAACAGTTACAACTAAATCAAAAGGAAAGTTTCAAATCCACTCACCGATACCTCTGTAGATTCCACACTCAGCAGTCTTATATCACTGAGTCTTTGGAGTATCTGAAACACCACAAAACACACAAGTTAGTAACTTGTTCCATAATCATCATCATAGTATATTTATCAAATCAGGTAATCCCCGAAGTCTAGGCAAACAAAAAGTCAATCAGAAATAAAATCGGAAAATCCCGAATTGACGTTTTAAAACTGAAAAATGCCATTTTGGACCCCTAAATGACCCCGAATGGCCAAAAATTGGCTAGACGCTTAGAATAGACTCTTGATCATTGGGTCGTTTCCAAGTGGACATGCGAATTTCAGCTCAATCTGAGTTAATGGAAAATTTTGTAATTTTTTAGTCACTAAAGGGGTAAGGTTTCAGACTTATGCACTTTTGAAATTTGCAAAACGAAAACTTTAAAAATTCTCGATTCGCAGTGATCTCAACTCGCAGGTCAACTCGGTTCGCAGAAACTCGACTCGCAACGAAATAACTCGACTCGCAGAGTCATCTCGACTCGCTTAGCGAGACTCAACTCGCTTCGCGGGAACTCAGCTCGCCTCGTTGGACGAACTGGGTTTCGAGGGTTTCGCTGCTGTACTCAGAAAAACTCGAATTTTCACAAGAAACTCATTTTCAGGTGTGATTTTAACATAGAAAGGGGTTCTATTGGGTTTCTAGCATCTCTTAACATCAAAATCAAGCTTCTATTTCAATGATAACTCAATATCTATCAAAACCCAATCTATGAAACTCAAATTCAAACTCACTTTTTGATGAATTATATGAAAGTGATAAGGTGAAGATGATGATGTTGCTGTTCTAAAATCGAAATCACAGGAACTATTTTGATTCTAATTTGGTTATGGTGATCTTGAGTTTGAGAGTTTTTAAAATGAACAAAAATGAAGCAGAGGTGAGAACATATTGGTTTGCAAAGTCGGTTTACAAACCGACTCACATATTAAGTGGTATAATTTTATACCCGTCCTAAATCTATTGTCTGGAACCTAAATACTAATTACGAGAAAATTATTTTATTTTACCGTTAACTATAGTAAATTAAAACAACCAATAATTTACTATCCACAATAAGTCCTGGGACCTATTTACTTAAGTTTCACAGTAAAACAATTAATAGCAGGTAATTCCTAAATCAATTAAATAATCAATTAAATAAAGAATTACCAGGCCACTGGAGAGGATGTTACACTTGCTGACTTGCTCAACACTGGTACATTCACTTACAGATAACTCTACTGCCTTTATGCTTCGTACCTTAGAAAAATCATATATATATTGCTTAACTATTCCTATGTTTTTTCCTAGATTCTAAGTGCACGATAGAATTAGGAATCGATAAGCTACTTTAGGTCGTTAGTGTACTCATCCATTCCTTAGAGTGTGTACTTCCTACTTACTTTGATTGTATTAACTTGTGATGATTATGACCTGATTGTGTGTTACAATATTCTATGTGTCTTGGGGACAATTGGAAATAACTACCAAAATATCACCTTAACACGAAACACCTAATTGTAGGAAATGACTAAGCACTCTGCTAACAACTGCACGTCGGATGACAATCAGCTCAGTGAGGAGCATGTGATGTTTCCTTACCTCCTCACTTTGGATAGCGAAATGAGACTAGAAACTGAGGAGACGTCAGAAGAAATGATGTCGGTGAAAGAAACTGAGAAACACCCGGCTGAATCAGCGACAGAGCTTGCATTGACTTCCATCAAAGGAACTACTTGGACAGCCCGACCAAATTCTGTTCCTGACCCCACCATTAATAACACCACTACTACAGCTCTGCTTGATACACCCACTACTAGTAACATAGGCACGAAAGTTGTTCACTTCCTTAGGGAGACCCTTGAATTGTTTCGAAATCAGCTGACTGAAGCGAGGAGAGACATCATCGAACTACGACAAATTGCTTACCAGAGTGAAAGGCGCGCCCACGAATGTGAGCTACGCATGCTAACAATGGAAAGCAGTCTACAACAGTTGAGGTCGTTTCAACCAACCATTCAATAGGTGAATGTCGCAGCTGACAGCCCGACCTCACATTTAATTCAACATGGTGATCTTGCTAAGGAGAATACTGAGCCAAGAATGGCAAACTATAAGAGGGATTTGGAAGAGATTTCCATCTACAATCCTGCTGTACCTGAAGCAAAGAAAGTAAAAACTGTTAGCACTTACAAAGGAAATCTACCCTTCTGCTCGCTATGCAACCGACACCACAAAGGATCTTGTATCGCGCCCTGCAGCCGATGCAAAGTGTTCGGACACCAAGTTAAGGATTGCAAATTCCCTCCTAAGGGCACTAATTCTAAAGCTTTGAAGGTCTGCTTCAAGTGTGGAACTGCTGGACACTATAAAACTAATTGCCCACTACTGGCTGATGAGGGTGTCAACAGTGAAGAAAAGAACTCTCGAGGAGAAATCCTGGCAAGCAGTGTCAGTGAGACTAAGTTTAATCCAAACCACCTTAAGGGTACGCTTTCACGTAACAACTTAATTCTATATAAAACTGATAGAATTTAACTCATACTATGACGTCACAGACCGTTACCGACTACCTGTATACAAATGGCCTTGGTAGATCTTACATGTTGTTTGAATGCTTCTATGTTTTCCCTTGATTCTAAGTGTACAATAGGGTTAGGGAAAGACTACAATTTAGGTTCTATAGTATAACACCCCATATTTTCAAGCAAAAAAAATTTTTTTTTTTTTTTTTTTACCTGGAAGCGTTATCCCATTCAACAAACTTTACATAATACTAATATCAAAGTTTAGTTATTACACATACTATCATTAAATTATTTTGTTACAAACTCATAATCTAGTGGTGTTATTTATACAAACGTTTACGCCAAAACAAAGTAATCAAGAGTGCCCAGCTTGTCAAACATTTCACCCAAAACCTCTCAACCGAGCATAAGCAAACTTAACCTGCAAAAGTGAGGTGGGGGATTAGCACGAAGCTAAGTGAATAACGATTCCAACAATCTAACTTAGCATAAATAATCAACTCACAACAATCAACTAATAGTAACAATCCAATTAGAGGATCGGTGGTTCTTGTGGTACCCTCAGCCCGCGGATGGCCCACCAAGAACACTTATAATCCACTGCAGGCCAATACAGAGATTTTACCGATAGTTCAATGCTATCTTTAATCAATATGGACGAATTCACAACGAATGTTCATCAATACCATAAAGATTAACCTATAGCAACTAAACCCAACCGAAATTGACCTCTATCATTCCAACCTATCATGGAATGAGTCACTAGCAATCAATCATTTAATCGCAATCAACTTATCAATAACTCACAATATCAATCTACTTAAAATTGATGTAACTAAATTGTTAACACCAATTTAAACTGTGAGAACCAGTCACTCACCTGTCTCGTTTCAAGCTTCACTCAAAGATCTAATTTTATTGAGTCGTGGTCGGATCTGAAATACAAAAGAATTCCAAGTCAATCCTCACATCACATTGTATATAACTTAATATCGACAATCAAACAAGTATAAAGTTATATAAACATATTAAACAAACAAATATCACATTCTAAGGTTTAAATTAAAATCTCTGCCAGACCAAGGGAATCCGGCCATATTCCTTGGAATCCGGCCGTATTCAGGTGAATCCGGCCGTATTCCAGTGAATACGCCCGTATTCCCCAGTCATTTTTGCTTCAATTTCAACCAGAACTCAATCTTAGGAATCCGGTTGGGAATACACCCCGGGAATACGCCGTATTCCCTTGAATCCGTCCGGATTCAGGGGAATCCGACCGTATTCCCACGTCTTCCAGACCTGCACATTTACCATTTCCTGCACAACTCAACTACGAACCAAAAATTGCAATTTCACCAAACTCAGTTCTAAACTCATGTTTTTACTAAATTTCGGTCATAACAACATATACTAACATCATATATCGAAGATTCAAACTTCAAATCATCACCAATTCAATCACTCACCTATAACCTAAAAATTCCACTTTCAAACCTAAAACTCAAGAAATTTAACTATTTATTCATATAATCATCACTCAAATCAGTTCATGAAGTTTGAACAATCACAATAGATCATCAATCAATCATATAAACACTAGAACACATCATTTCAACTTAAAACCTTAATTATAAACTAAATAGCTATCAACAATTACTTACAATTGAAGAACACAAAGAGATGAGGTTGAAGATGATATAACTAAAGATTCAAGCTCCAATTCTTGTTTATTCTTGCAATTGATCACTAGAAATCATGTAAGTGATTTGAGAATGAGTTTGAGAGAGTTTTGAAGAACACCAAAGAAGTTTGGGGAACAAACTTAAGTCGGCCCCTTTGTTTTAAATTAAACCGCCTCACTTACACACAGTGTAATATTATACCCCTTTTTGACCTATTGTCTGGAACCTCGTTTTCAAACGCGAGAAATTTATTTTATTTTACCGTCACCTAATATTATTTAAAACAATTAACATTTCACTAGTCACAATATTTCCTGAAGCTTATTTACCTATAAATTTCACAATCAAACACAAAATACAATTAAATATAAGGAATTACCTGTTTCTCCTAGGCCCAATTTGGGGATGTTACAAATCTTCCCTCCTTAGGAAGATTTCGTCCCCGAAATCTCACTAGACATAAATAAGCTAGGATATCTAGTTCTTATACTCTCTTCGGTTTCCCATGTTAAATTGGCACCCAAGCTATGCTTCCATTTAACTAACACCATCGGGATTTCCTTTCTACGAAGCTTGGTCACTTTTCTATCTAAAAGCTCAACAGGTTCTTCTACCAATTTCTTACTTGGATCAACTCTAAGATCTTGCAAAGGAAGGATTTGGGATTGATCCTCCACATTACACTTTCTTAAATAACAGACATTAAACGTATCATGAATACCAGCTAATTCAGGAGGAAGTTCCAAAGAAACCGATTGGTCATTAATTACTTGCCGAACTTTAAATGGACCAATATAACGAGGAGCTAACTTTCCACGCTTACCAAATCTGATAACACCCTTCCACGGAGAAACTTTCAAATATACAAGTTCACCTTCAACAAAAGCAACGGATCGTCTACGTGGATCAGCATATTGTTTCTGCCTATCACGTGCTGCTTTTAATTTCTCACGAGCAATCTTAACTTTATCAGCTGTAATTTGAACTATGTCGGGACCCGCAAATTGCTTTTCTCCCGCTTCTAACCAACAGGTAGGAGTTCGACAACGACGACCATACAACATTTCGTACGGTGGCATACCAATACTAGAATGATAAGAGTTGTTATACGCAAACTCTATCAAAGGTAAGTGTGAATCCCAAGAACCGCCATACTCAAGTACACAAGCTCTTAACATATCCTCTAGAGTCTGAATAGTACGTTCTGACTGCCCATCCGTCTGAGGATGATAAGCTGTACTGAGATTAATTCTGGTACCTAACTCACATTGCAAACTCTGCCAAAAACCAGAAATAAATCGGGAATCTCTATCGGACACAATAGACAAAGGAATACCATGTATTACCACAATCTCATTAATATACAAAAGAGATAATCGCGTCAAAGAAGCAGTCTCGTTGGTGACAAGAAAATGAGCACTTTTAGTTAAACGGTCAACAATGACCCAAATCATATCATTCCCTTTCTGTGTACGAGGCAACTTAGTAACAAAATCCATAATGATATGCTCCCATTTCCACTCCGGAATATCCAACTGTTTTAACGAACCATAAGGTTTTTGATGTTCTGCTTTTACTTGGGAACATATGTGGCAAGTTTCAACCATTCTAGCAACATCGGTTTTCATCGTTGGCCACCAATATAACGGTTTCAAATCATTATACATTTTCGTACTCCCTGGATGTACTGACAACCTCGATTTGTGTGCCTCAAACAAAATCAAATTCCGAAGTCCCCCAATCAATGGAACCCAAACTCGAGACTGAAAAGTTTTCAACCCCCGAGAATCATCAACCAATAAATCTTTTCTTTTCAACAAAATCTCATATTTTAAATTCTGATCTAACAACGCTTCTAACTGTGCCGCTCTCAGCTGAGAAATTAAATCAGAAGATATTTCCAAGCGCATAAAGTAGACTCGATTAGAAGATACCTTTCGACTTAAAGCATCGGCTACTACATTAGCTTTACCTGGATGATATCGGATTTCACAATCATAATCCTTAATCAATTCTAACCAACGGCGCTGTCTCATATTAAGCTCTTTCTGAGAAAACATGTACTGGAGGCTTTTATGATCTGTACATACAATGCATTTGGTACCGTATAAATAATGTCTCCAGATTTTTAGCGCAAATACCACAGCTGCAAGTTCTAAATCGTGCGTAGGATAATTTCTTTCATGAGTTTTGAGCTGACGAGAAGCATACGCAATAACACGATCACGTTGCATTAAAACTGCATCCAACCCAGCATGCGAAGCATCACAATAAACCACAAAACCATCGGAACCATCAGGAAGTGCTAACACTGGAGCTTGACACAACAACTGCTTAAGAGTCTGAAAAGAAGATTCTTGGTTATCACCCCACTGAAACTTAACATCTTTCCTAGTCAATCGAATCAACGGACCAGCAATTTTAGAAAAATCTTGGAGAAATTTCCGATAGTACCCAGCTAAACCAAGGAAACTTTTAATCTCAGAAGGGGATTTAGGAGCATTCCAATTCATAACAGCTTCTACTTTAGAAGGATCTACTTTAACCCCATCATTACAAATGATATGACTAAGAAATTGTACCTCTCTAAGCCAGAATTCGCATTTAGAAAATTTAGCATAAAGGTGTTCTCTTTTCAAAATTTCCAGAATCAACCTCAAATGATGTTCATGCTCGGACTCAGACTTAGAATAAATCAATATATCGTCGATAAACACAATTACAAACTTATCTAGAAAAGGTCGACATATTCGATTCATTAAATCCATGAAAATAGCAGGGGCATTAGTCAATCCAAAAGGCATGACTAAAAACTCATAATGTCCGTACCTGGTGCGAAAAGCAGTTTTAGGAATATCTTCCTCACGTACTCGCACCTGGTGATAACCGGATCTCAAATCAATCTTAGAAAAATAAGATGATCCTTGCAATTGGTCAAAGAGTTCATCAATTCTGGGCAAAGGGTATTTATTCTTCACTGTTCTCTTATTAAGTTCCCTATAATCGATACACATACGTAAAGTACCATCTTTCTTTTTCACAAATAATAACGGAGCACCCCACGGGGAAGAACTCGGCCTTATAAACCCTTTATCTAACAATTCCTGAATCTGACCCATCATTTCCCGAATTTCAGCTGGAGCTAATCTATAAGGAGACTTAGCTACTGGAGTCGAACCAGGAATCAAATCAATCTGATATTATACTTCTCTTACAGGGGGCAAACCAGGCAATTCATCAGGGAACACCTCCGGGTATTCAGAAACCACCCGGATATCAGAAATGGATTTCTTTTCTAATTTATTATCAACCACATAACACAAATAAGAATCACAACCCTTGACTAAAGATTTTCTAGCCTTCATCACAGAAATCAACGGAATGTTACCCCTTTCCCGTTCCCCTCGAGCCACAACGTGAGACTTATCAGAGACGGGAATTTTTATAATCTTTCTATGACAATCAATATTAGCTTTATTTAAGCTCAACCAATCCATACCGATAACCGCATCGAAACTCGGAATTGGCATTAACAGAAATGAAATCAGAAAATCATGACCCTCTATCAGTATACTAGCTCCAGTTACCGATGTGGTAACAGGAACTACCTTACCATCAGCAATTTCAACTTCTAACGGTTTCACAATCAAAGAGGGAATCAATTTCAGTCTATCACAAAATTTCACAGATATAAACGAGCAATTGGCACCAGAATCAAATAATACACGAGCTGGTACAGAATTTATGAGAAATGTACCCGTTATAACGTCTTCAGTAGTGACAGCTTCATCCACTGTCATTTGAAAAGCTCGACTAGCAGCTACTGGTGGTACTTTCCTCTTTTGGCCGGAGGATGAGGAACCCTTAGCCATACCCATACTCTGTCTCTTAGCCTCTGTACAATCTCCAGCTCGATGCCCCTCTTTTTGACAATTCCAACACACGCTATTAGGAAATGTACAATCCTTGGCAGCGTGTCCAAAAGTTCCACATTTAACACATCTTGAGGTTTGGGGAGTACAAGGACCATTATGTCTAGCTCGATATTTGTTACAATAGTTACTATCCATTGGATTAAACCTTCTGTTCTGCTGACCACCTTGCCCCTTTTGTTTACTAGATGAATCTCCTCTTTGTTTCTGTGAATACCTTTCCTTATTCATTAACCTTTTAGCTTGAATATCACCATCTACCGAACGAGCATAATCATATGCTTGTGAAAGAGAACTAGCTAATCTCACTGAAGTACGGTAATCTGGAGGCAAAGTCTTCACAAAATGTTCAATCTGAGTTCTATCTGTCGGAACCCACTGTCTCACAAATCGTAATTTGTCAGAAAATTGCTTGATAAGCTCTTCAATCGACATTTGATCCGTCTTCTGTAAATCAAGAAACTCTTGTCTAATACGTGATAAGTTGTACTCTGAACAGAATTGCTTACAAACTTCGGCATGAAAATCTGACCATCTAATCATTTTGATTTGTTCCGATGTCAATGGAGCAGTTATAGCATCCCACCATGACATTGCTTGACCCTTTAAAAGCTGAACTGCATATGGTACTTTATCTTTCTCTTCACAATGACAAACTTCCAATTTTCGCTCCACATCACGTAACCAGTCCAAAGTGTCAGTAGGATTAGTACTTCCAGAGAATGAAGAAGGATTGGTGGACATAAAAGTCTTAAGTGAACAACCCACTTTTAACTGCTGAAATGGAGGAATCGCATGTATCTGATAACTAGGAAATCCGGAAGAAGGAAAAGGTACAGTAGCTTGATAACTATAACCTTGTTGCTGCTGCTGAGAAACAAAAGGTATAGATACTGGAATCCGCTTAGAAGATACAACAGGAGGAGCAGTAGTTATAACAGGCGGCTGAGTATGAATAGGCTGTCGAGAAGGCCCAGCCCGTTCATTCTGTAATTCCAATACCCGATTCTCTAATCTCATAATGTACTCTTGGTCAGTTTCTGTTTCTACCCCTCTTGGATTAGACATTCCATTGTGCTCCTGACTTTCTGGTGGTGCATTGATCTGAGAGGCTTCATTAAGAGTATGGACAGGTTGCTCATTATCCGCCATATCTGAAATCACATCATATCTCAAAATTCGTTAATCATTAGTACTAGCAAACTAATCAAATTTCCTTTCCTAACTAATCCCCATAACATGAGATGTTTGACCAACGGGACTAAGTTTAGGTATAAACATCTAGCATGTTCATTCCCCTAAACTTGCGCTCTGATACCAACTTATAACACCCCATATTTTCAAGCAAAAAAATTTTTTTTTTTTTTTTTTTTACCTGGAAGCGTTATCCCATTCAACAAACTTTACATAATACTAATATCAAAGTTTAGTTATTACACATACTATCATTAAATTATTTTGTTACAAACTCATAATCTAGTGGTGTTATTTATACAAACGTTTACGCCAAAACAAAGTAATCAAGAGTGCCCAGCTTGTCAAACATTTCACCCAAAACCTCTCAACCGAGCATAAGCAAACTTAACCTGCAAAAGTGAGGTGGGGGATTAGCACGAAGCTAAGTGAATAACGATTCCAACAATCTAACTTAGCATAAACAATCAACTCACAACAATCAACTAATAGTAACAATCCAATTAGAGGATCGGTGGTTCTTGTGGTACCCTCAGCCCGCGGATGGCCCACCAAGAACACTTATAATCCACTGCAGGCCAATACAGAGATTTTACCGATAGTTCAATGCTATCTTTAATCAATATGGACGAATTCACAACGAATGTTCATCAATACCATAAAGATTAACCTATAGCAACTAAACCCAACCGAAATTGACCTCTATCATTCCAACCTATCATGGAATGAGTCACTAGCAATCAATCATTTAATCGCAATCAACTTATCAATAACTCACAATATCAATCTACTTAAAATTGATGTAACTAAATTGTTAACACCAATTTAAACTGTGAGAACCAGTCACTCACCTGTCTCGTTTCAAGCTTCACTCAAAGATCTAATTTTATTGAGTCGTGGTCGGATCTGAAATACAAAAGAATTCCAAGTCAATCCTCACATCACATTGTATATAACTTAATATCGACAATCAAACAAGTATAAAGTTATATAAACATATTAAACAAACAAATATCACATTCTAAGGTTTAAATTAAAATCTCTGCCAGACCAAGGGAATCCGGCCATATTCCTTGGAATCCGGCCGTATTCAGGTGAATCCGGCCGTATTCCAGTGAATACGCCCGTATTCCCCAGTCATTTTTGCTTCAATTTCAACCAGAACTCAATCTTAGGAATCCGGTTGGGAATACACCCCGGGAATACGCCGTATTCCCTTGAATCCGTCCGGATTCAGGGGAATCCGACCGTATTCCCACGTCTTCCAGACCTGCACATTTACCATTTCCTGCACAACTCAACTACGAACCAAAAATTGCAATTTCACCAAACTCAGTTCTAAACTCATGTTTTTACTAAATTTCGGTCATAACAACATATACTAACATCATATATCGAAGATTCAAACTTCAAATCATCACCAATTCAATCACTCACCTATAACCTAAAAATTCCACTTTCAAACCTAAAACTCAAGAAATTTAACTATTTATTCATATAATCATCACTCAAATCAGTTCATGAAGTTTGAACAATCACAATAGATCATCAATCAATCATATAAACACTAGAACACATCATTTCAACTTAAAACCTTAATTATAAACTAAATAGCTATCAACAATTACTTACAATTGAAGAACACAAAGAGATGAGGTTGAAGATGATATAACTAAAGATTCAAGCTCCAATTATTGTTTATTCTTGCAATTGATCACTAGAAATCATGTAAGTGATTTGAGAATGAGTTTGAGAGAGTTTTGAAGAACACCAAAGAAGTTTGGGGAACAAACTTAAGTCGGCCCCTTTGTTTTAAATTAAACCGCCTCACTTACACACAGTGTAATATTATACCCCTTTTTGACCTATTGTCTGGAACCTCGTTTTCAAACGCGAGAAATTTATTTTATTTTACCGTCACCTAATATTATTTAAAACAATTAACATTTCACTAGTCACAATATTTCCTGAAGCTTATTTACTTATAAATTTCACAATCAAACACAAAATACAATTAAATATAAGGAATTACCTGTTTCTCCTAGGCCCAATTTGGGGATGTTACAAATCTTCCCTCCTTAGGAAGATTTCGTCCCCGAAATCTCACTAGACATAAATAAGCTAGGATATCTAGTTCTTATACTCTCTTCGGTTTCCCATGTTAAATTGGCACCCAAGCTATGCTTCCATTTAACTAACACCATCGGGATTTCCTTTCTACGAAGCTTGGTCACTTTTCTATCTAAAAGCTCAACAGGTTCTTCTACCAATTTCTTACTTGGATCAACTCTAAGATCTTGCAAAGGAAGGATTTGGGATTGATCCTCCACATTACACTTTCTTAAATAACAGACATTAAACGTATCATGAATACCAGCTAATTCAGGAGGAAGTTCCAAAGAAACCGATTGGTCATTAATTACTTGCCGAACTTTAAATGGACCAATATAACGAGGAGCTAACTTTCCACGCTTACCAAATCTAATAACACCCTTCCACGGAGAAACTTTCAAATATACAAGTTCACCTTCAACAAAAGCAACGGATCGTCTACGTGGATCAGCATATTGTTTCTGCCTATCACGTGCTGCTTTTAATTTCTCACGAGCAATCTTAACTTTATCAGCTGTAATTTGAACTATGTCGGGACCCGCAAATTGCTTTTCTCCCGCTTCTAACCAACAGGTAGGAGTTCGACAACGACGACCATACAACATTTCGTACGGTGGCATACCAATACTAGAATGATAAGAGTTGTTATACGCAAACTCTATCAAAGGTAAGTGTGAATCCCAAGAACCGCCATACTCAAGTACACAAGCTCTTAACATATCCTCTAGAGTCTGAATAGTACGTTCTGACTGCCCATCCGTCTGAGGATGATAAGCTGTACTGAGATTAATTCTGGTACCTAACTCACGTTGCAAACTCTGCCAAAAACCAGAAATAAATCGGGAATCTCTATCGGACACAATAGACAAAGGAATACCATGTCTTACCACAATCTCATTAATATACAAAAGAGATAATCACGTCAAAGAAGCAGTCTCGTTGGTGGCAAGAAAATGAGCACTTTTAGTTAAACGGTCAACAATGACCCAAATCATATCATTCCCTTTCTGTGTACGAGGCAACTTAGTAACAAAATCCATAATGATATGCTCCCATTTCCACTCCGGAATATCCAACTGTTTTAACGAACCATAAGGTTTTTGATGTTCTGCTTTTACTTGGGAACATATGTGGCAAGTTTCAACCATTCTAGCAACATCGGTTTTCATCGTTGGCCACCAATATAACGGTTTCAAATCATTATACATTTTCGTACTCCCTGGATGTACTGACAACCTCGATTTGTGTGCCTCAAACAAAATCAAATTCCGAAGTCCCCCAATCAATGGAACCCAAACTCGAGACTGAAAAGTTTTCAACCCCCGAGAATCATCAACCAATAAATCTTTTCTTTTCAACAAAATCTCAGATTTTAAATTCTGATCTAACAACGCTTCTAACTGTGCCGCTCTCAGCTGAGAAATTAAATCAGAAGATATTTCCAAGCGCATAAGGTAGACTCGATTAGAAGATACCTTTCGACTTAAAGCATCGGCTACTACATTAGCTTTACCTGGATGATATCGGATTTCACAATCATAATCCTTAATCAATTCTAACCAACGGCGCTGTCTCATATTAAGCTCTTTCTGAGAAAACATGTACTGGAGGCTTTTATGATCTGTACATACAATGCATTTGGTACCGTATAAATAATGTCTCCAGATTTTTAGCGCAAATACCACAGCTGCAAGTTCTAAATCGTGCGTAGGATAATTTCTTTCATGAGTTTTGAGCTGACGAGAAGCATACGCAATAACACGATCACGTTGCATTAAAACTGCACCCAACCCAGCATGCGAAGCATCACAATAAACCACAAAACCATCGGAACCATCAGGAAGTGCTAACACTGGAGCTTGACACAACAACTGCTTAAGAGTCTGAAAAGAAGATTCTTGGTTATCACCCCACTGAAACTTAACATCTTTCCTAGTCAATCGAGTCAACGGACCAGCAATTTTAGAAAAATCTTGGATAAATTTCCGATAGTACCCAGCTAAACCAAGGAAACTTTTAATCTCAGAAGGGGATTTAGGAGCATTCCAATTCATAACAGCTTCTACTTTAGAAGGATCTACTTTAACCCCATCATTACAAATGATATGACTAAGAAATTGTACCTCTCTAAGCCAGAATTCGCATTTAGAAAATTTAGCATAAAGGTGTTCTCTTTTCAAAATTTCCAGAATCAACCTCAAATGATGTTCATGCTCGGACTCAGACTTAGAATAAATCAATATATCGTCGATAAACACAATTACAAACTTATCTAGAAAAGGTCGACATATTCGATTCATTAAATCCATGAAAATAGCAGGGGCATTAGTCAATCCAAAAGGCATGACTAAAAACTCATAATGTCCGTACCTGGTGCGAAAAGCAGTTTTAGGAATATCTTCCTCACGTACTCGCACCTGGTGATAACCGGATCTCAAATCAATCTTAGAAAAATAAGATGATCCTTGCAATTGGTCAAAGAGTTCATCAATTCTGGGCAAAGTATACAAGTATTATATATATATAAATGTATATATATAACGTGAAAAGATTATTTAATAATCATATACAAACAAATTCACAAACTATCACCGTCACTTTGTCAAAACATTTTATAAATGTTTCCAAGTATTATTTGACAAATACTTCAACTCAAAATAATCTAAAGTTCATTCGTTACTTAAAAACGTACGTATATTATATAACGTCTAATTATACGTTACACGATTCGAATAAACGAACTTCGCAACCGACGACCAAACGAAAACCCAAATTACATTTTAGCAAACTAAAATATATCATTTAAGTAAAACTTTCACTAAAAATATCGTGACTTAAATAGTTAACGAAAACTAATAGATAAAACGTTTAACGTTTAAACGGACGACGAAACGAACGGGTAAACGAACCCCGCACATGACACAAACTTGGGAATTAATTCAACACCTCCACATGGGTGGGACCCACTCTAAATCAGCAGAAAATCTGCTGATCCCATACCCTTTTGCCTCTTTGGTTTGTTTAGTACACAAACACATTCATCATTTCACCATACTTCATCACCCACCTCACTAACTTTCACTCTCTCCCTCTCTCCCACTCCCTCAACCACGAAATTCCTACTGGTTTTCCAGCCCCCACAACTACCAAGGTCACCAACATAATCCACCATAGAGCCACCATCGACCGCCAAGTCGGAAATTCAAGAAAACGCATCAAAACGAGCACAACGTCTTCTTCTCCTTCTCCACGGTTATAAAATCATTGTAAGAACTTTGTTTGTATTTTACTCATAACACATATATTACCATGTTTTAGTAGTCTCTCAACCAAGAAATGTCCAAAACATAAACCGAAATGCGAATTTAAACTTGAAATCTTGAGATAAGTTTCCTGTCCAGATTTTTCTCCCACTTCAACGATTTTTAGAAAAATCATTTCTCCATGAAATAACATTTTTCTTGAGCCTAAAATGAAGTCCTTATAAGCTTTCTATCAAAAATTATTTCGTAACATTTTGAGTTAGTTTGCTATTTTAAAATAATTATTCCGTTAGAGGGTGCGACACTGTTCCGGCGGCCAGGAAACATCCGCCTCCTTCTCAAGGCCATAACTTGAGTTGTAGGATGAATCAACGCATGAAATTTATACCGAAATCTTCGTGTGAATGTCTTGTACAAAAAGTTCTTCTATGGCCATCTCTGAAAATACACGGTTTTTAGTGTAGAAGCTAATATTTGAGCCGAGGTCTGTTTTGAGCCGAAACCGACCACTCTTCATATTTATTTTTGTTAAAAATAGTAAACAGACATGTAAAAATACATTAAAATGCAGAAATGACCACGACATATATGAGAACATGTGTGATTTTTGGTTAGGTATGAATCGGACTAGAAGTAGTCCAAACCGAGAGGTTTATCGGGTTTAAAATCTGGAAAATGAACACAAAGGGACTGTTTTGATAATTTCATAAAACCGACACTTCGGGTTAACCCCGAGACGAACCAATAATTTTTATAAACTTATTTTGACGTATTAGGACTTATGTAAAAGTTTCGGGTCAAACCGAACATGTTTGACCAAGTCGACATAAACGAACCATAAAACGATAGGCTTGAACTCGAAACAAACTTAATTACATTTTTGGAATATGATTTCAAATTGTCACCAATGAGTCGTACTCGATTTACAAAACTTCAAACATAATACAAGACGAGTACTTTGGACATAACCAACCAAATGAACAACTAAACAAACGAATTACTACGCGTACACTTACAAATACAAAATCTTGCGTGTTTAGGGCATTAGGAGATTATTGTTGGCATACGCACGCACTTTAGGATTTGCTTGCTCTACAGGTGAGTCTCACTGCCCCTTTTTACTGTTTTTACTTTGGGGGAGGTGCATTACTTGTTTACTAAATGTATTTGTTTACTGAATATACTGTTTACTGAATATACTTGCTTACTGAATATACTTGTTTACTGTATGTACTTATTTACTGAAAGTACTTGTTTACTAAAATTATTTAAATTATTAAATACATATACAAATGTATTATTTTACCGACTTTAATACAATTACAAATGTATTATTTTACCGACTTTAATACAATTACAAATGTATTATTTTACCGACTTTAATACAATTACAAACGTATTATTTTACCGACTTATTTACTTACAGACTTATAGATTTACTGATATACTGAGTTGCATGAGTTTTCTTTAATCCAATGAAGTCCTCTGAATCACAGTTGTTAGTTATACGATAAGCGCGAGTTTTAGTATATGGATCCATATGGGACTGACAATCCCCGCCTGGGGTGGTAGCGCCACCACGAACCACACTAGTATAAACAGGCGTTTCTTACTCGTTTCATATGAATGATTTTGGATTAGCATTCACGGGGGCAAATTACTGACATGTTAAGCTTCGACTATGATGGCTCATGACATGATAAGATAGACCGACCTTACTACAACTGTACAATTATACTTTACTGTTTTACTTACTGTGAAAGATTTATTTATTGATTTATTTAAATCTGTTTATTACTGTTTGAAAACTATTGATTACTGTTTATTACTGTATATTACAAACCTGTGAGATTCACCAACCTTCTGGTTGACGCTTTTAGTGATGCATTCTCAGGTACTCAGCATCAGTAAGGATGGCCGCAGGATATTAAGCTAGTACGAGTCGCATGCATATATATATTTATGAAGATTTTACTTGCATTATCTTTTGGTACCTTGATTATGTATCTAAAATCTTTAGAATCATTTTGCGAACTCGCTAATGATGTATTACTTATGACTTAAAACTTTGTACTACTTTTGGTAATGTACTGTATTATAATGTATTTTATAAAACGTTTCATTTAGAGTCGTTTGCTTATACTTTGGTGTTTTGATATTTGATTAGTCACGTCCAAAAACAATCGCTTCCGCAAAGCATGAAATTGGGGGTGTGACAGAAGCAAACCTCAACCACTCATTTTTCTCATCTTCTATATTCATCCACAATACTCATTTAATCAATTTAAATCTAAAATTCCAAATTAAAGCATGAAATTCAAAGATTTAACAATCAAAAACATTATAAATCTTCGAATTTATCAATCGCAATCATAGATATCTCCAATTAGTCATAATTCTAATTCATAAAAAATTATGAATATTAGAGTAACTTTTGGGTTTTTGAGTAAATTTTGATTTGACAATGAAAACAATAAAATTAAAGAAATTTGATCGTACAAAACTTATAAACAAGTAATTAATCAAATTATGATTGTCATTCCAATTGAATTTTCAGATTGAAAAAATTTCAGACCGTTAACATTCATCTGGAAAGCATGTTAATCAAATTACAACTTAATACTCTTAAACATTCATTTATGATGAATATTAATTTATATATATTATTATTATACACTATTGAATGTGATAACATAACATTCATCGGTGTATAATAATGTATATGCGTTAACATTCATCGTAAATGAATGTTAACGTGCTGAAAATATGATTGTGATTAACATGCTTTTGAAATGCATGTTCACGATCTGGGAGGTGATTTCAAGTTATTTACAAGTTTGCCACCGCGTTGACTTTTACGTTGACCAGAATGTGTGGCTAGAAATTGCTTCCATCATTCCCCCATTTTTTTACTTCCCTATTGATCTTCCCCTTATATATATATATATATATATATATATATATATATATATAGGAAAGGTTATTGTAAGATCACTTATTATCGTAGGAACCGAATGAACGACTTTTTTCACTTTTAAATTCAATGTATGTACATGTTTTGCAAAAAAAATTATGCTAAAATTATTAAAATTTTATTATCTTTAATATTAGATTAATTAAAAAAAATAAAAGAAAATATATGATACACAAATTAAAGTTGTGTATCACAGCCTTTTATGTGTGATACACAAAAAAAAAATATGATATGTATCACATTTTTTAAAAAAAAAAATTCTCATAGTAAAGAACACACAATTCTAAGAATTTTGATATATATTTTTCATCAAAAACATAATTTAATCTTAAAGTTTAATGTAAAAATGTCCGTTCCTACCGTTCCCACCATAATAATTGTTCTTATTTGAACCTTACCCATAAGGTTCAAATGAGAACCACTTTAAAGTTGAGAACTGTGAGAACCACAACGAATACGTGTTTGTTCACATGTGATTAACTTCAATAATATGTGAACATTGATGTACGTTTAATTGAAAAAGAAAAAAGTAAAAAAAAAAAAATCTTAAAATCATATCGAAAAACGCAAAAAACAAATACATTTTCACATGTGAACGATAATGTGAACAAATCGGTTAAAATGTGTTTTAAGACGTAAATTTATGATTTTTTTTTACTTTTTTCTTTTTCAATTAAACGTACATCAATGTTCACATATGATTGAAGTTAATCACATGTGAACAAACACGTATTCGTTGTGGTTCTCACAGTTCTCAACTTTAAAGTGGTTCTCATTTGAACCTTCCACTATATATATATATATATATATATATATATATATATATATATATATATACTTCGAACTCATTAATGCATGCTTAAAAAAACTATTATGTGATCTCACTTATAAACTTTAAATACGTCAAATATGTCAATAAAAACTTTAAAACAAAAAGATAAAAAAAATCTTCCATGAAAAGATAGTGATTATTGCTACAGAAGGAAGCGTGTGAAACAAGAAACAGATGGCACGTGTGGTCCTACTGTCTGACATGTGGGTTCATTTGTTGCCGTCATTTCCACGTCATCCATCTCTTGATCTACTACATACCATGTTTGCTTCATCCATATGGTAGATTCAGCTTCAGGGTGTTTGATACATACTCCGATTTCAAAACATTTTTTCGTTATTAAAATGATGTTTTGGAAAAACATGTTTTGATAAGTAAGTTTTAATTTACATGACTAATTATGTTTTTTCTTTAACAAAATGTATATAATTACTTTTTATATCAGACATTCTTCTTAACTATATATGTCCGTGCATTTTACGGATGCAACAATTAAATAATTTATTGAAATATGCGATCTCAAACAATCATACAGGGGCGTATGTAAAGGGGCATGGGGCAGTTGCCTTCCAAAAAATTTCCAAATCACGTAAAAAAAAAAGAATTTTTTAAAAGAATATTTATGGTTTTTTAAAGTTTTGACCCCCTAATACTTAAAAAATAATCAAAAATTTCCCACCCCCTCAATTATTAGTTCCTAGCTCCGCCCCTGCAATCATATATATATATATATATATATATATATATATATATATATTCAAGTGGTATGTGAGGAGCCCTTCAATCAGAAGGTTGGGGGTTTAAGCTTCAACAAATTAAGGCAATGTATATAATCGTGTGAATGTAAATAATATGTGGGGAGGTTGTAGAGTTGTCTTTCTAATAAAAATCCTATTTTCTTATGTAACTACTTGTGTAGATTCATATTGTTCTGTTTGTTGAAATCGTCCAAATTACGTCCATAGGACACTAATATTGATAATTAATGTAGATATTTATTCTACTGGCTATATTCTGCTAATGTAGATGTATATATTTGTTCTTTTATAGCAACCCTGAAATATAGTGAATTATTCCAAAAGAAACTACTAAATTAGTTGAATCTTCATATCATCTAGAAGCAGGTACGTAATAATTAAGTGCAATTAATAAGGAGTAAGAAATTAAACAAACAATTGTTTTTGGAACAGGTGTAACATCAAACCCATAGTTTATTTGACAAATTTTGCCTTTTGGAAATATAAGGTCGATAAACACTTTATGACAAATATTTCCATTTTTTGCTCGCTTCAAATGAAAAAACTATTTCGGTCAAATTCAAGCATACAAATCCTACTCCACAATTTACGTAGATTGAGACCCTTTTTGTGTGTATATACACATTTAAATGAGCTCCGTACAAACTTCAATATAACGTTCTCTAATAACTAGACATCGGCAACCTCAACGGCTCACACCACACCGTGCGTACTAGACTCATATGTAAGAGATAAATCGAATCGATGGATACACCTTGTTCAAAAGGTCGCACGTTTCTTTTGATGCATGTAACGTACTTGGAGATTAAACTCGATCGTGATTATATTCAGGGGCGGACCCATGTTATAGTCAGCGGTGGTACGTGACACCAGTCAATTAAGTCGACTTAGTGTAAATTAAGTTATTGACTTTTTAAGAGTGTTACCACTCATATTTAGGCGGTGCACCTCATTTTTAAATAAACTCAATAAACCACCAAATCAAGAGAGCTTCAAAAATTTTATGACACCGGTGACTAAATTTTCTGGATCCGCCTCTGATTATATTATGAGGCGACCGCTCTCTGTCATCTAGCATCTCTTTTTTACGGAGTATTACAGTTTCATAAGTATAAAGACTTGTATAATTTATTTGTTGATGAATAACTCACATGATGATTAGATATAAAAATGCAAACCCTAAACCTAAAAGGAGAAACCGCGTTTAATTTGCATGTGGTTTGGTACGTGGTTATTGGTTAATGATTTTCATAATAGAAGAATAGCCGTCAAATCTAGCAGGTATTGAGTTCCGTGAGCCGTGTACACTGTCCATGCTTTGCATGTACCCTTTTACGGAGTTTTTTTTTTTTTTTTTAAATTCTTTGATTTTGATATGTTTCATGTAAAAAATTACTTTAATTTTGTGAAAACGTCTGACCATTTTACATGCATGGTATTTATATATAATGTTTAATGCCAAAGTGTTACAAGAATTAATACTATTAATCGATCGATCACCTAAATGATAATTACTCGTCGGTTTACATTTTTTATAAAAAAGCAAAGCATTGATACGTTCGAACTTAATTAATTTAATTGTTTACTTAATCATCTGCAGTTGCCTTTTAGGCCATAAATAAATATTTTGTAGCTAGTAGCGTGTATGAATAGTATTGGCCTGGTAGCACATACAATATTCTGGCGTTTAATATATTCTTATATCATCTCATTATCTGTTACAACTCTTCTATCTAAATTAATCACTAGCTATGGCTCATAAAACTCAAAATTTTACTAGTGAAATAGGCTCATCACTCTTCTGTACAATGTTTTATGAGATTGAATTATTCTCTATCGATCATTAGGTTAAAGGCCATTTTGATTTTGTGAGAAATAGCCATTCTAGAACAATCATTTGATATGTTTCATTTATTTAATTCGGTAAAAAATGATATATATTTAAGGAGCCAACAGAGAACTAGAATTGTAACATTACATTTGAATATATTAAAGTAGAAAGATTCCATGTAACTACAATTCTACTATCTAAATCACGATGGCTCATACAACTCAAAAATTCTAAGTCAATTAGGCTTATCACTCTTCTGTACAATGTCGTTCAATTCTATGAGATTGAACTTTTCCCTATCGATTGTTAGGTCCAAGACCCATTAAATTATGATATATTATTTATTTTAGTAAAAAATGATATATGCTTAAAGAGTTAATAGAGAGCTGTAAGGGTTAATAGACAGTAAGGGTATCAAACTTTCACAAAATGTTCAATTTATGAAACATTAAAAAAATGTTTACATAAATCAAACTTAAATATACCTAATGTGTTGGTAACTAAACTTTATAAACATGTGTACAAGGATAATTAAAGTTTATAAAATAGTTCAAAATGATGAATTCTTTTGGTTGCTAATCGAGTTCTTTTACACTAGACGTCAAGTTTTAGAAGTTATGTTATTTTTTAATTAGAAAAATAGATAATTTCCTATATTATCTATTACCCTGAGATGTAACATTACATTTGAATAAAGTACAAAGATCCCATTTAACTAAAACCATATATACATAGTATGTAGTAATATTATAGTAATGTTTGACTTGTTCTTATTTTACCTAACCTTAATACAAATATATATATATATATATATATATATATATATATATATATATATATTATAAATTTCAAACTATACTATTTTAAAATCCAATTTGCATTGATTGGATTCTTGAATATGATAATGAAGTTTGGCTAATCAGTTGTGGCTTACAATATTCCAATTTGTTATTTTTAAATTATCTAAAAATCGAACTTTAATTAACAAATTGACCATGGTTTACTTTGTGACCAAGATTACGACTAAACAAGGACCAATAATTCATATTGCAATTCCCAAAGATCTAAGGAATATAATGATACTTAGTTTAATTTGCGATTATAATACCAAATTTAATTCTTAGTAGTTTGAATGATACCTTCATATGTTTATTTATTTCCATCCAAGTTATCTTAAGCTTCATGTATTAGATAGGAGAAATTGATTATTGAAATTGGGGGTACGTTCGAGTTTATTTATACTTATCAACGAGACTTAATTAGAGCATGAAAATGGTCCATGATCATGCATTAAAACATAACTTTGTTGATATACATCATCCGTTCCATTTCGAGTGTTTTAGTTACTATTTTAAGTTGTTATAAATAAGTGTTCACTTTTTATGCAACAATCAATAAAAAGAAAATTTAATTAGTAGGTATATTATTTGATTGGTAAAAATTTTAGTTAGTGAAGATTACTGAAGTAGTACGCAACTATGCATGGTTGATCAAATTGTCCGAGAGTATTATTTACATTTATTATTAACCTTTTTTACTAGCTACTATACGTACTAATTAATAAGATGCACATTTTTTATATATAATATAGTCAGTTATATTTTACTAAATTAATTTATTAAAGTCTATGGACGATAAATGTAAAAACTAAAAAACAAAAAGGTGTTTACGTAAATATAGCATACGGTGACAGACACGTGCCGGACCACGCGCGTGAATTTAGATGCTTAAATGTCGGTGACCGACTTAATCATAGATTCGGCAGTAAACAAAACACAGACCGCGGCAATCGGGTCGGAGTCTCCGGGATGATTCGTCGGTATTATTCTTAAATCTTAACAACAAATATCAACCGTAAAAACGCAGCCTTATTTTGTTCCTACTTCTCATATTCTTTTCTCACTTCTTAAGAAACATGCGACTTATTACTAATTATATGTGTTAAATACTTTCTAACGACAGTATAATGGTCTCGATTTTTTATATGCATAATAATTTACTCCATCATATCCGTCCCAAAACTACAATTCATATTTCTTTCTTTTTTTAAAAATTATTTCAATTTAATTGAATACTTTTTAAGGTTATACGGAGTGATTTAATTATAAACATTGTTTTAGAGTATCATAATTATTGTATTTTAGGAAGCATCTTGTCATAGGATGGTCCTTGTTAATATCGGTTTGTCCAAATTTGTGCAACATAAACACTCCACATGATATTTATTTAGTAATAAAACCAACAAAACCAATGCCAAATTAAGCCATTACTTTTGTAAGTTTTAAGACATGATGCCAAAATTCATTGGTCCACTTGGTGGGTGGGGGACTAAAAAGTAAGTTAATTCCGAAATGCTTGATTAAACTAGTTTACAATGTGTTTAAATATCGAGGTTCAAATGGACAACATTCCTTGCGGGCGTCTACGGTTCGAGCCCTCGGAGCTGGTACACCAACTATTTTACTCATTTTTTCCGTCAAAACGAAAAGGTATTCATCAGCATGTCTGTATATTGACTCAAATGTGTTTATGTTCGTTAATAAATGACTAGATGTGTGTGTTTGTTTGTTTAACTATCACAAACCGATTTTGAATGCTCTAAACATAATAATTTGGTCTCATTTCACATGTGAAAGCGTACAACAATCTATTACCGTGAATCTATTGTAGCGTACGAATTGAATCATATATATATATATATATATATATATATATATATATATATATATATATATATATATATATTAGTTTTAAAATTAAAATGTATGCAGGGAGTGTCAGGAAATGTTGAAGTATATAGTCAACTGTGATTGTACATTATGCGATGAAATAAATAAATATATATGCCTTTTTCAAATTATGTACACTTGACGGTTGTTTGTATTTAAGAAAACGCGTTTATGAAAAGTGATATCATTATCATTATACCAATAATAAATTATATATAAAATGTCACAAACGAACAAAACTATATCAAGATTCTTACGATATTCGTTAATAGTGATCATTATAATTTATTTGTTTTATATTTTATAATATATGATAATAATATAAAGGAATCATAACGGGATTCTTTTGGTAACATTGTTGCTTTCGAGGTATAGCTAATTTTACATAAACTAGTCTGTTTTTTTTTTTTATTAAATTATAAGCTTTAGTAACTGCCCATCTTAGTTTTGTAACTATAATATCACCAAAAATACAGAAGGAATCTTCAATCCCGGTGACAGAAGATAATATATAGATAGATCATATTGTGATATATAATAGATTTATAATATATGGTTCGAAACATCCATGGTTCAATCTAGAGGTGGCAATTTTAGACCCACTGGTTAATTATGGGTCAATTTGGTTAATATTTAGGAGGGGGTGGGTTTATTGGGTCTCCTCCCCATTCTTTGGATGGGTCTAAATGAGTTTTTAATACAACCTCCAAATGTGTAACAATTAACCAACGGGTCTAGACGGGTCTCTTGGGTATTTTTTTTTTTTTTTCACCTCATTTCATTTTTTTCATTTTTCACTCAAAAAAAAAAAAGTTTGGTAAATACCCGATGACCCGACCCGAGACCCATTTGACCCGAACCCGTTTAGACCCATCTTTCTAAATGACCCATCTAGACCCGGACCCATTTAGACCCAAACTCATCTAGACCCGTGACCCAACCCGACCTGACCCATTCATTTTGCCACTTCTAGTTCAATCGTTGCTAGATCATTAGATGAGGCCATTGATGATGATAAATATTTGTTGTTGTTGGTCCGATTGTTCTAGATGTATACTTGATTTTTTTAATCTCCACTTATTAAGATATGAAGCAAACTGGAAGCGAAAACACACTCGAAGTTACTTTTGTTATAGATACGAAACAATATGTAAAGTTTAATTTTAAGATTTGTCTTCATTCGCATCATATATTTTGATTTTTAACATTTTTCTCTTTATCTTGAACAAAATAAATGGAATGTACAAGTGGCCGGTATTATAGTAAAAAGGTAACATAAATGATAAAACCTTTCATTACTGTCTTTTTCATAATTTTACTAGATGTGTAGAAGTTTATAAAATTGTATTGCTCAATATTTTTTAAAGAAAATATGAATTAGTTATGTATCATGAACAATTAAATCGTATTTTTTTCATATCCTGTTTCTAGAACTATTCCCCAGTTTACAACTCAGATGAAGTGAAGAGAAGGGGAAGGAAATGGCTCATTTTCTTCTCTTCCAAATCATCCCAAATTGGACGGATTCTATTTTTTTCCTTCCAAATCCCTCCCTTTCCCTTAAAACACAAACTCTGGAACAAAGCCTAAAATTGAGGGCACAAATATAAAATAATTGACTAGATGTTTTTACAGGATAAAAAAGTAGGGAATAATTAAGATGAAGGTTGGACTTGGTCAGCTGTGTATGTGCACACGTTGACCTTTTCAATACCCTCCTCGAACTCTGAACCCGTAATGAAAACACTACACCGATGATTGCGGCTACCTATTTTTAATTTTTAAAATTTAAATTAATTAAACCTTTAAACAATTTACTTTCTAATTCTAATTCTAAATATAATAAAAACAAAGTTTAATGGCACGTATACGTAATACACTCACAACCACCTTTTGTTCTTTTTCAAGTTTCATTACTAACGCTTAAAATGTATCATCACAACTTATCAGTTGCTTCCCATCATTTCTCAAAAAATTATTATTGACGTGTTTACCACACTAGGTTTTAGTGGTTTAGTTTAACGTCTATTGAAAATTCGGTTGAATTGAAGTTTAGTGTGCCAGGTACAGTAGTCTTCAATACATATCCTAGTCGTTGCTTCTGTTAGTATTTAAATTATTTTATCAAATATGTGTCCGTAAATGTGTGAGCCTTTGAGAACGCACACATCGACATTGAGATATTGCTAAAAATGCCTAAAGTCATTAATTATTAAAGTTAAATGTTAAAATTAATAATTAAGTAACTAGAAGGATTATTGTGTAAATTATAAACTTGGTGACCAAGTTTTACCTATCTATAAATACACATTTATAGATTAGGGTTATGGTGAATCTTAAAATAATAATCACAAAATTATTTTTCCCTCCTCTCTTGGTTTTGGCCGTAAAAACCACAAACCTTAAAGGGTTTTGGTTTTGATTTTTGGTTTACAAATAAGAGGAAACAAGTCAAACTAGTTGATAAAGATCGGGCAAGTACTAGCATACAAGCATATTGATAAAGACGGTGTCGTGTACGTGACCAAGGAAAGATCTTGAACTTAGATCTAAAGGTTTTCTTACAAACAATTCAAGGCAATAACGTATAACTTAATCCGATTTAATTATTCCTATGTGATCCTATTTTTCGCTGCATGTATTGTTTGACAATATGATTCAAGTTGTTTACCTATAGCTTCTACTAGAACACTCGATATGATATGAATTCTAGTGTTAATATATATGCTTTATTTATAGTAGACTAAACTTCTACATTTCGGTGGTCTAATTCAACAAATTTAATGAAATAGCACGGAGTTCATCATTATTATCGTTTAACATAAGTTATCAAGTAGTGTACTCTGTATTAAACTTTGTTTTTTTTTTTTTTTTACCAATCCCAAATTGTGGTATCCTAATGTTGTTGTAACTATAGTGTGGAGTTATGTGGTGCTTAGATTCAACAGCTTAAATTTAAAACATTCACGTACAAATAGGAGTTGTCTTTTACGTGGTAAGTAAATCTTTTAATCCAGTAACAAGTAAATCTAAAACTCAATCGGGGAAATATAATAGGGTTTTGTTTTTGGTTCTTGGTAGTCAGGTTGATCTAGGTTTTACTTGAGTCCGTGTAAGGTGATGATATGTCATCGTTGGGACTTTTCCCTTGATCGTAGTTTTGTCGTATTTAGGTGATTGAAGTTTTTTTTATTTAAAGAGTGTTTATCAGTTGATTATTTGAGCTTTTTCTAGCTTCGATTGATTTGGAGTGATTCTCGATTTGATGTTTGTATTTCCTAGCATCTCGCTAGCTAATTTTATATATATAACTATTGCCGTTCTAAATTTCTAATAAAAAGTTTCTAACTACAAGTTCTATTACTCGTATTTGTTAACCTTTGCAACAATTAGGTATTATGAATCGATCCCTAACAAGTATTCTGACACTTACGTAATATCAAATAGTCACAAGATAACATAACACTATGTTGGAAAAAAAAATGTTTCATATGGATAATATGTAGACCTTAAGATGTGTCTAAGAAATTAATTGGTACTGAAATTTAAATGATTAGTGAATATAAAAATAAGAGAATAAGTGAACTACTGTGTCAAAAATGTAGGTGTATCATCATTAGGTTAAAAGATAACATAAAGGGACCTACTCTTCGTACCATTTAGTTATTTTTAAATTAACTTTTCTATACTTTTTCTGTACTTTATTCCATCACTCCTTCTTACATTCTGTACTTTTTCCGTACTTTTCTGTACTTTTTTAATCAAAAAATGGTATGGTGAGAAATTTAAATGGTATGGAAAGCTTATGCCAACATAAAATCTGACAAAAATAAACAATACATGAATGTCGTGAAATACTTATTTTGTCAAATAAAATGAGGAAATTAAACTTTGTATGTCAAAACAAATTTATTTAGTACCAATGTTAAAAGAAGAAACATGTCAATGTCAATAAAACATTGTATCTCAAGAGTCAAATATATCTTTTCGTAACAACTTAAATAGAAGTGTTTACTTTGGATGGAAACGATATATTTAATTATTTATTTCTTATATTAGGAATAATATTTTTTTATTGGTAAGCAAAATATAATATAAAAATATAATAATAATAAGTAAAATAAATAAAATAATATTTGAAAATGTAAAAATTGGAAGGCACATGGGTGGAAAGTCAAAGTCAACAGCTTTATTGCGTTAACGCGTCAACACAGTTATCGAAATCACTCTCCCCTTCTATACGTCCCGACAAAATCTCCCTCGAATTTCGTGTACGTCTCTCTTCTTTGTGTATTAATATCAAAAACAATAATTGTTCCACTTAATTGGTACTACTCCTATTTGATTCTTGAGGAGTACACTAGTAATTTAGTTTAGTAATTATCAATTTATCCATAAAATTTACACTAACTAATTAGTTAACTACTCTTGTGACATGGGAAGTACTTTAGAGCACTAAGAGTGAAGCCATACAAGCATCGGTTTTTATTGACTTCAACATCAAGATTAGACGTTCATAACTCTCGACCAGCGTTTAATTTCGGGATTTTAGGTTGGTGTTCAAATCTTAAACGGTGATTACACTTGCGTTCAAGAGTATTCTTTTCTATTCCCATTTCCTTTTATTTGATAATGGGTTAAAGATAATTTTTGTGGACTCATTTGAACTTTGAATTAAAAATTGAACCACCCCTTCAAAATCGTGTCTATGTTAAAGTTCGGCGCTCAATTGAACACTTAGTTGAACATCAAACTTAAAGACAACCACTCCTTGTGCTTTTAGTGCAATTCTTTTTGCATGAGGAACACGAAACCACTTTCAAGTATTTGACCATAAACAAAAGGTACTTATTTTTTTATGAACGGCGATATAGATATTTTATTAGAAACTAGCAAGAAGCTAGACAAAAGAACAATTACATAATGGAAGATAAGGCATAACGAGGATTAAACAAAAGGCACTTATAATTAACGATCCGTGTAATTATACATATATCATATATGATGACGATGATATATAGTACTCCCTAATGATACAACGGAGAAAGACACTACATCACTTGTAAACGATGCTCGTGTTTCTTAGACATTGAATTAAAGCTCCATCCGTCGAAAATATACCTCAAGATATCGTAAAGAGATCAAATGATCCAAGAAAATAAGAACACAACCTCCAGTTTTTTCAAGAAACTTAAGAGTACTATATATATTCATTTGATCATCTATCATATGTTGATTAATCTTATTTTTGAATTGCAAGAAAAATAAAGCTAGCGATATTTTGCAAGAGCTGAATAAACGTACAAAACAGATAAAGAAATAATAGTAATAAATACTTAGGGTGCATTTAGTTGAAGAAAAGTGTACCACTTTTCCAGAAAATTTTTCTAAGAAAAGTGGAAAATTAGAAAACGCGTTCAAAATGGGTATTTTCCGGAAAAGTTTTCCAAAAAAATGGAAAACTCATTTTTCCATGATATAACTTGAAGTTGGAAAACTCAGGGTGCGTTTAGTTGAAGAAAAATATACCACTTTTCCAGAAAATTTTTCTTAGAAAAGTGAAAAATTAGAAAACGCGTTGAAAATGGGTATTTTCCGGAAAAGTTTTCCAAGAAAATGGAAAACCCATTTTTCCATCCCATAACTTGAAGTTGGAAAACCATGATTTCAAGTTTTCCACTTTTTTCCTTTGTACCCACTTCCCATTTTTTCTAAAATTTTCCAAAAACATTCTCTTTAACAACATTTTTCCAAAATGGAAAAACATCAACTTTTGAACATATTTTCTAAATTTTCAACCCTTTTTTTAGAAAACAAAAACTCTTCTCATATTTTAGAAAATTGGAGATGGAAAATTGTGGAAAATTTTCAACAACTAAAACGCACCCTCATTTTTTACACCTTTTTCCTTTATACATCTCCCTCCCTTTTTCTAAAATTTTCCAAATGCCTTCTCCTAACATCATTTTTCCAAAATGGAAAATACACTACTTTTGAACACATTTTCTAAATTTTCAACACTTTTCTTGAAAACAAAAACTCTTTTCATTTATTAGAAAATTGAAGATGAAAAATTATGAAAAATTTTCCACAACTAAACGCAACCTTAATATTCTTTTCCAAAATTAGCCACTTATGCAAGTGCGATGATATTTAATATTTTTGCAGATGTAATAAACTGTTTGATTACTGAATAAACAATTATATTGTAATATCTGGAGCTAGGAACATTGTTAATGGTGTTGGGAATATTTGTTGACTATTATACAAGATTGCAGAATTATTAATGATTTAAATCTATATAAGTAATCAAATCATGTGACACCCACATATATTTGTGATCTAAAATATGTAAATTTTTAGTAAATAAATGGGGAGTTGATGAGAATGTCAAGGTCTAGGACTGTGTCAAAGCTAAGGAGGTCAAACTGTTTATAATTATCTAATAATTATATTAATATTATTAATATTAATTATCTATTTCATATAATATGCGATCCACTTGAAAAGCTCTTATCTCAAAGTAAAGGCAAAGAGGTTCGTCACCTAATCTAATTTTAGTTTGTGAGCTGTTCTTAACTTCTTATTGATAATTTTTATGATATTAATCATATTAATATATTCTTAACTTATTTAGGTAAAGCTTTCGTATTAGACTTAAATGTATGCAACGATGGATGCGACATATAATTAGTATAAACTTGGTTAAGCAAAGTTTAACTTCGATTACTAAAGCGATAAGTCATTGATTATTTATCGTGGCGAACACCATGCAACGATTTTCCCTTGATTTATACACTTGTGTCTTAAAATGAAATCAAAGTAAATACTTTAACTCATATGCATGCAAATAATTCATTAATTTAGGAGTTTTAATCATTAACTACTTAATTAGTTGATGGTTTACTCACTTTATATCTCAAAGGACCAACTACAACTAGAGACTTGACCATGACCCCTCCAACATGGGCCATATAGGGGAGGTAACATGGCCTAAAAAGCCTAGGTCAAAGTTTGAATCACTTAACTTAGGATAATGTTCTTCTTTTGACAAAACTACTAGTATTCTAATACCAACAAACTCACATTATTATATGTCTTGAAAGATGACATATAGGGTGACATCAATTTGATACTCCACCTTTGTTGATTAAAAAAAAAAGTGATTATTGATGATTTGGATTGAACTATGCGAATTTAGACACTCCAAAATCAAGCTTGCAGGCTCAACGTAGAAGCCGCATCAACCTGATTAAAGAGGTCAGTGTCTCGCGAAGGTTGATATCATCTATCTAACAACTTTTTTGCGAAACTGTGAACGGACCATATTGAAAAAGACTAATAACAAGTGAACATCCGGTTAGTATGACGTGTAAGCGGTAATGACACAAGATTACATCATGTATTATATTTCACTTGAAGACTTACATACATCATCCAAAGAATTACTTTTTACTGAACATTGTTCTTTCACACATCATGGACAAATTAATGGGTTCACACCTTTAAGTTTGTAACATTTAAGGTAAACTTTTATAAACTTTGTTTTTGTCATATGTATTAGTCATTACACCAAATATACGAGCTCTCGGATATGCCTATTTTTTAAAAAAGTTACAATCCATTCGGAGGAGGAGAAACCAATAACGAAAAGAATAAACTTTTAGATGTGGCTAGTCTATTCCATCTATGGGAAATTGTTGAAAACCAGTGATGAAACGAATTACTTTACATGTCATAACTCTATTACATCCATTGAGCTCAAGATCGGGATTGTTGTGCCTTTTGGAGACGTTACCCGGCCCCCATAAAGTTAACTTGGTCCCCATTGTTAGGCTTTGTCCAGTTAGATCCTCCTTTAAGGAGCTTTATGCAACTCCCATTAGTGGTCCGTTTCTTTATAATGAGTCCTTATACAATGTAACATATATACTTGATAGTTACATGTTCCGTATGTTCAGTTGCGTTTAGTAATTTGGCTTTTCTCAACTTCGAAGGAAGTGCTTAATACTTGGTGAAAATGCATCAATAGAACAACAAAACTAGTGATATAAGAGAAACAACATTGTATCGAGCTATAAAGTATCAACGAATTTAATCCTCAAATGTTTTTAACTGGTCGGGTAAAACATCCATGGTTCTGCTCAACTATTAGCCTGACCCCTACTTAAACGATTACAATAAAAACCACTAAACCTCCTAGCTTATTAGAGGTGCACAAATGAACGTAGGCTTAATTTGAGTCCAGGCCTAAGCCCAGATTGAAGAAACACCTCCTGAAACCCAGCCTGACCCGAATGGTATAAACAAGCCTAGAATTAGACATTAATGACCGGTCCAGGAAGGCTGATACCCGGAAAAAATCTAACAAAAGCCCAATGCAGGATAACCCGGTATTAAGCCCCCCGGGCCATATATTTTAGAGAAAGAAAAACGATCCTTTTTTAGATTATTGTCTTCACATAGAATTCAGTTTTTACTAATTAAAAATATACATGAATTATATTATTATATTATATCCTATTATTGTATAGTGCCAATCCATTTACAAGTTTATTTACAACCTTTTTCGATGTCAACCACCCAAAACTAACCGAAAATTTTCATTGGAATCCTTACCAGGGAAGGGAACCGTCTGTCGGAATGTTGCCTTTCGGTTCCTTCACTTAAGAACTACAGAAACTTAAAAAAGTTTCATACAGTCTTTATAAAAATCATACAAGTATAGTATGACGTTCATCAATAAATATCAAAATAACTACAATGTATCAAACATACATTTTACATACAAGTTGTAGAATAAAATCGTAACTTGGAATCTTATCGATAGATATTCGACATGCTAGACTCTTCAATTTGTTGATTTTAAATAATTCAGACATGTCTTTTCCTAACGTCGGATTAATGTTGAGATTAAGATAATGGTAAGAACTTTCCACGTCTAAAGCATAAATCTTGTTTTACAATGGTAAAAAATATTTTTATGATGAAATTAAAATTGGTATTTGAGAATTAAAAGAAGGAATAATTACTAGTATTCGATAACATGAAAGATACAGCAAGGCCCAAAAACCTAGCCAGGGCCTAGGCTTAGCCCAGTATTTATGCCTTAAAAGGCCTACCTTAATTTATTTTTTGTTAAGACAAGTAGACCACTCCCAACCGTAGATATGTCACTCCCGTGTCAGTTGTGCCACTTCAACTCTTAAACTGACACACTACCGATACAACGGTACCAAGAGTGACTGTGTCACTTTAATTTTTAGGTCCTACGTTTATCAATATACCTTCAATTACATACTGTAAACAAAAATACATAAAAAATAACCAATGCATACAATCTCTCTCGGCAGTATATTGACACAAAACCAAGTGACACACCAAGTGACACGTCATTAGCAACCGTGTCACTTTTGTGACGTATGTCGGTTTAATCCGACGAGCACCATTAGGAGCAGCCTAGGGTCCGCACTTTTCAGCATTCTTTAACCGTTTAGGCCCAGTCTTTTAGCGGTCCAGGTCAAAGCCAGGCCTGAACTTTGTGGAACACTTCGTAAAACTAAAACATACATGATACATAGTTCGCTGTAATGGCTTATTCTAGCATAGCCCAGAATTCCAGAAATGAGATGAAAGTAGTGAAAGTGCAACGCGATGAAAGTGTGTTATTTTAAAAGTTTAAAAACATAGTAAAGCCTTTTAAAGTAAATCAACATTAATCTACATACCTTATGCATAACAACAAACCGTAGTGCTAAATCAAGAAGGCGGAACTAGATCAAAACTCAAAATAGTAAAAAGCTAAAAGACACAAGATAGAATAGAAAAGAAGTGAATCACCATTATATCTCAGGAATCTTGGGCGGCTGAAGCTTGTCTACCTCTCCGTTGATGAACATCCCAGTTGTACACCCGAGCCGTTGTAACCTAATTTACAAAAGTGATTGCATGATAAAATAAAAAAGTTCAACCTACATGTCTTGTAAAAATGTAAAGACAAGACTTCACTAAGCTTTTTATGATATTGGACTAGGAGTTAAATGTACGATGCTACCTATTACGTCTGTTAAATTCCACTCCTTATGTTCCAAATAACTGTAGAGTCCATTTCTTACACACTCGATGTGGCCAGATGGGCGGGTTGGGGCCTTAGGCAACGAATCTAGATTGTTGTCGATTTAAACATGTTATTTCTAGACGAGTGAGACTAAGCGGGTCTAGTTGGTTAACCTGATATCTGCAAACACTTAATTGTCTATTTTTTGTTATAAAAATCATAACTAACGTGTTAATTTTGATTACATAAACAACACTGTTAATCTGTTATAATAATAACATAACTCTTTATAATGATTTAAGAGATTGTATGTGAAATAACATGATTCTTTGAACAAAATCATTCAGCCCGTTCGGCCCATTTGACGTGTTCCTCTTTCAACTAACCTTTATAATTTGACATGTTTGAGATAAATCAACCCCAATCGACACATTTATGAATGAGTCAAATTCACAACATCTACTACAGACTATCTACAGCATACACTTACCAGAAACCACACAATTATATAGCCAAAGGGAATAGTATATGCCCCAAATCATCTCAAGATTTACAACCCAGTATTTCATATCCACCGGTATCTTATTCATAGGGATTATAGGACACTTGTCGTTTGAGCCGTTTGTGTCTAAGATTATAGTACCAATGGCATATAGACAATGATCTTAAAAACAGCTACATTCTGACTACTAAACAAACTAGTATGTTATTAATGCAACTTGAAATCAATGTAAATTGTAATTTTTCAAATATATTGACAGGTTGACAGGTAGTCACGTATGGTAAACTTCTTAGTGGAGTGTGGTAAAATAAGCAAACGTCGGTAGCCTAACAAAATAAAAATTCACATTTCAGAGGTTTGACATATAAAGTCAAAATGTAGACGTCTTTCATATGAATAAATCTATAAGAAAAATCTTAATACCCATTCATTAAACATTTCCAAGAGAATGGTACCTGGGTGATAGTGACTTGATCTCGTAAGAATTGTAAATCAGCAACTAAAACTTCTAAGCTGGATTTTGCATTTTCCAAGTTCTTCTGCACAGAGAAGTGGCCTGCACATGGAAAACTTATAAGATTAATTTAGTTCTTTTTCACAAGTGTAAATGAAGAGTTAACTTACTAGAGAAGGTCTAGCAACAATACATGTATGTACCTCTTCAAAAGAGTACTCAAGCATTACGTTTGCTCCCAACCACAAGCATACTGAATCAGTATCCTCAATCCGAGCTCGAGAATAGATGCCTTCTGATACTTCAAAATCAGTAAGCAATGCCTGTGATTAAAGATGTAGAACCCAGCATATTAAAATTCAAACCAAGCTTTAAGGGACGATTCTCTAAACACAAGCAAGTTTTAAAATAACTTATTGATGAATGTAAAAAAATTACCAGAGATATATAATTAAAGGGATTTACAGAAGAGATTCGCTACTAACACAAGATCAGTTGTATATAGATGTACTGCAACAAAATGACGAACCTCACCAGTACCCTTCTTAGCTTGTAAAGTAGAAACTACATCCAAGCACTTCTCAATGTCTGGAATCTTTGCCTGGTAAGCAGGAAGGAAAAAAAAAAGTAAACAAGAGTTATATAGATTATGGCTAAAACTGGAGTGTGAGTAATAGTAATAAAATTATACATATAAAAAAGGCATCCAACAATACTGCTAATGCTCAATTCATACCCATAACTTGGGAAAATTAATTATATATGGTGTGCATATACAACTAAGTCAGGGATAAGATTAAAACTACCTGAAGATCCCTTTGTTGAGCAAGAAGTTTCATCTCAACTACTTTGTATTGCTGAAGTCTGCAACAGTACAGAACAAGGAAACAATTATAACGACACTATAAATAATATGGAAAAAAAAAAGGAAATGAACAACGCATGAAGATTGTTTGGAAGGATACGTTGCAAGACGAAGCCGTCAGAAATTTAATCACATTACTCTTTGACATTCATACTAGTCAGATGGATAAACTTAGTCAACAACGCGGTATCACTGACTAAAACAATTCTATACTGTAATCCTGAGACCAATGATACTGTAAGTTTACTTCTTACTCCGTTGGTCCCATCTTTAGCGTTTCTTTAAACTAACCATAGTTATAATACAAATTTTTCAACGTCAAATTTATTCCAATTTACCTAGTTTTTCAAAAGAGTTTGGTGTTAAGGTTACTTTGCTTCGGATGAAGGCGGAGTGTTATTTCATTGTTTATTTGAAGATATGCTGAAGACAGTATAAATTATTATAGAATTAGAAAAGGAGTAGGTGCAATATTGCTTGTCTAACTCACAATCCCTACATTTCTCCATTGATAAACCGACAAAACACAACACTTAATTTTTAGAATGTTAAATAGTCACAAAAAACTCAAAAATCATGTAGTAAATATTTCTCCATACAAAATGCAATTCTTAAACCCTGAAGTAGGCAAAGTACTACTGTATATATATGCATCATCTAGTCTGCACAACGATTTCAATTTTCAAATAATGCGCCTTGAATACAGCCGAGTCCAGTTTATATAACTTTATATTCTAATAATTATTATTATTACTGTAAAACTACTTATAATAAGTGCCTCAAAATCAACAAGCTAACTTAATTAGGAAAAACACATAGTTATTAAACAGTAACTATCATATTCACATATAGTCATTATTAATTATGAAATCACTATTCATAAAACCATAATATAAATACAGGAACCGAATTATTTTCATTATTTGTAATTATATAAAATAAGTAAAACCTCTGATAAACCCTAATTCCGGGGTACAAGCATAAACTACTACAAATAAAGTAATATAGAAAAAGCAATTATAATGTGTATAGAACTTGATTAAACAGAATGAAATATCTTTAAAAAATGGAAAAACTATACCTTTCTTGAAGGAAAGCGAGAGTAGAGTTAACATCAAGACCTAACTTATTTAAATAAATTTGTACGTCTTCCACAAATGAAGCCGCCGGAATTCCTCGTCTCTCCGCCACCACTCCGCCGCCGGTCTGCGTCGTCGACGGCGATGTTGATGATGATGTGGCCATTATATTCTGAATTTTTTTTCCTTTTTATAAAAAGGAAATTAACAAAAGCTAAAAAGTTGAGTATTATTGCTGAGATGAAAAAACTGGATTAATTTTCATATATTGCCCCTCACAATTGAATAAATTGCTATAAACACCTCAGTTTTATAATAAAGTGGTCACTTGGTACTCTTACTTATTGCACAAGTTACTTGAAGCCCAAAATGTCGTCAACTATAAAAGAAAATGGTTAATTTGGAAAGTACCCTCACCTGCGTACTATATATTAATTGTATGTGTCTGCCCCACCTGCAAGTAGCATCAATGTTGGGTAAATCAACTGTCCGCAAATCACCCATATGTGCTGCAATACAAATTCGAATCCTTGACATTTCAATCACACATGTCGAACCTGGACGTTTATGGTGACACTAGCACTTGAAGTATGCACAATTAGAGTACAGGGAGTGGTTGATGAAGTTTCAGTGTTCAGTTCAGTGTTCAGTAGAACACTGAACTTGAACACTGAAGTTGAAAAGTGAGATAATGGTTAATCTTGAGGTTCAGTGTTCAGTTTAGTGTTCTTTTGATTAATTTATTATTTATTTTTTTGTTAAAACATTAAATTAAATACAAACAAATAACAATAACTAAAAATAAATATAACATTAAATTAAAAAACACTTTCATACAATAATTAAAGTTCATAGAAATACATAATAAAAATACGATAATCCAAAGACAATAAAAATACGATAAAAATACAATAATTAAAAATAAAGCTTATTCTTCATCCGATTCCGATCCACCAACGTTTTCCGAACCCGAGCCACCACCCGAAGCCGATCCACCACCCGAACCCGGTCGCTTCCACCCGAACTTTTCCCGAATCTTCTCTTTCTCCATGTTAAGAAACCACGCGTCATCTTCCGATAAGCCATCCGTGGTCATCTTCAAAACCCGCATTGCTTCGGCGATGTCTCGATTACGATAGACACTCGCTTTTGATTGAGTCAATTGTTGAAAGTTTGTTGTGATCGACTCATCAAAAAAAGGCGTGCTACTTTTGGTAGAGGTTTCGGAAGACGTTTTGGCACTTTTGGGACGCCTTGATTTTCCGGGTGGCCGCGGGTCTACATCTTCATCAAAAAGGGCGGCGTTCGGGTTTTCTTGATCCTCCTCGTCATGCCCCAATTCCAAATCTTCCAAGTCAACCGTCTCCCTCCGCTTGTTCCTACGGCCGACTACAACCGGGTCGGGACATTTCCATTTTTGTTTATCTTTCAAATAATCCCAAGCAAGTTCATGGTGAAAAGCCGATTTCACCTCAAACTTGTACGTCTCCAAACACCGCATCCTATAATCTTCATCTCTTTCACCACTATTTCTTCCCAACCTAGCATGTATTCCTTGATACTTTTGACACCGATTGTTCAAATATGTCCACTTAGACGACAACGCATCTTTGCCCCGTTGGGCGACCTTTTCAAATTCCGCACGCGTGTTGTACTCGTTCATCACCAAGTACCAAAACGAATCTCCTTTTTGATCGATGCCTCGGTTCGGGCATTCAGAAATACAAATCCAACATTGAGCTAAAAGTAGCTCTTCTTTGGATGTCCAAAGATTGTGCACGCTTATTACTTTTTTCTTTTTCGGGTCGTCGGGTTGTTTGGATTTTTATTTTTTGGGCCGAGACAACGTCGGTGTTTCGGCTTCAACCGAATGCTCCAACGGTGGCGCTTGGTTTTGCTTCCACAACATAAATTCGTGGTAAGTTTCGGGTGACATTTACAGATATTGGGTGGATGGAACTTGTGTATGTGGTATGTTGTAAGTTTGACCAAAATCCGGCATTTGGGAATTTAAATGTTGTGTTGGATATGGGTTGTATGAAGATGATTGTGGTGTTTGCGGGTTGTAGTTTGGTGGAAATGGATTCCATTGCGATTGGAGATTGTATGGATCGTTTGGGTTTTGAGACATTTTCGGAAGAATAGTTTAGAAGAATTGTTGGAATAAAATGAAGGAGAAGAGTTTTGAGGTGTGAAAAAATGAATGAAATTGAGTGTATATTTATAGTGTAAAATTGATAATTTTTATAAAAAAAATCAAAAAAATGGATATAAACGGCTACTTTAAAAAAAATCAATTTTATTTAAAAGAGCTGTTGGAGTCAAAAAAAAGAAAAATGAAATAAATAAAAAAGCAAAAACGTTGCATCGTGCAACGTTTAGTTTCCAACGTCGACGGAGAACGGCGTTCGGGAGTGGAAAACGGTGGGGCTCGGCGTTCAAGGGGGAGAACGGCGACGCCGTTCAACCCCACTCCGTATGCTCTTAGTGTGGTCAACTATAAATATGTTGGAAAATCGTTATATCTAATTCTTTATGCCTACTGCTAATTACTCCGTAAGATGATCTAGATTGACTTTGAGTCACTATTATGTTGGTTATTGGGCTTGCCCAAACGGTGGGTTAAGCCGTTAAGGGGGCATTGGGCTAGTGAAAACTTATAACTATAACTCTTTAAAGCCCAAATATAGAAACTGAATCCTCATATACAAACTCTTACTACCATTTTGAAGGGGTAGAACTAGGGGTGAACAAAAAAACCGAACCCGGAACCGAACCCGATTTAAAAACCGAAACCGGAACCGATTTGGAACCGGTTTTTGAATACCCGGTTCGGGTTTTTTCAATACCCGGCGGGTAGGACCCGGTTTGGGTTTCGGGTTTCAAAATCGGGTTAGGACCGGGTAGGAAGCGGGTCGGGTTGGAAAACCCGGTATAAAATCCGAAAAAAACCCGGTTTAAAAACCGGTATTCATGGGTCAAAAACCTGGTTCGGGTCGGGTCGGGTAGGTCAACGACCCGGTTTTGCTTCCTTTGACTAAAAACCGGTTCGGGTACCGGGTCGGGTCGGGTATGCCCGAAACCCGGTTTTGTTCACCGCTAGGTGTAGAACTAAGAAGTGAAGAACACAAAACTAAGGCTTATATATATATATATTTGTGAACCATTGGAATTAACAAAACATGATACCCATGCCATGCCATTTCTCATTCATAGGAACAGGAATATTTTTGGTATGACTAGACTCGGACGTAAAGAAACTACAAGTACAAAAATGTTGTTTTGTATAAATAAGAAGGAAGTGTCAAATCTACTCCTAATCAGGCAATGAGTCAAACATCAATACACACGTAGGTTATCTTATTATCAAGATGTCGATCGAAAGGTGGTTAAGGTATCTAATCTTAATTGGTCCACTTTACTTGATGTTTTTAATGGTTTAGATAGAAAGCCGCCTGATGTTTGATTTGATTGATACCTATATTTTTTCTTGTTAATTAAAAATTAATTATTACTATGATTTTTACAGAACACCTTAATCACATACTTATACTTTTAAATTAATAGCGAGCACATCATGCTTTGTAATTTAACTAAGGTTGAAGCTACCGATTAACGCTGTCAAATTCTTCTCCGAATCTTGTCATGAGCCAGTAGCGCACGATTTCAGTGCTCTCGAAAAGTTTAATTTCCATTATAATACATTCTAGTATCCTCGGTACGAACATAAAGATAGTGACAATCTAGTTAAGGATAGCCCACCAAAACCAACTAGCTTTTACTCCTGATAATCTGAAAAACCACACCAAACTAAGAATATACCATATGAGTACATTATCCTTCTGGTTCACTGTTCGAAGTGATTCTTGTACGTGTACGTTCTTCGAATATTCAGATAGGCAATAACAGATTACTAGTAAGGTAGTGAACAAACAGGTTTATCATCTCAAGTACTGCATTTTTGCAAATCCCAACCTTATATATTAGTAGTAATTAATGTAGTTGTGGCCTGCAAAAGATTATAGTTTAGTTTTATTACCCACTCGGTTTACACAACAACACTACCCAACACCGTTAATGTGGCTATAGCGGGTAGTACTGTTCCTCTGCGCCAATGGTTTTGTAGTGGTTTAAAAAATGATGACTTATGTGTAATAGGTTATGGGTTCAATCCAAACATTACGTGGTTTGCAGGAAACAACTTAAATTGTCTGAGTTGTGGTCCTTGAGAGAAGGGTCGCACTAAATCCAAACATTCTCAACTTTGAGTTGTTAATCGAAACAACCTTTTTGTGATAACGAATATCCAACTCTTCATTCTGAAGTTTCAAGAATACCGGACACACTGTATTTTTATTAAATTAAATGAGTACATAATTTACCATTAAATATCTTTTAGAACATTTATGCAGCTAGCTATCCTATTCTTAATCCATTCAAAGCTAAAACAACTTCATTATTGTTGTGGTTAAAACTTAAAAGTAACTCATTTACCAAAGTCAAAGTTGACTTCAATTATGGTAATTAAAACATATATTCCTCAACCCCAAATAATTGGACCTAGCTCTTGACACCCTTTCGCTATCTTTGATTTTGTTTGATAGTTCCTTCCTAGGCTTTTCCATTTTTAAAGGAAAAAAGGGACAAACAAATTGACATGAATTCATTGAACATGTAAAGGCAAAATTCAATGTTCTTCCACCTACAAAATTTTGCCACATCTCTCTATGTGTGTAATATTGGTCCCTTAAATATGGTGGGGTCATAATGTTTGGCTATGGTACTCCCAGTCTCCGATATGGAACTTTTCTAATGCTTTAATAAAAAGGTATACAAATTTGATAATGTTATCATTAATTATTGATTATACTCCTTCCGTCCAAGTCAAAGTGTCATCTTTAACTGGACACAAAGTTTTAGAAAATTTTCACTAACTATGATTGTCACTAATCATATATCATATCTACACACTAAATTATATTTTGATTGGTTGAAATATGAGAGGGACAATTATGTTGGGACAACTATAAATAGAAAGGATGACATTTGAGATGGGATGGAGGAAGTAACTATTATACACATATGTCTATTAGAAGATATATCATGCTATACCGCTCAAGCCCAATTGCAGGCTTAGGGCACTCTCAACAACCACCAACTTCACCACCACCTTTACAACCAACAGCGTTGTGTCTTTTCACCTCATAGTCACACGTTCGAAGGTTGTAACGGGGTCAAACCTAATCTATCATCTAAATTTGTCAAACTTGTTTTTTAAAGCCAACATGTAGTATGATGGGGGTGAAATGATAAAAAAAGGTAACCAATGTACAACAATAATACTTTATATTTAGTTATAAACATTAGTTTATCTTTATAAATGGGTTAAGTAATTGTGTAGCAGGAGGGTAATATATAGGGCAAACCCATGACCCCTCCATGTGAGTTATGAGAACTTTAAACTAAATCATACATTTTTTGATTGAATGTCCTTTTCTTTTTCCATCCTCTTTGTTGGCACTCACATGCTCTGCCCAAACTCTTGGATTTTAAAGTTATAAATCAAACCATTATAAAATATGATGCAAAACAAAAATTGAGACATTTGATTGCCAATTTTGACAAAAGAAATATACTTAAATCATATTCTTTATCTAATAATAGTTGCCATTAGAGTATAAACAATATATACATGATATAGTGTGTTATCATATTTTATCCATATGTGTTTGATTATTTTGTTGAATGTTTGATGGTATTTAAAAAGGATGTATGAAAGGAATATGGAACAAATAAACGAACAATTGTTATTAACCACAGGTTATGCGATTTCTCTCTCACATAGTCACATGTTAGTCGTGGGACCGATTAGCGGAAGTCATCATAATATCTGATACTTTTTTTTTTATTTTTTGTTAATATCTAAAATTAGTTTATTTGCAATAGGATTTAATAAATTTTTAGTACGAGTATTATCTAAGTAGTCGATGCAAAATGACAAAAGTCACATACTAGTATATAGCAAAGCAAACGGATTGATAATTGACATGCATATATTCTAACATTCTTATCAAGTACACATTTTTCATTTTTGTATACCCTGTCAATATATAATATATAATTATATAATTATAAATTATTATATGGTTTTCTATATATATATATATATATATATATATATATATATATATATATATATATATATATATATATATATATATATATATGATTGTTTAAACTATTATGATCTCTTCCATTCTCTCTTTTACATTCTTTTTTTCCAGTATTGATGCTACTGACATCTTTCTATAGTGTCATTGATCGATTAGACAATAGCGCAAGATATGCAAAGCGTTTAGAAAGAATTATAGTTTGCTGCATTGTTAGATCGTTACGCAGTAATTTTGAAGCTAAACCCCATTGAATCTTCCGCATGAGTAGGATCCCGCCTGTATTAGCCTTTTGAGTTATGACATTGAACGGTGTTCGCGCTTTGATTCCATATATTTGGTGTTTTTTGCTTCGCCTAGTAATTACGATCAACGATTTTAACCTATGATGTGACCAAATGATCCTTAGGGCATTTATCTGATACACCATTAACAAAGATTATGTTAAAATCAACATAATTGAAGTACATATAATAATGGTGAATACATGTTTTTTCTAGCTTCACATAACATGTGTATTTCCAAAAGTGAAAATATGATATTTTATGTACAAACTGTAAATTTATCAATTTCTTTAAATTTTAGTCGTACTAATTATGTGTGCGTCTTAGATGCATAAACGATTGTCCCATTAATAATTTCCCCCTAATATCAATTTTCAATTGCCACCCTTCAAAAATTTTCAATTGCCACCCTTTAACTTTCAAACCTTCTTTATTCTCTACGTTTTAACTTTTAACCCTTTTTCATTTCACCCCCTAATGTTTTAAAACTTTTTATTTTCTATCCTCTAATTTTTAGATTTGTACCCCTTATCTTTTAGAATATTTTCACTTTTTACCCTTTAGCTTTTAACTACTTTTCATTTTCTTTGTCTCAACTATTAACACTCTTTCATTTTCTACCTTTTAGGTTTTAACATTTTCCATTTTCATTCTTTGTATTTTAACTTTAATTTTTTTCCCTTTTTTTTTTACTAATAGCTTATACATTTTTTTCCTTTGCTTACAAAATAGTACTTTTTGTTTTATTAGGCAAGATATATATAAATATATATATATATATATATATATATATATATATATATATATATAATAAGCTTGATAACATTAATAACAAAATTGTTTGTAGCTTGATGGTTTATGCATTTATTGAAAGTGAATCTAATTTTTCAACCACTATATTATTGGATGAATATATATTTTATGTGAATTGTATTTTACTTTGTTCCACTTTGTAAAATGTTTTAAACAAGGATTAATTTGCTATTCGCATTGCGAAGGGTACCATGCTTAACATTTGTGAAAAAACATATCATGTATTATCATCATTTTATGAAATGTGTAATTATTATATATTAGTCAAGTTATTAGATCGACAAATATGTTATATCAATTTATTTGTTGTAATACTAAATTTCAAAATTAGAACTGATTGATAATCAAGAATATTTGTTAAAAAAAACCGATAGTTCAAATTATATATACAATACAATGTTAGTTACATAAACTATAGTCTTGCATAAATAATTTATGTTTATATGTTTCTTTTTTGAAAGCTAATATGGTTTCTCATTGACTAAGTAAAATAAGTAGTTCAAAAGTATTTATAAGTAATGTGTAATGTTTGTTATATATTGAAAATTAAAAATCAAAAACCTATTAGCGGAGTTAAAACATAGTGGAGTTAAAAAACCTATTAGTGTCTTTCAAAATCTCATTAATTAACTCATTTTCTCATGAAATATCATCTTATCTTAAACTCATGATATCTCCCTCAAAATAGCAACATAAATTGAAAATTTAATTTGCCAATTGTATATTGTATATAAGGAATAATTTTAGTGTACATTACAAAGTTTAAATATAGATCAATTTTGATAATTGCTATGTGAATAACCCGGTGCAACGCATGGGCATGAGAAACCTAGTTCTTTATCAAAAAAGATAACTGTTTTAATTGTTAAAAAAATCATGTATGTATCTATTTAAAATGTATATGGGTTGTGCTCGTATCTAGAGATGAGCAAAACAGTCTAAAACTAAAATCGGTTCTGAACTGGACTGAAACCGGTTCTACAAAAGAGTGGACTGGAAAAAGACTGACTGCCTGTAAGACCTAATTTAGTCCTACCTTCAGTCTGAGGACTGGTAAAAAACTGCACTGAAATCAGTTTAAACTGGTTAAAGACTGAAACCGGTTTAAAATTGGAAAAAATATTGAAATATATTCTAAGCTACTTATATTTATTTTTTGACGTTTAACATTTTTATTACCATGAAGAAAAAAATCTACTGAAAAACTGAAAAAAGGACTGGAATAGATTGAAACTAGACTGAGACTGGATTGAAATTATAAAAAAAAAAACTGAAAAACTGGCAGAGAACTGGATTGTAACTGATCCGATTCTAGGAAAGAATGATTTTCTATTTCCTATTAAAAAACTAGAATGTTTAAATTGGACTGAAACATAGTTTAAACCGGTCATTGCTCATATAAGGGTAGTGATATATCCACCACCCTTTTTTATAGATCCATCAAAACTGTACAGTATTTATTTGTATGTACAAACTATCAATGCATAATCACGGTGGAATTATAAAAAAAATGTAATGCGGTATAAACCTCATCCAAACCAAAAGAGTGAACACCAAAATAGCAAATGGGCGTTCCGGGCCCCACCCTTCGGGTATGTATCACTTTGATGTCTTTACCCACATGATTGCCACTACTTATTTGATGCCAATGTGGACCCAGCAACATAATAAACATTTAATTTATTATTATTATTATTTAAATATTAGAGTAAAATATGATATTATCAATTAATATTTTATTTTTATATTATATGCTTTTTGTAAACGTCTGATTATCAATATCGATGTATGAATCAACAAATTGTGACAGGAACGTTTGATATTATTTTTTAGAGTGTACGTTTGTTGTATTACACCTTAATTTGTGTGTTTAGAATGAGGAATGTTACTTGAATTACGTCTATGGTCTATACTACATTATTAGGTTCAACCAAAAGTTTACAATCTCTATTGCTCCGAACTAGCAAAAAAACCCACGCAATGCAGCGTAAATCAAAATTTATTAATAATAGTGACCCGTAGTAATGTTATATCATTTTTTATTCAATAGATAAGTCATGGTGTTAAAATTTGTTCATTCAAAGTGTTGCAATAATTATGTTTAGTGATAGAGAAAGTGAATTAATTGTCATTTACTAAAATAGTTATAAATTTATAATCATCAAATTTCTAAAAACAAAAATATTTAGATGTTGAGTCTTAAATTTTGTTCTTAAAAATTACTATAAATTGAAACCTAAGATGCATTATATGTAGTTATAGATTATTGTTAACACTTTCTTACAATTAAAAGTTACGTAGAAAGTCTACTTCATAACTACTTTATCGGACATTGATATTTAAATCATTGTTTATATGAATACATTAAATTGTATGAAAATACTGACCTCGCCGCAACTGGTAAAAGTGTTACTGGAATTGAAACATTTACTTAAAAAATATTATAATACAAATAAGAATATATATAAATTATTTATAATTTATAATATAAGCTGGCCATGTGCTCTCTCGTCGCTTTTCTTCTTGACTTTTGTCCATTCACAAGACTTTTTTGTTTTTGTTGCTGTTTTTTGTTTTCTATAAGTCTTTCTAGTTTTCACTTTTTGTGACGAGGTGATATTGTGTCTTTGACACATTTAGGGTGAGTATTATTACATAAAGCTCCCCACTTTTTCAGAAAAATTCAATAAGAAAACTAGAAAATGTGTTGAAATTCGAGTTTTCAAAAAAAAATTATAAGAAAAGGAAAATCATTGTTTTCCTTTTTATAACTACAAAGTTGAAAACTATTTTTGATGGTTTTCTAAGTTTTCCATCTCTACTCTTCTTTGGAAAAGGAAAACTCCACCCCTTGTAACTAAACACGTTTTCTAGATTTTCCATGCTATTCTAAAGAGGTAAAACACTTCTCATTCTCTAGAGAAATGGAAAAAAATGGAGAAATTTTTCTGTAACTAAACGTGTCTTTAATGTTATTTTGTTGTAGTTCAATTATCATTTACTTTATATAGATCAAGTATATATGATCATAACTATTCATATTATCTACGGTTACTCAAGTTATGTCTTTCTTATATGTAAAGGGGGTAATCGACCCTTTAACGGCCTCACTGATCGGTACCATGAACAATATGATAGGAGTAACTCGTGTAAATGAATATGAGGATGGAAATGAACCCATAACCTCCACCTTTACGAGGGAATTTTCTAGCTTAAGCCTTAAGAACGTAGGTTAAGAACGAATTGAAGCCATTAATCTTGGGTTATTATTAGAAATGTTAAATGTGAAGAAGAGCCAAATTTCTTGAAACTATAACCAACAAAAGTTAGGTATGCGATTAAACAAAGTGACAATTGATATGTTCTCCAAGACATGGAATTTGAAAGATCCATGACAATATGACATGATAAAAATGTCTTATTCTTTATTATTACAATTAAGCTTAGCTCCTTTACAATGTTCATTACAAATATGACAAATTTTTAAGGCATATTATAGTGAATATCCAAGGAGACAAATGAGACATATAATATATGCAAAGAAGAAGATGTGTCTTTGTCTATAACTTAGCCAGGTGGTGATTGTGGTATAGTGATGGTTTAAATTTGTGAGAGTGACCCCAGCCCAGTAATTAAGGGCAAAAGAACCACACCCTACATTATTATTTAGGGGCACATGATTCCCACACTACCATACACACAGACCTCTCACTGTGGGGTTCACCAACAACCCACGTGAACTTTTTAACTCCAAATATCTAGGCCCATTTGATTTCTTGTATGAAACCATATGGGTCCATATTATCGGTATCGGTATTTTATATAAAACATAAGTTTAAATGACTATATCAGTTGATATATGTATTAATGTGTATATATGTTGCTAGTAGTTTACAAATAAAGTGTTAGTCTGTTATGTATACATAACTAATGACACGAGATTAGCATATAAGACTGATTGATCGATGTAGCGTGTCATGAGATTAGGCGATTATCCATTGCGCATGTCTTAACATAAAAAGGGTCATTTACTCGTTTCTGGTAGCAACTGTCACTAAGTACTAAACATAAGTTTAAGATAATCTATATGTACAAGTAAGGAAAACATATGGGATCATATATATTACTGTATTTTTCTTCTTAAAAGTAAAAACTGATAAGAATATACAGTGAAAAAGAAGAATAAAGAAAAAGGAGAAAACTGATAAACATTTTTAGAAACAATGGAATGGAAAGAAGATGAGAGAAGACAGAAAAGATGCACATGGTAATAAAAGGTCCATGAATACCACTACCCATATCTCTGACTTAGGAAACTTGGATTCACAGACCATACATTAATGCTTCACTATCTATTCTTTGCTACAAAACATCCTCTACACTCTCAACTACCTTCCAAGAAACAAAACAAAACAAGTCTTTATTAAATAAACCCATTTATATCTCAATCTTTATAATCCATCCTTCATTAATATCACTACATAGTACATATATACATGGTTGGGATTATAAAGATTTAATCCTTTTCATTCAATATCATTTGAAATTTAAGCTTCACTTAAAAGTATATACACGAAATATATGAAGCATATGAACATAACAAATGGATCTTATTGATGTAATTAACTTAATCTTCACTCTCAGTTTGCACACACTAAATAATGTTCATGTGCAAACCGAAACTAAAAGTGGACACTTAGGGCGCGTTTAGTTATAGAAAAAATTCTCCATTTTTCTTTTTCCATTTCTCTAGAGAATGAGAAGTGTTTTACATCTCTTAAAAAGCATGAAAAATCTAGAAAACGTGTTTAGTTGCAAGGGTGGAGTTTTCCTTTTCCAAGGAAGAGTAGAGATGAAAAACTTAAAAAACCATCAAAAATAGTTTTCAACTTTGTAGTGATAAGAAGGAAAACAAAGATTTTCCTAGTCTTAGAAAAGTTTGTTAGAAAACTCGAATTTGAACACGTTTTCTAATTTTCTTGTTTTCTTAGAGAATTTTTCTGAAAAAGTAGGGAGTTTTCTGTAACTAAACGCACCCTTAGGATACGTTTAGTTAAAGAAAACTCCCCACTTTTTCAGAGAAATTCTTTAAGAAAACATGAAAATTAGAAAACGTGTTCAAATTCGAGTTTTTAAAAACCTTTATAAGAAAAGGAAAATCCTTGTTTTCCTTTTCATAACTACAAAGTTGAAAAATTAATTTTGATGGTTTTCTAAGTTTTTCATCTCTACTCTTCTTTTGAAAAGAAAAACTCCACCCCTTGCAATCAAACACGTTTTCTATATTTTTTATATTTTTCTAAAGAAGTAAAACACTTGTCATTCTCTAGAGAAATGGAAGGAAAAAAAATTGAAGACATTTTTCTGTAACTAAACGCGCCCTTAAACGCATCCAACTAGGTTGGGATGTCTTTTCACAGCAATTGTGATTTGTAAACATGAATTACAGGTATGATTACTAATCATTTTTGCTTGTAATAAGTGGTCAAAAAGACATACACATTATCAACAAACCACTATTAAATTCATTCATTCATAATGACTATTTCATAAGATTCACAAACCAACAACCATCAATTCCTTCCAAACAACGTTAAAAAGCTTTCTACAACATTTTATTTAGTCATGCAACGCTTGATAATGGAGATTTTTCGTAGTAAATAATATCGAACTTCTATAATAAAAAGTTTTTAACAAGTTCAATTATATACAAAACATAAAAAATAAAAATAAAAAATAACAAATAAAAGAACAGAATGTATTTAAACAGTGACGTACTAAGACGGTAAAAAGTAAAAAATAAAAATAAAATTAAAAAAGGTAAAAAAACAAAAGACATAGAAACACAATTGTCTGTATCAATATCATAAGTTCGGTGATGGCCGGCTAAAACTCAGCTGACTTAAATTTCCGGCACCGGTGCCGGAAATAGAACTGGAACCACCGGATAAAAGTTCAAAAAGAGCAGCCATAGCTTTAACTTGCATCTCAAGAGCAGGTATATAATCAGTTGCTTCTTCTAATACAACCGGTAACGGTTGTTTCCGGCAACCGGGAACTAAACCGCCTAAAACACGTGTTTTCCGTTGAACCGTCGGTAAATTCTTCGTTTTCAACCTCAATATACTAACTCTCGGTTTCTTCAACCGGCTATTACCGGTTGCCGTTGCAATCACACCTCTTTGTCTTCTGTTACTCTTCATAAATTTCAATTTCAATTTATTCGTTAAAATGGCGCGGCTCCACCGTGTACGGCCTTTTGCAGTTACCGCAAGTACTCGGTCCGCCGCGTCACGGACGGCGCGTCGGGATTTAACTCCGGCGCCGGTACGGACGTGACGGATAGCTTGTAGTAATTTTGAACTGTAAATTTGTTGTTGAACTTCCGATTTCCACGGCGCGATTTGATGATCATTCTGATTGTTGATTTGATCTCTATTGGAATTAGAATTATTTGAATGTTTCTGAAACTTCTGCCGTTTTCTTCGTTTTGATGGATCACGTGATGTATCACGTGCGTTGTTTGTTACCGGATTCGGTATCAACGTTGACGACGCCATTAACAGAAAACGGTTACGCAAAATCGGATCGGATAACAGAATTCGATATCAATCAATTCCTGCTGATTCAATTTAAATCATGTCAGAAAGTAAGAATAATTGAATCAATCATTCGAATCAACAGCGAACATACAGATTCCTACCGATGTACATATACAGAGATATGCATATATATATCTATACATATTTTTATATATATATATATATATATATATATATATATATATATATATATATATATATATATATATATATATATATATATATATATATATGTATATGTATATATGTTTGTAAACACACCAATATATTCACTGGAAATTCACCTTTATATATCTGAAAAATATACGTTTATATCGTATATCTATTTTTGTGTATATATGAAATACAAACACACGTAATATAAGAACGAACGATCAAAACGGATCATAAATACATATATAAATTGACAAATTCAGTAAATTCACGTTCAGATACCATAAATACATATGTATATATGTAGTGTGCACATAGATAGATAGATACAGATACATATGTAGATTCAAATAAAATCAATTTCGGCGAATTGAATGAAACATCTACGAATCCTATCAAAATCACACAGAAATTAACAAAATTACAGCAAAATTGAGGAATAAAAACAGAAATTGAAGAGAAATATATCACCTGGAACAAGTAATTATGAGAGGAAATTGAAATTATAATTGAGTAGCGAAATGAACGGATTTTTAAGAATGAATTTACAGATGGAAAAAAGGGAGAGAGATATAGAGAGAAAAGGGGTGGTGGACTGGTGGGATATAAAGGAAGGGGGTGAGTAGGAATCACATGGGAGCATGCCTTGGCCAGTTCTTTTAATATTTCTATTTTTATTTATATTATTTATGAAAAAATGTTCAATTATACCCCTCCCACGTTCGTTGCTTTACGTAATGGGTCCCCCTTTTTCTTTTGTTTTTGTTTTTTTTTTTTAATATATTTTGGTAGTGCTGGTGTGGACCCCATTTGGCTATTAGGTTTGCCTAAACCTCGTGTGGCTTTCCTTTCTTACCCTGCCTAAACGACCATTATCTTCTTTATTTTCTTTATTACGTAGTATATACAAAAAAATACAAAACGAGTATTGACATTATAATAATCATATTATTATATTATATACATATGTATATACTATTTGAATAATGCTGATCATAGAGATTTAGTTTTAAAATTATGGAGCTCGGTGCAAGAAGAACATGTAACAAAAAAGTACTCGTACTTGATTAGTTTAGATAGTTTTGCGTAGGAGTTTAAATTTGAATAGTGCAAATCGGCTTGTCGAATTAGTTTTTTGGTCTTGTTCATCATTTTTCTTCAGTTTCATAAGTCGGTACGGTGAAAAGAAGGGAGTTCAAAAAGTAATGTGACAAGCCGATTGACTTATGAAACTGAAAGCAAACAAGAACATAAGAGACATGGATTTTTATTTTTTCTATGTCTTGAGATGTTGGCAAAGTAAATATTTATTCACATTTGTAGGAGTATATTTTGTTGTAAATACATTGATATAAATAGTAATAATGTTGAACAATCGGAACATCATTTACGATTGAAGTGTTTCGATTCACTATATGTAGTTAGGCAAAATTAACAATCGAATTATTAAAGATAAAAATCCAGCCTCCAAACACAAATACAAAGATAAAACACAAAGATTGTTAGTTTATGGTTTTCTTATGAAAACGTTAAGAAGGGGTCCAAATGAAAGGGTACATACTATCTCTTTTTTTTCTGTAAAAATATTTATAGCCGGTGTAAAAGATAGCAACTAATTAAGGTGTTGTTTGGGGAGCTTATTTTGTAGCTTATTTGCTTATTCCTTATACGCAAATAAGCTTAAAATTTATAGCTTATTTGGAGCTTATAAAGTTCCCCTCCGACGGCTCCTAGTGGTGTCGTCAATTTTACGTCGGTTCCAACCGACGGATCCGATGCCGATGGTAAAGCCCCCCGATTTGGTTCCGCCGGTTTGGTGCGTCAAAAATCCGATATATCGTCAGTTTTTTTTTCCTATTTGTGTGTATATAATTAAAGGTAAATTGATAAATATATAACCCAAAAATTAAAGTGATGGCGTCATGATGGTAGAGGTCCGTCAATTTCAGTTACTTTTGGAAGCTGATGTGGCGATGATGTGGCCTAGTAAGTTTCAGTCAATTTCAGTCACAAGTGAGAGAGGTTTCACAAGCTAACCAAATAATCTTATCCAAACTCTAAATCTTAAGCTGATTCTATCACAATAAGCAAATGAGCCAAGAAAATAAGCCCCCAAAACACCCTCTAAATTCCGTTTACCAGGGCGTTGCCCCATGGTCGCAACTAGCTGACCGAGTAAGGGTAAAGGACCGCTACAAAGGGGATCTACCTCTTGTCGTGCTTGGTGTCATGAAAATCGTAGCTTGCTCTACTAGAAATATCGGTTAAGTGAAAGTGTGAAACTATTGATAAAACAAAAGTCTCAAATTCACTACTCGACTTTGTATACAACTGAAATTCGATCCCTTAGCCAGAGAGTACTACTCATGTACTATATTGAGGTATATGAACTCAAAAAAGTAATACAAACAAAATTTGCATGTGAAACATGTTTGGTCCGAAAAAACCATAATCGTTTGATAATTGTATGAGCTTGTAAAATACATTAGATGCCTGCTATAGATTAACACATGTAACAATTGAAAATATATTTTATATTTATTTATTTATTTATTACCTCCTATCCCGTATACTTTAATACGATCGATCGACCAATTTGATAGAGTCACATGTGCATTAACCCGACCTATTGTAGGCATGTATAGATGTGGATCTCGATGATATCAGAAGACATAAAACATGGGACTTCGGACTTGGTCTCATCTTGTTTTAAGGGTAAAAACGTAAACAAAATCAAATGGAATTAAATTTTCTTTTAAGAAAAATAATATAATAAATTTTTCTAAAAAACAAAATATAATATAATAAATATAAAAATCTTTTTAATAAATCTACAAATAATAAATAGTTCTAATTTTATTTAAATAATGATTGGTTAACCGTACAATTCAATTGTAATGTCAACGTTATAGTTACTATGGCCAGTTTATGTTACTCCGTATTACTTTATTGATTTATTTCAAAAGGATGAGAGTATAAATGCAGAACACATGATATTTGCATATTTTGAGACAAATGTTGATGCAAGGGACCCGTTTGGCATGTGAATCTGTTGCATCTTTTGGGTCCAAAACTCCAAATCCGGTTTCTAATGTGTGTCTTCATAAATATGAGTTATCTTATTAATTGGCTGCTTAATTATTATTATCGATCACAAGGGTTTCAGGCTTTGAATGTTTTAGACCTACCTCTGATCGTTCAACCAACTTGAATGCATATTTCCAGGTGCCTTTCTGTACACAATAACACATACATATTCATTACATCATCATATTGGATCATAAGATCGTATTAAAAGAAAAATTGACATGTCAAAGTTACATATACTATCGCCATTTGCCAATTTAGTACTATATGATCAAGCATTCGAATTTCGAACTCACATATCCGGAGTGATACGCAAACACAAGTAAGTATGGGTGAACCTTTTCAAGGGCACGAAGGGGTTCTCGTAGTCTAGCCTGTCAAAGAATCACTATATGTTAGGGAAAATATTATGTACAACAAATCGCACGTAAAGTTAAGTGGAGTAAGTGTTTTTTGAAAGATTAAATGTGTATGAATATTGTTAGATAACTGAAAGTGAAATTTAGGATTATAAATTTATGTGTAGCTAATTACTCTATCCGTCCCATTTTTATTGTTCAGTTTTGACATTTGAAGTCTTTTTTTTTTTCAACTTTGGCCTTAAATATTTTTGTTTGTGTTATATAATACTTGATGCAAAATATATGAATGGATTGTGTTTATGTATTTTCATTGCGTATAATTTTCATCAATTATTATATAACACAAAAAAAAATTTAATTTAAGGTCAAAGTTGATAAAGAAAGACTTCAAAAGTCAAAACATGACAATAAAAATGGGACGGAGGAGTAGCTAACAAGAATCCCATAATATTAATATGTTTTCAAGTATATATTATTGGATTCATTAATTGTAAAATACTTCATAATAATAATTAATAATAGTTGTTCGTTTAATCCACCTCAATAGTAATGTATAATGTTTAAGAGTATATGACAGTATAATTTGGTATTTGATTTTTTTGGTTATCTATCCTTTAAAACTCATTATTTTATTTCATTTTAAAAAACCAAAACTATTATTTTGATACTTTCTTTTTTAACATCTAAGTGACTTTTTACACACACTTACGGAATATTTGCTAACTTTTTCTAAAAAGTAGAAACTTTTATTTATTTATGTTAGGATTCTGACTTCTAACCTCATCTCATTATATACTCAGGGGCGGAGCCGCGGAGGTAGAGGGGGGACATGGGGGGCAACTGCCCCCTCAAGAATTCTCAAATCATGTAAAAAAGAAATTTTTTTAAGGGTATTTGCGTTATTTCATAAGTTTTGCCCCCCGAAAACATGAACAAATAATTTTAAATTTTTCCCCCTACTTCTAAATCCTAACTCCGCCCCTGTATATACTCCGTATAACCTAGTACATATACATATTCTTGCTAATAATACAAAATAGATACATACGGAGTATGATATTTACTTTTTATTAGGAAAAAAAAAATATGATAAAATTGACTGAGATTTTATTGATGTCCACCACCACGATTTCTTGCACAGTCTTGATGATTTTCATAGATTTTTTTTTGTCTCCTTTGAAGTTTAAACCATAAATGATAATAAATTTTATCAACATTTTGTTCCATCATTTATCATTTATTTCATGTATTTGACTAATCTTAATTTTAAATTCCTTTATGAGAAAATGTATACTGTATTATTTTGTTTGTTTTGCAGGTTAAATTGTGGTAAAAAGTTGATTACAGACAACTCAAATTGACTCACAATTGATAAAAAAAAAGTTGATAATTAACAACTCAAATTGACTATTGAGAGTATGAGGGTTCGAACAAATGATCTTGTGATATATGTAACAAATATGATTAGATGTCTTTAGACGTTTGTATAAAAAATAATACGGTCGTGTTATTTTAAGTGATATGGAGTATATAACTACATTTTACGTGCTCATTAAGTTAAGTGATATGGAGTATGTAACTACATCATAAGTGCTCATAATGTAGTCCAAAAGACACGAAACATGGTAAATACAACTAAAGAAAATAATAATATCTCAAAGTTGATTATGTTGATTATTTGTAAAATGGCAATTAAAATCTAGATGTCTTTAGAAGTTTGTATAAAAAATAATACGTCGTATTTAATTTGTACATGTTACCAAAAAAATGATATTATGTAAGTGGGCAGCTGCTTACCAAACTTGTATGAACAACCCGATGACTCAAATTTGTCATCTACAATTGTAACCTTAGATATGATATTAAATTCATATACAATGACCAACTCTTTTTTTTTTTTTTTTTAAGAATATAGAGTTACTATTGTGCACGAAATCATTAATTTATAAAACAAATAAAATGTTTAATATTATTAATAGGAACAAAAAACAAAAGAATCCAATCAATTAAATGGAATAATTGACCCGAGTTTTTGTTGTTTAATTTTAATCAATAGAAGCCAAATAAAAAAAATTATCACAAAAAGTAAAGAAGGAAAATACAGACGAACTTGTTTGGATGACGAGGACGTAGTGCTTGTGTGGAGCTAAAGTGTTGACATCAACTTTAAAATCGACCGATACAACATGCCCATCTTGCATAAACTTGGCTTATTCGAATATATATAACAAACAATTTATTTATTTGTACTTCTAATAAATTATTTATGATAATAACAATTATTAAATTAATGAATAATAAGAGACAATGATATCACAACAACACGATTTAGGAACGTCTTCTATAGTTATGGAACCATATTTCTTCATTTGTGTTTCCATAGTTTCGTCACAAATTAAGATTAGGATTTGAAAATTGTTATTTTATCCGTCCCAATTTAATTGTCCACTCCAAAAATACACGTAGTTTTAGGAAGAAAAAAAATATGTTAATTATTGTGTTAACCAATAAAATTTCATACATACTTACTAAAACATTTTGTAATTGGGTGAAATCAATAGTGAACAATTATATTGAGACATTCTAAAATAGGAAATCTGAACAATTAAATTACAAAACTTTAAGAGTTTTACATATTAAGCCCCTTAACTTTGTGTAGTTTGAAAATTCAGCGCATATGTTTTATCCTTTATGGACATTACATTACAAAAGTAAATTTAAGTTAACGAACCAAATATATAACACCCCTCATTTATAATCATTTAAATATAGTAATTCGGAAGCGTAAGTCCAAATAGCTAGTAATAATTTACCTCATTTTAACAAAATATAAAATTCAACTATTTCAAAACATAATTTCACAACAGAGGTGTTATATAAAACGTGATAAAACATTATTTTAAACAAATCCACTATCAGAGTAACGCTTCACAGTCAAACATTCCTTCTAGTCCAACTTCTTGCCCACCCAAATATATCAATAACCTGCAAGAAGTGTTATGTGGGGGATTAGCATAAAGCTAAGTGAGTAGATAACTAATCAACAGGCTAACTTAGTTCAACAACTTTGCATACAACAATTAACACATAACCAACAAAGTAGACAATACCACCATTTAACAAAGCAACAGGGCAACAATTCAACTGGTCAACTTATCATCAAAGCAACTATTCAACAAGCAACTGACTTCATAATGAGGCATCGGTGGCTCTGGGGATAACCATAATACCCGGGAGGCTCCCCAAGAACACTTACCCAACCATATCCGTATGGCCATAACGGACGAGACCGATAGCTAGTGGTTATTCTCAACTAACACAGGAGGTGTGTTAAACCTTGAATAACCGACTAGCCCAACCAACAGTTCAACAACTCGTTGACCTCATTAACAACTGATACCCGAAGGCCAACAACAAGTCCAGTGATCACATAATCAACAAATCACATATTCACCAGGTCAACGTTATTATATCAACCATATTATTACTAACTATAATAATCATCATGGCAACTACAATAGTAATAATATGTTACTTGTTGTAACCAAACTCGTTACAACCAAGTTATACTGAGGATTAGAGATCCACTCACCGACCACCTCAGACATCCACTCAGTAGTCTAATATCACTGAGCCTTCTGCACATCTGGGATCACAACAGAATACACAAGTTAGTCACTTGTCTCAAGATTACGCAATAATCCGAATTATTCAACTTCATATGAATTAACGCAATCATGTTTGATTATCATTTAAGTGTTCTTAATCACAATTAATATCAATTCCCATCGTATAATCCATCATGGTTATAATAATCATCAAATTCTCAAGAACACCTAAACAATTTCACAACCCTTAGAATAATTAATGTAAATCATCATCTTTAATTAATCATAATACGATCATTAACAACACTTATCAATTTATACATCATTACTCAAGCTTAAAAAAATCATAATTCATGAACACTCAAGTAAACTCAAAACTTTATCTATGAACATATCTCAATCACACAATTTCTAACATAGGGTTTCTATTATAATCATGAAATTAGCATTAACTAACAACTATATAAGTATTACAAGTCTCACTTTAAGATTAATCAAGCTAATTTCATCATATAACCCATCAAAATCAACATAATCATCATTAGCCTCAAGAACCCTAATCAAAATTATAACTTTTAACATGAATCATATTACTTATCATCATTAGTGAGTTTATATAAGCTCCATTTAACAAACTCAACCAAATTTTCGGATTAAAACTCACTAATTATCAAAAACCCCAAAACCCCCAAATATTAGGTTATAGAATTCAAGAAATTAAGACTTACCAAGGGCTTAGACGGGTTAAAGGATGATTACTTCGTGTTCTTGAAGCTTAATTTGAGTTTCCATGGCTTCAATTTGTGTTTCTTCATGAATTAGGGTTTCAAAATTATGGATATATGTATGTATATGCGTACGTATGTGTATGTGTATATAGATATGTTTAAAACAAACACCGACTCAAAGTTTAAGTCTAGTATATAATTACCTTAATATCTTTCCCCGTACTTATCATTGTCTGGAACTTAAAAATCATTTACGGGGAAATATTATTTTATTTTACCGTCAACTAGATTAATTTAAAACAAATAATAATTTATTAATCACAATAAATTATTCGACTCTCTTACCCATTTATTTTCAACTAGCACAACAAAATTACTTTCTGACACATTTTAATAATAATTCACAGTTAGAAAATATTTAATACTACTAGACCCAAATACTGGGTGTTACAAAATAAGTGGCTAGTTTTATATTTTAACCAATTAAAAGAGATTTTAGTTGAAATATATGATATTTGATTTCGAAATAGTGTAATTAGCAGAGATTTTTAAGATGACAACTTGACTGTCACGGAGGAGTGGTGTATTTCTTTTCTCAACTAGCATAAAGTATGGAGTATACAATTTTTATTATATATCACACGTAATTAGTGATTATCGTTAGTTTGTTACATTTAATTAGTCGTTATATAACAAGCAACCATATATATTAAGTTTACCAGAGTGTGATCAGAATCTTTGTTCAAGTTGTGCGAATGATATAAAACGAGATAAATTATGGTGCTTATCATACATAACATTTTGATTGATTTACTTTTTGCATCTATTTCCTTATCGCATCAACAAACAAAATAATACGATATTCGTTTTACTTCCTATTAAAGAAATTTGAATGTGGGGATTCATCACGATCGAAGAAAAGAAAGGGGGAAAGGTGCATTTCCATGTGGTTGTATTCTTATTTGCTCATGAATTATTAATCAAATTAAATATTATGTGGAAATTAGAGGATTTTAAGATGTTGCGGTGCGTGGATGCTTTTTGGCTCTATATTTCTTGTCAATGTGTCTCGTCATCCACCCATAATTTCATTCATTTTGATAAATAGGATTTGTAACATGATTGAGTTTTGCAATGAGTGAATATATTCTTGTAACGACATTTATCATTCATTTTTTTTATACAACAAGAGATAATGTGTATTATACTACGTAATACTTTTGTACATATAAAAAAATTACAAGTAACTCAGTATTTTACTCTTACTTAATTTCTCAATGATATTTAATCATTTTCTAATAAATCAATGTAACTATATGATTTTTTTTAAAGACAAACCTACACTACTTACCCATGATTATTATATACAAATATTTACCAAATTGTCTTCCATGAGATTTAAACCCACAACCATTAGATTGAAAGGTTCTCCACATACCTCTAGAGACCATATGTCATACGGTCAATGTAACAATATGTTGATATATATATATATGCATTATTATTATTATTATTATTATTATTATTATTATTATTATTATTATCTTAATCGTATCATAATAATTGTGATATTTCGTGTGAGGTCTTTTTCCCGCTCTTTTCAAAAAGGATCAATAAATACAATATAGTGAAAGAACAAGGCAACAAAACTATTTAGAACAAAAAAAACAATCTGCCAGAGAATTTGGCCCCCAATAATGAGACCGCCCATTTAAAGGCTCAAAGATATTAGGATAAATAATACTCATGACTTACAAGTTACAATACTATAATAAGGTTTAATTAAGTACTGTAATAATAAAATATTGATCTTCTTTGACCTTTTACTTATCTGAACATTAGTCCCAACTACTACTCTTATTATCTAACTTCTACTTTAATTCATCGTCTGTCGACAAACAAAACATGTATATTTACTAATAAATAAAATAATATTTACCACCTATGCAAAAAAGCTAATTAATATCACTAAACATATTCATGACATCCTCTAGAATCGAACTGATTTATATCACCAAATGAGTTTTAACTTTTAACTAACAGGTCAACATTGTGCCTTGAAGAATCGAAACGATTCAAAAGGCTTAAAACGCCGGTTAATTAAATTTAATTTTTTAATTGTCATTAGTAAAGAGATTATTGTTCCGTATGACCATAATAAAAATGGACCTTTAGAAAGACAAGCTAGTTTAGTTCACAAGCAATCAAATAATATACTAATTATGCACTAAGGAGGAAACTTAGATTAGCAGCAAGTTAGGTTCTATACACCTTCAAACATAAGCTTCAATTCACCAAATGAATTGTTTATATATGATCGATCGTATAATCTAATCCTGGAAGTCATTAAACAATATCCAAAAGGCAAGGCTTGGAGTCATGACTTGAATCTAAATTAATGATTTAATCCTGTGATTAGATCGTATACGATGCATGACTAGTGACACATTAATAGACTAATTACAAAAGTTTCATCATCTCAGCTTGTGTGATTACTTCAGTACTTATTATAGATGTTATATAAAGTACACTACTTGCTCATGTATCATGATAACATAAAGTTGTTATATGTAAATCTCACGCTTAGATCCTAACAAACAAGAGGATTTACTTAGATCACAAGAAAGTAATTAGCTTCTGGTTAACTATATTAAAAAATTAGCATGTATAGGACATTTTTCTGTCTATTGTCTTTCTTTTTATTGCAAATACTCAAATAGTTTTGAAATAGTCAAATGCATTTCAGTATCATTCTTAAATGCAATCTAAAACCATGAGAAAACAGCTACAATCCCTCGTGCGAAAGTTGGTTGTCTTTTTTGTAATCAAAGTCACAAAACTAAATTATAAAACCCGACTGCACCAAATAAGCCGTACAAGATATATGAACGCATAATACAAGCATTCTTCAATCCTCAAAAGAAAATGTGCGCATTCGAGGGAGAACTTAGAAAATAAATGGAATCAGAACTGAACAATTACAGTAAGTGTTCACAGTCAATGTAAGACATAAGAAGAAATGTGAATGCACTCACTATTAACTCTGCAGTCTGTTTTTAGCACATTTGAATAATGATGCAAAAGATATATATACTTTGCTCTGAAATGAAAAACTAGTATCAAATAGTGTTAAATGTAAACAACTTCCTAGTCCAATGGGGAGTTGGTTTAGTTAAGATTCATCTGTATATATTGTATTTGTATTCTATCTTAAAACAAAGTTTATATCACCTAACTTGATCGCCTAGTGCATTGTCTCCTTATTTCACTTTGGTTTGTGAAAAGAAAGTTAATCTCAAATCAGTCTATCTGTGCATTAGTAGCCACATATATATCGGTTACTTAAAAATCTTTCGAAAAATACAACACAAAATATTTGAATCATCAACTGCAAATATTGAATCGTACTATAATACTTAAAATCTAAAGCAGAGTTTAATGATAACATACAATTGAAACTGCAGCTAAATTACATACTAAGTCTACAACAATTGTCATGTTTATAAGTTCAGCTAGTTTGAATTACTGAAACTTTTTAATATGTTTTAATTGTCTTGAATACGAGGTCCAAATTAGATAGTGATCAGCATGTTCATAATCTGACAGCAAACATTTACCCCTTATGGATTTCTGTCTCTGTTTCCAATTTTAATTATATAAATTTTGTCTTTATCTGGGCAGTCAATTATTGTGGATTTGTGGTGGCATATTCTATGGCAATAAAGCCATTGCCATAAACTAATAAGTTGAAATGTTTATTGAAGTTTTGTTGGATTACACCAAGTAGTTATCTATAAGTACAGCTAAGTCTTAGTTTTAAAGTAGATTAAAGTACTTAGGATAATGAAGTTTAGCATCAGATTATGTTATTGGTAAACCTGCCAAAAAAGGTAGTTTTACTTTGATCCAAGATATCAATAATTAGTAGCAAACACTGCTCTTGGCCATCATTATTGGTGGGTTGGATTCTTTATCAAATTTTGTTTAAAAATGATGAAAATTCACATGTTAGTATGTTACTTAAGATTTCTGTCATCTATTTATGGTTGTAAACAGGCTATTTGTTAAACCATAATGAAAAGTATGAATTGAATTTTAAAGCGTAAATTTTGGAAAGTTTCAACTACTTCGATGAGTTCAACCGGGCAACGTTTTTATCTATTACTTAAGGGTTGGTTCAGTATTGCAAGTAGTTAAGAGACCCATTGTTCCAGTCAAGTTACTCAAACTGGTAGTGTGATTTACCTATACAAAATAACAACCTGAATCTAGAAAATTGGAAGAAATGTTAAGCCTAAAGTCGAAATAAGAAAAACGAGCCTAGGACACGCAATCAGGATTACAATTCTGTACAACTTAGCTAAAGCTTCTTGACGTACCTAACAAGAGCTTGCACCAAACAATCATCTAAACTTATATAAAACCTTAGAATAAAGTTGGCATCAAAAGACAAAAAGAAGTGGACAACATCCAAACTTAATAATCGTGTTAAAAATGAGTTAAATCCCTTTAATGCTACACTAAGATGACTTACTTTAGAAGATTGAATGAATCAAATGGCCATCTGAATTTGAGAAAGGAAACATGGGATATGACATAACAAAAGGACAAAATGAAGTGGAGCCCATTGGACACTAATGGGGCTACACCATGTTACAATTGAGAAAAATCTTCTTTAATAAAATGCTATTGGCCAAAGAAGAAAAAGATCCCACTAATCACATGGGAGATTATCATTGTATCAATATAATGCTCCCTTTTTAACAAATGCCAAAGTGAGGGCCTTCTAAACTTTGTTTGGTCTGTAGTCTTGATCATCATTCAAGTTCACCTTGGAAGTTTCTTATTATGCTTATACAAACATAATCATAATCATTACATAATACAATCCTATCATCTTTTACATTATTTAGTACTTTCGATTTTTTTCAATCATGTATATGTAACTTTACAGACATATATATTACATTCGTCGACATTTGATCAAATTAAATACCATTATGTTCGATCTGGAGTAGAAGAAATAAAGGGATAAACAATCTCGCAAAATGAAATAAAGAATGATAACAATTGTTATTAATGTTTAATGTTAGATAATTCATGTAATTGACAGAATAATCAAAGTATAACAATGAGATTTGTAATGCTTTATAAATTCATTGAAAAGTAAAAATAAAATTAACATTAATAATTTTTCTTTAAAATGCATGTTATCCAACTACAAATAACACTATAATATCCAAATACGTGAAACCATTGGACAAGTATCTTACCATTATGTCAAGCTTTCTGTTATTTTCTTCAATGTGATTACTTAATTGCATGTTCTATGGACTATGATTACTTTAATTTGAAAGATATCCATATTAAAATACTTGGTCCTTAGTAGATTCTATAATGTAGCTAAGGTTTATCATAACTAGCTAGGTCAAAAAGAACTACAAGCAAAGCATTAAACTCCAAACGTGTCACTAAATCATCTTTCTAATAAAGCAATTTCCTCATCTAGACCTTACCATTAATCATTAATATGCCACATCAGTTATGGGATATTAAACAAACTTTAGGGGGTCTTAACAAGCAGTATATGTGTTTAGAATGTTTGTAATTATCATCAGTGTCTAGTGAAAAGAAAACGGGTAAGTACAGAAAGTTCAAGATTCATTCATGTTAATCCAAATTCACCAAGATCAAATCTATCATTCACTTAAGGTTTAGTATACTTGTCCTAGGCTATTGATACTTGTGTATAATACAGTAGAGATTCTAAATTCCATTCTTACATTTGTGTATCACGTAATGAATTATCTACAATACTTTGGGCAAAAGTTTCACCTTATTGTGTATACTCAGACTGCTAACTAATTCTTTGAAACAGCGAAACTAAAGCACGTGAGAAAGAACGAATAGAATGATAAGGATCTTACACTTGATAACTGATCAGCAGACTCTTGAATCCCGATTGAACTTTTATGTTGGTGGAGGAAGATGATAAGAGCTTTGACCATCTGAGAATAGGAAGTAACCGGTAGAAACGGCAACAATGCCCAACACAAAGCTCAGCAGTACAAACTTCACTTTCTTTGAAAACAGTTCAACCAACATGTCCCTCTCTTTATGCAAACTATAGAACTCTTCAGTCACCATCTTAACTAATGCATCCAAAAGCTTTTTATACTGTGAATTTATGTCAGTTGAATGCAAAACCTGAAACATGGATTCCCTAAAATGCTTTACCAATGATTCTAGCTTGATTGGATTCATCTCTTGTGGTGTAGCTTCATCAAGAATTATTGGGGACAATGATGGAGTCGTTTCAACAGTCATTATGGATGACAATGGAGTCCTTTCTACCAAACCAGTTGTGACAAATGATGGCGAAAGATATTGATTTAATGATACGATGTAGCTCTGAAACATTGAAGAGTAAATCTAAATTACTACGATACAAAACAAAATCTTGGACAAACAACCACTGGCAAATCTAGATTGGAGTTTTCAACACATGACAATATGACATTCATGTGAAGCAAATGTTTTGAGATACGGTCTCACCAGCCACTACTTAATAACAACATTATTTTTCTGGTTTAGTTTTAAATTTTAATAAGCAAAATCACATCAATTTCAAATAGAAGACTAGACCTTGTATTTGAAAATGCACATATATAAAAGGTATATTACGAATAAGTCACCGAGTGACGAAAGAAGTGTGCTTAATTTAAAACATCTATATCATTAAACTACAACTGGGCGGTGTCTAAAGATAAACTGGCATGATGATATTACTCATTCTGACAAAGTGACAAGCAAAATTTTGAAATGAATACTCATCATTTCAAGAAGCAGAGAGTTTATTTTCTGGTTCTTATTTTCCAATTGTACATTATATATCTTCTTAGTAGGAATACAACCTCACATGCCAAAACTAAAAACCATAATAAAACACTATATTCAGTATAGTGATCAAGTGTTAAAAGGACTGTGTTCAATTGTTCAAATCCTATCACCTATACAGGAACAAAATCGCAAGGGAACAGTTCCTGAGGAAAATTAGCTAATCATTAACTTATTATTCCAATCAACGTTTAAATGTCTGTATCATCAGAGCATTTCTAGCTTACAAAACATGTTCTATCATGTGGCAAGTCAAGATCCCTATCCGTTCTCAGTTCAATAATGCTAAAACTCAGCTCAATTATTATTTTTATAGGTACTAAATGGACCGATAAATATACCTCGATGGACGATTGATCTTCACCAAAAACAAATGCTTCTGAGATCGGAGAGATTATAACCGATTCTCCATGTAGCTGAAGCGGTTCAGTGTTTTTAGAAACCGGAGTGTGAGTGGAATTTAAGCTGGTTTTGTTAATCTGTGCATCAAAACAATCAATTAGTCAAAATTACTATAACTAACTGATATATTAAATAACACATACACACGATGAGCTAAGACCTATATATATACACGCACATATAGTAATCAAATTCAAATTAAGTATATAATTATTCAAATTACATCTACGATTGACTGATCGGCTTCAACAACTTCTGAAATTGAATCGATCTGCTCGATTGATTCCTTCTCCGATAAGTTGATTACATCGTCCTCAAACAGTGGAATGAATGCAGAATTCAGATTCTTTTTGGCGATCTGTTACATCAAATCGATAAAATTAATGAACCTACACACCAATATCTATTAGAAACATGATTACATCAAATCGATAAAATTGAATACATACGCACTAATATTTATCAGAAACATGATGATCAGTGATTAATAATAATAAAATTATGTAATTAGTGAGATCGATTAACCTTTTGATGTATCTTCTTCGAAACATTACTCTGTTTAGCCTTTCGATTGAAATAAACTTGTGATTGTTCCTTCTTTGGCGTTTCAATTACATGAAGAAGATCCTCTCTCATTTCTCTGTCTTACCAAAACACGCACAAATGGAGAAATGGAAGTGTTTTTGGCGCCAAATTTTCGAATTTTTCGTATGGACTATATATGGAGTGAAAGCGACTGGTAGCTTGGCCCATTAGTCTTATTTCAAATTGGGCTGGATTTGTATTAAACATTAAAACGAGCCGACCTACCTGTACATATTTATATATACCTCAATGGGCATGGGACGGTGGAACGTTATGAATAGTAATGTTTTTAAAACCGAAAACCGGATCGAATCGGAGAGGTCCCCGGTTCCGGTTCGACCGGTTTGACCGGTTCAATGGATTTAAATGGAGATCTGTTGAATTTTAACGTTGTGGGTAGACTCCAAGTTTTCTTTCCCTCAAAAAGTCAAGCAAAGAGACAAAATAGCCCATTAGTCACTTTCATTAATAAAATAATTATATCCTGACACTTTTCTCCTTTTACTTTCTTCAGTACACGTTTTCATATATTTCTTTTTATATGCTTTTGTGTACTACACCTACCCTCTATCATCTTTCTCCTTTTTCATTTTCAAACATCCTTGCATCTTCATCATTTCTTTTATTCTTCTTATCTTTTTTATCAGTTTTATTCTTCCTATCTAGTAATTAGAGAAACAGCCATCGCCTCATTAGATGCTCCGGCGAGATGGTTGGAAAAGAACGCCGCCATTGCTGCCTCGGAGATGATGATCCGCTATCCACATACTCTTTAAAGAAAGTTAACAAGAATCGGTGTTCACGTTTCTTTTTTCTGGTTATATCTGAATACAATGGATGATGACAAAAGCAAATCGTTTTGGAATTTGGATCATCGCTAAGAAAGTCTGAAAATGAAAAACGTTTTTTTCCGGTTCCGGTTTGCCGATTCTCCGGTTCGACCGGAGAAACCGCCGATCCTTTGACTGGTCAAATTAAACGCAAAACCGGTTTTCAATCGACCGGAAATCTCTAAAATCCCGGTCCGACCGGACCGGTCTAACCGATTTTCAAAACATTGATGAATAGTACCTATTTTGTCATTTTCTATACTTTTTTTAATATATTATTTAAATAATCAAATACAATAACAATGTGTCATTTAGCCAAAATGGTAGGACATCTTTAATTAAAAGTCAGGTCGCATGATCGACTCTCACTCTGTTCATATTTTTCAAAAGCTCATGTTATAACTTATTCTAAATTACACATTAGCCCCTTAACTTTAGTCAAACTATGCTTCAACCTAGGAATATATTATATTTGGATCTTTGATTATTTACCAACTTTTAACTTATTTAGAATTATTGTTATTACTTCTTCTATCTCAAATTTATATATAATTCACGTTTTCTTCTTTGAACATCAAAACTCAATTGTCCACTTACAAAAATAGGAATGTATAATTCACCAAATTTGTATATATTAGACTATTAGTATATTACCCTTATTTTTTATGGATCACATAAAAAGGTGAGTAAAATATTTGTTGGGGTTTTCGCTACCCCTTTATCTGAAAAAGTGAGTAAAAAGTAAGGCTATCATAAATTTATTAATTTGTCAAATATAGGACGATTTGAATGTTTAAAAAAATGCTTTTAGTTAAGTTAAAAATAAATCAAAATATAAGCAATCAAAATACAAAAGAATAACGTGAACATTCAAAGTTAGCAAAACTAATCGCAGCGAAGTGCGATAGCAAATCCTTGTTATCTACATTCAGCAAATAACGACTATTATAGAATTGAGAATGAGAATATCAATCAATACCTACTCAAATTGTTTAAGTAATTATTTAGAACTCAAATTGTTTAAGTAATTATTTAGAACTTCCTCCGTCCCAGTCAAAGTGTCGCTTTTGACCGAGCACAAAGTTTTAGGAGTTTTTACTAGGTTCAATTTTAACCAATCATATCTACCCACTACTCTCTATTTTGATTGGTTGAAATATGAAATAGACATTTATGTTGCGACACCTATACATAGAAAGGAAGACACTTTGAATGGGATGGAAGGAGTATTTAGATTACCTTTTTCCGACTTTTTTTTATTACTACGTATGTAAGAGCATACGTACTGGGTTTGGGGTTGCTTAGGGTTCAGTACTTCACTGTCCACTTCAGCGGGGTTGGGGTCATCGTGGGGTTGGAAAGCCACAAACCAATTTTTCGTTGCAACAAAAGGTTTGGTTACTGTTTGTGGCAGCTTTACTGAAAAAAATAAATTATTTTGTTGCATTAAAAAAATAAGAATTAAAAAAGAAAAAAGAAAAAGGGGTTTAAAGGGTTTTAGTGTCTACCGGGGAGAAGATGAGGTTGAAAGTGGTTGAAATAAAAAATTAGTGAAAAGTTGATGTGACGCTAATGTATCATGTGGGGTTGCTTGGGGTTGTGATTACCATTGTGGATTCTCTAATAACACTATCCATCTTCGAGATAATTAGCTCGTTATATAGATTCAAGTGTTAAATAACCCTCATATTTGTTATTCACTCGATGTCCGAAAATGTTGATACTGTTAGAGCATGTGGAGTAGGCTTGGGGTTGGGATGAGCTTGAGCTTGGGGATGCATGGGGTTGGTGGGGTTCCATTGGCATCATTTAAGGGTTGGAATCAAAAATGTAAAAGTATGATTCGGATGCTGATATTTCTCTTTTTTCTTCTAATTTTTTTCTACTTTTAAATCTTAATTTCAAGAAGTGAAACTTTGGTTTCCTTTTTAACTCTTCTGTTTTTTTATAAGCATGATTTTGGGTTTGTTCTTTTTTTCCTTTGTTATAGAATGGTTATGATTTGGTTTTTTTAACAACTAAAAGGAATAAAAAATAAACATTATGATTGATTAAACTAAATGTAATTTAAACAATAATGAAATAATTTTTTTATGGAATGTATTTTCTGTTTAGTTTATTAATATGTTGTATTAAAAAGAATTAGAAGGTGGAAAGAAAAAGGGTTTAAATGGGTTCTATTAATCTATTGGGGTAAAAACGGGATTGAAAGTGATTGAAATGAAAAGTTAATAGAAAATTAATGTGGGGTTGCTAATGCCATTGCGGATTCTCTTAACATCCACAAACAAACTTGAAATTTAATGCTAAATACTTTTTTGCAACCCAACAAATACATTTACTCTAGTGAAAGTTAAGTATTTGAGTTGATCTTTTACTTTTTTTTATTCTCTCTATAGTTTTTACTACTCCGTACATTGATCATTTAAGAAAAAGAAAAATATATACCCGGTACTTTGTATATGGATACTAGGAAAGCTTAGGGCTTGTGCATAGCACACCCCATGCGGGTTAATATGTATTATAATAGTCTAATACATTTTATGCCAACGATCTACGATGACTTGGAGGATAGTAAACGCGTGGGATTCAAAAAGTTGTAGGTCAATAACACATGGGTAGTTGTTCGGTGTATTTTGATTAACACATAGATCAAGGAAATAGTCAGGAGATGCTGAATTAAAGAACTCACAATTGCAAATCAACGGTTGTCACTTGCAAAGTTGCACGGGAAGCACCACGACATCCGAAATCCAACCTCCTGATATTTAAGTATTTAACTTCAAGATTGTATCCTTATAGGTGTTTGGTTTTTCTTGTCATACGTGTTAACTAAAATCTAAAATTTAATATATATCTGATCTAATCCTTATCTTATCACATGCTGTAATAGTGAAAGCTTGAGACAAACCCCATATACAATCGGTATCCAGTATATGATTCTGATTCAAAATGAATAATCACATGTCTTCATTGGCTTTTAAGATCAAATATGCTAACTTTCACTTTACATTCTTAATATATAACATATAAATATAAATGTACTAATGAAAAAATTCACTACATCAAATCCAACTATAACTATAGAAAGTGAATAACATTTTCCCTGTTCTACCATAACTTCAAACTCAGTTTTGTATTTTCAAAATATACGGCTTCCATTTTTGAAAAAAATACAGAAACCGACAAACTAACAAAAGACAACTTCACAATGACAAGTTGCTACGTTTAAAATCTCACTTGGCCATTCTTATCACTTCCACGAAGATTCAATTTATCTGCAATGACATTGGAAGAAACAAAACCAATTGTAATTGGGCCGATCACACATTTGGTTGCCCACATGTAATGGTATAACAAATAGGAACCAAATTTTCATCTAGTACTTTGAAAAACCAGAGCATATGATTTCACTGTGGTTAAAACCCATCAGAAGTAAAAAACAGTTACTACAACCAAAGAACAAACATGAAACCCTTTCACTACACATAGGTTCAGTTGTTTTGACAGAAAGACATAGATTCGTATGTGACTACGAACAATCGGTCGATGTAGTAATCTCATTACATTTCATTAGTGGTTCTTTGCACATTCTTAGTGTCACACTGAAGTGCTATACGAACTTCCAAAATCCTAAAAATGCATTGGGCCTCTTTCCTGTTGGCTCCAATTTTACGCGAAGCAACAACTATAGAAACCTCAAGTTGTTAACATTTAAACTATGAATTACGATTACCAATAATCTTCCATCAAAAGCTTTGTCCAGCAAGCTATAAGAATTTTAAATTTCCTGGGAGTGCATATTTTGTTTTCATATATGGTATAGCAGACAAACAAGTTTCCAAGAGAACTAATTTCTAAGGAATAGTACTAAAATCCGTAGTAAATTGACATGTAAAAAAATCACTATATGAACATTGAGGAAACTCAAAAAGCAAATTAACCAGGAAACTGAGTGCTCAAAACTCATTGCACATACCTTAAATATGAAATGTAAGCCAGAAGTAGTTGTACTTCCATGAGAGCTGAACACAACACAAATGTCAATGAACCAAAAAAATTCAAGAATTAGTCTCATTAGAAAGTAATATGATAATTAAAACACAATACTTATATAACACCCCTCATATTATAATTATAAGATTACAATATATCGGAAGCGTCTGTCCAAATTAAAACTTTAATCAATCAAAACATAAAAGTTCAACAAATTTAAAACACAATTTATCAATCTGGGTGTTATATGAAAACACGAACAACACTGATTTATAAAATCCAATATCAGAGTGGAGCTCAGTAGTCAAACATTCTTCAGTCCATTCCTTGCCCATCCCGAATCATCTCAAGACCTATAAAGGATAATAGTGGGATTAGCACGAAGCTAAGTGAGTCAACCTGTCACTATCAGCACAATTTCAGCATAACAATACTTATTATTACAAATATCACTTAACACTGACACAACATCACCAAGAGGATCGGTGGTCCTTGTGACACCGCTCAGACCCGGGAGGTGCACCAAGCAACACTTACAACCAACTACAGGCCAATACAGTGGCATTACCGATAACTGTTTGCTACCTTTAGTCAATATGTGTTCTATTCTCAACACATGATCACAAATCTCACATTGACTAACCTGTAGCAACCCAGTCCAACTAATCAGTCAAGTTGACCTCCGAATCACATAATGCTCAAAGACAACACATCACTTATTACACGTGTATTTCACCAGTCAACAGTCACCAATCACAATCAACAATCACAATAACACTATGTTCACCTGTTGTAACCAAATATGTTACAACCAAATCACACTGAGAGTACGAGTCCACTCACCGAATACCTCAGTCTCCACTCAGTAGTCTAATGTCACTGAGTCTCTTGTTTATCTGAAAACATCACAAACAACACAAGTTTGTAACTTGTCTCAATAACAATCTCATGTTATAATTATATAACATATCACATCATCTCAATATATCAACAGATCATATCAAATATCATAAACAATTATCAAGTAATAATCGACACTTATGTCCTCTCATTCACATTACCCGGAATATGTAGAGTATCATTTATGTATTCCCATTTACGCCACTTTAAGCTCTACATCATTATGTCACTTCACTTACTAGCCGCCGCTAAGCTATGAAAAGCGTTTGAAATAAAGTTTGAAATAAAAACAATTTTCTGCCTTGGGGCCATTTAGCCGCCGGCTAAAGGTTCTGACCGCCGGCTACCCTAAAGCGGTCCCCTGACCGCCGGCTAAATAACTTGACCGCCGGCCATAGGCCACAGTCCCAAACCCTGTTCTTCTGTTTTTCGTTTCCAGCTTATTAATTCGATTAAACACACACCAAATCACCTATCTCAACTATCTAATCGGTTATACATAACGAATAACGATTTCTAACAACTACTAACATCACCTATCATCATTTAAATCATCAATTGCACTTAACAATTCAATAACTCTAATGATTCAATTAAATTCTTAAACAAACCATATGAATACTTACCATCAAGAAAGAATCAAGATTATGATGATCACGATATTGGTGAATCAAGTTTTAATCAGATTTGGATTTGGTTTTGCTTGTTTTGGGCTAATCGCATGATCACAGGGACGATTCACTATTTATTTATTTTTGATTTTAAAATGAAAGAAGAAGTCATATAAAAAGAAAGGAGGTCGGCTCCTAAACCGACCTTCAATTATACGGGTATAATTTAATACCCCTTCTCAATCTATTGTCTGGAACCCGAAAAATATTTGCGAGTCCAAACTTTTATTTTACCGTCAACTTTATTAATTTAAATCACTTAATAATTTACTAACCACAATAAGTTCTGAGACTTATTTCCTATTTATTCGCAATTAATTCAAACAATATTATTTCCAAACAAGTTAATATTATTTTAAAATCACCAGATAATATAAAACAACTAAGTCTGATTTACGGATGTTACAAATCTCTCCCCCTTAAAAGATTTCGTCCTTGAAATCTGATCACATTCAGCTCGTCTAATATAACATTCTCATCTACATCTTATCATACATTAGTCCTCAAGAGCAACTTATAACTATATTTATCTTATTTCAATTCTTTCGACATTCACCTGTCCCCATGGACATGCTTCTGTCTTTTCCCACGCACATATACTGTGCTTTCATCCAATATTTTCCATGAAACAAGCATATATCTGAATTCTTTATCATTAACACACAATCACTTTAACAAATGGACACAAAATCAATTACAACCAAAACTAATAACGTACCTTGCTCCCTTGAGCAACTTATAACAATAATTTATTTATTTGAATGTTTTCCACATGCACATATCCCAATGTACATATAACACCCCTCATTTAATCTCACAATATTATATTATATTTCACGGAAGCGTATACTTACAATACATAGTTTATTAAAATTCTGCTTGAAATTTTCGCAAACCTCTATACAACATGTTTAACTACTAAACAAACATAGTTAACTTGTTTACAAACCGGGGCATTATATACTACAAAACATTATTTATAACAAACTGGATCAGAGTTGCAAGTTTCAAACATTCTCAGGATCAAAACATCCTTCCTGACTACCCACAAAATATACATCACCTGCAGGAAGTAAATTGAGGGATTAGCACGAAGCTAAGTGAATGAGTTATCAACTACAATTCAATTTAGCTAGCAATCTGTTCACAATCAATAATGCAACAAATATCGTCAAGAGGAACGGTGGTTCCTAAGGACCCTGTTCCGGGTGGTCCCATCAGAACACTTACATCAACTGTAGGCCAAAACAGTGATTAACCTCTAACTAAATGCTAATCTCCATCAACACATGTACGCAACCCTGTGTTGACCAACATTAGCAATCAAGTCCAACTGACAATCTAGTTGACCTCTGGATTTATCAATCAAGCTCACAGGCTAATCAAACCACCAATCAAATGGCATATCATTTCAAAGTTAACTTTCTATTAATAGTAATCCTATAATTACTGATTGAAATCAAACTGACACAACCAAATCAAACTGTGAGTTTCAAATCCACTCACCTGATTATTTTAGTTCACTTACTCAACTGCCTTATCTCGCTGAGTTCTCTGAGGATCTGAGAATTAACAATCAAATATAAGTTAGTAATCACATTCTTAAAACCATAACTTGTATTCGAAGATCATATATATTAATACATCTCACAACATGTATAACACAATCAATATATGCATCTTAGTTAAGTATATGAACATAGTTATCAAATAACTAGAATACTTTAAAGATTACAAGAAGTTGGTTCAAAGATATCAAATTTCTGCAAAGGGCCAGAATCCGTCGGATTCCCTTAGAATCCGCCGGATTCTAATGGGTTTCAGATGCAACCATTTGGACCAGGGTTCCCAAAACGAATCCGGTACGTGAATCCGCCGGATTAAACCCCATTTGACCGGATTCTCCCCCCTTTGACCGGCTTGAATCCGCCGGATTCATAAGGAATCCGCCGGATTCCTTGTGTTCGTCAGACCTGGGCAGTTTGTGCAGAACATAACCCAGAAAACTAAAACCATAAACCAAATCATAGCAAATTCGATTCCAGCAGCTAGTCTCAGTTCATATATCATCATATATGTATACTACTACATGTTTAACACATCACTTTAGCATCAATCATACACATACATCAAGTGATTATGATTATAAGTTAAACCATGAAAACCACTTACAAATTAGACGATGATGATGATTTGATTCTCAAAATCACAGCAAATCTTCAGTTTCTAAGTGTTGGATTTGAGTTCTTTGTTTAGGTTTTTAGTTTCTAGGTTTTTGTTTCTAAGTTTCTAAAAGAGGAAAGTGAAGAACTTTCCTAAAAGGGAAAGTATTTAAGTCGGCCCAAACTTTTTACACCGACCTGTATTCACTTAAAACTAGTTCCCTTTTCAATCTATTGCCTGGAACCTAAAAATCATTTGCGAGAAACTTATTTTATTTTACCGTCAACTATAGTAAATCACAACAATCAACAATTTACTATCCATAATAAGTTCTAGGACTTATTTATATAAGTTTCGCAATTAAACAAATAATATCAAATAATTTCTAATACAATTAAATATATCAATTTAAAATTAGAAATTACCGGACCAGAAGAGATGATGTTACAAATCTACCTCCCTTAAGAAGATTTCGTCCCCGAAATCTCATCACGATTGAACAATCCAGGATATCTGGATTTCATACTCTCCTCGGTTTTCCAGGTTAGGTTTGAACCTAAACTATGCTTCCATTTTACTAACACCATGGGAATCTGTTTCTTCCTAAGTTTGGTAACTTTTCTGTCAAGAAGTTCAACTGGTTCTTCTACTAACTTCTGACTTTGATCTACTTTCAAATCTTTCAAAGGAAGAATCTGGGACTGGTCTTCAACATTACATTTTCTCAAATAACAAATGTTAAAAGTGTTATGAATACCAGCAAGTTCTGGAGGAAGATCAAGTGTAACAGACTGATCATTAACAATCTGACGAATTCTAAACGGTCCAATATATCGATGAGCCAATTTGCCACGTTTCCCAAACCGAATTACCCCCTTCCAAGGCGAAACTTTCAGATAAACAAGTTCACCTTCAACAAAAGTAACAAGTCGACATTTAGGATCAACATATTGTTTCTGTCTATCACGTGCAGCTTTCAACTTTTCTCGAGCCACTGCTACTTTATCAGCTGTCATCTGAACAATGTCTGGACCTACAAACTGTTTCTCCCCAGCTTTTAACCAACAAGTTGGAGTTCTACAACGGCGACCATAAAGCATTTCATATGGAGGCATGCCAATACTAGAATGATATGAGTTATTATAAGTAAACTCAACCAATGGCAAATGAGAATCCCAAGAACCACCATACTCCAAAACACAAGCTCTTAACATATCCTCCAATGTCTGAATCGTACGTTCTGATTGTCCATCTGTTTGAGGATGATAAGCTGTACTAAGATTCACACGTGTACCCAATTCATGCTGCAAACTTTGCCAAAAATGAGATACAAACCTCGGATCTCTATCAGATACAATCGATAATGGAATACCATGCCGAGAAACAATCTCATTAACATACAACTGTGCAAGTTTACTCAAAGATGCAGTTTCACTAGTAGCGAGAAAATGAGCACTCTTGGTCAATCGATCAACAATAACCCAAACCATATCATTTCCTCGGGCAGTTCGAGGCAACTTGGTAACAAAATCCATAGTCAAATGTTCCCACTTCCATTCTGGAATTTCAAGCTGTTTCAACGACCCATACAGCTTCTAGTGTTCAGCTTTAACTTGAGAACAAATATGATAAGAACTAACAAACCTTGCTACATCCATTTTCATTGTACGCCACCAATACAAAGGTTTCAAGTCATTATACATTTTCGTACTTCCAGGATGTACAGACAATCTGGACTTATGGGCTTCATTCAGAATAACATCCCGAAGACCACCAAACAAAGGAATCCAAACACGAGACTGAAAGGTTTTTAATCCTCTCGAATCATCCAATAACAATTCCTTTCGATTCAACATAATTTCAGATTTCAAATTATGATCTAACAAAGCCTCTAACTGTGCAGCTTTTATCTGACCCACCAAATCAGAAGAAACTTCTAAACGCATAAAATAAACTCGATCATAAGATACCTTACAGCTTAAAGCATCAACAACCACATTGGCTTTCCCTGGATGGTATTTAATCTCACAATCATAATCTTTGATTAATTCTAACCATCGTCTCTGCCGCATATTCAACTCTTGCTGTGAAAATATATACTGAAGACTCTTGTGATCTGTACAAATAACACATTTGGTACCATACAAGTAATGCCTCTAGATTTTTAAAGCAAATACAACTGCTGCGAGTTCTAAATCATGGGTAGGATAATTTCTTTCATGAGGTTTGAGCTGACGAGAAGCATAAGCAATCACACGATCTCGCTGCATCAAAACAGAACCCAAACCAGCAATCGATGCATCACAGTAAACAACAAAATCATCGGACCCATCTGGCAATGCTAACACAGGAGCCTGACATAACAACTGTTTCAGAGTCTGAAAAGCTATTTCCTGTTGTTCAGTCCAAACAAATTTTTCATCCTTACGGGTCAATTTAGTCAATGAACCGGCAATTTTAGAAAAGTCCTTTATGAACTTCCGGTAATAACCCGCCAAACCAAGAAAACTCTTTATTTCAGAAGCAGACTTTGGAGCTTTCCAATTCATTACAGCTTCAATCTTTGAAGGATCAACTTTAACACCATCATTACATATAATATGACCCAAAAATTGTACCTCCCGAATCCAAAATTCACATTTAGAAAACTTTGCATATAACTGTTATCTTTTCAAGGTTTCCAACACTAACCTCAAATGCATTTCATGTTCTGATTCGGATTTAGAATATACAAGAATATCATCGATAAATACAATCACAAATTTATCAAGAAAAGGTCGACAAACACGGTTCATCAAATCCATAAAAACTGCTGGAGCATTAGTCAAACCAAAAGGCATAACCAGGAATTCAAAATGACCATACCTGGTACGAAATGCAGTTTTAGGAATATCCCGTTCACAAACACGAACTTGATGATAACACGACCTTAAATCAATTTTAGAATAAAACGAAGATCCCTGCAACTGATCAAACAAATCATCTATGCGAGGCAGTGGATATTTATTCTTTACCGTTCGTTTATTCAATTCCCTATAATCAATGCACATTCGAAAAGACCCATCTTTCTTTTTCACAAATTGTAACACCCTAATTTTTGTAAGTCTAAATCTTTAAAATATACATTTTTATTTGTTAAGTTAAAAGGACTACCAATGTAAACTATTTTATGACCATGGGACTTGTAAGTTAAGTAAATTGTTAGTTAAGGGGACTAAATGTGTCTAGCATGAAAAGATGAGGGGTTAAAGGGAAAATTGCAGTATAAAATACCTGATCTGAAGGATTCTACTGTGTTCTCCAATATTAACACAGAAAACACGTATCATATGTTTGTGTATCGATGGAAAGCTCAAGAAAACCATATAACCTTAAATCAATTCACTAAAATCACTCTCTAACATCAAATTGAAGCTACAAACCATGAATCTTTCATTTCCTAATCTCCTTTAACATGAGGTGATCAAGACGATGGAATTCACATCCAAGTATTTAATCATGTTATTGCCTAAAGATTCGAGGTGAGTATATAGATTTTAAATAAATAACGGTTATATATTTCAAGTAAAGGAATTATATAACCGGTTGAAGTGTTGGTTGTGTTATTATTAAGTTAAAGTTTGAATGTCTATATTGAATGATTAAGTGTTTAATTTAGCATGTGATTGTTTGTTTAATTGATTGTTGGTAAGTGTTAAAGAAAGTATGTGGATTAAGCTTTAGTGAAGAATTTTGTGAGATATATACATAAATTGTTGTTGTTCCATTATGTGTTATAAAGATAGACTAATATGTTAAAGATTTAAAGTTATTGTTAAAGTGTCTCCATGACTTACTAAGTAAGTATGGGGATTTTGTTGAAGTAGTGAATTCTATGTCATTTGTTTGATGTTAATCAAAGAATGACATTAGGATCACTTGTGGAAGTAGTTAATCCTTGTGATTAACTTTGTGGAAGTGGTTAAGGATCCTTAATATTGTTGAAGTAATTGAAGTAAGTATTTGTGTTCAAATATATTTATTTGATAAATTAAGTGAAGTTGTTGTGTTAAGTGTTATAAGAATTGAGAAATGGTTATTTGAATTATGTGCTTATGTGATATTTGTTTAACTTCTATATATTCACTAAGCTTATGCTTATTCTGTTAAGTTATTTCATTTTGTAGGTATCAATTGATTGAGCTCATTTAACTATAAGAAATGGAATGCGAAATCATAGAGTTAAAGTGGGTTACGGAGCTTACTGTTTGTGTTAGATAAGCTTCTCATTCCTTTGAATTATCGTTTGATTATCAATTGTAAAGATTGCCCAGATTTTTTTATTTTATAAGTTTGACATGATATATGATCAAGATGTTTTATAAAATGATGAGTTTTGTTAAGATTAAAGTTATGGGTTAATAAAGGTTGGTTTCAAGTTTAAAAGAAATTTTTGAGACGTAAATTTCTGGGACTTAAATTATATGAAGTAAAGTATAAAAGTATAATATATGGTTTTATATAAAAGAAATAAAGTAGTAAAACGTTGGGGCGTTTCAAGTTGGTATCAGAGCGATGGTTTAAGAGAATTAGGTGATCCACAATAGGGTTGCCTAGACTTAGACCAATATAAATTGTTTAAAATGTAAGAGTTTAAGTGGTAAATTATATATTAATTGAAATGTTGTGTTGGTTAAAGTATAAAATATCTATTGGTCAAGTAGTAAGTATTGACTTGATATAGTCAAAGTTGAAAGCGGAAATGTCAAATTGCTCAAAGGTTAAGTTGTAAAGTGATAAGAGTGGTAAGTTGTTAACGTATATGGTGTTAACCATATTTTTGATGAAAATGTGATTAAAGTGTTAAAGGTGATATTTATGATTAAATTATGAAGTAAGGAAATTATTTGATGATTAGTATGTGTAAAAGTGGGAATATAAAGTTAAATGAGATACTATTACCTCTCAAATAAAAGATTGCGGAATCATGTGGTTAGTTAAAGTAAAAAGTGTATATTTGACTTGGAAAAGTCAAAGTTGACTGATCTTATAAAGTGATAAATGTTGTTAGGTGTTTATTTGAATGATATTGATCATAGTTTCGGTTGTATTATGATCAAAATATCTAAAGTTGTATTTTGGTCCAATTAGGTGATTACGAGCCTTAAATGATAAATATGCTCACACATCACAATCGTATATATAAACATGTTGACAAAAGGTTAAGGCTAGAAACCAAGCGGATTGGAATCTAACATGTCAATAGAAATGGTCTAAAATGGTCCATAATGGGTATTCTATAGTTTCAATGAAATTTCCTAGTAAAACTGACTTAGTTTGACTTAGAGTAGTCAAAGACGTGTGAAATAAATGTTGAAATGGTGGTTATATGGGTTAAGACCCAAACGGGTCATTAAAGTGCCCAAATGGGTCATTTTGAATGTTAAACGGTTAAATATAGTTGTGATCATGGTATAACGAAAGTAAATGCTGCATTAAGTCATAATTATATAGTTGAGTGAGTTGTGAAAAAGTCCAGGCTTGAAGTCTTGTGGTTTGAGAATTTATATGTCAAGGGAAATAGCTAAAAATGGTCATTTTGGCGTCAATAGCTCAATTCCCGATAAAATGCGAATTTGTGAAAAGTGGAAATTGGGAAATGTTTATATTGGTGTTTTACATGTGCCTGCAAATTTTTATGTCAATTGGATGTGTCGTTTGTGAGATACGCAGGTTTAAGGTTCGGATTTTGGGTTAAAATGCTACTAATTGTGCAGTACCTACTACTGCAGGTGGATCCCCGGCGGGGATGGGGCATCCACGGCGGGTAAGCATCAGGTCTGACGACCCTTGGTTTGTTTTCAAATATAAATGGAATATGACGCGGTTGTTTTTAGCGCGTCATATTAGTTTAGTAATATTTTACACTTTTTGACCCGGTTGTTTTTAGCGCGTCATATTAGCCTCGTCATATGAGTTTCTAAAGTAATAATCTAAATAAATTTTGTACATGTATTATAAATAATGAGACCTAAATTAATTAATAGTTAAATACAATTGATAATAAATATTAATACATTAGTTTATGTTAAAAAAATAAAATAAAAAATTTCGGGGTGTTTCAAGTATATATATACTCATTGTAATAGAAATATGTTCACATATAAAGTAGTCAATAATAAGTGGTTAAGTAGAATTAAATTATAATATGAGTTGATGATGTGGGCGAATTGTGCTCAGAATTGTGTTAAGTAAATAGTGTGACAAATTGAGCACTTGATGCTAAAGTGATATTATGCGAATAGTATAGTAAGTAAATTTTGATTAAGTACTTGTTAATAAAGTGTTAATTGGATTGTTATTTTATGTGTTTAAATAAGAAGTTAATAATTTCATTGTTTAAAGGAGATTAATTGTTGTTGAAAGTTTAAGTAGATAGTATACATTACTGACTCATGTTCGTTGTTATGTTAAGAGTTTATATGAATAAATGTGTTAAAGCTGTGTTAATTATAGTTTTATGTGTTAAGTGAAATTTTCATGAATTATTAATGTGTTATATGGAATCAAAGTATAGTCACATTTGAATTACTGTATATTTGACAATGATGAATAGAAGTGTGAAACTGGTATAATAAAACGACGCCTGGCCAACGTGGTTTTATTGTATTAAGACACATGGGCGATTCATGATTGTTAAAAATATGATGGGACTGGTGATGATTAGTTTTGATTGGGTGTATATGGGTAAAACAATGAGTGAATAAAGTTGTTAAAATTGACTGTTAAAAAATATGTATAAGTATTTACCTATTAAGAAGCTAAATGTAATGTAAAGCAGTTAAGTGCAATTAGTGAAAAGTTAAAATATGAATAGAATGTGAAAGTAACGCATTTTGCGTTTAAAGTTAAGTAAATTCACCATGTAAGTGAAACCAAATGAATTAAAGTTATGTGATTTTAAGTAACAAGTATGTACAAAGTTTTCATGAAACTAAATTGATGTTATGATTACAACTGTAATATAGTTATTCTAGTTGCCAATGCAAAGAAATTTTAGCTTAATGCTAGTTTAGTAACGAGTAAATATTAGCTTTTCTGCTACTTATGATTAAAGATGAAATGATTATTTCTGATATATGAAAAAGTTGTCAATGTGTAAAGACTCTAGCATGTTGCTAGTTTCAGATTGAATAAATTGTTTTAAGTGATTATATGGTTCAAGATGTTTAAATTGTAAAGTAAAAATGATCCATGTAAGTATTCATTTGATTAAAGGGATAAGATAAGTGCGCATTGTATGGGCACCAATAAAGATAAATGAAATACGTATTTGATGTCTGCATGTAGAAAGAATTAAAGATTCATGTTTATGTTTATAAGTTGTTTAAGACGTGTTAAGTATGTTGTGTATATCTGTTGTTACAGTAAAACTGAAATTAGTGTAATGAAGCAGTTGTGAAAGTTGCATTTAGTGCATGATGTGCACTTGTGCTAATAAAATTGAAAGATTAAGAGCACGTGTTATGTGCTTATTGGATAAAGTAAAGATACATTACACGTATTCAAGTTAAAGAAACAATTCCACGATTATGTGCTTCTGTTGATAAGATTAAGTATAAGTTGTTCAAGAAATATGTACATTTTATGTGCTTGTGTTGATAAAGCTACTTGTATAAGCTGTCTAAGGAGTATGTACATTATGTGTGACTATGTTGATAAGATTATATGCATAAGTTATTTAAATTCATATATATATTGAAAGTTAGTGCATTACTTTAAAATGCATAAAGTAGATAATGTAACATCCTCGAAATGGACCTAGTTGTGTTATATTATTTCTTGATTTAAATTAGTATTTAAATGTGTTTGGAAATAATATTGTTTGAATTAGTGAAATAATTGGAATAGGAGTCGAATATTCCAACGTGATAAGTGAATTATTAATTGTTGTAAATTAATATAGTTGACGGTACATTAAAATGTTTGGACTCGCAAATGGTTTTCGGGTTCCAGACAATAGATTGAGATGGGGTATTAAATTATACCCGTATATTGAAGGCGGTTGGATGAGCCGACTTATATATATCCTTTCCTATTTAGGAAAGTTATTCATTTTATTCTGAAACTCACAGAAACTCTCTGAAAACATTCAAATTAAACTAGAAATCAAATCTGGAAGTGGTGATTCTCGTGAAACTTCATAATCATCAGATTATCATCGCTATGTTCTTCAATCAGTAAGTATTCTTGTGTATTTAAGAATTTGATTTTGATTGAAATTTGGGTGAATTGATGATTTGAGAGAAATAGATGTTAAAATCATGTTATAAATGTTACATGATGATTACCTGAAGTTTTTAGTAGTTTATAACCGTTTGAAATCGAGTTTGGATGATTTGGTTATTAAAATCGCGGGTTAGGGTTTTGATCAGGCGCTGATGGCAGGGACGAGGTAGGAAGTCGGCGGCTTCTGAGGGAAGCCGGCGGCTTGTGCTCACTTGATTGAAGCCGGCGGCTTCGTGGGGCAAGCCGGCGGCTTCGTGGGGCAAGCCGGCGGCTTGGGTAGTCTGACAGGAAACCGGCGGATATAGACCCAAACCCGGCGGTTGGTATAGGCTTTAAAACGGGTTTTAGTTCTGTTACCACATTTGGTAATTAACCCGGCGGTTGGAAAGGTGAAGCCGGCGGATTGTGGTCAGAAGCCGGCGGCTTCTGAGAGGAAGCCGGCGACTTGGTTGGCTGTTATCACATTTCTTGTTTAATTGTTAATAGTAATGTGATTGATATTAGATATATGTTAATATATGATAATGATTATGTTGTAAATCATTAGGACATAATTAGGAACTAGTAATGTTGATATTAATTATGTTAAGTTCCTAATGTTAAAGATTGATATAAGTTTAGTATTGATGATCCTGATTACTAACTTATATTTGATTTGTTGATTCTCAGATGTGGAAAAGGCTCAGTGATATTAGACTACTGAGTGGAGGCCTGAGGTAGTCGGTGAGTGGATCTGTAACCTCAGTGTGATTTAGTTGTAATGATTTGATTTACAACAAGTAATTATAGTATTACTTTGATAGAATGTAATTGTTGAGATATCTTGCCATGATAGTTTGACTAGTTGCTTACTTGGCTGTTTGAGCTAGTATGTAAGATTCTGAGGTCAACTTGACTTGACAGTTGGACTTGGTTGTTATTGTAGACGACAGGAGATCTTGAAACTTGAAATGTTGGTTTGGAGATCTAGGTCGTGTGTGATTAACAACTGGTTATCGGTAATTCTGTATAGGCCAATACAGATGATTGATAAGAGTTCCTTGATTACCAAACCGGTATTAGGGTATCTCAGGAGCCACCGATCCTCATGAC